>CM053606.1:100366218-100495210 GCA_028646535.1 Procyon lotor | reverse complement strand
TTTTTTTAAAGATTTTATTTATTTGACAGAGAGAAACACAGCGAGAGAGGGAACACAAGCAGAGGGAATGGTAGCGGGAGAAGCAGGCTTCCTACAGAGCAGAGAGCCCGATGTGGGGCTCGATCCCAGGACCCTGGGATCTGACCTGGGCCGAAGGCAGACGCTTAACGACTGAGCCACCCAGGCGCCCCTAGAATTGCTTTTATATAGGATTTATAAGTAACCTGGTAGCAAATGAGAGGCAGACTTTTTTTTTTAAGATTTTATTTATTTAACAGAGAGAGATCACAAGTAGGCAGAGAGACAGGCAGAGAGAGAGATGAGGAAGTAGGCTTCCTGCTGAGCAGAGAGCTGGATGCAAGGCTCCATCCCAGAACCCTGAGACCATGACCTGAGCCGAAGGCAGAAACTTAACCCACTGAGCCACCCAGGTGCCCCATGAGAGGCAGACTTTAACATAATCCTACACTTATAAATAGATTACATTCCAAACAACTGTCAGTAAGGATATTTTATTTTTACTTTTTGAAGAAAGCAGTTATAGAAAATTACAGTGAGTAAGTTCCTAGACAAGCAACCAGAAGTTGATTTATACACTGCTAGACCTATAAAGCTAATTGAGTCCTCTCCCTTCATTTATTGAAAAAAAAAAAAAAGAACGAAACCTGTGCAATATAAAGAGATGACCAAGCCACACAACAAGGTGGTGCGGTCCAGGTGAGGCTGGAGTCTGGGTTTCTGACACCTCGTGTGTGAGACTTTTACTGTGGTTGCTGTTTGGCAGCACGTTCTTAACTCATGCAATAGTTAAAGATTATCTTAAAATCCCAACAAAAATGTTTTTTTATGGGGGCCTGTGTGGGTCAGTTTGTTGGGCATGTGCCTTCGACTCAGGTCATGATCCTGGGGTCCTGGGATGGAGCCCCATGTAAGGGTCCCTGCTCAGCCAGGAATCTGTTTCTCCCTCTCCCTCTGCAGTTTCCCCTTGCTCATATTCTCTTTCTCTCACTCTCCCTCTAAAAATATATATATAAATAAAATCTTTAAAAAATGGGATTTTATCACGAGCCAGAATTTGTCAGGAAAGACTAGGTTACGTGGAGACCTTAGATTAACTGTGAGATTCTTGTGGCCAACACAATGAAAGTTTGGGTCTTGCTCTTGATACCTGGCCAGTGAGGGGTGGTGGGCACTCTACTCTCTGCGGCCTCTTGAGAACCCAAGTGAGTAGACGGTCCTCGGTCTTGTAGTTGCATCATCACGCATGCGTGGTCTTTTCAGTCAATGTGGCGATAGCATTTTCTAGTGAAAAACAGTAGAAGCTATTTGAGCTAACACAATAATTGACACATCAAAAAAAATTCTTCTCCAGTGCTAGTGCTTGAATAAAAGGAGTTTGTGAGGGGAAGGTGCTCACACATTCTGATCGGGAAAGGGTCCCTGAAGGAGGTGTCTGAGTACTTTCAAGGAAGGATTTGAAAAGCCGTGCCCTGTTTCTTTCCCTGGATGCAGAGTTACAGTAACCTGATCCGTGGCTTATCAGACTTCATTAAGATTGTGTTTTGACTCAAAAGGAGAAGGCAGACACCGAATGCACATGTTCACATGTGGTATATCTTAATTTTACATCCCCATTCGGCCGGTAAGATAGTTGTTATCATTTCACCTAAATGGACAATGTGAGTGGGGGTACCTCAAAGGAATTTGAGTAAAACATATTGGTGGAACAGTTGTTAGGTTGTTAGTTGTTAGCTCTGAGAACAGAGCTCTGGGCAACACAGAGTGTGTTCCTTCATGTGTGTCCGCGGATTCAAGGCTGGAAAGGGGCAGGATGAGCACCGGAATGAAAATGTCCTAATTTCTGGTCAACAGCTCCAGATTCCCCTATATGTTGTTGCAGCTACAGGGCAAGTGTTGTGTGTGATGAATGAGCCCACCAGTGGAATGTTTCACTCTTGAATGTAGCTAAAAAATAATATGCATCAATCTTACTTCCAGGGTTTTTAGTCTGGCTGAGCTGAGACCAAGATACTATCTATATAAACATCCCCCTCCTCCTCCCATCCTTCATCTCCTCATTCCCCACACCAGTGTCTGCTTAATCTGTTGAGACATCCATGAGAACTTCCGCAATTGGTGAAGGACGGAGGGGTTTTAGCTGAGAGGGGTTTAGAATATGGAGGACATACCGTAGCAGCTACTCCCCTTCAAATTCAGCAGATTTTGTTTAGAAACTAATTTTTATGAGAAACATGATATTATTCTGGACATGGAGTAAAGGCTAGGAGTTCATAGAAGTATTTAAGAGACACTTTGTGAGACTCACCGGCAGTACCATCAGATTGGTGAGAGATGACTTCCCATAGCTTTGCACATGACCTTGCATACTCTTGCCTGGTAAGCCCTGTGTGTTTAGGGGACAGTCAGAAACTGCCTTGGGGGCATGGACAGTGGCATATGCCTGATGTGCAGTGCCAGTGACAAGGCTTTTTCAAGTGGCTTTGTGCAGACCAGGACAAGTAGGGTGGAAGAAAGAGAAGACAGTAGGGAAGATGAGGCCGCCTGATTAGGTTATGGACACATGGTAGGAAGGCATCCAGAATTATGAAGAAATAAATGGAGACTATCCCAATTGATAAAAAGTGGTCACAACGTCTTATTATTGTGTTTGTAGGAGCTACAGAGCCAATGAACATTAGGATTACATACCCTTAATAGCATGTAGAATATCTTCTTAAAAAAAAAAAAAGATCAGCCAAATAAACCCATTTTAATACTTAAATTACTACCCAGCTATGGACACAATTGTTTTCCTTAAGATAAAAACATTTCCCATGCTATAGAATGAAATGCTTGGGATAGCTTTTAGACAACACTTTATTTGCAAAAAAAGCATAGGAAACAATTTCAGGGCAATTTCTGAAATAACACAACAGAAGATTGTGCTTGGAAGCTGGGAAGAGCTGGTGCAAATCAACCTCTGCTTATTTGGGGGAAGCCAGAAGTGTATTAAATGCACATTTCCCATGTTCTGGTCCCAGCTTCATTCTTCAGCACTTGATAGTTTTAACAGGATGACAGGTTTCCTTTTGTACTTTGTCTGCGCCATTAAATGTGTCTGTGGCATTGCACACTGTTTCATAGCATGGAAATGGAATGTTCGGTCAGATTGATGTGTCCTCTCTTCCTGGTTACGGATCAGTGGCTGGCACATTCCCTCACTGCCACGGGCATTCAGATCCTGCTCCTCTTTGCCTGGGAAAACAGACAGCAAGAGGGCTGTGTTTCCCCTTTACACAAACTGTGACTTCCTTAAATTACATATAGAAGTTGAATATGTTACAGTAAACAGCTACAACAGAAACCTTAAAAAATGATTGTCCAGGACTGTTATCCCTTAACTTAATAAGAATCATTTATTTTCTTGTTCTGGAAGCATGACTACTGGTAGCAAAACTATTTAGTTTTGCTACCAGAAATGACAGAAATTTTCCACATGGGCTTGCCACCTTTTTTTTCCCCAAAGTGACTTTGCAATATTTTGACTCCCTGCCTAGTTTTCCCCTGACTCTCGTGGGGAGAATATCTTTACATCTTTAAAAGGGCCTTCTGCTTTCTCCTGATGGAGGTCCTTTAAACTTGCCTACCAGTCAAGAGATTGCAGAGTTTGGTCAGCCGATTGATGTGACCGTGATCTACATGAAGTGACATTGTAGAAGGATGATGGGGAGTTACACTGTTCCATGTGTGCTATGGTGGATGTGTGCAATGCAATTCAATTTTTGAAAATATCTATATTTTCTTATTTTATTTCTTTGCTTTTCAGATGATAAAAGTAATACATGTTCCTTGGTGAAGTTTTGAAATATTGAAAAAAGTTTAAGAGGAAATTAAATTGGGAGCTATTTTACCAATCTTACCAGCATTGGGGTGTTTCTTTTTAGTCATTCTTCTCTGGAGCTATATATAGGTATTTTTCTCTTTTTTAAATCCCTTGCTTCCCTCTCTCCTTTCCTTCCTTCCTTTCCTCCCTTCCCTTCCCTTTCCTTCCCTTCCCTTCCCTTCCCTTCCCTTCCCTTCCCTTCCCTTCTTTCCTTTCCTTTCCTTTCCTTTCCTTTCCTTTCCTTTCCTTTCCTTTCCTTTCCTTTCCTTTCCTTTCCTTTCCTTTCCTTCCCTTCCCTTCCCTTCCCTTCCCTTCCCTTCCCTTCCCTTGCCTTCCCTTCCCTTCCCTTCCCTTCCCTTCTTGTATTTCCTTCCTTCCTTCCTTCCTTCCTTCCTTCCTTCCTTCCTTCCTTCCTTCCTTCCTTCCTTCCTTCCTTCCTTCCTTCCTTCCTTCCTTCCTTCCTTTCTTTCTTCTTTTCTTTCTCTCTTTCAGTTTTGAATCACATTCCTCCCCTCCCCCCACAAAACAGTAATGATGTTTAAAGAAGAGAAAACCTGACTTTGCTTCAGAATACCTGAGTGTTCATTCTCCCTTTCTTGCTGTTGCTGTACATAGGAGTGCTATGAGCCAAGGGCTCTGTGCTCCTGAGAACTGTAAAGCCGGGGCAGACTAGGGTTCCTGGCAACAGAAGAGGTATCCTGCACAAATGCAGGCTTACCTCTGAGCATACGATTTCCAAGGAAATGTGTTGTTTTTCACTTAATTTTGTTAATACTCCTCCAAGGGAAGGAATATGATTATGTCATTTTACAGGTAGGGAGACTCAGAGGCAGAATCTTAACTTGTTTCCCCAGGGGCAGAGCAAGGATTGGAGCCCATGTTTGCAGGATCCCACTCTCTTCCCTTGCCATGGGCATACTTGGCTCTCTCTGCTACTGCTGTGACTGCCTCTTATGGAGTGTGCCCTGTGCCCACCAACTGCATGAGGCATTTTCACACAGTGTCTGATTTCACCTTCAGAATCCTTTATGAGGTTAATATCATTGTCTCTGCTGTAGATGAGAAAACTGAGGTTTACAGATATTAAAACATGAACTCACAGTCCCTTGATTAGTACCTGTCCTGAGTGGATTGGTCTTTTCTCATTTGTGCTTGCCTCATCCAGTCACTGATCTGGAGCATACTTTTATTACCAAAAACAAAACAAATAAAAACAACAACCAAAAAACTAACAAATGAAGAGAATGCTGCCTGCTCTTATACCTAATGGGATTGGTCTACCTGGTTAGGGTCAGGAGATGACTGGAATATAATATGGTCCTAGTAATTGTTTATTGAATGAAGGAATGGAGAATATATGTGAGCTTGCTTTGCATACCATGAAGAAGGTATGCCTTACTGCCATGTCTGCCTTACTATATATAATATAATGTAAATTATAATATAATGAACTATACACTTTGAGACAGGAGGGGAAAGGAAAGGAAATGTAGGACTGTGTTAGCCCAATTTCACCCTTTCGACATAAGCCTTATGGAGAAAAAGAACAAGGAGTGCTTGCTAGACTATTTTCTGATGTAGCAGAAGTTAACATTGTTATCAAGGAGTTGTAACAAAATAAAAAATTTAAGAAAAGAATCTAATAAACAAGACTATGTCAGTAGAAAAAACAAAGTCCATTAAGGGGAAATGATCTGACTTTGAAAATCAATAAAGAGAAAATGGACCAAATCTCTTAACCATAGACAGAGCCTACTGTTTTTATTTACTTTGTATTTATTCCCTTCTTATTTTCCCATTACATTATTTTAGAATATCAAAACACTAGTCTAGATTTCCTCACTTCCCCCAAATTTATCCCAGCAAAACATTTCCCCAACCCAGTGTTGGCCTACATTCCTCTCAACTGGTACCCCCACACGTGTTGATCTCAGAGCCTTTGTACCAAAAGTTTTTCTCAGATTCCTTCTTTCCCCATTACCAAGGACTTCCAGGAAGTTATCTGACTCAATTCAAAACATTATCTTGCTTATGTCTCTATGAATTGCATTGACTGAAGGTAACTTCTGGAATGTGACCTCATTTAATTGAAGTGGTGCCATTTTGTTTAAGAAGTAACTATTTATGGTTTGTCTCCTTCCCCAAACTGTAAGAGACTCCTAAACTCATGAAACGAACTAAGGGTGGCTGGTAGGTGGGGGAGTAGGGATAGGGTGGCTGGGTTATGGACATTGGGAAGGGTATGTGTTATGGTAAGTGCTGTGAAATGTGTAAGCCTGATGATTCACAGACATGTACCATGGGGCAAATGATACATTTTATGTTAATAAAAAATAAATTAATAAAAAAAGAAGTAACTATTTAAGTTTCAGTGGCTAATCTCTAAGCTATACTGGACTTCCATCATCTCTCTGGTGCAGCTGACAGCGTAGATGAAAAATCACATTATTGCTCCGAGGTGGCCTTGAGACAGGGGCTTAGAAAGCACTAGAACATGTTTCTTGCATGCCCCTTCTCCTGTGATATCCCTGACTTAAAGACGAGGGAGGATGGAGGAAACTCCAGACGCGATGCTAGCCACAGAGCAGAGGAGTCTATAAGAATCAGACTTGAGGCTAATATGTCCCTAGACCTAGAACATCCACAGAAGTCTGGTCAGAGTGAAGCGTAGCCACTGGTTTATTTTGTTTAAAAGGGAGAAAAGACCAGACCCATCCTAATCTTTGCACATACAAACATATTTTGGGCTGTTTTTAGATATATACTTTTGGATTCTCATATGTGTGGGTTTGTATAAAGTCTAGAAAATGAATTTGCTTTTCCCATTATTACATCTTATAAAAATCAAAGGACAATTCATTGCCCTTGTTGCTAATTTTCCTGAGAGGTTTTATAATTCTGGAGAAAAGGTTTATAGATTGGTTACTTTTTTTTTAGTTGGTGACTTTTCTTCACTGTCACTTTTTTCAATGCAATTGTTGCCACTTGTAATTTTCCCAGAACTTCTCTTATTATTAAGTATCCATTTAGATGGTTTGCTACCACAGAAGGATCATTTATGAGGACTGTTAACCTGTCTTATATCTAATGTAAGATCCCTCTGAGGCAGCCCAGACAGAAGCAGATTGATCAGAGGCAATTGTTGTATTTCACTGATTTGGTTGAAATCATGAGTGAATGGTTGGTCACTCATTAGTATGAAAACTTTCCTTAGAGTTATGACCTTTGCACAGTTTAACCATTGCCACTGCTTCATGAGGAGGTCCCATGCCTTTTCTTGCCCTTACCAACCATTTCCAATTCTATATTTAAAATTCTAGTTGTTAGAGATATCTTCAGCACTATTAATATTGCATATTTTATTGTGATGGTAGCAGCAGCTTATTAACTTATTTTTCTGACTTCTAAGGTACAAATAAGTCTTACAACACCCTTAACTGGTAGTTCTTAAATGTCCTAAGAAATATGGTTTAGGGGGAACCGCTGCTTATAAGTGAGTTTGAATTTTGATGCTATCCCTAGATCTGTGAATCTGAGCAAATCATTGAATCTATGTAAGTTTTTGTTTCTTATCTATAAAATAGGAATAACAATGTCTGTCTCAGGTATTTGTAAAGTACCTAACAGTATCTTTTATGCAACCATCCAACATATATTAACTCCTGTCCTTCCTCTAAAATCCGCCTCTGTGAGGTTTAGCAGAAACCCCATCCTTCACTCAAGTGGTCTAACAGGGGATTTTGACAGAAGTTCCCCAATTCTTCAGCTGTATTCACCATCAGGCTGGGGGGTCCCTCTATGAATCAAGTCCAAGGCCATGGCATCACATAATTCCCTTGAGTATGTAAACTTTGCAGCCATTTGTTTGGTTAACAGTCTGTTGCTCTCTTTCACTGCTTGACCTTTGATGAGTCACTGAGTCTGTCTGCTCCTCTGTTGCCTCATCTGGAAATGAGTTTATTAACAGAACCGACCCTGTGGTTTGTGAGGAAAGTAAATGAGTTAAGACATGTAAAGTGTTTAAATCAGTGCCTCCCACATTGTTGGTTCAATAAATATCAGTTGCTATTAACAATCTAATTAATTTGTGTTCCTAGTCATTGCAGTTAAAACATGGGCAATTTTATTCTATGCATGTATGTTTTGAGATCATGCAAATTATCTTCAATCAATGATCACATTTAAGCCTCCCTTTGACTCTAAGATAATTATTACCATCCCCCTTTCCAGAGGCAGAAACTGACACCCAGAAAGTTTAAGTACTGTGGTCCCTCAGTAACTAATAAAAAGCAAATGATGGGAATGCAGGTTGGTACAAATTTTTCTGATTCTAAATCCCACGATTTATCATTTCGTATGATCACAAATCGTATGATTTGTGCCACAATGCAACAAAAATTTGACTGGCTTTTAGTATCACAGATTGTGTATCATTATGTCAGTGTTGTTGTGCTGGGAGGTTTTTATGCACTTTACAAAACAAGGTAGACAAATTCATGGAACTGAGTGCCATTGCCCATGGTGAGATTTTATATATATATATATATATATATATATATATATATATATATATATATATATATACACAAATATATATATACATATATATATATTTGAGACCGCAATAGGGAGCAACAGCTTCCAAATGAGATACTTAGCCATAGTACTTAATTTTGAATAGTGAATTAATAGTATGTTAGATTCTTAGAGAAGGCAAAGATTTAATACACTGGATACAGAAAAGGCCAACTCTAAAGAAAAACTGCTAAGTCAGTTTCCACTGAAATTAGGAACTTCTATTTGTTAAAACTGTAACTAAGAGTGTGAAAAGGCAAACCATGGAATATGAGAAGATACTTGTAATCAATGTGTCTGACAAACTTCATTCATATTCTTTGTTTCTTCCTATAAAAAGTAATTAAGAAAAATTCAGAGAACCCAATAGAAAAGTGGGAAAAAGACTCAAAGGGGTATTTAACAAGAAAGGATTTCCAGGGGTGCCTGGGTGGCTCAGTGGGTTAAAGCCTCTGTCTTCGGCTCAGGTCATGATCTCAGGGTCCTGGGATCGAGCCCCGCATTGGGCTTTCTGCTCAGCAGGGAGCCTGCTTCCCCCCCCCTCTGCCTGCCTCTCTGCTTACTTGTGATATCTCTCTCTCTGTCAAATAAATAAAATATTTAAAAAATAGAACTAACTTTACTGGTTATGGGGGAAATGCAAGCTATTGTTCAATGCTACTGGGCCCCAACCATATAGCTACACTGCTGGTGGGAGTACAAGTGGACACAACCAGGTTGGGAAATTGTATGGTAGACTCTACAAAATGTGAATATAGCAAATTCTTTGGTCTAGTAATTTCACTTCTACATAGCAATTTTACTTTCAGCAATTTCACAGTTCCGATAAATATGTATATTTGTGAACCAAAAAAACGTGAAGAATGACCAGAGGAACACCATTTGTGATGAACTCAAACCAAAATATCCCAAACACCCACCAGTAGAATGGATAAATTAACAGTGCTAAAGCCTTATGGTGGAATGATAGCAAGGAGTATGAATGAACACATACGGCAAAATGATTTTTATGTATAGAATGTCATGTTTAAGGAACCAGATGCATAAGAGTACACATGAGGAAATACCATGAAGTTCAAATGCAGGCAAAATTGATTTTTTTTAAAGATTTGTATTTATTTGTCAGAGAGAGAGAGAGAGCTCAAGCAGAGGGAGCAGCAGGCAGAGGGAGAAACAGGCTCCCCGCTGAGCAAGGAGCCCAATGTGGGACTCAATCCCAGGACGCTGGGATCATGCCCTGAGCTGAATGCAGATGCTTAACTGACTGAGTCACACAGGCATCCTGCAAAGTTGGTCTTTGATGATAGAAGAGAGGCTCATGAGAACCTGGCTGAGGACTAATGACTATGAAGAACTCAGCAGGATGCTAGCCTACTTGCCTTCCTCATCTGCGGGGGATGAGTTCCAAGACCCCCATGATGTCTGAAACTATGGATAGTACCAGACTCAATATAATACCATGCTTTTTTCCTATATATACACACCTATGTTAAGTTTAATTTATAAATTAGGGACAGTAAGAGATTAACACCAATAATAAATAATAAAATAGAACAATTATAACAATATATTTTAATGAAAATTGTGTGAATATGTTTCTGTCTGTCTCTGTCTCTTAAAATATCTCATTGTACCGTACTCACCCGGACTCACCCAGCTTCTTGTGATCATACGAAATGATAAAATGCCCAAGTGATGGGGCAATGAGGTGAATGACATAGGCACTGTGACATAACATTAGGCTACTGATCTTCTGACCATATGTCAGGAGAATCATCTGCTTCCAGACCCTGGCTGATCCCAGGTAACTGAAACCATGGAAAGCAAAACCACAGATAAGGGGGAATGACTAGAATGTTCTCTTTCTTCACATGGTGTTGGTAACGAGGGTGGGTTTACTTTGTGAATATTCATCAGGCTATTTACTCAGAATGTGTGCACTCCTCTGTGGCAAGTCAACCTCCAGTATAAAATTAAGAAATGGATTTGGTTTCAGACAATCACATATCAGAAAGTAACCAATCTTTTTCCTAAATAACACACACATTTGACTTACCTCCCCTTAGACGAGTGCTGAGAAAAGCCGAATGCAGAAGCATATTTTGCTGTAGAAGGAAAAGGAGCTTCAAACCTTTGGCAGTAAAGTTTTCTGTGGAACAGAGAAGATAGCAGCCATTTTGGACAGGGGCCTACAGCAGCTCTGGATTTAGGGAAATACACTGATTTTTCATGCCCCAAAGCCAAGCAAAAGGATGAGGAAAGTTGACTCTGGCAGCTTGAGCTTGACATTTAACAACTGTCACGCAGTCTCCACCAAGAAATGTCTGGCCAGATTCGTGCCATTTTCCACACAGTCGGCAACTGTCCGGCCGTCCTTCTTTTCATATCTGATAGTCTGAGAGACATTGTTCATGCCAGGTTCTGCTAATCTTTCCATACTAAGTGCCTCAGAAGTGAGCATACTTTGTGCAGTTTTAGGCCTAGATCCAGTGAGAAGCCCTCACTCATGAAGGAAATTCCGTGTGAGCCATTTGGGGAAGGCACCGTCATGACAGAGGACATTAATATCTCAGCTGTTTCCTGTCCTTTTTCCTTTTCTCGTCCCCTTGTTATATTTAAACTAATTTAAGATATTCTGCTAAAATAATGATTTTTATCAGGCCAAGGCTATGGAGTGGGAGATTTTTGAACCTCTGAGACCCCACTATCCTCTTCTTTTCTAGGACAAGGACAGCTCTGCACAGTCCATGTCACCATCAGCCACTGCCATGTGAAGCAATATAGGACCAGGTGATGTGTATGGAAGCTAGCGGCACACTTAGTGTGTGGACCGATTTTAACACCTCTCTTCATTGTTTCCAGTAACTATCTTGAAATGACACAAATAATAACAATGGCCAGAAAAGAAACACAGACAACAAATATTTCATTTTATTGCATTACCCTAATCATGTCAATAAAAGCAATAATGTTAAATAAAATATAATAAAATCAAGAGGCCTGCAAAAGTTCCCAATTTAGAAAGCCATCCCAAGAATCACATGTTATTTTCTCAATTCATTCCTTAGCAATTAAACATTTAATCAAATTTCAGATTTATACATATTAAATTCAGTAAAAATTTTCATACATACACTAAAATTTGCACTCACCAAATAAAAATGCTACACCTTTCATTTTCAATTTTAAACATAAATAAAAACTCTACTGGTCACTTAGGATGACAGAATTGGACTTACTCAGGGTCTGTTTCTTTGCTTTCATAATCACTGATAACAATGTTTAGATTATGTTATTTAAATGCAAGAGTATCTTATCTCTAAGGGTTAGAGAAGTTAAATGCACCTGAAGTCCTCTGGAACCTTCCTGTTGGGAATGTATTCTTCAGGGACACCTGGGTGCCTCAGTTATTAGCTATCTATCTTTAGTTCAGGTCATACTGGGATTGAGCCCTGCATTGTATCCATGCTCAGAGGGGAGATTGCTTCACCCACTACTTCTCCTTCTGCCCCTCCCCTCTGCTCTTGTTCTCAAATAAATAAATAATTTTTTTTTTTTAAAAAAAGAATGCATTCTTCAAATGAATGTGTATAAATAAATCTGCCTGTGTTGGTGGCTGACTGTATAGCTAGGAGTTTTCTGAGTTAACTTGTAAAATGTAAATGTTTATAGAAGGATAAGTAATAAGGCATGCCAACTTGAACATACTATAGAGAGCAAGATGGGGTCACTCATGTCAAGTGGTTACTCATGTCAAGCAAAGACATGAGCAGCCAAGGATGTTGCAGCTAAGACCAGATACTACCAAAACCAGCACAAGCTGAGGACACCCAGAACTGATAATAACCAGCAGAACCAGAGGGACTCGGCAAAGATCCAAGACTGGGCAAACTCCTTTAAAAATTTTTTTGCAGCAAACTATCAGACTCTTCTGATGCTGACCTTTTCATGTCTTTGCACATCAAGAAGACAAGTGCCACCAAGGGCTCTGCCCAATTGATCTTTCAACATAACAGAGATTCTCCACTGCTGGAACATAAACAGCACATGCCCAGAACTGACCCTTACCAGACGGAAGCCTCATGTCAACAGTGTGCTCACCAACTGACTTCACATTTAGTTCATTAACTTCCTCCTTCTTGTTGTGTCTTGTTTGTTGTATGACTTCATATTGTGCTTTGCTTTGTGTGATATGTATGAAGCTCAGTGAACATGTAGTGAATATCATCAAGTTTGTAATTCTGAACCTGCTTTTATAATTGTAGTAACCTTGGTTTATGACTGAGTAAAAGTGCTATTGTGCAAAGACACAACTCACATGTGCACCTTCATAGTGTGCTCGTGACACCTACATGTTTTTTTAAAGATTTTATTTTTATTTATTTATTTGACAGAGAGACAGAGAGAGAGAGAGAGAGAGGAGCACAAACAGGAGGAATGGGAGAGGGAGAAACAGGTTCTCCACTGAACAGGGAGCCCGATGCAGGGCTCAATCCCAGGACCGTGAGATGACCTGAGCCAAAGTCAGATGCTTATCTGACTGAGCCACCCAGGTGTCCCCATACATATATATATATATATATTTTAAAGATTTTATTTATTTGACAGAGAGAAACACAGCGAAAGAGGGAACACAAGCAGAGGGAGTGGTAGCGGGAGAAGCAGGCTTTCTGCTGAGCAAGGAGCCCGATGCGGGGCTCGATCCCAGAACCCTGGGATCATGACCTGGGCCGAAGGCAGACACCTAACGACTGCGCCACCCAGGCGCCCCCATATATTTTTTTTTAAATTAAAGTTCAACAGCTCAACATCAGTACCCAAAAAACTCAATTAAAAAATGGATAAAGATATACACATTTCTCCACAGAAGCAAATGGCCAATAAATAATGAAAGAATGCTCAATATCACTAATCACTATGGAAATGCAAATCAAAACCACAAGGAGATATCACCCCGTACCCATTAATATGTTTACCATAAAAAAAAAAAAAAAACTCCAGAAGTTAATAAGTCTTGTTGAGGATGTAGAGAAATTAGAACTCTTCTGCACTGCTGGTAGGAATAAAAAAGTATGTGACTGCTATGGAAAATAATATGGCACTTCCTCAAAAAATTAAAAATAAAATTACCATATTACCTAGCAATTGCTCTTCTGGGTTTATTCCCCAAAGAATTTAAAAGCTGAGTCTTGAAGAGATAATTGTACACCAATGTTCACAACAGCACTATTCACAATAGTAAAAAATGGAAGCAACTGGAGTGTCTCATCCACAGATAAATTAATAAGCAAAATGCAGGATACACATACAATGGAATACTATTTAGCTTTAAAAAGGGAGGAAATTCTGACACATGTTATCATATGGCTGAACCTGGAGGACATTCTGCTAACTGAAATAAGCCAGTCATAAAAGGACAAATATTGTATGATTCCACTTGTATAAGGTACCTAGAGGCATCAAACACATAGAAACAGAAAGTAGAATGTAGAATGGTGGTTGCCATGGTCTGGAGGGAAGGGGTGGTTGGAAGTTAGTGTTTAATGGGTGCAGAGTTTCAGTTTTGTAAGAAGAGACTTCCAGAGATGGATGGTGGTGATTGTTGTATACCATGAATGTGCTTAATAACCCACTGAACTGTACACTTAAAACAAGGTTAAGATGGTAAATTTTATGTTATATGTATTTTACCACAATAAAAACTCAGTAAAAAGTGTAACAATGACTTAGAATCTAGACCAAAAATGTATGTTTTGTAGAAAAGTATTTTATCACTGACATCATTCAGAATGGTTTCTGTGTTGTGACAATAGAGAGACAACTGACTCTCAATGGGTCTTTGTAGTCTATGACGGTTTTTGGATAGACATCCTGAAGTCCCCATCCCCAAGTCTCCTGCCATTTTCTCACTATTACTTCATGGTCGTTTCTGTCTCTGCTATCTTCCCCCAAGTGAGGAGTGGGGGCAGCATCTATTGCTATCACTGCAGAGACTGGTCCTTGAGAGTCTTCAGAACAGAGTGCCTCAGAACAAAGTGACCTTTCTTTGGCCACTGTAGCTCCTCTTCTGTAGCACAATCTCCCTGTATTTTCATGCTAACAAGGATGTGGATGCTTTGCTCTGGTTTAACTAAGTGTTAAAGTGGGAGGGGATGTGGGCAGAAATTAGGGAACGGGGAGAAAAAGAAAGTCTTGCCATGACAAGATTTGAGACTTTCACTCATGGTGAGTGCAGGTGGAAATAATTTCAAGTCTTATTATTAAAATGTAAGTCAGCATGAAAATCCTCAGAAGGCTCACTGTGTGAGGTGACTTGTTGGGTGATGGGGGAATGATTTTGCCTTTCACCCACAGGAAACTGTTCTTGTACTGACAGATCTCTTCATTCTCTTCAGACATGAAGGAGAGCAGAATATGCCACTCCAACATATGCCACTTTGACATAAGGATTATTTTGACCTAAAGCCCACTGAGAGTAAGTGGATAAAAGAAAAGCTCTCCCAACCTCGTCCTATTTGTCTAAAAGTGGGGCATACCTTTGCAAAGGTGTCTCCCTTCCCTTCTATACCATGAAGGACAGAAGTTGATCACTAGAGACAACTCTGGACCCTTATAATCCCAGAGATTATACCAGAGGAATCTACATAACATTCTTGCTTCAACTGGCCCTTATCTGTCTTTTCACATTTATTTGCCTTCCTATAATTTGCCAGCCCAGAGTCCTTTGCTTTTGCTTTGCAACTTGTCCTTTTTTTCTTCATGATAATATTGTTATTTTGTTAATGTGCTATGTAAGCTCATGTTTTAACTACCCCTCTGAGTCATCCACCACCTAGTGTTTCCATGTGTATGCAGGATACACACTGATACACTTCCCTTTGTTGCTCTCTTGTTAATCTACCTTTTGTGACTCTAATGCGTACGACATCAGATGGAGAACCAAAGATGGGTAGAGGAAAAAGATAGCAGAATAAGGGCACCTGGGTGGCTCAATTGGTTTAGCGTCTCTCTTCAGCTTGGGTCATGATCCCAGAGCCCTGGGATTGAGACCCATGTCAGGCTCCCTGCTCTGCAGGGGAGTCTGCTTCTCCCTCTCCTTCTGTCCTCTCTCTCACTCACTCTCAAATAGAAAAAAAAAAAAGTAGCAGAATATCCAACTAACTGAACTGATTAGGGTTTATTTTTCTCATGTAAGTCTAAAAGCAGATAGCTTTTAAAGTTAGATTTAATTTCTCAACAATGCTATCAGGACTCATATTCTTATATTTTTTCCTTTCTATTAGACTATCCTTAATATGTTAGTCATTCAAATTTATGCACATTGCCTCGTAATCACAAGCAGGCTGCCTGGTTCCAAGCATCACATGTATATTAGAGAGAGAAGAAAAAAAAATAATAAGCGGTTCTAATCCAATCAATTTCTTCTGTCAAAAATCCAAACACTTTTCTAGAAGACACTCTATTCCCTACACCAAAGACATTTGCTTTCACATCATTGTACAGCACTTGGTTTCCCTGAGTTGCAAGGGAGTCTAGAAAGTAAATATTTAATGTTTATAGACTGTAGTGGAGACAGGCAAAGGAGAATGAGACCTGAGTATCAGTTGAGTTAGCCAATCAATACTACCTGCAGCAGAATATTATTAGATAGGATGGATGTTGAATCCAGACTTTTGTCATTGTTTATAATTGGGAACAAAAAGCAAATTTACATCCTTTGTTAGTGTAGTTGATTAGCTTTTCATTTGTTATGCACATAATTTCTAAAAAATGATGTTAAATCTCTCAAACAATCTAACCTTACAGAATTTATGTACGTATATTTTGTTATTAATGAGGTTATTGTTGTTTACCTAGTACCCTACGTGTATAAGTCACATCTTCCCTAGGAGGAAAAAATGAAGCACAGTAATGAAATCGAATGAAAAGATAGACTTTAAGTGAACGAAAACATTTGTTATTTTCATTTGACTAGCTTTTATTTGTAAATGAGTCATAATTCTTTCAAGAGGGCTCTGTTATGTTACTAAAACAGAAATAATTGTGTTGTCTAATATGTTCCATAGAAGTCAGGACTCATTTTCAGTGGCAGAGACAACACATTCTTGTTTTGAGATGATTGTGTTATCAATGTCTCTCCACTGTTAAAATCCTGAACTGCTAAAAACAATCTGACTCACTTGTGATAGTACAGCATTTTAGAAAAGCCTAATGAAGAGAAGATATTTCTGTCACAACAACTTGGTCTCTATTTTCTATATAACCAGAATAACTATAGGTAATAGAAGATACAGAAGGAAAAGACATCTCCTCCCTCTGCTCCTGGTACCACCTCCTTGCTCTAGAAGCCCCCCAGGCCACTGCCCAGTGATTGGTGTTAAGACCAGAAGGATCTTTACCATATTAGGAGGAATAAGCCATGGGGTATCTGGAAGTAAGTCAGAAGAGTGGATTCATTTGCTAGAGCTACTATAAAAAGAACTACAGACTGGGTGGCTTAAATAACAGGAACTTATTTTCTTACAGTTCTGGAGACTAGAATTCTGAAATCCAGATGGTGGCAGGGTTGGTTTCTTGCAAGACCTCTCTCCTTGGCTTGGAGGTATCTGCCTTCTTATTGTGTCTTCACATGCTCTCCCCTCTATGTGTAACTGTGTCCTAATCTTTTCTTCTTATAGGGATATCAGTCACATTGGATTAAGACCCACCCTAATGGCTTCATTTTACTTTAATTATTACCTCTTTAAAAGCTCTGTCTTGGTGGGAAGTGGGTGGTAAGAGTAAAAATAAAAGTTCTCTCTCCAAATACAGTCACATTCTGGGGACTGGGGATTAAGGTTTCAACATATGATACAGTTCAGCCCGTAACAGAGTTCTGTGTGAGTCTATTTTTAGGAGGTATTCATTTATACACTGATATCCTATGTCCAAAATTGTATTTACTTCTGTGGCTACTGTTTAGTTAGTTTCTTTTTTCTGCTGTTGCTTTTGGATCTATTCCTACTTTTCCTTTGCTGATAGACATGCATCCCAGGTAGCCGCAGTGGTGTTTGCTAGACCAACATTATACATACATGCACACACAGCCCACACATGCACATACACACATGGGCACACCACACTCACCCCAGATGCTGACTTGTACATCTCTGTTCTGATTGTTAACATCAGGCACCCAAGGATGCAGGCCAGAGAATCTCCAGTGACCATGGCTGTCAACTCCATTTAATGGACAATGAGCTCTAGTTACTCAGTCAGGCCAATACTAGTTATCTGACTTGAGAGAAGAAGATCCGTATGATTTCACAACACACTTGCCATTTGTGGTTTTATTTATTTGTTTTTCTGATTTTGTACCTACAAGTAGTCAAGGGACATCTTTTTTTTTTAGCATCATATTTTTTAACTTGGATAGAAAACGTCTACTTTGCTATTTTACTTCATCAACAAAGAAGGCTAGCATGAAACCAAACTCAGAGAACTTTGTGATTTTTAAATATGATATAATTCATATCTATTTGCTAAGAAACAGGAAACCCATCTACTTGAAGTAACCACTTGAGCAAGTATCAACTCTTAGCTCGTGATATTCTCTTCTATGCTTTATCACCATCACACTTGTTTGCATATCTTTATTCTTTCACTGGAATGGAAACCATGTTTCCAGAAAGCTTTTGGGAGAAGTTCAATTTCTGTCTTGTTCAACACAGCTGCCCATGAGAATCTCCAGGCTTAGTTTATTTCTACAGAGAGATAGAAGGGTCTAGAAAGTAGTCATCTCAAATCTAAAGGGACAAGGTGTGTTTCATTCTGCTGACGAGAACAATCGCCTCCCCTGACAGATGGGATCATCCAGAGATCTCAGGCAAAAAGCCCGCTCTCCACCAGAAAACCAACCACCCAACCACTTCACCATTTCAGCTCAAAACTGGCTTTTTGTACTGTTACTTCTGTATGCCACAGCAGGTATCTGTGGCCTTGAGCCTGGTTCCTTCTTACCTGACCACAGCCTCCCACAGCAGCAGCCCAAGTAGGGACTTTAGTGGGGATGCAGGTGTGAGAGCAATCAAAATACAGCTAAATTTTTAGCTTGTTCTTCTACAGGTCTCTCCTTTGTCTACTTTGATCGTTACGGTTGCTAAAACCGAAATAGGTCATTATGTTCAATGGAAGCTTGACCAGGGGCTGAAGAAAGTTGATGGATTTATGTGAACTCTTACAGTCAAATATGCAGGGATCTGGAGAACAGATACATCAAGCTGTGAAGAGCTGTAAGGACTCACCTGTCTTACCAACCACTGAAGCAAAACCAGTGGTTATAGATCTTTATTTTATCTATCTATCTATCTATCTATCTATCTATCTATCTATCTATCTATCATCTATCTATCTATGGTGTACTTCCTGTGTTTGGAGAGACAGGCGAGGGTCAGACATAATTTCACGCCCCGGCCTAAGTTGTTTAGAGTGTTATTTAATGGAATGGGTTCTGAGGCTGGGCAGAGATCTAGAATGGATTGGGGTGAAGCTTGCACCTTTGAGAGAGGGGCTGCCTGCTTGTCATGGGAGAAGGGAGGGGAGGTATGAACTGCCCAGCAAAAAACTGGACAATCATAACCTCACCTAAAAATAAGTGAGGGAGGTTCTCACTTATTTTTAAAAAAGCAAAAAGACATTTATTTTAAGATTTGAAAACTTCAAACTTCTAAGAGTTTTATGTAATGAAAGAACAGGCTTATATCTGGATACTGAAATTAGTTCTACAATTTTTGGCAAATAAGGCAAAATTTATTTTAATCAAATTTAAATATTAAATTTATATTAAATTAAATATTTTAATTTAATATTTTAATTTAATTTAATATAAATTTAGAATTAAATTAAATTTTAATTTTAATTAAAATTAATTTTTATTAAATTAAAATTTATTTTTAAAATTTTTGGTTTTCATTTTATATATATATATAAATGGTATATATATATATAGCAGATATATATATCTGCTGATTGTATTCCTGGAACAAAATATTTTTTTAATATTTTGAACATTTTGAATAGGTCTATTTTAAAAGATCCTAGCTTAAAGATCTAAACCTAGTTTTGCCAAGAAAAATACATTCGCACCTACTCTTTTCATAGGAAGAAAAGAATACTGAATGAAACCATAATAAAGGGAATCCTGAGGAAGTGGGGTGTCTTAGCAGAGAACAAATGTTTCTGTGTTCTTATCATTTAGTTCAAACGCAGGGCAAGAACCTAGAAAATTCTAATAATAACATGACTTCTGAATCCCCTGGATTCTGAATTTTAGTTATTTCATACTTAAGTCTTCTAACAATAGCAGTGAAGAACTTCTTATTGCATGATTGATTGCCATGAAAGTGACCAGTTTGCTACTAGTTAGATGGAAAAGAGAGTTAAGTTTGGCCATGTGTGTTTGCTGGTGACCTGGGTCTTGCTTAGACAGCAGCAAGCTCTCAGCAGACCAGGAGCCGCTGGGGCGCCTGTAGATAGAGCAGACATAAACTTTTTTTTTTTCCAAGAAGAGTTTTGGAATGTTGCATTGTCATTCTAGTAATCCGTTTACCCACCAAACTGTAGTCTATCTTGTAGCAAGAGTGCATGAGACTAGTCTAACATTTTAAAAATAAGTTAAATTGTTTTATATCCCTTCTTTAAAATACATCAAACAAACCTTTGTATTAGATTTTAAAAATGCCCTTCCAATATTGACTAGTTGCCAATTTTAAGTACACGTATAGAAAGCCAAAGCTGACTGTCTAAATGTTTGTAAATGCTTGTCAAATAAAATAGCTTTCCTTTCAGTGTAATTGATGCTCATCTGCTTTTGGAAAAAGCTTTTAAAAAACTCAACTACTTACTATCACTAACAGACTAATGCACTAATTAAATAAATAACTAAATGAGTAAATAAAAATTCTCATGACCAGGGTCCCTAGTAAAATCCCTACTTGATAAATCAAGAAACTATTAATTATTTTAGTCATTATAGCTTTTATTTTTAAGCTAAAAATAAATAGAGATTATTTAAATAATCTTTAGAGATTATTTAAAACTGGGTTCATAAAACTCAAAGTTGACAGTATAAATAAAGGGGAAACCAATTTCTTCTCTAAAGAAGGGTAGCTGATGGCTCACAGCATGCTTTTTCTGTTGGAAAGAAACTACAAAGTCATCCAGAGAAGAAAGAGATAAATTAGACATGCTCTCATGTTCTGACCCTCACACTAACTTACCTATCTACACTTCTCCCTTCCTCCTCTTCTCTCATGTTCAAAGACAATTTCCTCTCCAGTCTACTAAATCCCACCCCTTCCACTCACCAGAATCCTGCTCCATAGCCCATAACTTTTTTACTTAAAGCAACTCCTCTCTCTTGGCTCTTTCTTCACAGTCCAAACTGTGAAGAAAATCCCTGCCCTCATTGGGTGCTTGCCTATTTGTCTCCTCCCACTTTTTTTTTTTTTAAGGTTTTATTTGTTTGAGGGAGAGAACATGAGCAGCAGGAGAGGCAAAGGGATAAGCAGACTCCCAGCTGAGCAGTGAGCCAGATTTCGGGCTAGATCCCAGGACCCTGAGATCATGACCTGAGCTGAAGGCAGATGCTTAACCAACTGAGCAAACCAGGTGCTCCTGTCTCCCTCTTTTTATAGCTAAGATCCAAGAAAGCATGGTCTCCTCAGCCTTTCCTTCTCCCCACCCATGCAGTAACCCTCTGTAGCTAAGCTTTCCTGTCTCCTTCTCCATGAGCCTTTCTGGGAAACATCACAAGGGACTTCCCAACAGCAAGCCCAAACTGCACTTATTTTTTTTTTTTAATTTAAATTCAATTAGCCAATATATCATTAGTTTCAGATGTAGAGTTCAATAATTCATCAGTTGCATATAACACCCAGTACTCATCACAACACATACCCTCCTTAATATCCATCACCCAGTTACCCCATTCCCTCCCACCCACCTCCCCTCCAGGAATCCTCAGTTTGTTTCCTATAGTTAAGAGTCTTTCATGTTTTTTTTCTCCCTCTCTTGATGACTTCCCCTTCAGTTTTCCCTCTCTTCCCCTATGATCCTTTGTGCTGTTTCTTATATTTCACATATGAGTGAAACCATATGATAATTCTCTGATTGACTTATTTCACTCAGCATAATACTCTCCAGTTCCATTCACATTGATGTAAATGGTAAGTATTCATCCTTTCTGATGGCTCAGTAATATTCCATTGTATATGTATCTACATACCACATCTTTATCCATTCATTTGTTGAAGGACATCTTGACTCTTTCCAGTTTGGCTACAGTGGACATTGCTACTGTGAACATTGGGGTTCAGATGCCCCTTTGGATCACTACACTTGTGTCTTTGGGGTAAATACCTAGTAGTGTGATTGCTGGGTTGTATGGTAGCTCTTTTTTTAACTTCTTGAGGAAATTCCATACCATTTTCCAGAGTGGCTGTACCAGCTTGCATGACTGTCAACAGTATAAAAGGGTTCCCCTTTCTCTGCTTCCTCCCAACATTTGTTGTTTCCTGTCTTGTTAATCTTAGCCATCCCGACTGGTGTCAGGTGGTATCTTGTTGTTTTGATTTGTATTTCCCTGATGCCAAGTGATATGGAGCATTTTCATGTGTCTGTTGGTCATTTGTATGTCTTCTTTGGAGAAGTGTCTGTTCATTTCTTCTGCCCATATCTTGGCTGGATTATTTGTTTTTTGGGTGTTGAGTTTGATAAGTTATTTATAGATCTTGGATATCCATTCTTTATCTGTTATGTCCTTTGCAAATATCCTTTCCCATTCCGTAGGTTCCCTTTTGGTTTTGTTGACTGTTTCCTTTGCTGTGCAGAAGATTTTTGTCTTGATGAAGTCCTAATGTCTCATTTTTGCTTTTGTTTCCCTGGCCTTTGGAGACATGTCTAGTAAGAAGTTGCTGTGACCAAGATCAAAGAGATTGTTGCCTGTGCTGTCCTCTGGGGTTTTGATGGATTCCTGTCTCACATTTAGGTCTTTTATCCATTTTGAGTTTAATCTTTGTGTATGGTAACCTGACTTTTTAACTGATATCTTACTCTTTCTCTTCATAACATTTTTTAGACTACCTACTTTTCCTTAAACCATGTTTCCCTCTTGGTTTCTAAGAAAATGGTTGTTCCCACCTCCTTTACTTCTGACTGCTCCCTCTTTGCCTACTCTCATGGCTGCTTTTCCTTAAAGAATGAGCCACATTCTCCAGAGCACTCTCTCTGGTTCCCTTGGCATCTTGTCTGCTGTCTCTCTCTGGTGAGCTTCTCTGTTGCCTTTATGTTGGCCACTTCCTAACCACCTGAGCTCTAACAAGCCATGCCCATCTTCCTAGCTGATACTTCTAGCTGGATGCTCCCCAGACACATCCAACCCCACGTAGCCAGATGGAACTCATCAACTTGCCTCTCAGGTTGCACCTTCACCCAGATTTTCTCCTTTGCTCTGTGGTGTCACCATTTGACCCAGTCTCCTCAGTGAGAAACCCAATGTGATTGCTCACCTTCACCCACAACACCTGAAAAAACAATTGATTGCAAGAATGCAGTTGAGAGGTACACAGGGTTTTGAAGCAGAACTTTGGTGGCATGTGTGGGAATAAGGGGTCAAGTGAGTGAGATGCTGATAAGACATGTTATTGTCCGGTTGTCCAACTGCCAACAGAGAAGACAGTTGTGAGGGAGGTACACTGAACAAGCCTGTAGACAATGACAACTGATTTCATTTTCTGAGGCCTCATACCTTGGCTAGAGACTTGGTTGGCCCACATCAGAATTAAAGGTATATAATTTGGAAACAGGACCATGTCTTGGAGCTCTCTACTTCATGAGCATGACCAGGTTATGTGCACTTGGGCTCATGGAAATGAGAGACTTGGCAGTCTGGACCCAAGTTCTTTTTTTGCATATTGTCTAAATTACCTGATATTTGCCAAGACTCTGGATTGTGTTGAATCATAAATTAGCATTTTTAAAAACTACAGACATGATAAAAATAATTGTCTCTTGTTTATTCATGGTATTTGTAAATACCAGTTTTTCAATCCAAGCCAGAGGGAAAAGGAATGAGATGTTAAAATGTGAAAAATTTTGCCATGAAATACCCTATTTTCAAATCACAGCTTTATGATTGAATTTGCCTTGCTAATAGAGTTAATAACACACTAGTATTTTTCACATGCATAATTGAGAACAAATGGCTGTTATCAATCACAGGGTTTAACCGTAAAAATGAGAATCAGTTCATGAGAATGGGGACTTGGTCATTTTTGTCCTTGTTGGGTCTCCCATGATGGAAGGGCTCCTGGAACATAATAGGTGATACTTGAAAAGTCAGTTGTTGAGTGAAGTCTCCAATTGTGTATTCATATTTGTATGATTTGATTTTTAAATGTCCACGTGTTTCTTATGTTGCTTCTCATATCACTTATGGAAAGCAGGGAAGAATCTCAAGAAGAAGAAGCTATAAAGTTATTCCTAAATTTAAGGCAGGGATGTAGCACAGCTTTTGCCATGTTCTGATTTCATTGTGGTCATTCAAATAATGCGTAAGTAAAATACCCAAGTACTATATAAATTGGATAGTTTAAATTTCATAAAATAATGGGTCTGAATTTCCACTTAAAGTTTAAGCCATTTGGCATATATAATTTATTAAATCAAAACACAGTTTTTGCTTCTAATCTTGCTGATGGTTCTTCAAGTTTCAGAATATAAGACTGATACATATAAGATTGCTTTTTGCCTAATAGCATGGTTATCACTAGGATTTTCATTATGATTGACAAGAAGATAAATAACGAATAGAATACCTATTCATTCAGGAGCATCTAGAATAACTTTGTATTTTCTTCGAGGGACTAAGACAGGCAAAAAAAAAAAAAAAGGAAAGGCCTAAAAATGATACAGACTGAGGATAGTAATTAAATGGATAACTATTGGGAACTATTCAAATCCACACCTATTTGGCTATGACTAAAGACTGTCAGATTAACTTGATTTACAGTTTTGTTTGGACCAGCCAGGTTTGAACTTGTTTATATCAGCATTTCCTAACTGCTGTCACTATTCTTAGTAACTCTTTTATTAATAACTTGCCAACATCTGCACCAGGAGATAATTAGAGGATCATCAGGTTCCTGGTGGGGACAGGCATCTGATATCACTTTAAATATTGCTGCCTAATTTCAAGGCCAAGTTTTGGGGCCAATATAGTCTTTTGAAACAGCAATTTCATTTTTGCACAAGAAAGGGGCAGGGATAAAAATGGAAGTGATAAGAAGCTGTTAGTCTAAATCAACATTTTCTAGAAACTTATGTTCCTTAAAATTTCTTGCTTTTTATTTTTATTTTGAAGCATGAAGTCACATATGTGGAAACCCTTCCCATTCTAAACAGTAAGTGGGAAGAAAGATCCTATTTATAAAGTGTTTCAGTGAGATAAGAAAGAAATTATGAAGCAAAATTATTGGCTTCATGAAATAGATTGAATAACTTATTTTTTCAAGTTTATGTCCTGCTACAATAAGGCCAAGCAGGTGACTAAGATTCATTAGAACCTCATTTAAGTGACAAACTCTGGGCTAGATAAACACTGGATTACAAAGGCTAATTAGAAGTGGTCTCTGTCCAGGGGCACCTGGGTGGCTCAGTCAGTTGAGTGTCTGCAGTCGACTGGGGCCATTGTCCTGGAGTCCTGGGATTGTTCCTTGTGTAGGGCTTCTTGCTCAGCGGGGAGTCTGCTTTTCCCTCTGCCCCTCATCCTGTTTGTGCTCTCTCCCTCTCTCTCTCTCACTCTCTCAAATAAATAAAACAAATCTTAAAAAAAATTAAAGAATAAAAAAGAAATGGCCTCTATCCTCAAGAGTCTTAAGGGCAGATAGATAAATACGATAGATGAATGGATAAAGAAAATGTGGTTCATATATACAATGGAATTTTACTCAGCAATCAGAAAGAATGAATACCCACATTTGCATTGTCATGGATGGAACTGGAGGGGATTATGCTGAGTGAAGTAAGTCAAGCAGAGAAAGTAAATTATCATATGATTTTATTATATGTGGAATATAAGGAATAACACAGAGGACCACAGGGGAAGGGAGAGAAAACTGAATGGGAAGAAATCAGAGAGGGAGACAAACCATGAGAGACCATGGACCCAAGAAAACAAACTGAGGGTTACAGAAGGGAAGGGAGCTGGGGGATGGGTATTATGGGTATTACGGGTTTATGGCTATTAAGGAAGGTACAAGTTGTGATGAGCACAGGGTGTTATTTGCAACTAATGAATTGTTGACCATTATATCAAAAGCTTATGATGTTCTATATGCTGGCTAAATGAACATAATGATAATACAAAAGACTTAAAAAAAAAAAAAAGGACAGGACTCAGCATGTTACCTTTTAGAAATTCTCTGCTCCCTTGCTCCTGCCCTAGATTCCCTACGAACCCAGAGCACACTGTTGTCTTTGGGTCATATCATTGGTAAAATCCCCTTGTTCTGCACAGATTCATTGAGTGCCCCCTACATGTTGGGCTCTATTCCTCGTGCAAGGGATTCAGCAATGCAGGAAACCTATTGCCCATCATTATGGAGATACATTCTCACAGGAGACAGAAAACATAGAAAGCATATCAGATGGTGATAAATGTAACCAAAGAAAATTGAGTTGGTTAAGAGTGGTAGGAAGGGTTAGGGTTTGAAGATGGCCTGTCAGGGAACAAGCTGCCATTTGGATAGAGACCTTGTAACATAATGACAGGTCCACAAACCATTGTGTCCTTGAAGTAGGTCCTCTCCATCTTTGCAACCTCAGCTTCCAGCAAGGCTTGCAACAGAAAATGCACATTAAATGGTACTGAATGAATGGATTTCCCAGTGAAACTCTTAGAACGTGGGTATAGGCAGCAGCAAGGGGGTGGGCTGGGAGAGTACGGGTCTTGACAGCTGAAGGAGGCCCACTGGCTGCAGGGGCAAGGCCAGCAGGCAAGGACCACCAGAGGCTCAGTTCTGGTAAAAATTAGTGCCATGTTTCCTAGCAAGGAGAAGGGACAAGACTTGCTCTCAATCAGGGTTGCTTCATAAGGCTGAGCAGGTTGTGCACTGAGAAACTCTAGGAGGCTATGGGACAAAGTGGATATGTATATTTGCTAAAAAGTCGTCTGGCAGATGACAGTAAATGTCCTGTGGTGACACCACATAAAGTCATCATGGAGATCCAGTGTCAGTCCTCCTCCTTTGGGTGGCCTTTAGGTTCAGTTTCATGCCTTACACTTTACTATTTATCATGATTTTCGCTTTTGGCTTTGTTCATTTGCCAGGGTGGAATTGCTACGGGAGGCTCTGCCCTCCATGAGGTCTAGTACCTGCTTGATGGCTTCCGATTCCACAGTTCCAGAACATAGCAAGGCACAGCTGGGTCCCCAAGGCCACATGTGCAATTTCCAGAGTCCTTTTCCAATTCTTTAGTTCAGCTGGCCCAGGGACAGGAAGTGGATCAGCAACCTGCACTTTCTCTCTCACCTCACTTCCTGTCCATCTAAAATCTATTCCTCAGACACCACGGAACTGAGTCGGTGGAGGTCTGCTAGTTGGACCCCTAAATTTATTGCCTGACTTTCTTTGTTCACAATTAGACTTGGGAGACCATCGCCCCCCCCCAAGAATGTCATGTGGGCAACTGTTGCCTGCCATCCTCACTCCACTCCCTACAGATTGCCTTACAATAGGCGGCACTTTTCCTAGTTCTGCTAATTGTCCAGCTAGCATAGCAGTTTGTTCTAGGATTATTGCTCTGTGTTGAACCCCATCCCTGAAAGGAGACCTCTCTGCTGGTCTCGTCTTATGAGCCTTGGGCCCTGACCCATTTCTCAGCCCAGTACTTGGGGCACTGCTACCATGGACAGTCTCCCATGACCTGGTCCGCTTGCCTGGCAATGCTCAGGGATGCCTTTGTATGAATTAGGAAACAGCATTATGCAGCAATAAACAGATCTTTGGATATATATGTATATATGCTTATATATAGTGTAATACTTTAGATATATGGTATATATAATATATTCTCTTCTAGTTTCTTTTCTGGGTATGTAAATAATAGGAATGTGTATCTAATAAATGTTTGGAGAATTAAGCTCATTCACATGTGCTGTTTTGAGTTTTAATGAATGTGTCTCAGTATTTCTCTCAACATCAAATATTCATTGACAATGCATTTTTAAAATAGATGCCTAAGATCTCATCATAAAGAGAACATATCACAATTTATTTAACCGATACATAATTATTGGTCCTATGGATTTTACTTTTTTACTATTATGCTGAGAATATGTCTCTACTGTGTAGAACTTTGGTTGCATTTTCTATCATGAAATTACTATTTTATTCAAACTTCAACACTAATCAGTCTTTGAAAGCAGATATGTTCTCCTTGGTTCTGACTAGAAAAGTTTTCTTGACTGTATGATGTGATTTTTTCGTGTTTTGTGTTCTATTATTTTTGTGTTTGACTAAGTTTAGATTTTTATTTCTTTATCAGCATGATGGAATAAAACAGTCAACAACCAAGAATGTGCTTTACTTTGTCTTGCAAATTGATATTCATCTACGTGAACACACACATACTAAGCCCCTTCGGTGACTGGTTCAGAAAATGAGGAGGGTCCCCCAAGAAGCATGGGGTTAAGGGAATTCTGAGGGTGGGCACTATGGTCCTAGTGATGGAGTGACTGGTAATCCTATTCTGCCTCCCAAGAACTAGTGTTACCATTCTTTTTAGTCTTCAAGACTATAAAAATCTTCTCTCCAGTCAACTGTAATGTGTCAGTTCCTTAGCTCAGTGTGCTTTACTGAGCCCTGCTGGAATGTCAGGAGAATGAGAGAAAGGGAGGAGGTACTTCTTACGGGTTGACTTGTGTGCCCTCTCCAAAGACAGATTGAAGCCCTACCCACACTAACTCTGAATGTGACCTTAGGTGGAAAGAGGGTGTCTTTAGAGGTAACGAAGTTAGAAGGAGGTCATTAGACTGGGCCCTAAATCAACAAGACTGGTGTCCTTATTGAAAGAGGACATTTGGACACAGAGATAGGCACAGAGGGAGGGCTGCTGAAAACCCAGAGAGCAGAAAGCCGTGAAGACTGGAGTTACACTGTTATAGCGAAGGCACAGCTGGGCTAGTAGAAGCTGGAAGAAGCAGGGAGGGGTCCTCCCTCTGTAGGTTTCAGAAGGAGCATGGCTCTGCCAACACCTTAATTTCGGACACCCAGCCTCCAGAACTGTGGCATTATACATTTCTGCTGTTTCAAGCCACCTAGCCCATGGTACTTTGTTAAGGCAGCCCCAGGAAACTAATAGAATGCTTATGTGTCATGATGAAAAGACATCAACCAATATTTCACCAGGAAGTTTCAGACCTTTGTATTTACTAGAATTCAGCTTCCAGATCAATCATGCATTCATTCATCCCTTCATTTGACAAATGCTTATTTAATATCAATTACCTCCCTTATATCTCAATTTCTTTTTTTTTAATTGTATTTATTTATGGGGTACCTAGGTGGCTCAGTGGGTTAAGTATCTGCCTTTGGCTCAGGTTATGATCTCATGGCACTGGGATCAAACCCTGCATTGGGTTCCCTGCTCAGCGGGGAGTCTGCTTGTCCCTCTCCCTCTGCCTCTCCCCCTGCTCGTGCTCCCTCTCTCTCTCTCAAATTTAGTCGGGGAAGGGGCAGAGGGAGAGAGACAAGCAGACTCCTCGCTGAGCAGGGAGCCAGATGTGGGGCTCGATCCTAGGACTGTGAGATCATAACCTCTGCCAAAGGCAGACACTTAACCCACTGAGCCACCAATGTGCTGCTCATATCTCAATTTCAAAGAAGCCAATGCCACAGATATCATTTGAATATATTTCTCAGTACTAGCACCATGTTTCAGGGATAATTCTTCCCCCATTTCCCTGGTTATAAATCAAGAGCCAAATAAAATATTCCTACAGGGAAGCCTGACTGCCTGACTCTGCTAGTCCTCTCTTTTCTCACTTCCTTGCTATTCCAAGTGTCACTTGATGTATGACTTTGTATTATTTGGTGGTTCTGTCCATTTATCTCATCTCCTTAACTCCATGATGTTTTGTTTGAGCCACCTGAGATTGATCAGTTAAATACAGTTCCACCCAGAGCAGATAAATCTCTCCTTTACTTCCCTTTTCACATCTCTTGTTTGACAGGTAGGAGGAACAAGTCTACTAATCCATCCCAGAGCACCGCATTTAAACAAATACATCCCTTTCTCTAATTTATGCAGATAGGGTTTACTCTTTGACAATTGTAACCATAATCTCTTCTATATTCCGACAGAGTCTAGCATGGAGATGTATACACAGGACTGGCCTAATAAATATTTCACAGTAAAGTATCTGTGATTTCTGTGTCCCTATTTGTTTTAGACAGAACAGGGCTGGGTTCCCTGATGAAGCTGATGTCTATCCAACCTTTTGTTTTGTCCCTGAAAATTTATCATTGAATTTAGGAGATTTTGGTTAGCACTGTTATCGTGATCACCTGGAATCATGGCAGCAGCGTAGAATCAGCAAAAACCCGAATGGGTGGTGTAGATGAGCCAGTTAAGAGGAAGCCCTGAAAACTAATTTCCAACTCTCATGCCTATGAGCTGTGTGTGACATGGGGAATCCTGCCACCCCAGACAGGCTCTCTGTAAAAGGAATAATAATAGTGGCCTCATGAAGGTATAGTTATTCACTGAGAGCGAGAACATGTGTATAAAGTTTCACCAGCACAGTAACTGGCACATAGTGAGGACACACTAGTATTACAAAGGAGCAGCCAGCAACTTCTAGGCATTACTGGATGTTCTGGCCACTGCTGGGTTAGAGTCACATATGGGTCTGGAACTGTAGTCTTACCTTACATGCTCTGAAGAATGCAAAGTCCTCATGGCTGTTTTTCATTTTTAACTTTTTTTTTTAAGCGAGAGAAATCAAGCTGGGGTGGGGCAGGGGCAGAGGGAGAGAGAATCTCAAGCAGGCTCCACACGTAGTGCAGAGCCCAATGCAGGGAACAGGCGGGAGCCTCAGTCTCACAACCCCAAGATCATGACCTGAGCTGAAATCAAGAGTCTGAAGCTTAACCCACTAAGCCACTCAGGTGCCCCTAACCTTTCCTTTTTTATTCACTTAACCTGTCTTTTATCCTCTGCCCTCTCCCTTGCCTCTGCTCCCAGGCAGTTGCCAAAAGGTCACAAGATAAGATCCAATGCTGCAAGTGCCCCTCTTTCTTTTCTTCCACCACCATTGACATTTTTTTTAAAAAAGATTTTCTTTATTTGATAGAGAGAGACACAGAAAGAGAGGGGTTTCTCTGTGAAACCCCTGCTTGTGTCAAGCAGGAGGAGTGAGAGAGGGAGGAGCAGGCTTCCCGTAGAGCAAGGAGCCCGATGCAGGGCTTGATCCCAGTACCCCAAGATCATGACCTGAGCCAAAGGCAGACACTTAATGACTGAGCCGCCCAGGTTTCCCTGCCATTGACACTTTTATTTTTTTGTTATTTCTTTAAATTATTTTTTTTAAAGATTTTATTTATTTGACAGAGAGAAACACAGTAAGAGAGGGAACACAAGCAGAGGGAGTGGTAGCAGGAGAAGCAGGCTTCCTGCTGAGCAGGGAGCCCGACGTAGGGCTTGATCCCAGGACCCTGGGATCATGACCTGAGCCGAAGGCAAACGCTTAACGACTGAGCCACCCAGGCTCCCCCATTGACACTTTTATACTAATTTTAATTTTCATCAAATTTATCTGTCAGTGATGTTTTGTATATAGACATCACCTTCAATGGAATGAATCAATTTCATTAAGTATTCTAAGAGAAGCTCTTTCATTTCTTTAACGCTTCCTAGGGGGCAACTGGAAATTCTCAGAGGCAAAGTTTATGGAATATAAAAAATCAGTCCTGGGGCAGAAAAGCCTTATACAACCTCAGTAAACACCAAGACAGCACACAAGTTATGGAACAGAAGAGCACTGTAATGTGGAGTAGTTTATTATGTCAGACAGCATCAGGTTTCTGATGACTTTGTAGGAAAGGAAATTAGAGCAATGAGTTTCAATTAAATTATGAACATGACATCTCCCTCAATCGTGCTAATAGAAAATCCTAATGTTGATCCTGGCATAACTTCTAAATTTTTAAACATTAATGCTTTTCAGGACTCATAATCACCATTAAAACTTGAGCACTGTCCATAAAACTGGTCTTTATTTTCTCACGCCAAAGCCTAAAGCAAGAGCAGTTGAAGTTTCTAAATGTAATAAAATGCCAGGCAGAACTATGAGGCTATAGAAATATTCATTTTCATAGACCTTCAGCTCTCAGGGAGCTATTGGTAGTCAATTTTCTCTACTCATGTGGCTTCATTTATTAGTATAATCTTAGTGTTAGTTAGGCATTTCTGTAAATAGTTTCATACATTACTATGCCTTATAATATTAGAGCATTTCTGTTGATACTATATGATCCTGGTTTTCAACCTGCCAGTATGTTTCAAAGGCCTCTGACATTCTTTTCCTTCAACAAATCTTTTAAAACTTTCAATGTAAGTAGCTACAAAGCTTGGGAGATGGAAATGTAATAACACCAGTCTCCCAGGGCGATCAGTGAAACTCTTCTGATGTGTGTGGCCCGACCTGAAGGAAGTTGCTCTGCAGTTCATGCCACAGTCTTCCCTCAGCTCCACCGCAATGGAGGTGACCCAGGTGAAGAGCTCCTGACATGAATAATACAACCCTCAAAGGCTAGACAGAGATGCCAAAACTCAGTTTCTTGACCTCTGCTGAGATTTTTGTCTCAGAAGGGGAAGTCTGTGTGGTTGTCTAGCAGCCATTCTATTACTGGATGTCATTTAGTTTACCTTTGATCAGCTGTTGATCTTCTTTGCCTCAGAGAACAGCATCTGATGTTAGTCTTTCTCTCTTTTATGGCAGTTTCCAACCATCTTTGATTTTTAAGGTATAAGTCAGGCTGATGTCTGAAAATGACTTCTGACTTCCTCTCTTCCCAGTTCCCAGTAAAATGCTTATGAACTAACATACAATAACATGAAAACTCAAGATTTCCAAAAAATTAAGATACACAGAATATTCAACAATAAGCCAAATGGAGTCAGATAATTAAAAAATTAAAGCAGGCTGTGTTCTACACTTAGCCTCATGAAACAAGAAGATTTGCCTTCTTTAACAGAACTAAAAATATGATTCATCTCTTCTGTCATGACTGCTTTTGCCTCAGAGACCCTGGCAGGGTCCGAGGTATGTAAGTAGCAACAACAAACAAACTAGAACAAAACAAACACGAAATACATCAGCTACAGCGTGAGCAAGGGCAGAACATTGTTGTCCATCTTCCCACCCAGCATCTCCTTTTGCCATCCTCCCTGATTCAGCAATACAGAACATATAGTGGGTGGTTACCCTCTTTTGAGAACTTGGGTTTTCACTTGCAAAGAACTGTAGCAAGATCCATTTAAGAGAAGTCTAGCCAATAAAAGGAGTATATGCAAGGAAGTGAATTTTTCTCCTATATTTCACCAGAGTATAAGCAATCCTATGCAATGACTCTATTCTTAAAAGAAGGTGTCAGTGACCTATAAACATGAATGTCAAAGCAATTTTCTTTAAGAAATAATGGAAAAGGAGGGGATTAGGGGATTTGCATTGAGAGTTGGAGAACAATGATAATGTCTTGATATTTACTCATATTGTAAGCTCTATATCTGGAGTGTATGATGAATGGGGAACAGAGGTGGGAAACAGCAGGAGAAGCACAGGGAAAGTTTTCCACAAAGGTGATGGAGGTATTACTCCTGTGTCAGATTTTTCACCACCACTAGAGAGTAATATCACAAAGACTATCCTCAAGGTATTCTTCTTTTTCACTTAAAAAGCACAATGAAGGGTGCCTGGGTGGCTCAGTCATTAAGTGCCTGCCTTCGGCTTAGGTCATGATCCCAGGGTCCTGGGATCAAGCCCCGCATTGGGCTCCCTACTCGCCAGGAAGCCTGCTTCTCCCTCTCCCACTGCCTCTGCTTGTGTTCCCTATCTTGCTATGTCTCTCTCTGTCAAATAAATAAATAAAATCTTAAAAAAAAAGCACAATGAAACAAAAGATCTTGAAAACATCAGATGTGTTTGGTACATTGTGGCATAACAACTAAATTACAAAGAAATGACACTTCTCATTGGCCTCTCAGTTCACACTACTGTATTGATCCCTCTAGGTGACACCATTCTAATCAGAAAGCACAAAGGTTAGTACAAATTCTAGCTAGAAAGTAGCAGCTCCTCTAAGACCATGCAAAGCCAATGGTCCAAATGGAAAGAGTGGAAGTCCTTTTTCAGAGCAGTACTGGATGAACTCAGCTGGAAATGGCACAAATTAACCCCTGCAGTGGGGCCAAGGAAAATCTATACACTGTCCAAATCTCTCCAGTAAGAAAAAATAATCCTTCACCTTCTTTGGCACCTAAGAATAGAAAGCACAATCTTAAAGGCTCAGTGGGACAACAAAAGTCCTAAAATGTGTTATTGTGAAAACTATAAAAATATTTAGAATATCTCCTAAATGAATATCCACCCATACAAAGAAAGAAAAAAGTGACCTTTATGGAACAGGTCCAAAAACACTAAGAAGAGAATGAGTTGTACTAATTGTGATTCTTTCTGCTGCAATGTACAGAAAGCCCAATAAGATGTGGCATTAACAAAAAGGGAATGAACTAGCTCCCCAAAGTGAAACATCTAGGAACATACAGGCTTTAGATGCTATTGCACAAAGGGGCCCAAACAGTGATTTCACAAAAAGATTTCTTACTGTCTGTATCCTTAAGAAAAGAGCCATCTTCCTCTCTGTGGGTTCTATCCTTAGAAAAGCTTCTTTTCTGTAGAAGAATGGCTGCAAAAGCTGCAGTCACACCTTTCAGGTTCTGTTTCCATGGCAACAGCGCAGCGCCTCTCACCCATCACATTCTAGGGTAGCATCATTGGCTGGTCGGGTCAGGTGCTCTTGCTGGAATCAGTTGCTGGGGCTGAAGATGATTTCACTGATTGGCTTCCACCCACGACTCTTGCCTCACCTTGAGACTTTTCAGGTCACAAAAACTAAAGTGAATCTCTAAGGTAAGCCAGAAGCTTTTGCTTGGAACAGTGAAAATCAAATCTGGGAAGCAAACAGCAGACACCCACTACTTAGAGTGCGATTAATATGAAACAGCTTAATAAAACTCATAAAAATATACAATTGAAACAGAATTGATTGCCATGCATAATGAGCACAAAGAATTAGTAGGATAACAGATTCAAAACCTGCATCAGAACTAATTAGAGAAGAAGAAATGAAAGGGTTCAAATATTAAGTTTACACATGAAAAAAAACTGGGGTGCCTGGGTGGCTCAGTTGTTAAGTGTCTGCCTTCAGCTCAGATCATGATCCCAGGATCCTGGGATTGAGCCCCACATCTGGCTCACTGCTCGGCGGGAAGCCTGCTTCTCCTTCTCCCACTCCCCCTGCTTGTGTTCTTGCTCTTGCTGTCTCTCTCTGTCAAATAAGTAAATAAGTAAGTAAGTAAGTAAGTAAGTAAGTAAGTAAGTAAGTAAGTAAATAAATAAATAAATAAATAAATAAAATCTTTTTAAAAAATTAAGAAAATCTTCTGGAGAGCAAGGGAATAGGCAAAGAGGAAACTAAAACTAAAAGTCAGAGAAAAGAAATCTAACTTCAAAATTACATATTAGTGGGGCACCTGGGTAGTTCAATCAGTAAAGCAGCCGACTCCTGCTCTTTGGCTCAGGTCAGAATCTCATGAATTGTGAGATTGAGCCCTGTGTGGGGCTCTGCACTCAGCAGGGAGTCTGCTTGAAGATTCTCTCCTTCTGTCCTTCCCCTGCTTTCTTTCTAAAATAAGTAAGTCTTTTAAAATATTATTAGGGGCGCCTGGGTGGCTCAGTCATTAAGCGGCTGCCTTCGGCTCAGGTCATGATCCCAGGGTCTTGGGATCAAGCCCTGCATTGGGCTCCTTGCTCGGCAGGAAGCCTGCTTCTCCCACTACCACTCCCTCTGCTTGTGTTCCCTCTCTTGCTGTGTTTCTCTCTGTCAAATAAATAAAATACTAAAAAAAATTATTAATTGAAGCACCTATAAACAAACCTACATGCATATAGACAACTAATCTTTGGCAAAGGAACAAAGTTAATAAAATGGAGTAAAAACAGTCCTTTTGAACAAATGATGCTAGAACAACTGGACAGGTACATGCAAAAATGAATTTAAACACAGTCCTTACATTCTTCATAAAAATCACTCAGAAATGGATCATAAATCTAAATCTAAACACAAAACAATAAAACTCTTATATGGTAACTTAGGGAAAAATTTAGATGAATTTGGGTCCAGTGATGACTTTTTAGATATAACACCAAAGGAATGATACATGAAAGAAGTAATTAATAAGCTGCACTTTATTAAAATGAAAAACTTGTGTTCTGTGAAAGACAACATCAAGAGAATGAGAAGAAAAGCCTGAGATTGGGAGAAAAGATACAGGTCAAAGATCTTAACAGACACCTCACTGAAGAAGGTGCACAGATGGAAAAGAAATATATGAAAGTTCTCCATATTATGTCATCAGGGAAATTCTAATTAAAATGACAATAAGATACTACAACACACCTATTAGGCCAAAATTCAGAACACTAATAATAGCAAGTGCCAAGAAGGATGTGGAACAAGAGGAAATCTCTTGCATTGCTGGTGGGAATCCAAAATGGTACAGCCACTGTGGAAGACACTCTGGCAGTTTCTTCCAAAACTAATCATAGTTTTGTATGCATATGATCCAGCAGTTGTGCTCTTTGGTGTGTAACCAAGGAGTTCAAAATTTATGTCCATATAAACACTTGCACATGGATATTTATGGGAGCTTTATTCATAATTGCCAAATCTTAGAAGCAACCAAGCTGTCCTTCAATAGGTAAGTGGATACTCTGATACTTCCAGAGAGTGGAATATTATAAATCACAAGAAGAAATGAGCTATTAAGCTATGAAAAGATATGGAGGAAACTGAGATGTATATTACTAAGTGAAGGAAGCCAATCTGAAAATTCTACATTCTATATGATTCCAACTATGAAAAATTCTGGAAAAGGTAAAATTATGAAGACAGTAAAATGATTCCATGCATTGGAGTGGGGGGATGAATGACTAGGCAGAACACAGAGGAGTTTTGGACAGTAAAAATACTCTGCTGAATACTTCAATGAAGGATGTATGCTATTACACATGTGTCCAAACTCATAGAATGTACAATACCAAAAGTAAACCCTAAGGCAAACTCTAGACTATGGATGATTACATTCTAAGTTCATCAACTGTAACAAATGAACCACTTTGGTGGGAGATGTTGATAATGGTGAAGGAAGTACATGGGAGACCTCTACTTTTCTCTCAATTTTTCTGTGAACCTAAAACTCCTCTAAAAAATAAAGTCTTTAAGATAATTATAGGTATTTCTGAGGAGTAATCCAGAATAGTGGAAATAGAAGCTATAATTGTGCATAATTGAAAAATATCATCTAGACCTTAAGAAGAAAAAGTATGTATTTAGGTCAAAGTCCTTTTTGGTTTAAGACCTATTAACAAAAAACAACTATACCTCCATATTCTCCAGCTAAAACTGTCAATTACCAACATAAAGAAAAATGTAAAAGAAAGTAAAAGAAAGCTAGAGAAGAGTCAAAGGTTTACAGTAGTCAAATAAACACTGAGCTAGGAAAAGGGCAACTTCCAAATGTTAGAAAAGCTTTATGGCATTTTTCCTTGTCCTTATTCCAACCCCTACCTGGCACAATGGTAGCCTTGAGGAGAAAAGCCCATGTTCCCGGAATGAGATCTTGGTTTCTGGTTCTAAGCAGAGCAGAGCTGATCTTATATGTGAGTTATTGGATATGTCTGTTCTAAGCTGTCTGGGGACTGATCTCTGTTTCACTGAACCAGTAACTCAGGCTGGAAGAGTGGCAGGCATTGAGCAAAAATACTGCAAACCAAACTAACAACACACAAACCCCTAAAACAATATATTACAGTTAAAACATACAACAGACTCTTTTTTTTTTTAAAGACTTTTTATCTTATTTATTTGAGAAAGAGAGAAAGTGAGAGCATGAGAGGAGCGAAGGTCAGAGGGAGAAGCAGACTCCCTGAGGAGCTGGGAGCCCTATGCGGGACTGGATCCCAGGACTCCAGGATCATGACCTGGGCCGAAGGCAGTTGCTTAACCAACTGAGCTACCCAGGCACCCTACAACAGACTTTTTAAGGATGCTTAAGGGGAAAAAGCAGGAAGAATTTCTTTGAAAACTTAGGACACACAAAAGCAATCATGTATATGGAGGAATTTAGAAGGCTATGTGCACTCCCAGAGTGAGACACATGCTTAGAAATTAAGAAGACTCTAGGCTTTCCTCTTGGGCTCAACAAAGTCTCAGCTTCAGTGACTATATAAAAATAAGTGATAGAGTCATTGCAGGAATAATTTGGGAAAGTCACTAAATAAATGAACAATTATAGCCTTTAATAATCAAAACTTTAGCAAGTTCTGAGAGAGGAAGAAAATCTGATTTCTAGAGTTAACTTACCATTTTGACAACGGAAAAGGAAAGAAGATGAAGAGATATAGGAACAAATATTTGTATGTTATTTAAGGTAAGTTGGTATCAATTCAAAGTAGATGTCAACAACTGAGGATGTTAAATGTGATCTCCATGATAAACACAGCCAAAATATCTACAAACCACATGCAAAAGTGTTTCACTACCAAAAAAACCCCTTAAAAATCAACTTTTAAATATAAAAGATGTAATGGAGGAAATTAGGGATAAAATGATTATAAAACATATGGAAAAATAGTAAAGTGGCAGAAATAAGTTCTTATCACTAATAACTTTAATTCTAAACAGATTAAACTCTTCAATAGAAAGGCAGACATTGGCAAAATGGATAAACAAAACAAAAGGAAAGCAAATAAAAAAGCTGTAATCTGACTATAAGCTGTTTACAAGAGATTCATTTTTTTTAAAGATTTTGTTTATTTATTTGACAGAAAGAGAGGTCACAAGTAGGCAGAGAGGCAGGCAGAGAGAGAGGGGGAAGCAGGCTTCCCGCTGAGTAGAGAGCCCTATGAAGGGCTAGATTCCAGGATCCTGAGATCATGACCTGAGCTGAAGGCAGAGGCTTTAACCCACTGAGCCACCCAGGCGCCCCCAAGAGACTCATTTTAGATCCAAAGTGAAAGTGAAAGTGAAAGACTAGAAAAAGATAGTCAAAACAAGTCATTCTTCTCAAGTGCACATGGAACACATCTCCATGATATACTATACACTGGGCCGCAAAAAAAGTCTCAAATTTTAAAAGACTGAAGTCATACAAAGTATCTTTTCTGACTACAGTGAAATGAAGCTAGAAATAAATAAGCAAAAGGAAAACTAAAAAAAATTTAAACTTGTAGAATTAAACAATAGACTCCTTTTTTTTATTATGTTCAGTTAGCCAGCCTTTGGCACATCATTAGTTTTTGATGCAGTGTTCACCAATTCATTAGTTGCATATAACACCCTGTGCTCAAAAATCCTAGAGAAGAACATAGGCAGTAACCTCTTTGACATCAGCCATGGCAACTTCTTTCAAGACACATCTCTAAAGGTAAGGGAAACAAAAGCAAAAATGAACTTTTAGGACTTCATCAAGATAAAAAGCTTTTGCACAGCAAAGGAAACAGTCAACAAAGCTAAGAGGCAATCTACAGATTAGGAGAAGATATTTGCAAATGACATTTCAGATAAAGGGCTGGTATCCAAGATCTATATGAAACTAAACAACAGACTCTTAAACAACCAATGAGTCAAAGAAGAAATTATACTGGGAGTTAGAAGATAGTTAGAAATGAAACAAACAAACAAACAATCAAAACTACAACATACCAAAACTTATGGGGTATAGTAAAAGCAGTGTTCAGAGGAAAATTTGTAGCTGGAAATGTCTACATTGAAGAAGATCTCAAATCAAGAACCTCACATTATACCATGAAATACTAGAAAAGGAAGAACAAACTAAACTCAAAGCCATTGAAAGGAAGTAAAAAAAAATTAAAGCAGAAAAAAAAAAATGAAGGAGAGTAGAAAAACAATAAAGGGATTCAATAAAACAAAAAATTGGCTATTTGAAAAGATCAACAAAATTGATAAACATTCAGCTATATTGACAAAGAAATGGAATATATAGATAAGTAAAAATGAAAAAACAAATGAAAATGGGGACATTAGTACTGACCTCACGGAAACTGGGGCGCCTGGGTGGCTCAATGGGTTAAAGCCTCTGCCTTCAGCTCAGGTCATGATCTTAGGGTCCTGGGATCAAGCCCCGGCATCAAGCTCTCCTATGCGGGGAGCCTGCTTCCCCTTCTCTCTCTGCCTGCCTCTCTGCCTACTTGTGATCTCTTTCTGTCAAATAAAAAAAAATAAAATCTTTCAAAAAAATAAAAAATATTATGAGAGAGTACTCTGAACAACTTTATGTCAACAAATTCAACCTAGATGAAATTCATAAGTTCCTAGAAACACACAAATTACCTACACTGATGCAATGGTTAATAAAAAATCTCAATAGATCTATAATACATAAAGAGATTGAATCAGGATCAAAATTCTCCTAACAAAGAGATGTCTAGGACCAGATGGCTTCAATGATAAATCCTACCAAATACTAAAGAATATTTAACACCAATTCTTAAACTTTACCAAAAAAATAGAAGAGAAAGGAACATTTTCTAAAACTAATTTTATGAGGCCAGTATTACCTTTATACCAAACCAGATAAAAACATTGTAAGAAAAAATATAGAGAGGACAGTATCCCTTATGATCATAGACGCATAATCCTCAACAAAATACTAGCAAAATTAATTCAGACAAGGTGTACAGTACTAGATTAACACACAAAACTTAAGGAGCAAAAGCAGGAATAAACAATCAAAAAAGAAATTAAGAAAGAAATTATATGTATAATAACATCTAGATATATAAAATACCTAAGAATAAATTTAATCAAGTAAGTGAAAGACCTGTATACTGAAATATACAAAGCATTCTTTAGAGAAATAAAGACCTAAATAAATGTAAAGGTTCCCAGTGTTCAAGGGTGGAAAGACTTAATATTATTAAGCTGTCAGTACTACCTAAAGTAATCTATAGATTAAATGTAATCCTTATTAAAAGTTCAACAACTTTTTTTTTTTTCAGAAATGGAAACGCCCAAATGAATATTAATACGTTTTCTGTTTGTAGATTTTCCTATTTTGGATTTTCATATTAATGGAACCACTTAATATGTGATCTTGTCTGACTGACTTCTTGTGAAGTTGTAAAATATTAAATCTTAGGAGAGTGAGGTAAATGAAGAAAATATATTTTATCCCAATAGTGACCACTTACAGAGATGCCATGTACTTTAGCTAAAAAGCCAATTTTAGAAAATTAAAATGATATATTAAAATGTACACATATCAATAATTGCATTAATATAAATGGATTAAAAATCCAATTAAAAAGCAGAATTGCCAGACTATATGAAGAAGCAAGATCCATTTAGATGTTGTTTTCTTTTTTTTTTTTTTTTAAAGATTTTATTTATTTGACAGCGAGAAACACAGCGAGAGAGGGAACACAAGCAGAGGGAATGGTAGTGGGAGAAGCAGGCTTCCTGCCGAGCAAGGAGCCCGATGCGGGGCTCGATCCCAGGCCCCTGGGACCATGACCTGAGCCGAAGGCAGACGCTTAACGACTGAGCCACCCAGGCGCCCCTAGATGTTGTTTTCAAAAGACAGTCAAAATACAAAGAAAAAAGATAAGTTTAGAAGATATGGAAAAATGTATCTTGAAAACAACTGCTTATAAGGAAGCGTGGGTGGTCATACTAATAATAAACAAGTATACTTCAAGACAATAAGTGTTACTGAAGATAGAAGGATATTTCCTAAGGACACAGTCTAGTTATTTATGAAGCCAAAACAATCATAAATGTGCAAAAACCAAATAAAACAGCTTTAAAACATATGAAGTAAAGTTTACCTAGCTAAAGCAAAATAGTAGATAAATCCATGACTCATGATCAAAGATTTTAGTATACCTTCTTGGTAATTAATAGAACGATTAGATGAAAACCTAAAACAATATAAAAGTTCTAAACAACACTAGAACCCATCCTGTCCTAATGAACATCTATCTATGGAATGTTACACATAATACCTGTGGAATTCACGTTCTTTCTTTGAGCATGGAATGTTCAGAAACAAAGTATAACATAAAGTTTCATAAAGTAAAAAAAAATTTTTTTTTTTCACAAAGTGTTTTCTGACCACAGTGGTTTTAATTATAAATCAATAACAATACAATTTTTTAAAGTCTAAATATTTAGAAATTAAACAATACAGTACAAATAAGTCATTATTTGTAAATAATGAAAAATCAGAAATTATTTTGAATTAAATTATAATGAAAATAAAAAATAGAAACATTTTAAAACTGGGGGGTTCATCTAAGGAGTGCTTTGAAATTTATAGCTTGGAATGCATATAGGAAAAAAAGAAGGATCCAAATGCATAAGAACAAAACCAAACAGACAAACAAGATGAGTAAAATTACCTGAAAAATAAATGACAGGGAAAAAAATGAAAGGAGAAAAAAACTCAAAGTAATGGCAAATAGGTAAACCATAGAGAAAATCAAAGCCAGAAGTCAGTTTTGGAAAAGACTAATGCAGGCCAGCAAGACTGATCAAGGAAAAAAAATGAGAAAAATCGCAAAATATTAATATGAATGAAAGAAATGGATATCACAACAGATACGGCAAACATTAAAAGGCTAATAAAAGAATATTTTAGACAACTTTATGCTATTTGACAACTTGGTAAAATGAAAAAAAGATTCTTGTAAAACACATCTTTGAAATTATACAAGATAAAATAGAAATCCAAATAAACCTATATATTTTAAAGAAATCAAATTTGTTATCAAAATTTTCCTGCAATGAACTTTCCAGACCTGGAACATTTCATTATCAAACATTTAGGGGAAAAAACCTGGCCTAATGTAGACCCCTCTAGAAAATAAAGGAAGTGGAACCCTTCTTACCTAGTTTTATGAGGCCAGAATAACTTCATACTCAAAATTAACAAATACATTATAAGAAATGATAGCTACAAAGCAATACTCTTCATGAATATATGTATAAAATCACTAGTAAAAGATTAGTAGTAGGAGAAGGAAAGGAAGGGTGAATTGGGGGAAATCAGAGGGGGAGACAAAACATGAGAGACTGGACTCTGAGAAACAAACTGAGGGTTTTGGAGGGGAGGGGGGTGGGGGGATGGGGAGCCTGGTGGTGGGTATTGAGGAGAGCGCATATTGCATGGAGCACTGGGTGTGGTGCATGAACAATGAATCTTGGAACACTGAAAAAATAAAATTAAATTAAAAAAATATACACAAAAATAGCTTAGTAGATCAAATCCAGGACTATAATAAAAATATTATACACAATGACCAATATGATTTATGGCAGTATTGCAAAGTTGATTTATATAAGAAAATTAATGTAATTCATCATATTGAAGAAAAAAATAGAGAACAATCTTAACGATCATCTTACATCCAGAAAAGCATTTGGAAAAATTCAATACCCATTTTTTATAAAATCTTTCAGTAAATTAGGAATAGAAAGAAAATGTTACAGCTGGGTGAAGAATAGCTACTACAACCTATATCTAACATTTTTAATGGTAAAATGCCAGTGCTTTTACAGTAAAAAGCCAGGAAAGAAGGCAAGGATATTTTAATTATAGTGGAAGCCTCATAAATAGAATAAAAAGTCATAGCGATTAGATAAAAAGAAGTAAAGCTCTTACAGCCAACAAAATTTTTTACGTAGAAAATCCCAAGAAATCTGCAAAATAACTATCAGAACTGACAAAGTGACAGGATAAAAAATCGGTATGCACTTATCAAGTTGTGTGTGTGTGTTTGTGTGTATAACATACAATTTGGAAAATGGAATAATAAAAAAATTTCCATTGCAATAACGTAAAAAAACAATGTCAGGAACTAGGAAAAGTCCGAGATAGTATCTCAAAATTTCACAGATGTTGGTAAAAGACAGGAGATTTCTATCAGAAATAAAAAACAATTTATTACAGCTATAGAGTCTAGGGTCAATATTCTGTTGTTGTTGTTTTAGTGCCAGTTCTTAAGTTCCACTTCCCAGAGGGCAACATGGAGAGGGCTTGGTAATATTTGCAAATGCAGGGGATTGTATTCTAGGAGAGAAATCCTAAACTTATGGAACCTGAATCTTTTATAAGGGGTAGTAAATATCACTGATGTTTGCCCCAGAAGTAGATACTGTCTGTGGGTTCTAAAGCTACTCACTATACAAACATCCCTCAGGAGATAGTCTGGACCAAAGATCAGTCCATGGCTCTGTTCACAAAATGTGCAAAAGCATAAAAGACTCATGGAAAATTGTCTCCCAACATACAAAATACTTAGTAACACTTAAAACAAACTTCTACACTGAAAACTGCAAAATGTTGATGAGAAAAGAGTTTAAGGGAAAAATCTAAATAAATGAACAAATACACCATGTTCATAGAATGTAAGAATCAATATTGTTAAAATATTAATTCTCTCCAAATTGATACATAGTTTCAATGCAATGCTGATCATAATCACAGTAGGTTTTTTCTAACAGAAAAATAACAAACTGATTTAAAAATATATATAGGATGGTAAGAAATCTAACATAGTCAAAAATGAGTAATTTACACTATCTGCTTTGAAGACTTATTATAAAGCTACCAATAATCAAGACAAATTGGTATGACATAGGAATATTCAAATATGTTATTGATGCAGAATAGAGTCCCCAAATAGATACACTTTCATAATCAGTTGGTTTCAACAAAATGTTAAAGTAATATTATGAGAAAATAAATCTTTTGCACAAACAAGGCTGGGAAAACTGAATATCTGCATGGTAAAATGAATCTGAATTCTATTTTAAAGATTTTATTTATTGGACAGAGAGAAACACAGCGAGAGAGGGAACACAAGCAGAGGGAATGGAAGTGGGAGAAGCAGGCTTTCTGCTGAGCAAGGAGCCCGATGCGGGGCTCGATCCCAGGACCCTGGGATCATGACCTGGGCCGAAGGCAGACGCTTAACGACTGAGCCACCCAGGCGCCCCTGAATTCTATTTTAATCATACGTAGACGTTAAAGATAGGTCATAGATCTAAAAATAAAATTCTTTTATAACCAGGCAGTTCCATTCCTAGGCATATACATACACAAGACAAATGAAAACATACATCCACGATAATACCTGTACATGGGTAGTCTTACCAGCTTCATTCATAATGACCAAGTACTGGAAACAGCCTAAATCTCTACCAATAGAAGAATGGATAAACAAATAATTGTGAGCAGTTAAAAGAAACAATCTTCTGATTTACACAACAGCATGGATGAATCTCATACACATTTTGTTAAGCCAAGGAAATCACACACAAAAGAGTATAAATATAAGTGAAATTCTAGTATAGGCAAAAATAATCTATCATGCAAACAATCAGGACAGCAGTCACCTGGGACAGATGGGGTATTAGCAAGGTGCCAAGTGAACTTTCTGGGGTAATAAAATTTTTGATGTCTTGAGATATGGGCTACAAGGTTGTATGCATTTGTCAAAACTTATAAATTGTGTACTTTGGATTTATATAGATTACTCTATGTAAATTTTCACTTAAAAAAACTAAAAGGGGTGCCTGGGTGGCTCAGTGGGTTAAAGCTTCTGTCTTCAGCTCAGATCATGATCTCAGGGTCCTGGGACTGAGCCCCACATTAGGCTCTCTTTTCAGTGGGGAGCCTGCTTCCCCCTCTCACTCTGTCTGCCTCTCTGTCTACTTGCGATCTCTCTCTCTGTCAAATAATTTAATTAAATAATTAAAAAAAAACTAAACAGACACATCTATGAATAACAAAAACATATCCTTTGAAAAAGACCTGCTTATTATGAAAAAAAAATCAATGACAAGAAACAGCTTTTGGAAATTAAAATATGATAGCCCAAACCCATAACAACAAAATAACTTGCAAGATAGTGCTAAGAAAATCCTCTAGACGTAAAAGCAAATGATTCTAAATTTTTGATAACTGATCAATCCATGCGGCCCAATGGATTACTTAACAGCAATTTCAGAAGTAGTAAAATGAGAAAATAGAATTTGACAAAAGAATTTGTCAAAATAATTATACATGAATATTTATCAGAACTAAAACAGCAGGAGTCTCCATAACCATAAGAGTATATCATTTAGAGATATGGAGATGATTACTGAAATAAATAGTTTAAAACATTTTAAGAAAAAGTTTCTTTGTTGGGTCAGGCCTGAGGGTATGGGACAGGAAACTGTTGTCACTATAAGCTTTTCAGGTTCCTGTGTGTTCATTTTTAATTTTTTACAGATCTCAACACTAACATGCATAATTCCAAGGGCTGAGAATCCCAGTGGCCCATCTAAATTCTAGTTCTCATTTGTTTCAAATTTCTATTATTGGCCATGACCTTGGTTATTAAGACCCATGTTATAATGTGAGGTTCGGCATTACATTACCTTCTCATCTGTTAGAGATGAAGGATATCCTCATCCCTTTACATACTCAGAATAGTGAAGAATCCTGAAAGAAATCATCTACATTAAAATCAAAATCATCTGTTGGAAAGGCAACAACGCACAATTGTTGTTTACTGTGAAAATTCCCAGATGAAAGTTAAGTGTATTCTGCTGCTGCAGGTAGAAATTAGTTTCTAGCTTTTTTAGATCATCCGAAGCATGACAGCTGTATTGGTTTGCTAAGGCTGCCATAACAAAGGAACGCAGACTGAGTGACTCAACAACAGAAATTAACTTTCTCAGTTTTGAAGGTTGGAAGTCCAAGGCCAAGATGTCGGCAAGTTGTTTCAAGCTGCTCTCTCCCCTGGCTTGTAGACACCAGCTTTCTCCTTGTTTCTTCACCTGGTCTTCCTTCTGTGTGTGTCCGTGTCCTAATCACCTCTTCTCCTAAAGACACCAGTCATATTGGATTGGGTCCCAATCATATGATCTAATTTTAACTCAACTGCCTCTTTACAGGCCACTTAGTAACAAAGATCACCTTCTCTTCCATTTCCAATAACATGTTCCCAATTTCCATCTGAGGCCTCGCCAGAAGCAACTTTAACATCCATATTTCTATCAACTTACTCTTCCAGGCAATATAGGATTTTTCCAATTTTAGGCTCTTTCTGCCTGTACCCATTTACTTAGTTTCAAAGCCACTTGACCGGTTTTGGATACTTGTTAGAGCAGCACCTTTCTTCCTAGTACTCAAATCTGTATTCATCTGCTAGTATTGCCAAAACAAAGTACCATAGACTGGGTGGCTTACCAACAGGGATTAATTACCCCACAGTTCCGAAGACCAGAAGTCCAGGATCAAGGTGTCAGCAGGGCTGGTTTCTTCGGAGGCCTCTCTTTGGCTTGTAGGTGGTGGACTCTTCCCAGGGTACTCTTATTGTGCATGGCCATATCCTAATCTTCTCTAAGGATACCGGTTATTGGACCAAACCACAACATGTGACCATATTTTACTTTAATTACCTCTTTAAGGGCCTTATCTCCAAATACAGTCACATTCTGAGGTCTTGGGGTTTAGGAGTTCAAGACATGAATTTTAGGGGAACACAATTCAGCCATGACACATGCCAAAGTTTATTGAACACTGTGACTCCACTGCATATTGATCTAAGCTCTTCTGTTTACCATGTTTACCATGTATCATATAATTTATTAAGTACTTAGATGCTATCTTTTGTTGTTTTATAATACTTTTAAGCATTCTTTTTCAATAAAATTGCAGGTCCTCTCTTTCATCATTGTATTTAACATGCTAATTCCTAGAAAGGCACCACATTTGAGCAATCCTGATTTTAAGACATTTTGGTAAAATATTTTATTAATAATTTTGCCCCCCAGGTTTCTTAATAGGACCAGGATGGTCTGGATCACAAGTATTCCCATTATTTGTATATTCACCAAATTCATTCCACAAAAATTATCGAGACTTTGAGAATGTTATAGACTCTCAGGATAAGGTGGTCAACCAAACAGAACCTGTGCCTTGCTGACATTTAGCATCTTATTTGATGAGACATGTAATAAGCAAGTAAGTGTAGTATAAGGCTAGCTAGTTCTGGTCACAGGAAAATATGAACACACACACACACACACACACACACACATACGCTGACTAAAATGAATGAATTGGATAAGATTAACAAAATATGGAATATCTAAATATATATTTGAGATTCACAGTGACTTGTGGTGTGATTTGTCATGAGGTTCTATGTTTTCATTCCTTCCTATTTTAAATTAAAAAAAAAAATAGTGGTGGGGGAGAAAGAACGACAGTCTTCCTGGAAATAGAAGGGCAGATAAGGCAGTATTCTTTTTTCCCCCAACTATTTCTTCATGCTGTGGTTTATATGATACAATTATGAAAACGGTGCATAATTTTTCCTTTGACCATGTACACATTTTAAGGAAAATGCAATTCTTCTTTTAAAGTTTCATACCCATTTAAATGGAATTGTGGTTTTTTTTTTTAAGAAACTTGGTTTTGTTTTTCAGAAACTTGGTTACCAAATCACAAGACATTTATCATATTCTTTATTGTTGTTCCAAAACCAAATGAATTAAAATCCTTCTACACTTGAGGATTATAACCTCCTATTTTCAATTGTGAATGGGCTGTAGATCTAGAGCCTTTTGCCCACTAACCACTAAACCTAGCAGTTACCAGCAGAAAGATGTTCAAGGTAAACTGCACGTGTCAACAAAACTTAATCTAGAAAAATTAGTCCAGACTCTTCAAGAGAACTTAGAGATGCATTTGCTCTATGAGGACATCAAGTATCTCATGTTATCCAAATTACTGAGCTCCTCACCATGGGGAAGCCAAAACCATTTTATAGTCCCAGACCCATAACTCCCAGGATGTTAAATGTGAAACGTGTTATCCAGGAAAAAAAAAACAAAAAACTGAAAAGAACATCAGACTTGTTCATTTTATTTCTTTATTATTTTTTTATTTTTATCATTTTATTTCTTTAAATTCAAAGAATAATAAAGTCAATTAGAAAAATGTAAGTAAATGTTAAACTCTTGTTATGTAAATAGTTCAGTATCTGATTTAAAGAAAACTAATCCCAAATGGGTATGTGAATATTCTTAAATCCTCTTATTTGTTTTACTTCAGTGTTAACAGATAGATTATCTAGCTCAAAGTGTCTTTCTTCTCAATCCATGCTTAAAATTAGCTAACTAAGTAGTTTTTGCTGTACTCAGAAATTCCAAAAAAAAAAAAGAAATTCCAATAACAAGCCATGGAAAGAAATGAGAATATAAAAATTAAATTTTTATACAAATTCAGGGAGAATTTGAAGAACAAATTCAGGGAGAATCTGAGGTTGTGCTCACTGCAGCCTTTGCTCCCAGGTGGGGTTGGGAGAGGTATACATTTCACCGGCAATATCAATTTACATGAAATGGTGTTCTGTAGAGAAACTAATTGAATGAGACCTTCCAGAGTTCACTTCACTTCTTTATAATCCATATAATTTTTATTGCATCGTGCACTAACCAACATAAGCAGAACATAAATTAGCTTAGTGAGGGAGCAGTGTGCACCTGTCAATAAACTATTTAGTCGCATGCAAGGGATATTACCATCATACCATTAAGTACTGGGTTGGGAGACGGAAACGCAAGAGTGACGAGACACCTTCTCAATGTACCTATACAGCTCAGCCCTCTTTGGTTTCTACCTCACTTTGCCTTTCCTCCTTGATTGTGTGAAGCTTTTAAAAGGCCTGTTATCAACTATCATTAAACCAGCCACCTGTCTCCTTGGCAACCCTTATCAAGCTGTACCAGGCTGCCTGGGCTGCAAGTAAGTACCTTCAATCCTGAACTGAATAAGGAGTTTCGAATTGTGACCATCTGGTATACCGAATTTTTATAAAATGTCAGGGAAAGAACCGTATCTTAGGCTGCCTACAGTCTTTGTGGTATAAGAAGATGTATTGGAATTCACCATCAGTGAAACAAAAAAGGTGGGAGGAAGAAAGAAAATTCATTTCATAGCTGCAGGAAAACAATTATTATTGATTCCCTTTTCAAACTGATGAATAATTTTATGAAGAGTGTCTGCCTCTGAGTCTGAGCGATATGTTCTTAGTATTCTTATTGTCTTCTCCATATCCACATCTCAGCTTACAATGCACCATGTCTAGTCACCAAAAGAAAAAGGAAAGCTGATTTCCTGAAGTTAGTTCTCTGATAGTTCAATGTTTAAGGCTAAAGGAGACACTGCCGGCTGCCAGCTGTCCCTAAGCCATAGCCATTTCTCCCCTATCTATCTATCTATCTATCTATCTATCTATCTATCTATCTATCATCTATCTATTTATTTTTCTACAGAGTTCCAAGTTTGTTAAGATTTTCAGCCCCCAACCAAATACACATGGCTCAAGAGTGAATCCTGACTACTTTAAGCCAATCAGAGTGATTTTGTTCCCTTTGCCAGTGATTAGCTTCGAGGAGAATCTGTGAGTCAATGCTGGTTAATGATAAAGGAAGGGAAGTCAACCGAAAGGCTTCTAAGAGTTTCTTAATCAAAAAGAGACATCGAGGGATGTTTGGGTGGCTTAGTCAGTTACTCAGCTGACTCTTGACTTAGGCTCAGGTCGTAATCTCAGGGTCCTGGGATCTAGATACACATTGGGGTGGATGTTCATTGGGGAATCTGCTTGAGGATTCTCTCTCTCCCTCTCCCCTTGCCACTCCCCTCTCTCTCACACACACATACTCTTTCTCTTGCCAATAAATAAATAAATCTTTTAAAAAAAGAGATAGAGGGAGAAATAGCATGATATTTCTATCACTAGAATGGGAGTAGCCACCTTGTAGTCATGTAGGTGCTGGCTTGAGTTTGGCAGAGAAGGGAAATGTCAAGATCCTTCTCTCTGGCGATATCACAGAGCTGTTTAATTAACTGATTTTTTTTTTTAAGATTTTATTTATTTGTCAGAGAGAGAGAGAGAGCACAAGTAGGCAGAGAGGCAGGCAGAGGCAGAGGCAGAAGCAGGCTCCCTGTCGAGCAAGGAGCCCGATGTGGGACTCGATCCCAGGACCCTGGGATCATGACCTGAGCCGAAGGCAGCTGCTTAACCAACTGAGCCACCCAGGCGTCCCTAATTAACTGATTTTGAAGGAGCCCAGCACCAGGACTTCTCTTCAAGTGAGAAAGCAGAATTTCCCTCTTATTCATTCCACTTAATTTATTTATTTTTAATTTCAGCATCCTAAGTACATCCCAAACTCTTCATTCTTCTCATTTCCGGACCCCAATTTCACCAAACACTTCTCCTGGAAAAACTTGCTTGGAATTGAAAATCACCAAATACATCCTCACTCATATGTTTGAGCACTGTGGATTGAACCATGGAATCTGAGTTAATTAAAATCAAATACTTTCTAGGGATGCTGACTCAAGCCTCTCTTAGTATCAAGTGGTTTTCCAAATTAGCTTAAATGCAATTAGTTCCTTAAGATGATTTTATCCAAGATAGAGAAGATTTTATATAAAGGAGGAGGTAGCCAAGAGTAAAGAAACTTGAACTCCATTGGGGTTCTGATTGAAAGAAGAGCAGCCTGAGGGTTATGAGGTTACCAGAAAACAGAAAAAAAAAAAAAAAAAAACAAAAGAAAAAAAAAAACAAGCAAAGCAGGCTTGGAAACTATGAGTGGAGAGAGAACTGTCTTTGATCAATTGTGCAAAGAAAGATAAAGAGTGGAAGAGATCCTAATTCTCACCTTTCTTCCTGGGAAGGTGAAGAGCTTGTATCTAAGGTTGATAAGTCAGGACATGAATATATAGGCTTGTTATTTCTAGAATCAAACTTTCTGTTCTGACATTTAAGGGACTGCAGACCAAATCACAAGTCACCCTCAGCCAATACATAGGCTTTGCAATAAAGTCCAGGAGAAGATACCAAGTCATACTCAGGACTCTAGAAATACTTCCTTTGAAGAGGTAGACCTAAAGAGGAGACAATCCTCCCTAGAACACAGCAAAGAAAACCTCACCAGCAGGCCTGTATTTTATTCTTAAATGTGAACATGCTCCAATAATCACAACATGAGGAAAAAGAGAATCGTGGATGATGATTGTAGAAGATTGTAAAAAAAAAACCTAATAAACAAACAAAGAGGGAGGAAAATGAAACAAGATGAGATCAAGAAGGAGACAAACCATAAGAGACTCCTAAACTCATGAAACAAACTGAGGATGGCTGGGGGTAAGAGGGGTAGGGATAGGGTGCCTGATGGACATTGGGGAGGGTCAGTGCTGTGAAATGTGTAAGCCTGATGATTCACAGACATGTACCCTGGGACAAATAATACATTATATGTTAATAAAAATAAATTAAACAAACAAAATGAATTGGGGAGATGTTGTTTAAGAATAAAAACTTGCAACCAGAAGAAAAATAAGTTCTGGAGATCTGATGCACAGCATAAACTTCAAAGTTGCTAAGAAACCAGATCTTAATTGTTCTCACGACAGAAAAGAAAGGATAATTATGTGATGTGATAGACGTGCTACTTAACCCTACTGTGGTAATCATACTGTAGTATCTAAATGAATCAAACCAACACCTTGTACACATTAAACTTACACAGTGCTATATGTTAATTACATCTCAATTTTTTTTGAAAAGCTAATAGTGGAGGAAACATATTTTGAAAAACGGAGAGAACTTTGAGAAATCCCTAATTAGAATACTTAGGAGAACTCAAGATATTATTTCTTCTAAAATGGGAACAGGATGAAGAGAATACTCAAAGAATTTGAAAAGCCTTTCAAAGATTAAAAATATCGCTGCAAAAAATTACTTAAAGACTTGAAAAACAAAATGGCAAAATTTTCCAGGAGGTAGGAAAAAAAATTAAAAAGGCAAGGGAAGATAACTACTGGGTGGGGGAAAGGGAACTGTAAGGTCAAACCAGCAGGTGTAATTTCATACAATTAATAGTTTTAGAAAAAGAGAAGATAGAAAGTGAGAAGAGGAAATTATCAAGAAAATAATAGGAAACAATTTCCTAGAACTTAAAAAGAACAGTGATTTTCGGATGCAAAGGAATTAGACATTTACAAAACCCCCGGGGCTTAGAAAGCAGCTGCTAGAGACTGGACTGAGAAATGTGGGACTCAGCAAGACAGGCAGCCAAGAAAAAGGAAGATTCCAAGCAGCAATCAGCATAACTGCTACGATGGAACATTTTGAATATATGATAAGGAACATTATTCTTTTGTCAAGAAGGAAAATAAGTTAATCAGAAACTAAATATATACAAATGTCAGAAGAAAGGTAAATGCAAGATGAACATATCAGCTTACATGATGATCACCAGGATCATAACTGAAAAAGAAAGATAAAGCTGTTGCTTAAATTGAGAAAAGTAATGTAAGGTATAACTAAAGTTAATATCGTTACTACACATTTTTTTAAAGATTTTATTTATTTGAGAGAGAGAGAGTGTGTGTGGGTACAAAGTAGGGAGGGGCAGAGGCAGAGGAAGAAACAGGCTCCCCGCTGAGCAGGGAGCCCTTTGTGGGGCTTGATGTGGGGCTCAATCCCAGGACCCGATCATTACCTGAGGCAAAAGCAGATGCTTAGCTGACTGATCCACCCTCATGCCCTCATTTTTGTGCATTCTTAAAAGAATTATGAAGCTGAGGAAATCCTCATCTTTCCTGTGGAAAGGCGTGAGATAGCAGCTAAATTTTATAAATCTATCTATAATATATAATAAACTTCCAGTTAAATATGGTGAATTAGCCACATGTAATTGTTTCCTCCTAGAGACCCCATTACAATTATAATGAAAGAATAAAAAAATCAGCCTCAGATGACAGAGAGAATGGGAGAGGCACCTACAGGAGAGAGCTGGATTAACTGGAGTCTCCATATGACTGGCCACCCCAGTATCCACTGACAACATGTAAGTAGGTGAGGGCCTGCTGCCAGCCCTGGGAGAAATCCAGGGAAATTCTTCTCTAGAAAGCTCCAGTGCCATCAAAGAAAAGACCTCCAAATCCTGGCATTTCTGGGTCACCCAGCAGATGGGCTGGATGACTCCCAGTCACCAGGGAGTGCAGCTGTCCAAGCCACATGCAGACTTCCTAATCAGTTTTCTAGTGCCCATTTGTTTGTCTTTTTCGTAATTTTTTAAAAAAGATTTTATTTTGTTTATGGGACAGAGAGAACTAGAGAGCACAAGCAGGGGGAGTGACAGAGGGAGAGGGAGAATCGGGCTCCCTGCTGAGCAGGGACCCCCCCCCCACCGCCCCCTCCGCAACACGGGGCTCCATCCCAGGACTCCAGGAACACCACCTGAGCCTAAGGCAGATGCTCAACCACTGAGCCACTCAGGTGCCCTTTTCTTTTGTAATTTTTGACTCACAAAAGAATATGTGACATTTACGTAAGTTATGGAGCATTACAATAAAACAAACGCTGGTGAAACCACAAGCAAACATGAGAGCTAAAATAAGAGCTGCTGCTAACGTGCAAACACCGGGTGATTTTCTTTTCTAGATCATATTTACCCTTTTCACCCCTAGTTTATCACAATCCTGGATTTTATACGCATCATCCTTAGGCTGTTTAAAAAGCATAACTTCACCACACGAGTGTTTTCTGCTAGAGAGTACGTTGCTTAGTTTTTTTGGGTTTTGTGCTTTATGATAATGATATTCTGAATTCTATTTTTAATCATCCAACCTTCTATTTATAAGATTTTTCTGGAAAATCCAGATAGTCAATATTGTAGGCTTTGGGAGGCATATGTCCCTGTCGAAATGACTAAAGTACACTGTTTTAGTAGAAAATGTTTATCATTTATAAAAATAGCCAGTAGGCAGGATTTGGTCTTCTGTGGGTAAGATACTGTGAACAGGATATTTGCTTTGTTGAGTATAATGTTACCAGACACAGTCTAGGAGGAGCTTGATAAATATTTTTGAATAAACACATATTTAAATTCATTCATCTTGGTGGCATATTTCTCCGACAATTCTCTTGGGATAAGTCATTAGATGTGGAATTATTATAATAGAGTGTACAGTTATGAAGTATGCATCCAAGGTTTTACCTGCCTCTTAAAAGTGTACCTTGTTTATTTACAGCAGCAATGTATAATAGTGCCTATTTTCTCATGGTACTTTCAAAAACAATTATTATCAATTCCTGCTACTTCTGCTTTCCTAAGTGAAAAAAAACAAAAACCAAACTTGTTATTATGACTTAAATATTTTCATCACCAGTAAGTTGCCATGCTCTCAAATATTTTCTGGCTTATTTCTTCTTTTGTGAAATATATCTTCATATCCTTTGTTTTCCAGTTCAGTCTATTGTTGTTGTTTTTTTAATGATTTCTAAACCCAACTGTGAAACAATTTCCCACATCTCTTATCTTTTGAAGATAGCCACGTACTATTGATGGTCAACCCTCTCCTTCCTCTTCTGAGGAGCATTTTTCCATTAAGTGTTCATAAGAATGCTAATTTCAATAAATGAATGATATTTGTGTAGTAGTTAAAAATTAATATATTTTTTACATTTTTTATATTTACTATTACATTAAAAATGTAATAGAAATTAGCATCCCACATATGTTAAGTGATGAGACATAGTTCAATATCTGACATAGAAAGCTGAAGCTATTGGCTTACTATAGTGGAGCACAGCCATGCGACGGAGGCTATCTCTCCCAAACAGCAGTGCCAATTTTATATAGGATTTTTGGAAAACCTTGAAGTCAGGGATTAGGACAAGCAGAGGTCACAGTAGGTTGACATCCACTTGCAAAAACCTGTATGATTACCAAGCTGATTGGTTTGCATACAGCAGTGTGTTGTTAGAAAGGCGATCCCTGATTGGCTGTCGCAAGCTCTGGGCCTCACTGATTGGTTGGTTTTCAAAAGCCCACACACCCGTTGCCTAGGTGGCTCAGTCCACTGGGCCTCTGCTTTCACCTCAGGTCACGATCTCAGGGTCTTGGGATGGAGCCCCAGGAGCTGGGCAACCTAAGAAGTAGGACTAAGAAGTAGTCTGCTTCTCCCTCTCTCTGTTTGCCACTACCCCTGCTTGTGCTCTCGCTCACTCTGCTCGCTCGCTCTCTCTCTCTGTCTCAAATAAATAAAACCTTAAAAAAAAAAAAAAAAAAAGCCTATCCGTGGAGAGGACTTGTCTTTGAAGAGAGAGACAGGTATAAAACCGGTTCTTCTGGCTACTCGCTACCACAGTGCAGGACCAATTAGGTTTCATCCCTAAGTTGTGAGACCTTTTAAAATTTTTACATGGCATGTAAATATTACAAATATTTTTCCTATTTTTACATGTGTTTTAACTTTAATAAAGTTTTTTTTTCTGTCATACAAAAGTTTAAAATTTTATGCAGACAAATTTATTACTTTTCCTTTTAATTGCTTGCTTTGATGTCACATTTTTCTCAAACTTTGCCTTCATGCTTCTTGAAAAAGATTTATTTTTTCCTAGGGTATTTACAGTGTTATAATGTAAATCATTAAAACATTTAATTAATCCTTCTGGAATTAAATTTTGGTATAGGTATTAAGTAGTGGTTTAACTTCTTATTTCAAAATGAGTTGACAATTTTCCAGTACCTTTTATTGAATAACTTATAGTTTCTCCATATATTTGAAGGACACAGTTTTACTAGATTGTGAAATATACACACATATGCGTGCATGTGTGTTTGTGTATATATTGTGCATCCATTTATGTATTTGATTTCATTTCTAGAATCTTTATTTTCTTATAAAAGTGCCACATTTTCAATCACAATAGCTTTAGAATATGTTTGAGTAACTCCATCTTATTTTTCAAGACAGTCTAGTTACACTGCCCACTTACTCCTTTATATGAAATTTTAAATCTTCTTGGCAACCTCTTTCCCTCCAAAAAATGTGATCTATGTTTTTACTGTAAATGCATTAAATTCATATTTCTTTGGGGAAGCGGGATACTGCCATTTTTACCATATTGTCTTCCCATCTGGAAAGATGTTAGTTTCTCAAATTACTCAAATCTTTTATTTTCATAACCAAAGCTAAGCTTAGGGAGCTATAAACCTTCCTGACAATTTTTTGGAAGCATAAAACCCTCACTTCTCAGAAAAAAAAATTACACATGCATAAACATAATACTTTGCATAATATTTCTGGGAAATAAATTTTTGAAAGTCTATCCATTGAAAAACTCCATCCATTAAAAAATGGCTTATACTTTCATAAGATTTGTATTTTTCTTATGGGATCCACCATTTCATATTAATATTTTTCCATCTGTTAAGCACTTAGATAATAATATTATTATTGTGTTCAAATATGTCAAGACATGGCTGGTCCCTAGAGTCAGTCTACCTGGATTCAATTCCGGACTCCTCCACCTACTAGCTGTGCAAAAATTTACTTAACATCATTGTATCTCCATTTCCTTATCCTTGATATGATGATCTACCTAGGACTTACAAATACTTCTATGCTGTATAAGTGTTAGTTATCCTTATGAAAAATAGAAGTTTTTTTCAAATCAGTTGTCTATGGCTGAGTACTTCCTGTCTTTTTTAACAGCTGTAGAGTTTAATCTCTCTTAAATCTTCTAAGCAGCGTGTATCACCTGCAAATAATAATAGGAATCTTGGTTCTCCCTTTTTAATATTTACACCTTGTGTTTATTCTTGCTGCTTTGCATTGGCTAAAATTTGCAGAAAAAAAAATCAATGGCGTTTGATGTCTTATTCTTATCAGAGTGGTATAGCCCTAGTGTTATGCTATTAAATATGACTGTAGCTGATGGGTTTTGATCAAGATAAAAGAATATCCTGCCATTCCTAAGGGGGGGAGGAGGACTTTATTTTTAGCCATAAATTAAAGGTAATTTTAATCAATAACTTTTTTTGGCATTTCTTGAATAATCATAACATTAGCTTCCTTAAAACACTGATATGGAAAGTTATATAGTTCTTTTCTAAATGCAGGTCTTATAAAAATTAGACTAGTATGGTGCATTATACTCCTACTAATAGACTTATTTTACTAAGCCAGTATGTATCATCTGAGTCCATAAAAATATGATGCCATTTTTTGTAATTCAGTGTTCATTCTGACTCTGAACCCTCATCCTGGCAGATGTCCTGTCTGGAGGAGATGACCTCCTCCAGACAGGAGTCAAGGTTCCACTGCCTAAGGAAGTGCCAATAGTCAAAGATTGTCTCCGAAGGTTATAGTCAGGCTCCGGCTAACCCATGGTTCCATCTCACCAGTGGCCCTCTGCTGTTGCCATATCTCTCTTGGGACTTCAGAACATCTGCAAACTGAGAACATAAGGTCAGGGGGCCTGTCTCTGTAGACACACCTTGAATTTATTTCTCTCTGGAGCATTGCCAGGCAATGGGAATTTATGATCCATTAATCCCACTGCCTGAGTTTTGAGCAACCAAAAGATGACTTCCCCTTTCTATAAAGCAGCCAGAACTCTGCTTCAGTTGCCTCCAATCAGTGCTGAAACATGTTTATAATTCATCATTTTAGAAGGGCAAAGAAAGGGTAAAGCTAAAATACTATGTTTCCAACTTTAATCAGTCTAAATGTTTATATCTTCACTCACCAATATTTTACTTAGAATTTTCACATCTGTATTCATAAGTGAAAGTTGGCCATATTTTTTTTGGTCTATCTTTGTCAGATTTTAATATACAGGTCCTAAATAAATACAGAAGCTTTAAATCATTTTCTATACTCTGAGACCAAAATCAGAATTATCTATTCCTCTATCGGTACATGGAGAGTATTTTAGGGTAGTTCTATAACAGGTTTTAATTTTTTTCATGATTATTAGTCTCCAGATTCCAGTGTTGTAATATTCTTTTTCATGTCCATTTTAATAAAATATGTAACTCTACTGGTATGTGGAAGCTAGTGGTCACTTGTGACCTTCATATCTTTTCCTGCCAGTTCATTATGGCTTCTCTGAAAGTTGTTTCTTATCCTCTCTGATCCACCGGCTCAGGTAACTATTTACAGCTAATTAAATTGGTTTATGATTCCTATATATGCAGCCAAATATGCCTTATTATTTCTTTTAATTATCCCTATCACCACTTCAAATGCAATTTGTTAAATGTTTACCCTTAAAAGAGAAACGTGATAGGGCGTATTTGGAGCTGAAAACTGTATTTACAGCCCACATCAGAGAGTTGGAATTGGCAGTCCTACAGGAATTCCCTCTAAAACAATGCTATGATTTAAATGAGAGTAGTGACATTAGTCAGCTGTATATTGCTGCTAGATTTTTAAATAATGAAATGTAAAATAATGAAAAGCACTAAAAAATGAAACTGGGTATGAAGCCCAGAAATTGGTTTCACTACTCTGAGTTTTAAAATCTTCTTAAATATTTCATTCTACCACTTTATGAAATAGTTATACAACAGACTTGAAGCCTAGGGAAGAGTGCAAATAACCAAACAGAAGTGGAATTTTACTTACCCACGAAATAAGTTATAAAGCTAAGTGGTCTGTGCATACTTGGTATTCTTTATTTTCATTAGGTGCCAAATTTCACATTATTTTAAATTTAGATATATGGTCTTGTGTTGTTCAAATTCTTGGAGTAGAAGGTTGATGAAAATTTCCTTAAGATTTCTCTCCCTACAAGAAAATCAACACATGCATTGAGAATGTGATTAAGAGAAAGGAGAATTGTCCAGAAAACAAACTCCATTTCATTCAATCAGTTATGACCATGTTGCAATTAGTAAAATGATCTTTTTCATAGTGAACCACTCCTACCGCTGCAGAAGGAATCACACCCAATTAAAATGAATCTAGACTCTGCAATTCTGAGTTCTCAACTAACATAAACAGAACATCCACATTTTCTAATCTTTGAAAGAAACCTCTGAAGAGACACTTCATCTAAGAATGGAGATGGGGAAATACTACCTTTCTATAGATATAGATTCATAATGACAAATATTACTTTTGCAGCATCTTCCCTAATTTCAGAAGGAATACATGCTCAGTGCATGAATTTTAGTAAACCATAGGCAATCACAACCAAAAATAAACTAAAAATCAATAAAAGTTACCAGGTTTATTTTGCTATTGGACAGCATGCAGCAAATTAAGGGTGACCCATGAACCACTGGCACAGAAATTTCTTGGAGTTGTTCATTGATGATGATACCTTGGAGCAGTATCCGATTTATGGTCACTAATGAATGAAAAAAAATTCTTTGGAGGAATTCAATTTTCAGATTATCTAATGGTCATTCCAACATTTGTTTCCATAAATAATATAATGAACATCTTTTATATGAATTTTGATCATAATTTTTTTCCTTAAATAAAAGCTTTAGGGCTAGAATCTTTGAAACAAGGTATGTAAACTCTTTTTTGAGTTGACACTGAATAGGGTGATTCCAATCATCTGTATTCTTACTTTTCTTACATTTTTTTCATATTGGAGTTAAAAATATTAAAACCTACCCCCATGTTAATGACCTTACCAAATTCTCCTGATATTTCTAAGTGGTTTTACAGTTATTTTCCTACCATGTTATTTGATGCAGAAAGGTTCATGAGTTTGACTCCTTGGTAATTTGAATCTTTTCTCATTAAAAATCTCTCTCTTTGCATTAGTGATATTTGTGTTTCAAGTTTTTTTTTTTTTTTTTTTTTTTTGGTGGGTTGCAATTGTCAAACATGTATTTGTTCTTTAATTTTCTTTAAGGCTTATTATTAAAAAATGCTAATTAGGTTTTGTTTTTACACCAAATCTGAAGTGCAGTTATCTTTAAAAATGACTCAGTTTGTTCCCATCAATTGTAATTAATGTTGTGTTGTCCTATTTCTTCCATCTTCCTTTATGTCTGTTTTAAATTCTTACTGATTACTCTTTTTTTTTTCCTTACTTTGCTGGACTGATACAATTCTTTCTTTTTTCCACTCTGATAATTGGGAATTTTCATTATGTATGTGCTTTTCCCAGTGCTCACAAACTCATATTAATAGTCATATTTAAACCTACGTTTCTTTACACTGAAAAGATTAACCTCCTTTTTCCCCCAACCAAGAAAAAAAGCTAAACTTTTCCCTTACCTGTTTCGGACCAAATGTTTGTGTGTGTCTCCCCCTGCCCCACCCGTGATGGTATTAGGAGGTGGGGCCTTCGGGCGATAATTAGGATTAGATGAGGTCTTAGCCCTTACAAGGGTCCAGAGAGAGCTTTCCTGCTCTCTCTTGTCTCTACAGGGGAGGTGACAAGGAGAAGACTACAGACTTCAGCCAGAAGAGGAATCTCACCAGAACCTGACCCTGCCCGCATTCTATCTCAGACTTCCACCCACCAGAACTATGAAACAAGTTTCTGTTGTTTGTATGTTACTCAGTCTGTGGTATTTTTTAAATACATTTCAAATGGACTAAGACAGGAATCCTTTTGTCATACTCAGATAACAGCTAACGATAATGTTATCATCCATGTATGATGTTCACTGCTAACCAGGATCTTTTACTCTCTACTCCTCAACCTTGAAATCTATGCTTTGATTTAAAATTCCATTAATTGGGGGTGCCTTGTTGGCTCAGTCAGTTAAGTGGCAGACTCTTGATTTCAGCTAAGGTCATGATCTCAGGGTTCTGGGATGGAGCTTCTTGCATGTTGGGCTCCTTGCTCAATGGGGGGTCTGCATCAGGATTCTCACTCTCCCTCTGCCCCTCCCTCCGTGTACTCTCTCTTAAATAAATAAATAAATCTTTAGAAAATTCCATCAATCTCATGTACTGCGTTGTTATTTTAAAAAATAAGTACATGAATGGAATATTTCTTATTCATACTGCACACACATGCACACACACATACAGAAAGAGAGAGAGAGAAAACAGATTATAGATTGTAGCACTGAATTTAAAGTGTTTCTTACCTTATCCTCCCAACTGCAGATGGATCCGCCTTATGGATGATATGTCTTATAATGCATAAAATAATACTATACTATATTATATTGTATTATTTAATCTTATATTAACTATATTACATGATGTAATTTTATTATATATAATCTTATATGTTATATAATAATATATAATATTTTATCAAATTCCATCTCTCATCTCTCTTTATATGTAAATATATATAGAGAGAGAAGCTAGAGAGGGAGAAACTTAGAAATATAGGGGCATTAATAAACTTGGTAACTGTCAACCAATAGGGTACAGGAGATGAATACATGGCCTTGGAGGAGGAAAAATTCTGGGATACATGCTGGTTGAATGAGACCTGGTCTCATTCTCTTTGTTCTCTAACTTGTGTTTCTTGGGACTGTATCCCAAATAAAACACCTTCACCTGTCTTTCATTAGACAATCTTTTTGAGGAAATCACATTAAAATATCAGGCCTAGTTTCAACATAAAAGAATGCATTTTAATGAATGTTATTAAGCAGTGTGTTGAAGTAGTTTTCTTTTAATAGGCAGCAAGGCCAAAGTGCCAACCAGAGTTCCTTGACCTGTAAGAATCTAAGGTGACAGCTAATAGACCACCATGTTCCTAGGGGCAGGGCAGCCAATCACGATGCTTCCTGACTTGTACAACTAGAAAAAAATTAGTAGAAAAGAAGAGAATAATGTCATGATTGCACTGAAGAAGAGCAGTTTTTCTTTTTTTTTTTTTAATATTTTATTTATTTATTTGACAGAGAGAAAGAGATCCCAAGTAGGCAGAGAGGCAGGCAGAGAGAGAGGGGGAAGCAGGCTCCCTGCTGAGCAGAGGGCCTGATGTGGGGCTTGATCCCAGGACCCTGAGATCATGACCTGAGCCGAAGGCAGAGGCTTTAACCCACTGAGCCACCCAGGTGCCCCAAGAAGAGCAATTTCTTGCTCAGTTTCTAGATCTGAGGTATTCTGAGAGCCGGTTCCCGTAAGTTAAAGGAGGGACCTGCTCTCTTCAAAGAAGGACGTGCAATGCTACCACTGGCATTTAACATAAACATTTCCAAATTTCTCCAAAGGAACTTCTAGTCCTTGACTAGAGTAACAGTTTACCAGGGAAAGAAGAATATATAGACCTTTGAGGGCTGTTGGTTACAAGTTTTGAGCTGATACTCCTACCAGGAAACCTGAAACACAATGTGGCTCAGAGTTAGGGTGACATTTGTGAAGACCGCGTGATGAATGAACTTACAGCCCACGTCCGTCTCCCAGAGGGTCAAATGGGAACAAAGATCCACTCTGTGGTCATTTTCTCAGCCACTTCTCTCTATGCATGACTGGGATAAATATACTTAGCTGCTGGCAGAACCCTCACATTTATCCCATATCCCACGGAGTAAGAGTTTATAGTAGCAAAAGCCAAAAAGATTTCTGATATTGCCTCTACCAGCCAAGATAGAAAATCAGAAGCAATAACACAGCTTGAGTTTAATGGCAGAAATTAGGGCCCTCTCAAAGAACCAGAGGATGTGATGGTGGCAGTTCCCGTCTGAGTCTCATCCCACTCACTTTTGTATTTCCTGTGAAAACCAGAGAGATGATGGTGAACTACAAAAACTTAACCAAATGTCGGACCCTGTTAGGTGTGTTGTACAGATGGCTTCTTTATGGAAAGAGATGAACATAACCTGTGGTACCTGATATGATACCGTCTTGGCAAATGTGTACTTTTCAATACCTGAGCACAAACATTACTGCAAACAGTGGGCATTTGCATGGGAAAAGCAGCAATACTCAGTCACCCTTGCTGGGCAAGGTTAGTTTGCCTCTTTTCTGACACAATATTGATTGCAGGGATCCTGCAAGGATATCTAAAAAGTCTTCTAGAAGCCCTGTAGAATAGCACTATTATCTAAATGCTTAGAGAATGCCTGATGTACTGACATGGGATCCTGTGTGACATCATCTTAGACTAAAGGTCCCACTTTACAGCAGTAGAGGTGTGACAGAGGGCAAGGACCAGGGGATTCACTTTTTCTATCATATTCTATATCTAGTGACTTATTTGAGACAGCTCTAAAAGCTAGCTCAGGATGTCACACTTATAGTGGTGTGCTGTGTGGGCATATATATATACAATAGCATTATGTGGTCCTGTAGACCTGTGCCCCCAATAGCTAAAATACATGGGTCCAGGAACAAAGAATGGAAATACAGTTGGCTTCCATTATGATCACTCTTAGTAGTCTACTTGGAGAATTTGTGAGTCTTATCTGCACAATTTTAGGTTTTGGCACATTAGAGTCCTTAGAGTCCAAGGGAGAGAGAGTAAGGGATCTATTAACTTGTAGCTAGGATGGTAACTTGGTTCCTTTGGAATCCTCATGCTGGTAGATTAACAGTCAAAGAAAGGAGTCATTAGTTGGGGTAATTAAAAACGATTGTCATAAGTATCTGATGTTGCTGTTATCTACCGGGAGCAGGGAGGTGTGCTTCTAGAACTCTGGTGGTCCAGTGGGATCAGTGCTCAGTGTTCCCATGCTCTGTGACAATAGCCAATGGGCAATTACAGCAACCAAGCAAAGCAACCAGGGGCTTTCAGATCCTCAGATATGGGAGTCCGGATCATCTAGTCAGTCAAGCCACCTAGAGCAGATGAAGGGTTGATTGAGGGTGACAGAAATCTCTAGGGGTTGCAGTTGGGGAAGGAGGTAGTCAATCCATTGTTGGTAATAGCTGCATCAGTGGGGACTGTAGGTTTTCTTACTGCTTATTGTGTGTTTGTTAGTGTTTATCCTGGCCACCATCTTGAGGTCACCTTGGTCAGTGACAAAGTTTGTTGGGGAGCATGAGCTCCTGAGTCATGTGAGGGTGAATTAAGGCATTTCTGGTTGTGTCTGAAGCTGTGGTGAACACAGCATGTCGCATGCCCACCGCTTTTGCCCATCTCTGCTTTTCTGCCCCAGGCCTTTTATCTTATTTATTTCCTTAAAAAACAGAAGCCTTTTCAGCCCAGACCCAGACACAAGTGAGAAAGGCAAGAGAATTAACTCTCCTAGGGACAGCCCTTGGGCCATGGGGGATAGCAGCTGGTGGGTAAATGCTTGGTCCTTTCAGCCTTGCTGGAAAATTCTGGGAGTCCTCTCACAATTGTAGCCTTAATTGTGTACATTTCACTGGTTTCCCATCTTTATTTATCTGGTTCCAGCTCCTTCTCTTGTCTCTCTTGCCAACCACCTGCATGCAAGCTCTTTTCTCTATTTTAGGGAACATAAGTGAAGAGATTGGGTTTCAATTTCTCGCTACAAAATTATCAATTTTTAAAAAAAATTATCAATCTTTGCCCCCGGCACTAAATTATTATTCAAAAAGCCATTAATTCATAAAAAAGAATGAAAATCTTAAACTTTGATTCTAAGTAAATCAAGAGAATTAAGTAGTATTCAATAAGATCTTATTTTAATTTTGCAAACTTACAAGAAAAAGATTTTGTGGGATGAAGCACTCAGAGTCCCTGAATGGCAGACCAGTACAAGATTACCATTTGGACAGTGAGAACTATGTTCGTGAGTCATGCTCCTGGGCATGAAGCCATTGTGACGTGACAACCACAGGACACCAAGAGCTGATAATCCCTTTCTCAAGGCTGCTCTTTGTTTGGGCTGCACACATTGCTGCCTCACTTTTCACTTTGCCCCTTTCTTTTTCCTAGTCCAGACTCTGTGTTTTTCCATATAGTTTCTCCTTTCATTTTTTTCTGTTTCTCTTTTATTTCACTTTTTAAAACATTCTCTTGACATTTGGCCCCTGCTTCTCATGCAGTCTATAAACAACTGTGTCATTTGAGAATTGTTGTAACCAAATTCCCTTTCTCTAGTAGTTTCTTAGAAGTACTTATTTTTTTTTCCAGGTTTATACAATGATTTTCAAGGACTTTGGTCAAATCTCAGATTTCAGAGAGTCTCTATGGATTCCTCGAGCCCATTCTTGATTCTTCAATGTTTTACGAGTAGTGACAACCCTATGTAATTTTTTACAAATTGGAATCTCAAAAAAAATTATATATATGAATGTTTGTTGCAACCTAATTACCTCAAAATATAAAAAGCAATTTCAGGCACAGAAGTCTATAGCATAAGAATCCGAAAGTTTCTGTGTCAATTCTATCTATCTCAGTAAAACTGGGGGAGAAAAATAGGAAAGCAAAAGCATTCACAAGTACAGATTCTACGATGGTTATTTTTATTTAACATCATGAGCAGTGTGAACATGGTCTTGCCTCAATGTCTTAACAAATAATCAAGACAATGTCAGTGGACAGCCATAATCCAGAATCCTGGAAATGAAACTGCGGGATCCTGACTGTGGCTTTTTGAAAAATCAACATTTTATCATAAAAACCTTTAAAGGACACATATAAAAATGTTTTGTGGGAAAAAGAAGGATTTCAGAAGAGGGTATGGACCAAGAGAAGGTGCTAAATATGTGTCAGAAGCTGAAAGCCTTTCCAGAAATAAAGTGAGAAAAAGTATCTTGAAGCAGAAATGCAATAAGAAAACAAACTGAACGTTATTATTTTCACACTCCTCTTTTTCCATTCTTCCTTCATTTCTCCAAATTTTCCACTGTATCTTTAATTTTGAAATTATATTATTGAAAATTATTAGGTTTGTGCTAAGCAGAACTGGAGCAGGGCAACATAAAAAATGACACGATTGACTTAAAAGCCACATAGTTGATAAGCTCATTGACTACCATGTACTAGGGTTTCACTTTTAAAATCAGTTAAAAGTTGGCCACCTCCAAACCATTTCCCCAGTTGAATAGCCAATCCAGCCCATGCTCCACTTTTCACAGCCCTGATGCGTGGCCCCCTTGTTGGTTTTCTGAATTCTTGTCTCTTGGCCCTTCTCTTGAACCTATTTCTTAACTCCACCTTTCTCACAGTAAACCATCTGAAATATCCCATTAGAAAAAGGGGTTTAATGTGGCAGTGGTGGGGTAAGCAATAGCAAAATAGAATTTCTAGTGATGTTTGAGCATATGGTTCCTCTATTCACAGCCACTTAATGGGTCATCATAACAGCCAATGTCTTCCATCTTCCTCCTGGAACCACTGCCCTCAGGGCTGGAGTGGATGAAGAATTATATTGTGGGAAGAATGAATGCTGACATCTCCTTTTAAATGTCCTGTAACTCTTACACAATCTGTAGACTGTGCCTTGTATGTTGAGTCTCCTTCTGAAAGTTTTGTCTCAGCAAACTCTGATGCATCTCCTGAATACAGCAAACCATGGACAACCTTGATGTGAGTTGGAAAAGGTTAAGTGTATCACTATAGTAACAAAACTAATTCGATAAATGGGTTGCAGTATTCCACAAAAGACAGGAAGTACATTGGAGCTGACCTAGTAGGAAATGTCTCATTTTCTGAAACTTGTTATAGTTAATGATAATGCCAAAGTTTCTTAGTATCTGCAGTGTGACTGCATGAAACGTTGGCATTTTAGGACAGTAGCTTGGGAGTGGAGGTACATTTGTGGAATACTAGGACATTTCCGGGACACTTCTGAATTCACAGTTAAAGAACGAAATAGGATTGTTCTGATTTCCAGATTTATTTAATATCTTTTACATTAAGTGAGGAAAATATTTACAAGGTAAAATTAAACTTTAAGGAGGCAAATACCTAAAATCCCACACTTCATTCCCAATGTTACATGCCCTAATCCATGTTTTAATACTAAGCCAAACTGGTTTCTGGAGTATTTACAATTTAAGTGAATGTTCCTTCTGCTAACTATAGGGCCACTAAGTTGATATTTATTACCAGTCTCGTTTTGCCATGCAGGCTGCATTCTGAATTACATGACAAGGCTAGTGAATGGTCAGGGGTCCCTCCTCCCCACATGAGATGCTGGGCTGTTGAACCTCATGTTTCATTCTGTAGCTTTCCCAGTGCAACATATCCTTCTGTTGTCTTATGTCTGGTCATTTTGTTTAACCATATATATTTATTTAAAATGAACTTTGGACTCAAGTAATGTCCCCGTTGTCAGAATGAGTGCTATTTCCTTTCAAAATGTAAAGAAAGCTGGTTTCTCTGATTCTGTAATTTGATAGAAGCCAGACTCCCCATACAACAGAATACCAAGGGTTTGCACTTTCTCTACAGAGCACCACCAACTCTGGAATGTGATTGCTTTGCATCCATGTTTGGCTAAACTTTGCTGACGTGATCTATGGCCAAGTTCTCATCCCCTTTAGCTCTGTAGTACATTTTCTCAGACAACAGAGCTCTCATTAGTGTCAGTGGTCAATGCTTATTCCTGAGCTTTTTTCCCCTAGAATTCCATGTTCAATGCAAGCTTATGAGAAAAGAGATGAACAATGCTAACAAATAAATAAGTAAATCTGGTTGATGTTACCACCACTCATTTTTTTCAATACATTTTTGAATGTTATGTTTGTCCCTGTGATAATAATAGCTACTATGTATTACTGTCATTTATTGGTCTGTATCAGGACTTCTACTCTTATGCTAGAAGGAGTAAAATATGTAAAGGTGCTGAGAATTACTGTTGATTTTCCAGTGCTTATAGATAGACACAAAAGCTGACACGAAGGGCTATTTCCAGTATTACTTTATCCCAAGGCATTTAAAATGCTTTGGCTAAAAAGAGATACTGGAATAATTTATTGTTTTCTCTGTGTTGTTTACAATAAAAAATGAAGGCATGCTTTTTGCTTTTGTTTATTTAATTATTTAATAGTAGATGGGGTTTTGTTTTTTGGCAAGAGATCTATTAAAAATTAAATAGCTATATTGAAAATTTAGTCATAGTTTAAAAATAAATAAATAACTTTTTCAGGATTTTTTAAAGTATAAAAAGCATGAGAAACAAAGAAATCTCTTTTGTACCCCATGGCATTTGTGAACTAATGTATTTAGGCAAAGTTAACTCTGAACACATCAACAAATATGAAAAATTACAAATAAAAATGTATTTTTTGCTTGAAAATATGTCATATTTCATCCTAGCATTTTGTTATAAAATCCTACAAAATGCTTTCTCAGTGAAAATGCTTAACATTTGTGACTGGGTTTTGATTACTGGCCATGATTTAAATGGCATTACCAAGATGCTTGTGAGATTGTACTTTCAGAGAAGAACAGAATCTTGGTAATGAGAGGTCAGTGCTTTAGGAATGTGTTAATTGAATGGCAGATATTCTTCCAAGGAAACTTTTGAAAGAAGTAACTCCTGATTTGGGAGATACTGATTTTTTTTTTTTTGTCTTCCTTAATAAGTGATTTTATTCGTGCTGTATAAACATATCATAGCCAAATGAAAAATAATTACTAACTTGACCATGAGTGTCTTTATTTTAACCATTGCTTGTTTAGATTTTGGAACTAGACCTGTAATACACACCATTCATTGTGTCTCTGAAATTGTTGGCATCATGCACTTTTCCTGTTTTGTGGGAGGATCTGAAAGAACCTAGTTTTCTTCTTATGATTCAAGTTCATGCAGAAGATTCTTGTCAGCTCTGTGTGACTATGACTTGGCTTCTAGCTCCCCTCACCTTCTGGGATGTCCAATCCTGACAATAGTTGTTGATAATGATGCTCCAGAGTTTGGTAGATACAGCCTCCGTTTTTCTTTGATTATTGTGAGGAAACTGCAGAATGCCAGATCTGCCTTGGGGACATCATTATAAACACAGATTGCAAAGTCCAGAGCACCAAGGAATAGCAAGTTCTGTTTCACATCTTAGACAAACGGAAAAGGATCAACTTTAAACATAAATGGATCAGTTTAATGAAGGCATGGGGTGGATCAAGCAGAAGCACTATCAGCACAGGGGCTCATTCTTTCCAAAAGCCCTTGTGAATTATGGTCAAAGGTATTGCTCATAACCACAGAATAGGCAGGCATATTTAAAGACCAGCTGGCATCATTGGTAAATGAAAATGATTGCTTTAGGCTAAAATTCAATTTGACTGTAAATTGACACTGAACTTCTAGGGCATTGATGCATAAAATTTCTTAAATATTTGAAAATATGCATTTATATGGAGAAAATTATTTGATCTTTGTATATACATGCCCTCCTGCCCTCTTACCTTATTGACCAAGCAGATCCAAGTCAAAGTGAATGTAACCATAGTTCTGGTAAAGGAAGGGTGATGGATCACCACACTTCCAAAATCTCTGGGCAAATTAGACTCTCTATTTCATGAAATAACAGTTTTCACGTATTTGTTGTCAGCAACAACATTGAAGTAGACTAGGGGACATGTGACTTATTACAACTCATAAAGGACATTATGAATAATTTGCTACTTTGTCAGGACTTCCTGTGGTCTCCCTGATACTTTTAACCAAAAGATTCTTTCAGAAGCTCTTGTCATTTTACAATAGTGGATACGTTTTTGATATCTCAGTGGAATGTCTGAGGAAATCTTTGTTAGAATCCCTTATTAATACGTAATGCACCCAAAATGGGTTTTCAAAACACATTTCTTACATCAAGAAGATCTATCTACTTGGCAAACATAGTTGATATAATTAAACAATATTTAGGAGTATTTTTCCTTCATCTAGAGCAGTTTGTCAATATACTTAGAGACAATTGGAGGGTTCTCCCATCTTTGACACTTTAAAGTTCATCATTTTATTTTTAAAGATGTATTTCTTTATTTTAGAGATTGAGAGAAAGAGAGAGAGAGAGACTAAGTGGGGGGAGGAGCAAAGGGAGAGGGACAGAGAATCCCAAGCAGACTCCCCGCTGAGGACGGAACTTTATGCCAGACATGATCCTAGGACCCTGAGATCATGACTTTGGCCAAAACCAAGAGTCAGACATTTAACTGACTAAGCCATCAAGGTGCCCCTATAGTTGATCATTTTTAATCATGCAACTGAAAGACTAGCTAGAGACATAAAAGATTTCACATGCTGAGAATGGTTTCAAAGGGCTGGTGTCCAGTGCAATTATATCCAATCAATTTAAATGAATAAAAATACCATTAGAATGAATGCTTGGGAACTACAAAATAAATTGGGAGAATGAAATGAAGGATGAATTGGGGGAAATCGGAGGGGGAGATGAACCATCAGAGACTGTGGACTCTGAGAAATAAACTGAGGGTTTTGGAGGGGAGAGGGTGGAGGATTGGGTGAGCCTGGTGGTGGATATTGAGGAGGGCACTATTGCATGGAACACTGGGTGTGGTGCATGAACAATGAATCTTGGAACATTGAAAAGATAAAATTAAATTTAAAAAAATAAAGTGGCAATGAAATTATTGTTTTGCCTAAGATTATCAAAAAGTAAAAATTTAAAAATAAAAACTTTCCAAAAAGTTTCTAAGTGGTTATTTTGTACTACAGGCATAAATCAAACTTTTTTTCCCAAATATGTATATGCAGATAAAGTACTGAAATTCTTATTCTCAGTTTGTTCATTTGTAAAATGAAGATAATAATCATTTCTACCTGTTACAGCTTAGGAGGATTCTATAATTAAACATTTTTAAGTACACAGAGTAAGTCTCTCTGTTTGTTATATAAAAATAAGTGTACATGTTTGTCTCACAACATCACACTTTTTGGGACGCCTGGGTGGCTCAGTCTTTTAAGCATTTGCCTTGGACTCAGGTCATGATCCCAGGTTCCTGGGATGGAGTCCCTCATCAGGCTCCTCTCTCAATGGGAAGCCTGCTTCTCCCTCTGCTTGCTGCTCCCCCTGTTTGTGTGTTCTCTCTCTGACAAATAAATAAAGTCTTTAAAAAAAAAAACACCTTATTTATCCTTTGCCATTGTTTTCTGACTGTCCACTTCCTCCTTCTCTCTCTCTTCTTTCCCTCTTCTTTTTCTTCCTTCCTTCAACACGTGAGAAAGCAATATTAAAATTTGCACTAAGATCAATTTTTTACTAGTTTATTGGCTAACAGAAATTTTTGTGGTTTTACTCCCCATATATTTTCTCTCTTCTATTTTTGTGCTATAGGTCTTATTTTGCACAAGGAAACTCTGTTATCCATGGGAAAAAAAATTAACAACCCAGACTAAAAACCCTAAGGTGTGTCTCCTAATGAAATCATCCTCATGTAGGTAAGATTGGGAGAAAGGGAATGGTTTGACATTTCCTGACATTAGGAGTCAAAGCCTATTTCTCAGAGCTTGTTTGAAGGTAATGGTGCCTAGAGCTTCTTAATAAAGAAAATAGGTTGGCATGATTAAGGAACTTTCCTTTAGGGTTCTGATAATGATCAAAGGTCTAATGCCTCATTGAAAGCCCTTAGGGTATCACCTCATTTTAACGTTGCGTGTTGGGATCAGGTGAACATTAGTGTGTGTTAGGTACCCAGGCTTGAGTATCAAGGTGAAGGAGAAGAAAAGAGGAGAATGTGGTAGTGTAAAATTCAGCAGTGTATGTACAGAATAATGTGCATTTTAAAGACTCTTACTAGGGTGTCTGGGTGGCTCAGTCAGTTAGGCGTCTGCCTTCAACTCCGGTCATAATCCCAGTGTTCTGGGATTGAGTCCCACATAGAGCTCCCTGCTCAGTGGGGAGTTACAAAAGATAGACATGAGGTGGATTCAAGTGAGTTGACTTGGAATGGTGACAGTGGGATGGGGATGGAGGATATATAGTCAGAGGGGCTGGCAGATGGGAGAAGCAGAGTTTGGGCAGGGATGTTCATGGGGTACTTACCAAGGTGGAAAGTGGAGGAGCCAAAGGCCAACTTCAATTTCCCAAAACGGCTCTGGCTCTGAGACTTCTTTCTGGCCAATTCCCATTTTGAGAAGTGCTTGACAAGTGGCTTTCTAAATTAGGATGTATGGCACAGGAGTCTAGACTGTGCTTCAGGGAATGAGCTCTTGGCTGACTAGTGCTCAAATTGAAGAGAGAACAGACTGAATTATATTGCCTCAGGGATGGTACATCCCATTCACTGGGCAGAACTAAACCACCCTTGACAGAGTTTCAGCTTTAATCTCTGGTTCAGCTAAAGAGCAATTTTACTTTGCCTTGAGAATGCACTAGTTCTACAAAATTGGAATTTCAGAAAGACTTCACCTTTAAAGTCACCTTCAGTATTACCTTATTTGCTCACTTTATGTTATCATTTAGACATAGGAGCATTTCCATTTACTATTATGCAGAATGGTAAAATAAATAGCTCTCATTAATATTTCATCTGATCTTTATTCCTATCACTAGAGGCTCTTATGTGTTACATCCTGTCATTGTATATAGCACTAGATACACACACACACACACACACACACACACACACACACAACTTGAGGAATTTTAAAAAATGTTGGTACCTTTATGATCCTTATATGTTGTTTACTCATTTTCTTTCATATAAATCAAATTTGATTTTCCCCTTTAGATATTTTCTTCTCTTTCTCTCTAAATAGATGTAGGCATTCATTAATTTTTTTCATTCAGTCACCCATTTTTCAAATGTTTACTATTACCTAAAATATGTCAAATATTACAATAGGTGATGGACCAAGGAGAATCTGTGTTTCTTGTTCAATGCATGAGTGTCTATTTGGAAAGATAAGTCTGTGATGGCATGCAAGAAAATTTCAAATCCTTTATAGATACAATAATATAAAGGCAAATAGGAATAAAATGGAATTCAAAGGATAAAAGTGTGTTTAGTTATTTTACAAAAGAAAGAATATAAATTTAGGATAGGGTCTAAATTTCACACCATTTTTTACTCAAAAAATTTCAGTTTATTTGCATTCTTAAAAGGAAGTTAAATACTCCTAGAGATATTTTTCTTCATTATTTTTACACTAATGAGTATTTCTATACTTTTTTATTATAAAATATTTATATATAAAAATTAATAATATATTCAATACAATGCCTAGCTTCAACAATGAGCAACATATAGCTGTCTTTCCATTCATGTTTCTTCTCCCAAAACTTTTTCCTACACCTCCCAACCTAATTATTTAAAGCAAATTCTAGAACCATATTATTTCTTTTGTCAACACTTGAGCATATATCTCAAAGAAAAAAGACTTTTTACATATTCCAACTGTAAATAGTCCTGTCTATATTGCTAACAGGATTTTTTAAAACATAACGATTCCTTCATGACATCCAAAAAAATTTGTAATTAAAAAAATCATGTAAGATCAAGTTGGTGTTTGAATTTTCTTGTCTCATAAAAGCCTCTGCATACTTATTTTGTTCTAATCAAGTTCTAAAGATCCACATCGCATTTGGCTGATAGCTTCTGTAAGTCTATACCAGTTCTTTCCCCCGTGGTCCCCAAATTTCCTTGTTGAAGAATAAAGGTGTTTGCCTGTAAAAATTCTCACCATCTGTCTTTGGTTGATGGCACACTTGTATTGTCTTTCAATGTGTTCCTTTTGCCCTCTGCAATTCAAATATCATTGGAGTCAGAGGCTTGATCATGTTTAGTTCTTTGGCAAAAAGATTTTTTAGGTGATGCTGTGTACTTACCTGCATGATATTAGGAAGCACATGATCTGTTCTTCTTTTCATCATCAGAAGATGGTTGAACATGTTTAGGTAATTATCTGGCTCAGGCATCCGTTTATAAACTTTGCCATTATCCCTTCACTCAATGGTGTTAGCAGCCATTGATTATTACTGCCTAAGCCCATGATTTCTTTATTTCATTAACACTGTAAAATGGCGGTACTCTGATTCTGTCACTCTTACCACTTTAATTAGCTGTAAGTCTTCAAAAAAGAAAAATTCTCCTCAGCAACTTTTTATCCTGAAATATTGTTTAAGAAAGGTTAAGGTATAAGACTCATTGTTTTCTTTTGTTGATACATTTTAGGATAAAGACTTGGCCTAATAATCTCCAAAGCTAAATAAGATATTTCCCTCATCATTGCAAATTCATGTTTTAAAAAGACATCTTTGATTCATTCCTTATTTTTGTTGCTTATGTTCCATTTTTGACCCCTAGGAGCTTATTTGAGTTTGCTTCTGCTAGTATTTTGACCTGAATCTGGTACTTATCAAAAGTTTCTTTCCATTTTGATGTTACAGAATGTTCCAACCTCATCCAATACATTTCTTGCTTCATATATGTAATTAATTATTTCTCCAATTAAAACTGGCTTATTTTCATGGCAATGGTTCTTACAGACCAAAATTTGGGCTATGGTTGTCATTGTTACTGGGTTTGTTACTGCTTCTAGAATATAGGATGTGCAAAGCAGTTTTTAGAAATAAAAATACTTCCTGTGCACATAATGATATTTTCAATTCAAATTTAAGATTATATATTTCTTGTTTAGATTCTTTGATTCTATATCTTTTCTCTTTGGGCTGAACATTTTGCTTCCAAATGACATTGATATAATTACTTTGCAAAGCAGAATATGTGTGTATATGTGTCCAAAAATTACTGGCACCCTACCCTACCCCCTTGTTCCTTATCATTGCAGAGCACAGGATGGGTCAGAACCCACTTGTGAAACTGGGGTTGGGTGGGACTCAGCTAAGGAGGAGGTTGGCATGGCAACCAACAACATCCACCACAAACCTATTTCTGTTGCCATTGACACGTTCAATTTAGCAAGAATAAATAATTTTTGGTCTACATTTTCTCTTCTTCACAAGTGCTTATTCTAATGTCAGAAACATAGGGCCATTTTAAATGTAGTTGAGAATACAGATTAATATTTCAGGAAGAGGTAACTAATATGAATATGCAAAATCAGTTTCTGTCTTTCTAATTCCTAGGAGAAACTCAAAGAGGCTAGAGCTACAGGGAAACACAAATTGGGGATGGTGGGGAGAAAAGCCTTTTTTTCCTGCCCCTCCAAAAAAGTTATTCTTCTATTTGATATGATTGTTCATACTAGCAATAACTCTTGGGCTCTTCCACATACAACTAGCTGATTGTTTAATTAGTACGGTCACCATACCATGAAATCCCAATAGCCTTTTTGTATATACTGCTAGGACTCCTTCGCTACTAGTTCTCAGAAGCAAGAAAGAATTCAAATTGTGTCCTTTTGATATCCTTTGAATCACTTCATTTCTTCCTCTTACAGATCATGTTAGGGTAAGTGGCAATGTCTCCTGTTGACTTCTGAGACAGAGTGTGCTCTCTCAAGAAAGCTTTTTGTCTGTCATCTCTCTATTGCTTTCTCAGTCTGATTCCTTAAGCATTATACTTGTCTGAAATCCTTGGTGGGTTTTTTTCATGTGGATAGTGCTCACTCCTATTTTTTTTTGGAGTGGATGTGTTCTTTTCTTATGTGTTATAGTTTCCTTGTTATAGACATTTGGGAAATGAAGGAAGAGGAACTTAATGTCTGGGCTATTGCCTAACTCTTAGAAATGACTGGAAAAGAAAATTTAAAGAGTGTAAGACAGAGTTTAGTGAATAAAAGGATATAATATACTCCATGTTGAAGGGTAGCACAAGGGAAGATATGAAAAAACAAACTCAGAAAATTCATTTCTCTCAAGTTGGAAGGCCTAGAGTCAGTGTGACTTCGTTACCAACATCAATCAGCACAGCAATCTTTGTTTTCATCCTGGACAAAAATTAATAACTGGAATCCTATTTGTTTAGGTTTCTGTGCTATTTGTTGAAGATCTATGACACAATGAGTCATCCTTGGAAAGGGCAGTTTTAGTAGTTTTTCCTGCAAGTGTAATGATGATTTTTGTAATAGTGGACTGACTAGGGAGCTTATGGAAACTAATTATCCATGAAAGAAAAAAAAAATAGAAGGCGGGTTGGTAAGGAAAGTGAGCACACAATAGTGGTTAAGAGAAAAGGTTTGTATTTCTGTAAACATTTGTTAAAAATCTAGTAGAATCCCTATTCCTTATTGCCACGAGAACTAGCTGTTTGTTAATTATTCTGAGTTGATTAAAATCAGGGAATCATTAGATGACCAATCATGCTTCAACACAAGATATCCAAATTGCTATAGGCAATAGGTGGGGATTTCTTCTTATCTATCTTACATAAATCACATCTGTAACATGGTAGATAGGTACGCAAGGCAATGCACAGAATGCACTGAATAAGAAACAAGGGATAATATAAAGAGCTATGTGACAGGATCTCTCACCGTTCAGACCTCATATCTAGTTGGACATATAATGTGTACATAGCAGATGTTAAGTAGGACTTTTTTCTCCAAGAAAATTGAAAGCAAAGAATAATAAGTGGCCACACATTATAAAGAAAAGGACTAGACCCTCTACGCAGAACATGCTAAGGGTGACTAAGCGTGACCACTACCTACCCCCACATGCAATGATCTAGGACACTTAGCCATCATTTATCCTGAATTTAGAAAAGGAGTCAAGGAGACTAATTGGAAGATAATGGGGAGAAAAGATTTCCTTGGAAAGAGTTGCTGAATGACCTTTTGTTTTGGCTTCCAGTCCAATGATGGCAGACAACACTCTCAGACAATGAGAGTGCTCCAGAAGGGAAATTGGACCTCTAGCTTCAAACAGTATCTATTGAGCTGCCAAAATTAGCTGAGCTGTTGCCAAGGAACAGGAAAAGAGATGGAAGAGCACCCATTAGGCCTAAGATTTTGAGAGACACAAGAAGTGGGGCATGCCTCTTAACTAAAGAAGTCTGTGGATGAGAAGCTTCTGGAATCATCTAGATGGTAGAGCAAGTAAACAAAATCATGGAAGGACAAAGTTGTTTCTTTGGGTCAAGGAGACCCTGTGAATTTAGGCAAGCTTGAGTCATCCTGAGAATTTCCTACACAGGCAAGGTGATATAGGCAGCAAAAGGGTGGAGGTGTACTATAAGAGAGAGAGGTGCTCGGAGAAGGTGAAGAAGCCATCAGGCAGAGGGAGGAATTCCTGTCAACAGTGGTTCATCTGTAGGTCTACGCAGAAAAGAGCTCTGAAGAACCCACAACAGAGCCATACAATGAAAAATTCAAACATGCATTGAGGTGTCTGTTATATTTCAGAGTGACCACAACTTCACTAGAGTAAATCTTTTCTGTCCCTTCATTCTTCTATCTTCTGCCACTCCAATCCTGAAGGAGCCAGAGGCAAAAGGGAGAGTAGAAGGATGGAAGAGGAAGGCAAAAAAGAGTGAAGATATGGAAATACTTCTCCTTCTCTACTCCCAGGCCTGGATTGGGGAACGGAGAAGTTTTGAATTAGAAGCATTTGAAGTTGTGATTTTTTTAAATGGAACTGAGCTACCTAAGACTGTCAATAGGAAAGTTACCAGAAAGGCTATGGAATCTACTTGAGCTATGGCCAGGGACAGAGACAGTGGATGCAGCAAAGCACAGTTGGAAGGTGGCAACAGGAGAAAGATTTCTGCTTGCACTCTAAAAAGCCATGTGTGTAAATTGACCAGCAATTGACCATAATTGAAAACTCAGGAAAAATGAAAATGGAATACAAACATGGAAATAACTTGTAGTTTCTAATTGCTGGGTGTCCAATCTGAATTGCACCATCTAAATCTCATAAATAATTAACAAAATTTGATATTGTCTCATCAGTTTTGCACCCAATTGGAACTTGTGCCATTATTGTTAAATGCAGGATTAATCTGAATAATATCCAAGGTCCCTATTGTCATATTTACTGAATCTGACTGTTGTTTTTATTGTGATGTAACTTGAATTTCCTAAAAATTTCAATGCCACTTATTTGGCATTTGTCTTTTTTTTTTTCCCCAAAGTGTTGATATAAACAAACATTTGAAATTTATTTAATACTATAAGAAAACCTTACCTTGAAGTGGATCTACTATTGAAGGAAGGTTCCTAGCTATCTGTAAGCTTCCATATTCACCTCTGCTGCCCTCAAGTCTCGTGCTTGCATATAGCTCTTATGCCCTTGGATGACTTGGTCCTAGATAGGTACAAGGTAATGAGTAGTTAATGGACATCTTGATTAAAGTGTAATGAAATGACTTTTTTTTTTTTACCATTGAGAAAATGCTCACTATTCATATCAGATTAAGAGTAGGCTAAGGGCCTATAGAGAGGAGAGCATACTTATGTTGAAAGGCACTAGGGGCACCTGAGTGGCTCAGTCAGTTGAGTCCAACTCTTGATTTTGGCTCAGGGTTGTGAGATCTCTCAGGGTTGTGAGATTGAGCCCTGTGTAGGGCTCTGTGCTCAGTGGGGAATCTCCTTGAGATTGTCTCTCTCCCTCTCCCTTTTCCCCTCCCTCCACTCACTCTCACTAAAATAAATAAATAAATCTTAAAAAAAAAAAAAAAAAGCAAAAACCAGAAAGGCCTTCTAGTCACACAATGAGATGTCCTTAATATGTTTCTAAATTCTGTAAAATTTTATGTCTTAGCTCCGCAATAGAAAAATTTTATCGAGAAAGTACAAATTCAAAACTCTCCTACTTTGGATTTATTCTTCAAACACAGCTGTGGTGAGCAGAGTCTTGAATTTTTCTAGGGCAGCTGAGTATCTGTTGTGACACTTACTTTGAACTGTGCTAGTGTTTGTGGCTAGACTAACACGTTTCCTCCATGTGTAGAAAAGGCTCTTCTGGTCCTCCCACATCCACATCCCTGCATCTTCCTCTTGTAGATGTGGCTAGGATGTTCTTCCATGCTTCCCACTGTTCTTTCCCTTTGTCTGTTGGACTCATCCACCACTTCTCTGCTTATCCTTTCAGCAAATGGGGACTGTCCCTCAGGGTTGATGAGTTTTTGTTGGTGGAGAGGGAGGAAGTGGAGGAAAGAGAACTAAGAAGAAGAAATCAGTGTATAATCCAAAGGACATATGTAAAATAAACACTTTCTGGCAAAACTGCTGGATGTGTTGTTGATGAGACTCTAGTGTCTCTTTCCATGGAGCCATTGAGGTCAAGAATGTGTTGTTTTGTCAGGTGGAGATGATAGTGCAGCCCTTGCCCTGACTGGTAGCATGGCTGGTGGCCACTCCTGAAGGCCACAAGCTCCCTCAGCTGCCTGCGCTGTCACCCTGCTTGTTTTTACCACTAAGTATTTGAGTTGAGAGGTGAAGACCAAGAAGAGTAACCTATCTAAAGGCCAAGGAAAGATTTATTTCATTGTAAAGAATAAACCAAAATGAAAAAATTTTTCCCTCCAAATCCATTTTCAGGCCAGTGCCTCCACAAACAAAGAAGTCTGTGTGACAGAAATTATGCATTTGGGCCTCCAAAGTGCTTTGGCTTTCCCCAGTTGAGTTACTGTGGAGTTAATCCTAAGATAAGGAGAAAAGATGCCGACTTATTTTTGTAAGGATTAACTCCTCAGACAACTATTGTAGGTGAACAAATATCTGATCCATTTCTGTGCATGAAAGCTGGTCTGGAAGGCAGTCAGAAGGCCTCTGATGAGTTGCAGGAAAGGACGATGATAAAGGTGTCTTTCAGGAGCCTCTCTACAAGAGTCGGGGCAGCAAGTCTCGAGTCCTAAGAAGCAGTTACCAAACACCAGGAATCCGTTGCAAATTCAGCTCCACTATGAAAGCTGGACATGCCTTTCTATCCACCATAGGCTTGGTTCTGTATCTTGAAGCCAGTGTTCTGGTAGTGGTGTGATTTTCCTCCCTGTGCTGCTTCTTGGACAGAAAATTCAGTTGAATGCTGCTGCCTGCCATTCCTCTGGGAGGTCTGGGATGCCATGACCTTGAATGAGTCCCTGCTGTGGTGCGTCTTCACAGGTGTGTGAGCATCTTGCCCCAGATTGGTTAGCTCGCTGACTCCAAGGTGTTCAAGTGTGGTCTAGGTGTGGTGTATGTAGTGGACCCTGGTGTCTGATTACCTTGCTTTGAATCCCAGTTTTCTGACTTACAAGCTGTGTGACATTTGCTAAGATATTTCACTTTCCCCATCTCTAAAAAAATGAGGATAATAGCATACCTAACTCCCAGGGTTGACAGAAGAGTAAACGAAACAGCATATATAAGGCACTTAGCGTAACATCTGGGTATTAATGAATTGTCATACCTAGTAAGAAACATAATAACTATCTACCAGGTAAGTAAATAAATAATAAAATCTAATCAAGTGATCTGATCCCAACCAGATCTTGTCATCATAGAAATGCCTCGCAAATTGTCCAAACACTCCAAATAGTTTGAGTAGTGAGAGCAAAAATATCTGAGGACACTGAGCTTTTGGCATCTTTTCCAAGGATGGGTGTGAATCAGCACCTTCCAACACACTCAGCCTTGCCTCCCCGCTGCAAGTTATTAGAGCATATTCCTTGCTAAGTTGGCTCCATTTAGCCCTTTGCACATGCCCAGGAGGGATCCCTGCTGGTTCCTCTTTGGGACAAAGAAGGTATGTCTGGTAGGGGTCCCCATCAGGGTCTCCATCAGCACTGCTGGGGCAAGCAGGATGATGACTTACTTAGAGTGCAGCAGAGCGGATCAGTTGATCTGCATACTCCACAGGAGCTCTCCAGCATTGTAGCTAGTGCTGTCATTGTCTTCATTATGCAAATTAGAAATAGGGAAGGAAAGAAGTTTTAAGCTGCATGACTGTAAATATGCTTTGTTATCCAGGTGATTTGTCATTAATAGTTCTGTTCTATGGTTATGCACGTTCTGAGGCACAACATGTCAGTTTGATAATTCAGATGCAAAAAGTATGGTCAGAGAAGACATCTAGATCCTTGAGGTAGTGCGTGCGTGTGTGTGTGTGTGAGGGAGGTATGGCACGGCAAGTAAGTATGTGCCATTTAGAAAATATTGTCCCAGTTCTCAAGGCATCTCAAGATGCCTCAAGTTATAACCTCACATGATGCTAGGCACATAGGCAGCCAGACATTTCTGCCAAATACTACATAATGGCTTCACTTGCCTGTTGAGAAAATTTACCTCTATCTGCAAAACTATGTCAGCATGTGAATTTTCCCTGGGGCTTGGCTTCTGGAAATATTACCAGATGGGATAATCTTGTTTCCCTCCCTCCTGGGTACAGATGTGGGGGCTGGAGTGGATGGGGTCCCCGGTGCTGGCTGGCCCATGAGCTGGGGAGCACGGGCTGGCCTTGGCAAGAGTTGGTGTGACTGGCTCTTTCCTGGTGCTCCCTCTCTGCCTCCTTTTCTTTTCCTTTCTCCCCATGGCACATCTCATAGTGTTCAGCCATGATTTTACTGTTTCTTGTGGTCAGCAGTGTCTATCAAAATTTCATAAACAAAAAAAAATTTTCATAAACAGCCATATGCTTAAGGCACTGTATAAACGAGCCTATGAAGATACTGCTGGGACTCCTGCATATGTCCTTCTCCAGCTACCAGAGGACTTTTCAAAGCTCTACTCTATAGTTATCCAAAGAAGAAGACAGATGATGTATGTTCACCTCCTAAATATTAAAATCTTTATTTAGTTATCCTACTATTGTCCATCACCAGGGAATGCAGGGGCTAGAAAGGACCACGACTATTGCCTACAACAGTTCCTCAAGTGTGTTCACGTCCTCAACTGCTTTATTCATCCTTGTATCTTCAAACTGTTTCAGCCAGACAAGACTTCTCCGGCTTTTCCTCTGTAGCAGTGCTCTTGAAAATGTGCAATTTATTGAAAGTATGTTGCTATGCATGTGGCTGTTTCATGGATATCTTAAAGCATTTATCAAAACAGTGGAAAGATTGCAATTATGTAAAAATGACAGGGGCCAAGTTTATGTTTGTCTTGGAAACATATCATGCCACAAATCCATTGCTCCATGGAGAACCACCCTGTTCACACCAAGTTTTCCATTGAAAGTCCTCTGTAACCTGGCTATCCTTGCTCTTCCAGGCCTGTTAGATTCATTCTTCATTTGTCCCAGACATACCCAGATATTCAGTGTTCTCTGTTCCACATTTCTCTGTCTCTACATTTGCCAACTAGCAGCATCTCGCTTGGGGCAATAATCCAGTTCATGCCTTGCACTCTATGCACCTTTCTTGTCTCACATACCAGATCTCATTGATGTCTCATCTGCTGAGAAGACAAATATATGTAATCATTTATTATCATTTCCAGGAAGTCCTACTGGAAGACTGCACCCTAATAACAAGGATTTATTTTTCAGGACACAAACATATTCATTATTTTCCATGTAATGCCCTTTAGGATGATTTACATTTTATGTAGATATGTAGATTCAGAAGACACATAGTTCAAATCTCAGAAAGGGTGTAAAGGAACACAGTGATATGATGCCTTCCCACTCCTGTTCCTTATCTATCCTGCTTTTCTCCTCCATTTTATTTTTCCTTTGTCTTTACTGAGGTATTTCCTGCGTATAAAGTCAACACTGATATTCTTTTTATCTCCTCAATTTTTGCACAAATGATGGCACACTATGTAAGCTTTCCTACACTTTTTTTTGTTAAGCTAACACTAGCATCATCATCCTGGAGGTCTTTTCCCACTAGCACATAATGAAGTCCCTCATTTGTTTAGAATCTATATCTTATCATATCTTGCAATTGCATAGGCGCATATCTAATTCCTTATCTGTACATGGACACCTGAGTTGTTTCTAATATTTCGTATTTGCGAATGATGCTGTGGTAACTTTGCCTTGCCACTATTTTCATGTGTTGACATACTAAAATGTATTCTGACAAGAGGAATTATAAGATCAAAGGTATATTCTTTTGGGAATTGGGTAGATAATGTTAGTTTGCTGTCCAGAGAGCTTATACCATGAAAAGTCCCAATCAGGTATGTGGGGGATGCCTGTTTCCCATAGCTTCTCCAATACCTGTCAGTCTGATAGGTGAAAATCAACATCTTAATGTCGTTTTCATGTGCCTTTTTTCTTTGCCTTTTCATTATGAAGGACCATTTTCATTTTCTTATCTGTGAATTATCCATTCATGGTTGTTGCTTATTTTTCTTTTTATTAAGGGCTCTTTACATATGAAGGGGATTAGCTCCATGAGTGTGTTATATGTTTCAGATATATTTTTCCATTTTTTTTTTTTTTTTTTTTTTTTTTTTTTTTTTTAAAGATTTTATTTATTTGACAGAGAGAAACACAGTGAGAGAGGGAACACAAGCAGAGGGAATGGTAGCAGGAGAAGCAGACTTCCTGCCGAGCAGGGAGCCTGATGCGGGGCTCGATCCCAGGACCCTGGGATCATGACCTGGGCTGAAGGCAGACGCTTAACGACTGAGCCACCCAGGCGCCCCTATTTTTCCATTTTGTTATTCTCTCAGAATTACTTAATATCCTTAACTTTATTTTTTTTTTCTATTATTACTTCAAGATTTTGTGTTACACTCCCAGCTCTGTCCTAATTCAAGGAAACTGTCTGGCTTTGCCTGATTTCCCTTCCCTGCACTTTCGTCTGGAAATTCGGTCCAGGGCGTAAGCTGGGCAACTTTAGTGTACACCTGGGAGCAGAACTGTTGGGTCCTAGAGGGTGTGCGTGTTCAGCTTTAGCTGTCACATAGCTTTCCCAAGTTACTGTACCAGGTCCCACCAAATGAGAGCTCTGGCTGTCCACTGCTTTGTTAACACTGGGTTTGTTTATCTCTAATTTTACTCATTTTGATGGGAATGGTTTTAAATTTATATTTTTCTGATGACTAATGGCATACAATAGAGGAAACGATGCACAAGTGTTTCATCTTAGTTCCAAACTAAGATAATCATGGAACGGGTTTTAAATCAGCACCAATCAATTGACCGCTAAAAGCCAAGGGATTGAATGACTTTCTTCAGTAGACATAAGCCTCTCTATGACATGGAGCTGTATTCTCTGAATGGTACCTTTAGATAAATAGAAGTGCTTAGCTTTAATTTGCTTCTATTTATTATGTTTTACAATTTGGGGGAATGCTTTAGTGTAGTGTCCAAGAAATCTTTGCCTACTACAAGGTTATAAAACATTTTTCCCCTGTTGTATTTTAGAAATTTTGTCTTACCATTCCCATTTGATCTGTAAATGTGGAACTGAGTTTTTTTTTGTTTGTTTGTTTGGAGTGAGGTTAAGATAGTTTTGTATGTTCTGTGTATCCAATTTACATAGAACATTTTATTGAGAAAATTATTTTTTTCCGCTTTAAATTTCTCTGTGGTATCACTGTTGAAAGAAATCAAATTATCTTCTAAACATCCATCCATTTCTGGATTCTCAATCAACTTAGAATTTTCTACTATAGGGAGATTTTTAAATATAAATTCATTTTTTAGATAGGAAATTACACAGATGTTACATTTCTTTTTATATTTGTTGTGCTAATTTTTTTAATTATTGGAATAAAGTTGATCATTATATTTTTCCTTTTGTATTGTGTTATAAAAATCTCAAACACATAGGAAAGTAAAGAATTTTACAGTGAACACCCATATACTTACCACTTACATTCTACAGTGTATGTTTGCTGCACTCCATTATATATGTACTCATCTGTTTTTCCTCATTCTTCCATTTATCTTTTTTTAATAAATTTCTTTTTTTGTAATAAATTTTAGTGTTGCAAATGTCAGTATAATTTCTGCCAACTGCTTCAGAATGCATAGTATTAATAATCTATGTCCAATTTTTTTTTTGCTTCTTTTTCTTTGAAGGTAAAATCTATATTAAATTATACATGTCTTAGATGTACCATCAGGGTAGTTTTGACTTTGCAAACCAAACTCCAACTAAAATATAGAATACCATCATCACCTCAGAGAGTTTTTTCATGCCCTTCCCAGTGAATAACCTTTTCAATCTCCCACCAAGCTAAGCATTGTTGTGATTTTCCTTTTTACCACAGACTAATCTTTCTTGTCCTAGCATTTTATGTATATGGAATTATATGGTATATTCTTTTAAGTGTTGTAATGTTTTTAAGACCTGTAGCAATGGTCCCATTGACAGTCTAGATATCGATATATTTGTCTTCCTTCCCTCTTCTTTTTTTCTTTTTCTGGTGGCATGGAGGATTAGTTTGGACAAGACCATGTCAATTTTATTTCTTTTTTTTTTTTTTTTTAAGATTTTTTTTTATTTATTTGACAGAGAGAAACACAGCGAGAGAGGGAACACAAGCAGAGGGAATGGTAGCGGGAGAAGCAGGCTTCCTGCCGAACAGGGAGCCCGACGCGGGGCTCGATCCCAGGACCCTGGGATCATGACCCAGGCCGAAGGCAGACACTTAACGACTGAGCCACCCAGGCGCCCCAATTTTATTTCTTTTTAAAGAAATAACATTTGGCCTCCTGGTAACTGTAGTTTGCATTTTTTTAAAAAATAATTTCTACTATTTGCTATTTTTCCTTCTAGTTTATTATAATTAAATTAGCTGTTTTTTTTTAACAAATGGCTTTAAATATTTAAATATTTGATATTTATGCTCTCTTTTATGTGATCTATGCACTTATGACATAATTTCCCTGTAAGATGGGTTTATTTACATTTGACAAATTTTGATAGTTTTATTATTATTTGGTTGAGTAGATTCTTTATTCCATTATGATTTCTAAATGGACTTGGGCCCATGAGTTAAATAGAAGGGGATTGCTTATTTATTCTTTATTCTATTATGATTTCTAAATGGATTTGGACTCATGAGTTATATAGGAGGGTGCTTATTTTGGGGGGGTGGTTAGGGAGATGGATTCTTATTTTTTAAAAATTGCCTTCTAGTTTAATTCCAGTATGGCCAGAGAGACTAGTCTATATAATTTCAGTTCTTTGACAATTGTTGTCACTTATGTCAATTTTAACAAATCTATCTTGGACACTTGAAAAAAAATAGGTCTTGAAAAAAAATAGATACTCTGTAATTGTTGCTCTTATGTTTTTAAAATAGAATAGGGTCTTGTTATTAGGTATATTTTTCAAATCCTCATTTCATTTTTTCAAGTACTTAAAAAATTTTTATGATGATTGTTTATTTCCACTTCTGTAGTTCTTTCAATTTAGCCTCATATATTTTGAAGCTTTACTATTTGGTACATACAAATTTAGGATCATTATATTTTCCTGCTCAACTGACACTTCTATATTTTTAAAATGTCCCTTCTTATTTCTAGAAATTCTTCTTGCCTATCTGACATTTCTAGAGCTACACCAGTTTTCTTTTGATTAGCATTTTCATGGTATATCTTTTAACATCCTTAGATTTAAAACTTTCTATTCTTTTACTTAAAATGTATTTCTTATAAGAATATAACTTAGTTTTGTTTCTCTTTGGCTAAAATTTTGATTTTTATTTTTAATGAAATTGCTAATATATTTGAGCTTAAATCTACCATTATATTTATTTTCTATTTACAGATGCACTTCTGTTCTCTTCTATGTTTCTGTCTCTGTTCTTTTAAAATTTATTTTGAATTAGATTGCTTCCATTTGCCCCTCCTTACATTTTATGCTATTTCTTCTCATTACACACACACACACACACACACACACACACACACGCACACACACACACACAGACATGTATGAAGATATTATTGCCTTTTACACTAAATGATCATTTAGATTTATCCATATAATTACCATTCCCATTGCTCTTCACCCATTCTTTTCTACGTTTCCAGGCTACCCTATGAGATCATTTTCTATTTTCCTAAAAATATTCCCCTTGGTGTTTTTAAATATCTTTTTCTGCACTATTTCCTCTCTACTTTCCTCTGCAAGTTCAATTACATATATGCCATACTTTTGACTACATCCCATAAGTCTTTGATACTCCATTTTGTAACTTCCATCCATTTCCCACTCAATAATTTGGTCTGGATACATTCTTCTTATCTAAAGTCTTGTCCAAAATTCACTCTGTAGCTGTGTCTAATTTTGACAAAAACATCATTCTGTTTCTGTTATTTTATTTTTCAGTTTAGTAATTTCCATTTAATCATTTTTAGCCTCAACTATAGTGCTGAACTACATCTTGACATCTAATTTCTTCAATGGATTAATCAAAGTTATTTTTAAGACCCTGTCTTTATAACTCTGTCAGCAAGATCTCTGTTGGGTCTGTTTTGTTGTCTCTGATATCCCCTTGTGTTTGATCATGTAGTCTTATCATCTGTTTGCTTAATAAGTTTTGATTGAATATCTTCCATTCTGTTCAATAAATTGCAGAGAAAACTTAAGATACTTGATGTTGTTAATTTCCTTTAGAGAGTTTTTTTTCTGTTTTTGTGTTTTTTGTCTTTTGTTTCAGTTAGATCAAAGGAAATTAGGTCAGAGGCAGATTTTAATCCAACCAGGGCTTCAGTGTCTTGGGGAATGGTCTACATCTTGTTCATTTTTATTCCTAATGTATGACCATTGAGAGTGTTTAAATTGAACAATCAAGGTATTCACAAGCTTGCATTCTTAGCAAGCCTTAAACTCTAGGGTCCAATTTTTGTGTACTACATCTGTAACGTTGTCAGTAACTACTCAGCTTCTCATCCTCTCAAGCTATTGTTGCCTTTTCTTCTTATCTGCACGTTATCTACCATATTTTAGTCAGCAGATTCCTCAAGGAAAAAAAAAGTAACATTCAGGCACCTCTGTGTGCTTCTTTATCTGAATTTTGGAAGCTCAAGTCCTGCTGCCTTCAAACAAGGTTTTGGGTTTTTTTCACTTGTTTGTTTGTTTGCTTTTAAATATCTTTTCCAGCTACTCTGGTTCTCATGGTAGGGCTGTTTCTCAATTATCTATCATCTAGTTCACTATTATCACATAACTTCTTAGTATTTTCCTTTAACTATTATATGTGATTTCAATTCTCCTACCTGATGTAAGGTTTTTGAACACCAGCAATTAGAGGATTGAAAAGACTCAACTGCTGAAAGCCAAGAAGTGAGGCCAGTGTGAAAATGTCAAATGAACATGTGTGTTGTTCCAAGTGAAATGAATTTTATATAGGGGATTGGAAGAAGAAGGAGAAGAAAAAAAAAAGAAGAGGAGGAGGAAAAGGGAGGAAGAGAAGAGGAGGGAGAAGGAGGAAAGGAAGAGGAAGAAGAAGAAGAAGGGGAAAAAAAAAGAAAGGATTCCTGCTCTAAGGTTAATATTTGGTGAAAATAGAATGTTCATGGCTGTCAGTCATGTCTGATTTACAACACAGGCCAGGATAATTAGTCAGCAACCATGGTCTACTGAAGAAGCAAAAAATCTTTGGGAATAAATATGAGAACAAAGAAACTTTAGATGTTTAAACACTTTTAATTTTTTTTCTTATTTGACACACAGAGAGAGAAATCACAAGTAGGCAGAGAGGCAGGCAGAGAGAGGGGGGAAGCAGGCTCCCTGCTGAGCAGAAAGCCAGGTGTGGGGCTTGATCCCAGGACCCTGAGATCATGACCTGAGCCAAAGGCAGAGGCTTTAACCTACTGAGCCACTCAGGCACCCTGAAACTTTAGATGTTTAATTAGGAATAAAAACAAAAGAGATGTGTTAATCGTTAGAAATATTTCTCAAATCTGCCTCTTCCCTGGCATGAACACCATTGTGAAGCCAAGATAAGGCATTTGCAACAAAACATAGCTTATAGATTCTTGGGAGGTGGGGAAGAGGAAGACACAGAGACAGAGATTGAGAAAGAAGGAGACATCCATTCTGCAAAGCTGTATCAGAGAGGATTTCTTGCTCATCTCCAAAGGCCTGTATGTATTATATGAAAGGATCTCCAGGTATCACTCAAGCTAGGGAAGATATACCCACATAGATCTGGGGTGGATGGTGGGTAAGAGTCAGAGCATAAACTGCATCATAGGGTAAGCGGGAAGACTAAAAGCCCTCTCAGAGATGTATGTGCCAACTCAAAGAAGAATAATATTGATTCTCAATGTAATCTATTTAATATTGGGGGATTTTTAAGTATTTCATTTACTTAAAGTTTTAATTACAGCTTTTTGACATCTCAAGTATTTATAGGTACCATGATGGGGACAAATTCTGTGAAGTTAAACACCACGAGAATTAAATTTTAAAATACAAGATTCAAGCTGTAACCATGAAGATCCTTTTTCTAGATGCTGCACAGAAAACTGACAGAGGACTATCCTGAGCCCACTCATCATAATCATAGGTGGTAACAAAAAGACAAACTGTCCATTTTGTCTTTCTGGGGCAGTAACAACATTCTGCACATTACATAATCCACTAAGGTTACATAAGAAACCCACTACAAAGTGGGAGTCACAGAATAATAGCAAAATGACAACTGTGCCTGTGTGTGTGTATGTGTGAGTGTGTGTGTGAGTGTGTGTGTGTGTGTGTGTTTTCACTACCAGATGCTGTAAGAAGGTGAGAAATCAAGCTTTTAAAGGTGATGGGCCAATTTCCTTATGACCTGGAGATCCATCCATTTGAAGTTTAAGATGAAAGAAGGAACATGATGGAAGTGTTCTTGCATATCTTAAAACAATCCTGTAAACATGTAAAATAGAAACTGTTAAGTCCAAATGGCATTAAGAAGAAAACACTTGCAGTCCCTCCTGGCAGGCTGACTGACTTGTAAGTCTGCACTTAAAGTGTGAAATCAGCAAGAGAAAAGTGTGTTTCTTTCAATAATGAAGAGCCTGGACCAATACTGGTCACAAAGCAGAGCGATTTCCATTATCTGGAAAACTTCTCAATTCAAGCGCTCTATACCTGTAATTTACTCCTACAGAAAGTCATTTTGGATTTTAACCTGATATCCTCAATTTAAAACAAGTTAAAGATCACTTAAGTGTAAGCTTTTCAGAGATCATTCTCTATATGGCCCTGTAGTTACATTGCAATTTTTTATCTTACTATTTCTGTTTCTCTGTTACTGGAAGGTAATAACAGTGCTATTTATTTGGAAAACCCTTTTCTGAGTGTTGGATTGGAAATATTTTAAGGTAGAGTACTCAGTCTTAAGCTTAAAGTGGCTCATGCTAAGATTTGGACATATTCTAAAATGCATATTATAGGACAGACAGACTGCCAGGGGTCTGCAATTTTGCAAGTTCTTGGAATTCTTGAGAAAAAATGGTGGTACAAATAGAAGATATATATACACTTACACATTTACACTTATACACATTTATATACACGCACACATATATGCACACTATATATTGTAGGCCTATACTATGTATGGGTATTATGTTACATATTGATATTATATATAATGTGTATCTATGCACATATATGTACTTATATACATGTATATTATAGGTATTATAAGAATTATTAAATTTTAGTCCAAAACCAAACCATCTTAAGCATCATTTCTTTGTAATTATAATTAGATTATCCCTAGCTTAGAGTAAGATCAGCATTAAAATTACAGAATCACAACAATTGCTCTGACTGTGTTGGGACCCACAGGAATTATCTTCACCCTCAGAGTTCATTCTATATAAGGTCTGTGGCACAGCTCATGACCTTGGTGTGGGTTCTGGTCCTTCTCTTCATCCTCTCTCTTTCGCAGGAAGTAATCCGAGATTGTTCATATGTGTTTCCAAGGGCAGTCCTCAAACCTTTCTCCTGTTCGCTGAGGTCTGACTTTCGCTGCAAATGCAATCATTCCCTCCTCCCACTCGGCTTCTGCTTTTAAGACCCACCACACATTCTAGTATAATTGACATCGCTGCTGTTGTTGGTCCAACGGGGATGTCTCATCACCTGTGATCTTGACTCGTCCCTTTTTTCTGTACCCCAGCACTCCTCAGTTCCTCTACCTGAGAAGCTATTCTGCTTTCTCCTTTTCTCCCTTGGACTTTGTTCCTACCTCTTAAGGCCATTCTTCCAAGTCTGCATTTCAAAGTCAATAGACCAGACTAGCAATTCCCCTAGAATGAAAGGAAGCCAGCAAGAGAAGACTCTCAGTAGCAGAGTGGGTGAGACAGAGAAGACTCACATACAAACTCATTTGGTCTGAATTCTGTTTATGAATATGGAATCCCTTCCTTTTATCATGTCAACACATTCCAGATTCCTACATACCTACATTTTAAGTTAATGTTTACATTGAAACCTCTCTTAGAAAGGAATAGAGTAGCACTTCTCAAAGTTGAAAATACACACTAATCACTTGGGGAAGTTGTTGAAAAACCACAGATTCTGATTCCATAGGTCACACAAGGAGCATGAGACTCATCCTTTCTGACACACTCCCTAGTGTTGATTATGTCTCCAGGTTCAAGTCCACACTTGGAGTGACAAGTTATGAACTATTTCATAACTTCTAACTTAAAAATTATTTTACATAAAGTTTTCAAAACTTATATTTATAAATTAGTATAATGATACAACACTTTGTTAGGGCAAGATTTAGAAAAAAAATATGTTTTTTTTTCTACCACATCTACCATGTCATATGTCATTTTCTACCACATACCATGTCATTTTCTACCACACACCGCATCTACCACATCAGACCATTGGCCATATTCCCTCAGTACTGGGCACCAGGAGTCTCAGAGGAAATAGAGGGGGAGCTGGGCTCTGACCTCTCCCCTGCCTTCATGCATCCCAAATGCTGCTTACAGTTACTACACAACTAGCTCATTCAGAAAAATAATGGTGGGAGTGTGTGGTGGGAGTGTTCTTGATTAGAAGAGGTGGGCATGATTTAGAATGATAATTTTACTAACGATAGAACATGCTCACTTATATGGTTCTCTTACCAACAATCTTCCATAAATAGCAAAACCAAACCACACAAAAGACAGATGGAACAATGGGACATCCTAGCTACATGAAAGCTTTTGTGTAAACATCCAAATAATAAGTACCAGGCATGTCTGGTAACAGCATGAGGGTATCAGAAGGAGCCAAGTAGGATCCCAGGAGAGGCTGAGCTTAAAACCAGGTTCAACATGACACATGAAAGGAAGGAACAAAGTCTGGATTGAGGGCCAGGAAATCAAAGGAAGATGAGACCCGTGAGCAGGGACAAGACAAAATGTGTAGGATGGGCCTGTCTCCAGAGGTCCTCATGCAATAACCACACGCGGGAGAGCAGAGTCTCATATCAGTATTCATCAGTCCCCCAGGCAGGACTGAGACCACAATGTAAGGGCCCAAGCTGGGTAAAGGAAAGACAGAAGAGTTGCTCCAACCCAGAGATTGGGCATAGTATCCTGAAGTCTTGAATAGGCAGGGCCACTCAGGAGAAAGTGAGAACATGAAATGAAAGAATAGAATCTTGCTGTCTTCTGCTCTAAGAGCCAACAGATGTATCCAAAGAGAGACCCAGGTTCAGAACATGCTGGTTACTCTATGAGCAGACTGGGGGGCCTTGGGCCCCTCTCATGGACCTATCCGAGATGCAGAAAGAGAACCTCTCTAAGTAGTGATGGTTAATACTCTTAATTTGGAGTCACAAACCCCTCTCAGCTGTGTGCCCTTGGTGAGTGGCTTCACCTTTCTGACACTCAGTTTCTTCATCTCCATGTAGAATAATACTAATAGCTCCCGGAATTATCGTTGTCTGAATAAAAAATAATGATGTAAAATTTTTGTTTTTACCTGGCTTGTAGATAAATCCTAATGAGTCATTCTTGTCTCTGTTAGAATATTACCTAATGTAGGATTATCGCTTGAAAAGACAAGATGAACCATATCTTAAGTCCATTTTCTAGATGGTGAAAGCAATGGTGAAGATGAAAGATAAAAACACATTGTTTGGGGTCAAGAAAGATTTCACTAGTCTATCAAACCAGAACACGAATTTATTGTGCCATGAGCATTGCGTTCACTTTTGCATTGTGAAACAAGCTCAACCTGTCCAAGCCTGCCAAATACTTTCGAGTGCTGGGAATTTGTTTTATCCCAGTTGCCATTTTGCAGGGAAAGAGTTAAATCCTTTCTGAGCTTCTTCTCTCAGCTGGGAAGCAAGCAAGTGAAGACAATATAAGTACAAGATTTTCAGATTTATTAGAAATGTAAGAAGATAGTTAATTGCCCAGTAAAAAATAAATGTAAAACCAGCTAGGCAAGCTTCTAAAAAAAGACCCAAAGCAAGTGGTATTTAAATGAAAAAAAAATTAAAAAAACAACAACTGATGGTTGAGGGCCATACTTAGTAAATCTACAGCTTAATTAGAAGCCGTGAGACCAGACTTGCCCCATTAGAAGTACATATAATAAATTATAAACACCTAGGTTAGTGATTCATTTAGGTAATATTTTTGACATATTTTTCTTAGAGACTGTCAAAAGGAAAAAAGCATTTAGCATGATGATTCATTGAAACACATTGTCAATTCCCTTCTCTAATTGAGTTCCCTCTACTCTGAGCGTTCAGAAGGGCATCACATAAATCATTTTTTTTTCAGTATATATACTTTTTGTCCCTCTGAAATGTAGTCAGCTTCCAGTAAGTTCTTGGTATATCTGCTTTAAAACACCGTGAAGCTCTACCAGCGGTTCTGTGACCAAAGGCTTTAAACGTTGCTATGCATTTTTAAATCTGACACTCCACTCCAGGTCCAGACTCCCTGCTCTCAGCTGCAACTTGAGCTGCTTTGGTGCCATCTTAAAGATGGGCTTCTTGGGGTGCCTGGGTGGCTCAGTCATTAGGTGTCTGCCTTCGGCTCAGGTCATGATCCCAGGGTCCTGGGATCGAGCCCTGCATCGGGCTTCCTGCTCTATGGGAAGACTGCTTCTCCCTCTCCCACTCCCTCTGCTTGTGTTTCCTCTCTCGCTGTGTCTCTGTCAAATAAATTCAATCTAAAAAAGGAAATAAAAAACGATGGGTATCTTTGTGGGTACAGAATCCCTGCCCCTCCCCCTAACTTTATTTATTTATTTTGGGACCTCAGGGACACAGAATTGAGTGAAGTATGTAATGGATTTTTGTCATATGTTTCTGCAAGCACTTCTCTTGTTGGATCACATGTTTTCTTTCTCCTTCTCATCTCTGGCTTCATGTACTGAACATGCTGCTTTCCAATTCATCCTGTGTGTTTACTTAATTACATGTATCCTGAAACATTGTCAGGATATTTGTGTGCTTATTATTTTTTCAGTGACATAAATTGTACTGTGCCATGGGTCTCCATTTGCTTTGCTGCCTTTTCTTTTCCATTTCAAATCCTTTTGATCTAGTCATGTTACTATAAATAAAGAATTCATTATTTCTGACTACCCAGAGTATGCGCCTTTCATACTAATTATCTTTTCCTTCAGTGATGAACACTTACCTTGCTTCCTCACTACTATGATTAATACAATGGATTTGAACAGGTATTTTACTAGGATAGAACTAGGGATAGGTTTGCTAGATTCCATTCCTACTTAATTTCTTTAAGTATTTTTAGATTGCTCTTCCGCCAAGGTATACCAACTTCTAGTTCCACCTGCAGTTCATAGAAGTGCCTTTCCCCTCATCCTGGCCAAAATTTGCTGATATGTTCATGATAAGATGCCCACTCACTAAAAATCGGAGACAGAACTCTCATTTGACGCATTTCTGCCATGATTTCCTTGAGAGAGAGCCGGCTGTGCGGTAGCTGTAGGCAGCATTCAATGAGTATGGTTAATGGTCTGACATGGTGGGTGCTCTGAGGGAAGAAACACAATGTTTTTCTCAAAAGTTTTTTTTTTCTTTTTTAAGATTTTATTTATTTGACAGAGAGAAACACAGTGAGAGATGGAACACAAGCAGAGGGAATGGGAGAGGGAGAAGCAGGCTTCCTGCTTCAGCAGGGAGCCCGATGCAGGGCTCTGATCCCAGGACCCTGGGATCATGATCTGAGCTGAAGGCAGATGCTTAAAGACTGAGCCACCCAACTGCCCCTCTCACAAGTCTTAAATTAAGAAAGTGCCAAGTCCTTGTACCAATTCATAAATACATGTTTTAAAACCGGAATGTAAAATATTTCTCAAATATATATATATATATATATATATAATTGTTTATATATTCTAAAATAATTTATATATCTCTAAAATAATTTATATATCTCTTCTCTTATTTAATTTTAGAGGTTTTACCTTTCATATTTAGATAATTTACGAATTTGAAGTTTGTTTGGGGATGATTGAGGTAGGAATCTGGGTTTATTTTTTTTATTTTTTTTTTTTTAAAGATTTTATTTATTTGACAGCGAGAAACACAGCGAGAGAGGGAACACAAGCAGAGGGAATGGTAGCGGGAGAAGCAGGCTTCCTGCAGAGCAGAGAGCCCGATGCGGGGCTCGATCCCAGACCCCTGGGATCTGACCTGGGCCGAAGGCAGCCGCCCAACGACTGAGCCACCCAGGCGCCCTCTGGGTTTATTTTGATACTATGTGTCAGTCAATGTTACCAGCATCATTTATTTAATCTATATTTTCTTTAATGATTTTCTTTTCTTTTTTTATGATTTTATTTATTTCAGAGAGAAAGAGAACAAGCAGGTAGAATGGCAGAGGGAGAGGGAGAAGCCTACTCCCCACTGAGCAGGGAGCCCAATGCAGGGCTCAACTGCAGGGCTCTGGAATCATGACCTCCACTGAAAGCAGATGCTTAGCCAACTGAGCCACCCAGGCGCCCCTCCCTAGTGATTTTCCATAATGTATCTACAACATGCCACACTTCTATGTCTGTTTCTGGGATCACTATTCTCTTCCATTGTTCTATGTATTCTTTGTGCTAGAATAGCCTTCTTACTTTCATTTTTAAAAAGACATCTTCATTATTTGAGGAAATTTATTATTTCATATGACTTCTAAAATTAATAGAGAAAAAAGCTCCCTCCAAATTTCTGCTGGGGTATTTATTCTAATTACTTTTTGCTAATTGCATGACCTATGAAGATTGACATCTTTATAACTTCTGGCATCCCATCTATAAGGCAAATACATATTCTATTTGTTTAGATTTTCTTTCATAGTCTTTAATAGAGTTTCATTACTTTTTTTTCCCATAAAAGTCGTGTGCATTCTTGTGAGGGTGTTTCCCATTCTTTGTAGTTTTTGTGACAATCGTGAATGGTACCTGATTTTCTTTCATACTTTCTAGTTGACTATTACCAGTTTTAGAAAAATCCTAATGATCTTGTACACAGAACCCATAATGATCTTTAATTATTCAACTATTTATTATTCTCTTCCAATCCCTATTTTACCTATTACTCTTACATATCTTTTTCTTTGGCCATCAGTTTTATATTGGAATTAATAGGAATAGTTCTAAAATTTCCTTAGTAAAAATGAGGTTTGGTTTGACTCCTTTAGATGCTGTTTTTGAGGTTAAAACTTTCTTGAATTCCTGAGATGACAAAACTTAGCATGACGTTTGTTTTCTGTGAACTACTGGATTGTATAATTTAATAGATTATTTATGTGTTTGCATTTATGTGACGTTGTCTTACAATATCATTTTTTCTTTTGAAATATTCTTATAGTAGCATCATAAAATAAAGGTGGCAGCGTTCTCTTTTTTCCACTTTATGGAACTAGAACAAGATCACCTGTTCCTGGAGAATTTGATATAACTCAGCTATAAAACCACCTACTATTGGCAGTGATTCTGAGGGGAGGCAAAGGAGGTGGGAGCATGGTGCATCAATTTTTGACCAACATTTCAATTATTTTAAATGGTTATTGGTCCATTTATTTCTTTAGAATTTTAATGTCTCAATAACAGATCTAGTTAGACACTTTTCATGATTATTTTGCTTATCCATATCTTTTTTCTTTTTTTTTCATATCTTTTTTCTTAATAATGTATTTTTCTTAATAATGTAATTTAGACATTTGTCTAAATTGTTAGCCTTTTTGAAAAATCCAGTTTGTTTTGTTAATTATTTGTATTGTTGTATTTTTGTTCTCTGTTTCAATTTCACCCTTATTTTTATTCTCTTATTTCATATTTACTTTTATTAACTTTGCCTTTTCTGCCTTTTATTTTTCTGCCACCCTTTCTTGTTTTCCAATTAAGCTATACATTTCCTTGTGAGTAACTTTTAGACTATTTCTCACAATCCAACATGTAGTATTTTCATTATCATTCAGTGACCAATGGTCATTTTAATTATATATATTTCTTATTTATTTTTAAATTGATTGCCTGATTATAAAAAAAAACAGTCTATGTAATCTTGACTCTTTTTCATTTATTGAGGTTTCTCTGTAGCTTAGTACCTGACCCACTTTTGTGATTGTTTACTATGTGCACAAGAAGAATATATGGCCTATGTTTACAGACTGTAAAAAAGTTCTGTTCATCTATTAGCCCAAGCACACATCAGCTTCTGTGTCTTTTTACTTATTTTGACTGTTGGTCAATTACTTTTCAGGAAGCATTTATTGACGTTCCTATCAGTTGTAAATTCAACTGTTTTTTCACCCTGTAATTCTGTCAGTTGTTGAAACTATATTTCTAGGTCTATATAGGCTCATGGTCATAATATCTTCTGGATTATTATTTCTTTTCCTAACATTAACAATCTTTTTTCTTTTCTGATTTTTTAAAACCAAGTGTTATTTTGTCTTATGTTAAAGTTCCTTCCCTGGCTATAATTTGGTTCATATTTCATGGGTATATCTTTTCTTCCACTTATTTTCAAACTTTCTCTCACCTTTTGTATAAATGCATTTCTTTTAAATTATATAGTGATGGCCTCCACTTTTATTCAGTCTGAGTTCTTCTCTGTTAAGCATTTTTGGTAATTTAAAAACTGTTCTACTATTTTATTTCCTATTTTTATTTGCCACACATCTTTTTATTTATTTGTTTGTGTAATCTCTACACCCAAGTGGGGTTCAAACTCATGATTCTGAGATCAAGAATCACATGCTCAACTGACTGAGCCAGCCACATGCCCCTATTTACCACACATCTTTTTATTTGTCTTGTAATTTAGGATCTTCAATTGGATTTATGAATTTTCCTTTTTTCTTTAAAGTTCAACATTTTACTGCTATTATCATGGCAATTTCCCAATGATAATACTTTTGTTTATTTTGTGCATTTTTTAACATGTTCTAGAGCTTACCAAAACTATGTCTTCCTATCAAGCAAGACAGGTTCTTGGTTAGTAATTTTCCTTTAGCCTCTCCCCACACTTAACACATTAAAATATTTTTAGAGTTTTATACACACATGTGTTTATATTGTTATTGAGACAATTATGAAATTATTAAATTTTGAGGCACTCTTATATGTTACTGTACACTCCTTCCTCTTCTTTATGAACTCTTCCAAGAGTGCTCTCTGAGGGTCTTTGGAGAGTCAGCCGAGTGGGGCTTAGTGTGCCTGGTTTAATATCTTTATTTTATCTTCATATTTAGAAAAGACATTAGCTCTTTGTCTCATGTTTTGAAATTATGACTCCATTGTTTTCTCTTTTTTTTTAAGATTTTATTTATATATTTGAGAGAGAGAGAGAGAGAGAGAACATGAGAGGGGAGAATGTCAGAGGGAGAAGCAGATTCCCCGCAGAACTGGGAGCCCAATATGGGACTCGATCCAGGGACTCTGGGATCATGACCTGAGCCAAAGGCAGTCAGTCGCCTAACCAACTGAGCCACCCAGGCGCCCCTCCATTGTTTCCTTCTATCCAGAGTTACTATTGTGAAATCTGCTATTTCTTTGAAGTGATGATCTCCTATTTCTTTCTGGAAGATTCTTGAATTTTCGGCATCATTGATTTTTTAAATATTATCCTGACGTGTTTAGCAGTTGAGATTTTTGTATATATCCTATTTAGATTTTCTTATCTATTTTTTGTTTGAATCTGGGAAGTTGGAAGGAAATATTTTCTTATATATCTCTCCCTGTCCTCCTCATACACTCTTGTTAATTCTTTTTTTCTGGGGCTCCTATTAAATACCAATGGATAATTCAATGTCTGCCTTTATTTCTTGATATTTCCCTCATTTTTTTCCATCACTTAATCCTTTCCTGAGGTGGTTCTAAGACTTCAGCAAGCATATCTTGCAACGTACATCCTGTTTAACCTATCCATTGTGTTATTTCAATAGTTACATTTTTAATACTCAGTAACTCACTTGAGCATTCTTTTACCTTGTACACTTGCCTCTTGTCCCTGTGACCTTCCTCATATCCCTGAAGATATTTGTTTATGCTTACTTGAAATTCCTATTCAGTCTGGTCATTTAATTCTGTGACCCCTGCTAGGTGGTTTAGTTTCTTGCTCCTTAAAATGCTGATCCTTCCCAAATGTTATTTTTACCCTTTGAGTTCTAATTCCCTTGGAATTCTCTGCTACCTAGGGCAGGTGATATGGGCCTGGAAGAAGGGAAATGATCCGAAACACCAGCTTGTTCTCTCCTGTAGAAAATCTCTCCAGAGTGGGGTGTCAGGACAGAGGAGCCTCTGGTCTTGTGATCTAAACTGAACAAATCCCCATTTCCTCTTCTCTTCTCCATCTGAAGAGCCTCCCCTTCCAGAGGAACCCCAACAGCTGCCCCTTGTACTGCTCTTCTGCAATCGTGCCATCTTCTGATAATTTCTTCATCCATGGGATACAGTGAGGGGGACTGAGAGAGGGGAGGGTGCCCATGGTGAAAATCCCCAATGCATCTCCTGCTATTGGAGCTTCACCTTTGTGGGGCCCCAGCGCCCTCCCACAGGACCTTGTCTCCCCTGGCTGGGGATGATGTGTAGCTCTCCTTTTCCACAGGAAAGACAGGGTAGACCATGGCCACCCTACCTGTAGAATAAAGGTGTGAATGAGAAGAGGGCACAAAAGGGTAGCCTCTTCTTAGCTGGTCTCCTATCTTTGGCAAATGACTCTCTATCTAAGTTAACATTTCTCTCTTCCCAACAGGAATAAAATTCTCTCTCGCCAGGCATGCCTCGTGGTTTTTATGTTCAGAAATTAATTAACTGCCTCACTTTTGTGCCCTCTCCAGAGTGGTTTCAAGAGAGGAAGCCAGCAGCTATTGGCAAGCTTAGCATTCTTCTCTAGAACTAGAAATCTTTGTTGACTTGAAGAGACAATTCCTGCAATAGCAACTGTTGTTTTATATATTCTTTTATTTACTTTTGATAAGAGTGACAACAGGTGACAGCCCCACCGTGTTTGGGAGATTTCCAGTCCATTTCTTTCTTTCTTTTTTTCCCAGTCCTTTTTAACACCACCAGGTAACATTATATTTCTCAGAGACTTTAACCCTCTGAGCTTCCGTTTGCTCATGGAAAAATTTCATTGATACACTTTTTATTCAGTACACACTGTGTGTTAGGCTCTTATATGAAGCCCAAACTACTTCACAAGACTGCTGGGAAAATCAAAGGAGACACTATATAAAGTAGCTAGATAGACCTCTGTGCCATCTTGAAGCAGAAAAATTGCGTAGGACTTAAAGACTTTGTCTCCAGAATGAGAAAGATGTATATTCAAATCTAGTCCCTGTTACTTAGCCCTGTTATTTTGAGCATGTTACATAATGTCTCTGAGCATTAGTTTCTTAAAGTGTAAAATGGAGATAATATTTACATACATCAAAAGATTGCTATGGATTTAATCGAGATAACCTAATTAACAACTCGGTGGTTACCCAATGTCTGACATCTATTATGTGTTCAATAAACACTGGCTATCATTAGTGTATATATTGGCTCCTTCCTTCCTGGCTGTGTTCCACAAGCTTTAATTACCTCTCAAAGGAAATTAAAGGAATATTGACCTTAGATAATTTGATATTGTGGAATCTAAATGCAGTAAGTAGGTTCTTTATAAAATCCTGAATGACTATGACCATTCTTTCTTGCCTTAAAGCATCTCTTGAATTCTTAAGTTATCTGGCTCACTATCATGGTCTTTGAAGCAATAGCTATAGATTTTTGAATCACTGCCCAAGAACTCGGTCTTGAGTGGCACTGCAGAGTGTTGAAAGGAAATGCTTTGAATAGTAACAATTAAAAACTTGAGGAAATGTATGTGGAGTGGATGGGTCATTGGAGGGTGTGGGTAGAAATGAAGAAAGGCAGAGGTTATAGACTGAAGAGTAGGAATGCCATTATAAAACACAGGCTCTGGGGCACCTGGGTGGCAAAGTTGATTAAGTGTCTGACTCTTGGTTTGGGCTCAGGTCAATACCTCAGGATCTTGAGATTGAGCCCCATGTCAGGCTCTGTGCTCAGCTTGGAGTTTGCTTAAATTTCTCTCTCCTTCTCCCTCTGCCCCTCCCTTCCCTCTAAAATAAATAAATAAATCTTAAAACAAAAACAAAAACAAAAAAAAACGCAAAAATGCCAGACTCTCTGATCATCCCAGTGGCAAGCCAATCTCAGTGGCATTGCAATCCAAGCTGGGGGGATGGAGACTTATATTCTGGAAGAGCACTAATTTGTCTTGTTCCATACGGTAGCCACTACCACGTGTGGCCATTAAACATTTAAAATATGGTTAGCGTCATTGAGCCGACCTCAATAAATTTTATTTGATTTCACTTGATTTAAACTTAAGTTGAAATAGCCCTGTGTAGCAAGTGGCCACTATATTGAAAAGTGTAGCACCAGAAAAGAGAATTGGCAAAATATGATGCAAGATTAAAAGTGGGTAATGAAGGCGTGAGAAAAATAAGCTGTTCACAAAGACCCTCGGGGGAAGACTTCAGGGACTCTGGGGGGATGTGGACATCCTTTGTTTCCTTCAGGGTCCTTTAGACAACCATCTGTCACTACTACATTCTACACCCTGTGCCTCCGTAACCTTGTCATCACCCTGCAATGCCTGCTAACACATTCCCTTGTCATAACCGTAACCCCATGTGCAGAACCCAGGGGAGCCGCACGCCATATGGCATGGAGCTCTACCAAGGCCAGAGGAGCAACACTGATGCAGAGTTCAGAGATTAGTATTCATGGCATCAAAGGACTTCCTTCTGTACACACAGCACATACCACCCGTATGCCGGCATGCAAAGGGCACAAAGCTCCCTCTTGAGAAGCAATATGATCTCTCCACACTTAGTCATAGAAAGTCAGAACCTGTAATTTGCTAAAAAGAAATTTTAGCTCCATTTCTTGTATGTTTGGGCAAGATATATATTTAGATATGGGAAATGTTTTGCGTGTGTGTGTGTGTGTGTGTGTGTGGTTAAAAACAAATAGCACTGCAGTATAGATAATACGATTTTCGCGCATAGCAATCTTAAGGAAAGAAAAAGAGGTATTTTCTCTTTTAAAGATTTGAAGATGACTCCATAATTATTTTGCGCTCTGTCTTCTCAGCCTTTTCTAGCGTATCTGGAGCTTCTTTTAAATAGTAGGTCAAATACTCTCCCAGGAGCACTTGCTAACTCACCTGGGTGTAGGGTGGGGTGCTGGGACCCCACCTTGATGGTCCCCCTATTCAAATCTAGGTAGTGGGGAGATCTTCTCCAAGTAATAGATGAATGGTATGACAGAGCTGTTTTTGGACAATTCTGGCAGCAGCAGAGAAATCAGGAAATGAGGGTTAAACAGGATTGCATGTGAAGGGAAAATTTTCACTCCAGCCCATGAGATCTCTCTAGACTACACCGAAAAGCACAGGAGGGTACAGTAGGGATGCTTTGATCATGAAAACTCCTTGCCAGGGGCACCTGGGTGGCTCAGTGGGTTAAAGCCTCTGCTTTTTTGCCATCTCAAGGTCCTGATCTCAAGGTCCTGGGATTGAGCCCCTCATCGGGCTCTCTGCTCAGCAAGGAGCCTGCTTCCGCTCTCTTTCTGCCTGACTCTCTGCCTACTTGTGATCTCTCTCTCAAATAAATAAATAAAATCTTTAAAAAAAAAAAAAAGAAAAGAAAACTCCTTGCCACTTAGTAACAACTCTGTGTCTTCAGTGGTTATGGTAGAAAGCATTTCCCCCATCAATATTTACAATGTATTATGGAGAGCTGAATGTTGCAGTTTATAGGAACCCCAAAAAAGCTGATAATGTATTATTGGCCTAAATCCTAAATTAATATCAAGTTCACAAAGCAAAAAAAAAATATTTAAGATGAAAAGCTTCTCTATTCTTTTATTACCAAACAAAGATATTTTATTTAGTCCTGTGACCTCTATCATTATTTATTTACACTCTGGAACAGGACCCAGATTTCTATGCCATATATTAAAAAAAAATTGGTAGGAATGAAGAACAGATCACAGTTTCAAATAAGGTCTAATTTTCCTTTACCTATTGTTCTTCGAGTTGACTATACCACACTTTTGATTATTCACTATACACTAACACATATAATAAGTGTGATGGGAGGTTGGCCCAGAGAATTTAAGTTCTCCCCTCCCTGCATGTTACCTTGGCAAAATTTAGTTGACCCCCTTTGTTATGAGCATTTGCTTTCTTTTGCTGTTGCTGCTGGAAAGTTCTGCAAATCCTGTGTGGCTCAGCTAAGCCCCAGCTGCTTTTTTTCCCTTCCCTCTCAGCCTCAAAACATACTCACCAGATTCACATCAGCAACAATTTCTATCCAGACTTGAATTTTCTTCATTCCACTTCATTACCAGGTGATAATTCAGTCTGGTTTTTTTTTTCTCTTTCTCACGCACATTATTTCTATTAATAAGCTACTAGACTCTAAGTGTGATTTTCTTCATTGGAATCTGAGTGTGGAAAACTAATCTAATTAGGAACTTTCCCTGCAGGTTTTTTTTTTTATTTCATTGTCAGCACTAGAAATTTCTATGCTTTTCAAATGGAAGAAGAGCAAAGCAGCACCATTGGAAGTTATGGGTTACAAAAAAAAATTTTTAAACCCACATTAGACAACAGGTTCAAGATATGAGCTATTTTCCTACTCTGCAGATAAATCTGATTGGTATGAAAAGGTACTAATGCCTGAGATCTTGGATGTATTTGAAACTGACAGATTTCAAATTAATCTATAACTAAAGAACCAATTTGAGAAACCCGTATTTTGGCAAACACATTATTAGGTAGATGATCTGTGACCCACTACAGCATTTGGCAAATTATTTTTGAAATTTATTTTAGGGAGTGCCTGACTGGCTTAGTCCATAGGTAGAGGATGCAACTCTAGTTCTCAGGGTTGTGAGTTTTAGCCCCACATTGGGCATCGAACCTACTTGATTAAAAAATAGAGAAATTGACTTTAGAAATCTAAGGAGAATAGAAAACTTTAGTAACTCAGTTCTTTTCAGTTTTTCTTTTCTTTATTCTTTTCTCTTTTTTTAAGATTTTATTTTATTATTTATTTATGAGAGAGGGAGTAAGAGACCACACAAGCAGTGGGGAGAGGCAGGCAGAGTTCTCCCTAAGGACCCTGATAGTAGGACTCAATCCCAGCACCCTGGGATCATCACCTGAGCCAAAGGCAGATTCCTAACCAACTGAGCCACCCAGGCATTTCTTCCTTATTCTTTTCTTCAGGAATTTAAATTACTACTATCTCTGAATCCTATAACTCACATAAAGTTTTCTTTAAAACATTTTGTTTATTTACGGGTTACTAAAATTTACTTTAAATTTTACGGGTTACTAAAATTTACTAAAATATGGGTTTCTAAAATTCCCTAGAAAAAACAAAGCAACTGATGATAAGAGCAAATATTTGTATAACACTTACTGCGGGCCAGGTACTTATTCTAGGTGCTTTGTAGAAATTAAATCAATTCATCCTCACAACCCACTACTTCATCACCTTTTGTAGCCCCAATTTAGAAATAAAGAAATGGAGGCATATTTTCATTCAGTTAAGAGTTAAAGATCTTGCTTTCAACCACTATGCCATGTTCGTCTCAGTAGTGTCAGGTCAGAATCACTGACTAATCACTAATAAATGATTAGCTGGTTAATGTTTTGATATTTCATTCTAATTTAGGTTGTAAGTATAGACCTGTTCAATTCCAAGAATATTTTGTCTGCTCACCAATAAGCTACACAAGGTGAGGAACCTGCTGTGTCATGTCTGCTTCTCAGTATTACTGCGTGATTTTTATTGGCACATGCAGTGGACTCATTTCTCCAAACAGATTCCCATCAGCCAATCTCATGCAGTGGTAAGCTGATACCAAGAATATTGGACAGTTGAGTTCTCTGGCCTGCACCTTCTCCAGCTATAGATGAACTCTGTGGGACACCAACATTTAACTCAAAGTGTGTTCAGTGTGCCCAGATCAGTACAAAGGGAGGGACGATATAATCTGAATATTAGCTGGCATCGGGTTATTTCAAAATGCTTGCTACACTATGGATAAGCCTTCCATTTAGACCCAATCCTTAGGTTGGGACCTTCTTGATGCTAAGCCTCAGCAAGGTTGTTCATACAGCTCTTCCTTCCCAGAGCTTAATTTCTGGCCAACCCTTCCCAACCATCCATGTGACAGTTGGTTTAAATATGTTCATTTGGTCAATTGAACAAATGGATTTCAGTCCTTTTGGATCAGATACAAAATAGGAAATGTACTTGAAATTCATATGCTACAATGGTCTATCTTCTTCTACAAGTTGCTATGGCATTTCAGCTCTACCACCTTGTACTGGATTTGTAGAGGGAATCTCAGAAGACAACCTTGCAGGCACTTAAGAGGCAGCCAGCTGAGGCTGTGCCCATAGAACATGTAAACAGAGCATTTCTCACTGAGACAGGAATTACCATGCCTTCAAAAGAAAAATTGCTTCCTGTCTATGATGTAGCACAGTAGCTGCTGTCATATAAATTCACTCAAGTTACTCATTTATTCAATAACTCTTTGTTAGCAACTTATTGTTTACTCATAGCTCAGTTAGGCAGATAACTAATTGATTTATTCGTTTTGCATAGAGTGGAAGTTGCTGCTCCTGACACACTGTTGTAAAAACTCTTGGGCATTATTTTAAAATAATAAATTTGATAAAAATAAATTTTATAAAAATAAATTTTATTAAAAAAATAAAATATTATTTTAACAATAATAAACAAACACATATATAAATAATTATCATAATTTACTCTTATTCTTTTATGGTGAAACAGGTGACACATTAAAAGGTAACCAAAAACAATGTGAAACGAATGAACTGTGCCCCCAGCTTTGGTCTTACATTCCATAAAGTATACTTCTAATAACACAGATTTGATATCTGTGGAACTGAACAGCTGCACACAAGATTTACTTTCCAGTTTTTATTCATTTTTTTTTTGCTTGCTTATTTATTTATTTATTTATTTATTTATTTATTGGCTTAGAGAAGTTTCCTCTTTTTCACAAAATCCTCTTGACCACATTACCTACTGTGAGAGCTGATTCATGTGATTCTTTTGCTCCTCACTCTGCATAGGTAAATTTGTGGCATGGCTGGTATCATGGTTATCATGAAGTCACTTGAGCTATGGCTGAGCTTTTCTTTGAGTGTGTTCACTGCCAGCTGGGTTAGATGCTCTTTTAGGACAGATCCCACGGACCTCCGGACCTCCTTGATCCTCATGCAGCACTGGGACATGCAGCATTAGGGCTGGACCCACTGCATCTGCTGAATGAATGTGCTCCTGGGGAGGAGGGAGAGGTGGGACATGTGGCCATCACTCATGGCTGCCATGCAGCCTTCCACAATCTGCTTCAGGGAAAGAGTTGATTTGAACAATCTGTTCTTTGTTTTCAAAGGGCAGTTTTCAGTACACCATTTGGATTCCTTTTGGATTGCCATAAAAATACAATGAGGAAGTAATTTCTTAGAAGAAATTCCTCTCTATCTAATCAAAATCTACTTTTGATTGCCAGACCTGTCTGTCCTTTCAAGTTCCAAAAACGCCCATTCACAAAGTGCTTCTCCTGTGTTCCCACCATCATTTCTGCATAGCTATGCCTCCTGACAGAAACAAAACTAGCAAAACCACTATGACTTCCCCAGCTGTGGAAGAAGGTTAGACCACGATGTTTTTGTTTTTAGGTTTCCTCCCTCCCCCCCCCTTCCTTCCTTCCTTCCTTCCTTCCTTCCTTCCTTCCTCCTTCCCTTCCTTTCTGTCTTCCTCCCTCCCTCCCTTCCTCCCTTCCTTTTTTCCTTCCTTCTTTCCTCTAGAAACAGAGACTGAAACAGAGGTAGAATCAATGTTTCTTGACTACTGAGAAAAGAAAGGGGCCATCAGGGAAATGATGAAACAGCAGAGCTTCACGATCTCAGATCCATGAGCCCTCAAGAATGCTTTCTGAAGCTCTTTCAAAGAGGTGGGATGGAGATTGAAATAGCAAGAGGATTTTATGAAATGTTTGATTTTGAAAAGAAAAGCAAGCTAATGCGAGTAGGGATGCGTGTGTGTTGGGGGTTTGGGAGAATGAGGCAGAGAACCAGGGAAAGGCAGTGACATAATTCAGGCTTGTACTGAGTTTCCTGCCTTTTTATTGGTTTGCTCCCTGTGGTGCTTTCACTACAACTGCTTCCTCTTTCTCTACATTCATTTTGTTCCCACTTCAGAATGTCTTGGATGATGTTGGCAAGATGCCAAACATCTGGGTTTTGAGATTGAGAGAGAAAGAGAGGGAGAGAGCAAGAGAGAGTGGAATCTCCATTGTTAAGTAACTCAATCTTTATATGACCAATGGAATATGGCCTGAGAAGTCTGATGACTTTTCTTACCACACATCTACTGGGCACTGTGAGAATCATGCATGATGCTCCACCTGTTTAAGAGATTAGCAAGAGGTAGTCAAGTTTATGACATTTTCATAATAACTTGACTTATCATAATTATACCATAATGAATATGCAATATTTTGTATTTTATATATAATTGCTATGTGTATCAGTATTAGAGCTCTCAGTTTCAGAGTGTCATTCTGTTCCAGGCCCTGAGGACAGTGCTTTATATACGTAAGGTCATGTAATCCTCATGACAACCCCAGCAGATAATTGTTATCATTCCTATGATAGAGTTAAGAAAACAGAGGTTCTTAGAAGCTCCATGACTTGCTTCTCATTGTCTAGCTAGTAGATAGGAAACCAATATTTAAATCTGGACCAATCTAACTTCAGGAATCCTGGACAATGATTATTTTTGACATTTCAGTTCCTTAGTACAAATATTAATACAAATGATGAAACTAAAAATGAAACAGTGAGATATTTGGCTTTGTTCATTTGAGGATACTTAATGAAAATATTGGCTTTAATTTTCTGCATTTTATTTCTTTACTTCTGTGTGCTCTTCAGTAGGTAACAAAAAAGAGTTGTGACCTGTTTGTTCATGGAGAAAATTTTAAAACCTTCAATAAATTGGAGGCTCCATATTTGCTACAAATACTTTAATTTAGAGAAAAAGTAAAGTGGTAGGTTAAAATGTATTGATCATAATTTGAAAATGATACTTGGAGCAAACATGCTTATTCCTTCTAGATTCTAAAATATTGAGCATTATTACTATGAGTTATTTAATATTTTTATGTATAACTTCTTTGATCATTGATTGCTATGGAACAAACTACTCCCAAACTTAGTAGCTTAATGCAAGGACTACCTTATTACATTTCACAGATGTTGTGGGTTAAGAATTTAAAAATAGCTTAGCTGAGTGGTTCTATTGCTTCATGTGACGCTGACTGGGATCACTTAGTAGTTTCCAACTAATAGTTGGGATGGTCTAGAACTGTGCTCTCTAGTTATATAGATATAGATGATATAGATATAGATATAGATATAGATATAGATATAGATATAGATATAGATATAGATATAGATATAGATACATATATTAGCCACATTTAAAAACTTAAATAAGTATGATTAATTTCAATAGTATTTTTATTTAACCCTATAGAGCTAAGACATTATTTAAACATATAATAAATAATAAAAAAAAGTTAATGGAGTTTTTTTCATATATTGTTTGAAATCCCATATGTCTTTTATTTTTAAACATATCTCAATTTGGACTGTCGACATTTTGAGTACTCAATACCCACATGTGGCTGGTGGCTACTGTATTGGACAGTGTGTGTCACTAGAGACTCCAAGATGTCTTCACTCCTGTGCTTACCACCTTGGCTGGAAGGCTGGGCTCAGCTGAGCCTCTCTTCTTTTCCAAGTACTCTCCAGATGTCCTATGTAGTTTCTCCTACATACCCACACACCACATCGCCTTTTTACAAGGTAATTCAAATTCTAGAAAATTGAGGTGGAAGCTGCTAGTCCTTTTGAAGGGTAAGTCCTGAGCTGGCAGAGCATCAGTGTCTATGCACTGAGTACAGGAAAGCAGTCCCAGGCCACCCAGATTCCAGGGGAAGCAAAACTGCCCCACCTCTCTGTGGAAGGATGATCAAAGAATCTACAACACTGTTTAACATGCCAAGGAAACTTATTAGTTTATCTCTCTGGTTTTGTTTGTTTGTTTGCTTTTAGTTTATTTCTTAATCCAGTGACATTGCATGTTTTAAAAGTCATTTCCATACATTCATAGAATATTGAGATACAGCATATAAGGGAAACAAAGCAATAGTTACACAGACTTTGTAGACCCTGGAGAATCATATAAGATTTTATTTATTGATTTGACAGAGAGAGAAAGCACAAGCAGGGGGAGCAGCAGAGGAAGAGGGAGAAGAGACTCCCTGCTGAGCAGCAAGCCCACTCAAGGCTCTATCCCATGACCTTTGCATCATGACCTGAACCAAAGACAGACACTCAACCAACTGAGCCACCCAGGCACCCTGACCCTGGAGAATCATATTAATGTATGAATTGATTATAGATGCTTAGAGGCATACATACATGTATATGCATATACATACATATATAACAATATGCATATGTAATAATGTATATGTGTATACATACACATATAACATATATATGTATTTTCTAAAATTAGGATTTTATGTATAAATTGGGATGTATGTATATATAGGCATAGAAATAAATGACATAGAAATAAAAGGTATATATATTCTTTTATAAATGAGAATTTATCATTTACAATTTATTTCAGTCAGATTCCTGGTTAATGACACAACACCTAATATCAACATTGTCCCTACAGGGAAATAAAACCATTTTTCCTTATTCCACCAATTTTCTGACGCTACCATTTTACCATGGTGAAAAGCGATGGTGCCCTATTTTAACTTTACCGTTAATGAAAGCATTATAACTCATTACCTTATTTCTGTTTGGACTTATGTTTTAGTGACTGTTTTTCCATGGGGGTTCTACCATTACTCCAAACCATGTCTGGATGAATATTTTGTAAACTGGAGATCATGACTTGTTTTCAATTAACCAGCCACAAATTGGAAAAAGTAGACCATAGCAATTTTAAAAAACAAATTAGGGACTTATTTTCCCTTTTTTAAAAAAAAAAATTACAGATATTTGGATAGGTCAGATGAAATCTGCTACGAAATCAGTAATTTATGAGCACTAACTGTAGAAAATGAAATTAAAGCATGGAGAATAAAGAATTCAAGGAACTGCTGTCTCAGGGTAGTTATATATTATGATTCTGAAATAGATTCATTCTGTCATGAAACTAGAGAATGGTAATTGAGCTAGACAGATTCCATGCTGCTGTCAGAGTCCTTGGTCTCCTGTAGAAGGAGACGGCCTCCATAACTAGTTACAGGTTTCACCTAAACTCATTGGTTTTGACAATGACAAGTCTCTGCTTTTGGACTTGTCTACCCTTTGCTGAGCAGAGCTGAGATTAGGGGTTTATCAGTTGTAGTAGATATCCATAATGGATCAACCAAGAAATAGACCATTATGTGAATTGGAATTGAATCTCCTTGCTACAGTAGCCAAGACGGCTTACCAGGTCTATGAATCCCCCAATTTCAGGATGTGCCTAAAAATATGTGGTATTGAAGACTATAATCACTAAGGCAAAAAAAGAAGTTATTTTTTTCTGTTAAGCTCTTCAATGGATCATGCAGAAGATGCCAGTATACAAGTTTGTACATGAACCACTTAATGAATTGGTCATTTCAACTTTCCTGCATGGAGCTACAAAAACTTATATCCTAGAACTTGATGTGAGAATTTAGAGGGCAGAATGATTAATAAATTTCCTTTTGACTTCTAAAGCACTTGACAGATTGACTATTTGAAAAATTCTGAATTGAATTAGAACTCTTACCTGTGGTGTACACCGAATAAGTGAGTCATCAGATTAAAATTAATCTTGTAAACTCAGACCCAAGAAACATATGAGATGGAATAATCACATTAAAATTCACTTAGCTTTAATTTTTTTCAACTTATGTATTTACCATGTCACTACATTCTTTCTTTTCAATTTTATACTGGTTGCCAAGAAACATTTAATAGGAGGCAAGTGATCTAGTATTTATTAAAACAAATAAAAAATTTAAAAATCCATTTATTTTATACATTACTATGTGTCAGATACCGTGTAAGGCAGTTCATCTTTATGTTCCTATTTATTGCTCACATGAAATACAGGAGATGAATATTATTATTACTTCTATTTCACAGGTGATAAAACTAAGGCTTGAAATGATTGTCACTTGCACAATGTCCCACAGCTGATGAGGGGCATATAACGGATGTGAACATAGGCTTGGCAGTCTCAAAAGCTTTAGATCTTAACCATTGTGCAAGAGTGGGGATAGCAGGAATTTCAGTAATAGTAATAGTAATAGTATAGTAGTCAAGAGCTAACATTTACTGAGCACTTACTATATGCCAGTGTCTGACTTTATTTCCAGGCAGCTGGCCTGGAGACTTCCTGGACTGAGTCACCCAAAGAACGTGCTAGAGCCCAAAGCATTCCCACAGCAGCACCCAGTGGCCTACAGCTTCCTTAGCACCTAGCAAATTCTCAGACTTGGCTTCTCCCTGCGGAGACACTCTGCAGCACCACAAGGGCAAACTTCCAGCAAGTCCCAAGAGTGAGATACCTGAGTGCCTTCTCTGCCATCAGTGAGTCTCATGTCTGCCCTCCCCATCAGTCTGCATCCCAGCCAGAGTGGTGGTCTGGGGGATGCATTCCTTGAGCGGCCTGTCTCAGCCCTCAGAGTTGCAGTTATCCTCTTATCTGCATATTATCATTTTCCTAGACACTCCACCCCAAACTCCCCATGACTCCAATACTCTGTTAATCATTCTTTATATTCAGCTTTGTGTTTCCAAACATTGTGTGGTTTCTGTCTCCTGAACGGACCCTGACTGATACAACATGCTATTTTCACATATCTCCATAAATAAAGATAATAATCAGTCCTTTTTCCAGGTGACACAATAAAGGTACAGAGAAGTTTCTGTGTTCACTCAAATCTGTTAGTTTTGATAGTTAAAAGGATTGTCCTTCCTTCATCTTCCTCCTCTTTCAAAGGCTGGAGCTTCCCAAGTTTCCATATTCAGTGAGGACTCCCTCTGGGCAACTTCACAGTTCTTAAGGCTCTTACTGGGCACACTGTTAAGGACTGAATTGTGTTCCCTCAAAATTCATATGTTGAAGCCTTAACCCCCAATGTGCCTACATTTGGAAGTAGGGCCTTTAGGGAGGCCCTAAAAGCCCTACTCCCTACTCCCTCCCTAAACTGCCTTTAGGGAGGCAGTTAAGGTTAAATGAGGTTAGAAGAGGGGCAGGTGCTAATTCTTTCTGACAGACGTCCACGTAAGAAAAGGGAGAGACACACAGTAAGGGCCATGTGAGGACACAGAGAGAAGGCGGGCATCTGCAAGCTGAGGAGAGAGGCCTCACAAGAAACCAACTCTGCCAACATCACGATCTTGGATTTCTAGCCTCCAGACCTGAAAGGAAATAAGTTTCTGTTGCATAAGCCACCAAATTTGTGGTACTTACTTAGACAAGGACAGCAGACTAATACACACCCCAAAGCATGAATCCTCATGCTAGACCTCTATCTTCAGTTGTCTACCACATATCTCCACATAGTGTTCAAACTTTAACCTTACCTATCAAAGTAGTCTTTCTCATGCATTCTTTCTCATAATTCATGCCCTCTTTAATTATGGAGTCACTTGAGCTATAGAGCCCATAATCTCTCAATTCCTTAGGGTCTCATGGGATTTTTAGTCATGACAACTCTAACCACAAGATACTCATGTTTGATAGGATCCAGCAATCTTACCTCTGGGTATAGATCCAAAGGAATTAAAATCATTATCTTGAAGAAAAATCTGCATACTCATGTTCACTGAAGCCTTGTTCAGAATAGCCAAGCCACTGGAAACAATCTAACTGTCTGTCAACAGATGAATGAAAAAAGATGTGGTGTACAACAGGATATTTTTCAGCCATGAGAAAGAAGGAAATCCTGCTGTTTTCAATAACATGGATGGACCTTGAAGACATTATGCTAAGTGAGATAAGTCAGTGAAAGGCAAAGTGTACATGGTATCACCTACAGGTAGAATCTAAAAAACTTATAAATACAGAGAGTAGAATGGTGGTTAAGAGGGATGGTTATGGGGGTGTTGAAGAGACATTGTTCAAGGATACACATTTACAATTAGCAGATAAATAAGGTCTGGAGAGCTAATTCACAACATAGTGATTATCATCAATACTGTATTATAAACTTCAAATTTGCCAAGAGACCGAATCCTAATCATTCTCAACAGAACAAAGAAAAAAATGTGTGATATGATAAAGATGTTAGCTAATGCTACTTTTTTTTTTTGCTAATGCTACTTTTGTAATCATATTGCAACATATAAATGAATCAAACCAATGTATACACCTTAAATGTATACAATGTTGTATACATACAACGTTGTATGTTGTATATCAGTTGTGTTGTATGTTGTATGTCAGTTATGTCTCAATAAAAAAATACATTTTTTTAGAAGAAAAAGAAAACAAATCAGACTTGTGGTTATCAGAGGTGGGGGATGGGGAGGAGGAGCTGGAGGAAGGTGGTGAAAAGGTACAAACTTCCAGTCATAAGATAAATATTAGGGGTGTAATGTACATGACTACAGCTAACATTTGCTGTATGGTTTAGTGGAAGGTTGTTAAGAATTAGAGTCTAAGAGTTCTCATCACAATTCTAAGAGTTCACAGAAAGAAATACTATTTCTTTTCTTTTCTTTTCTTTCTTTCTTTCTTTCTTTCTTTCTTTCTTTCTTTCTTTCTTTCTTTCTTTTTTTTTGGTATCTTTATGAGGTGATGGATGTTAACCAAACTTCCCATGATGATCATTTCACAATATATTTAAGTCCAATCATTAGGCTGTACACCTGAAACTTATACAGTGATGTATGTAAATTATATCTCAATAAAACTGGTAAAAAGATATTCAAACTGTTTTCCTCCTATGTTTCCCATACTGTTTGCTTATTTCATGATTTCATTGTATTTTTCTTATACCATTACAGGAGACAAGAGGATCTCCCCAGTGTCTCTGATTGCTCCTTTTCTGGTCCATTTCTTTTCAATTCATACCTTAAATCCTGGTCTGAATATATCACTTTAAAAGCCCATAACAGCCTCTTGCTCACAGTAGCCTTTCCTAAACTGTGTCTCACAGAACGTTTCCCAAGAGATATTCCTTTAAAATGGTTTAGGGATTTGACTCACAAAACTGCCCATATGTATAGTAAAGACTCATAAAATACCTGTAGAAAAGTCTTCTATTTGATTTTATTTACTCCAGCATTTTTCAACTTCAGGAACTATCTCCCCACCACCTTCTCCCACCTCCATCCCATTTTTTTTTCATCTTTGTACATGTTGAGAAATGTAAAAAGAAATTTTTTTCTAGTTTGATGGCAGACTGTGATTGTCACCTTGTTGTGGAAACTCACTAGTGCCCCACCCACATCTCCTAGAATCCCCATATTGTTTTTTGAGGAACTGCCCCTAGGCTACTGGAGTCCACAGCCCCACCTCCATTCCTTAGGGTGGCCTGAGCCTCTTGAGGAAGGATGCCAGAAAAGCAGGAAAATCCAGCTTTCTTGCCTTGGGTCTTGATGACTAAGACAAAAAGGTGTTATTTACAGTGTTAGTTACACCACCAGCTCCCCTGCAGGATCCTTCTGACAGTTATCAAGGGAACTCTGCCTGAAATCAGATTCTTTCCCTTCATGACATCCTTCTTTCCATTCCCTCTCCTGCCTCCTCCAACCCTGCACCAGATTCTCCTGGGAGCTTTTCAAAAACCACTTGCATAGAGATCCTTTCTCATATGCAGATGATCCCCCAAGATCCTTTGAAGTGTCTCTTACTGTGTAGCAGTTACATGGTGGGAAGACAGCAGTAATTCCGCTCCTCCCACCACAATGAGTGGCTCATGAGAAGTTAGCTTAAGCAGATCAATGAAGAGCATTGCAATGGCATGATCCAGACCTGGAATTAGCTTTATAGTGGACATTGGGTCCAGTCAGACCAATGACACATGAGGAGAGCTTTATTGTACAAATAAACACACATGAAAATCAGAACCAAAGGCATTGTTGGGAGACAAGCATTCCTCTGCCGCCAAATGTCATCCTTAAGGCACTTAGAGTACTTGATGAGTTGAGACTATATTTCCAGTGACATGGTTCTTGAGAGACACTTGTTTGAGAGCATGAGAAAGAATAAATAACAATGTGAATCAGAACACTTTTTTAGGAAGAAATGAGGTCAAGATGGTTCTAGTATGTGGGGGAATGTCACGTTTTCATTTGAAAGAAACCTAAATAAGCAGTTGGACAGTCACAGAAGTAGAGATATCTATTGTTGCAGGGTTACAAGTTTCTTCTCTCACAGAGTCCAAGAATGAATCTCACGGATAAAAGAATGAAGTGAAATGAAAGTTTATTAAATGAAGGTGAGAACACAAAAGAAAGAAAAGGAGCTTTTTAGAGTGAGAGGGGTCATGAATTGGTTACCATTGAGGGCTTTTTGGTCAGTCTTTTACAGAAAACTGACCAAGAAACTTGGTAAATACCTTGTCTAGAACACTTCAGACAAATAAGGTGGATTTGTAAATATTATGAAAATATTTCATCTATATTTAGAACAAACAAGGTGATTTTGTTATATTCCCTTCACTCTGGTTAATATCTTGTCTATTACATTTCACCACATCTGGGATTTCTGTGAGCCTGGTTAGTAGCCTCCTGCCTGTCTCTCCCTACCCAGTTTCATCCTCCCATACTCACTATTTTCCCACACTTCATGGTAGCCTGGTATCAATATTTGCAGAAATATTCCTAAGCCTTCTGCACCAGAGGTCCTGAAAGTGTGATACCTAGACCAGCAACAGCAGCATCACCCAGGAGCTAATTTTTTTTTTAAAGATTTTATTTATTTGACAGAGAGGAACACAGAGAGAGAGGGAACACAAGCAGAGGGAATGGTAGCGGGAGAATCAGGCTTCCCGCCGAGCAGGGAGCCTGAAGCAGGGCTGGATCCCAGGATCCTGGTATCATAACCTGAGCAGAAGGCAGAGGCTTAACGACTGAGCCACCAGGCGCCCCACCCAGGAGCTTATTAAAAGTACAAATTCCTGAGTTCCAACAACAACAAAAACTTCTGAAGTAAAACCTTACTAAGAGTGGGGCCCAGCAATCTGTGTTTTAATAAGCATTTATTAATTCTGCTGCATGCCAGTGTTTGAGAAACTCTGTTCTACCTGGGTGTTAACACTTTACCTCTTATCCCTCCTGTTATTCCATGCTTACCCTTGTCTCTCTACCTGTACTTTCTTAAATAAAATGTGCTCTGTCATTTGACCATTGCTCTGATTCCAAATACTGTACTTTATTTATTAATTAATAAATAATGTATTTATTAATTTATTAATTGAATCAATTCAATTCCATATGTTTTATACACTTTTACCTCAGAAATCACATATTTCTTGTTGCCACAGTGGCAAATAATGTCTTAGCGAGAGTTTTCTTAATATCTCACAAGTCTGCATTTATGTTCCATGTGATACATTTTTTTGAAGATTTTATTTATTTTTTCAGAGAGAGAGAATGAGAGAGTGAGAGAGCAAGAGAGAGAGAGAGAAAGAGAGAAAGAGAGCATGAGAGCAGGAGGGTCAGAGGGAGAAGCAGACTCACTGCTGAGCAGGGGAAGCCTGATCTGGGACACGATCCCAGGACTCAGGAATCATGACCTGAGCCCAGGGCAGTTGCTTAGCCAACTGAGCCACCCAGACATCCAGCCTGATAATTTTTTCTTACTAAGTATTACATTTCACTTTATGAAAACAACTTCTTTGATATTTTTTTCATACCTAGTTAGTTAAAAATAATTCTACAATCTAGTCTAATTATTGAAAGTTTTCAAATTGCTTTAAACTCCTCACCCATCCTCAGTAATATTTAATAATGCTTTGGGAAAGTTCATCTGGTTCTGCTTTTATGTTTTGCAAATGGGTTTTATTTTGTTTTGCTACACTTTTAAAATATAATTCTCTCTAGATAATCAAGTTAAGTAGATGAATCTTGGTATAAAATACGACCAGAATTCTTAAATAGTTTAAGAATTAAAAAAGAATTTAAAAATTCTTCAATTCTTAAATAAACTGGGGAAGTATAATGAATGATTTTTTACAGAGCTATACAACTAATCAAATGTTTATAAAAATGTGAGCCTAGAAACCACTGGAGGCAGATAATTTTAAGGTTAACATTTCATATTACTGTAACCATTCTTAAATGATAATTCCTGATAAATATAACACTGTTCTTTAAAGTCTTTCTTCTAAGCTGGAAGATCTTCTTCTACCCAGATCTTTGTTTTTCAATCAGAGGAAATAAGAGTTAAAGAGAAGGGGAGGGAAGGCAAGTGGGTAGGCAGCCCCAGAGAAGGTATGTGCCCTGCCTCAGCAGGGTTGAAGAGAAAGAGGAAGTTTGTTTGCTTTAGGAGGATATACAGGAATATATGTTTATAAAAGGAAACATGACTCTGTTGTGGAGGAAACTGGGAAATTTACATGACCTGGATTCTGAACCAAATAAATAAATTAATTAATTAAAATAAACAAACAAATAAATAAATAGGTAAATAAGAATAAAAATCTCAGGGCTTTAGGAAGATTTTTCTTTTTGGTAAGCTAGGGGTTGGAGAACTATCTGGCTAGACCGCTCCAGAGAGTTTCTTTATATGTGAGGCACCTGTAAAGAGAGTCTAAAATGAGAAGGAATGTGTTACAAATGAGAGAATCTTTTCAAACCTGAGTATTTTTAACTTTTTAAAAAATTTTTTAAGATACTTTTAAAAGTATTTTAAAATGGGGTAACAAAATCTTCTCACCTGTTTTCCTAGAAGATACAAATAAATGAAATGTGTAAAGAATCCCTGCTTCCCAGAGCTCCATTGATGCTCTTTCCCTCTGTCAATTCCACATCCAAGCACCCTTGAACACCACTTTGGGAGTCAAAGAGCTCTTACAATTTGGGGGAGCATATTAGATCACCACATGTAATGAAAGACTTCACCTTTGTGAAACAGGGGTGTGTGTGTTATATGTGGCCGAATACCCTGGTATATCATCATGGAGTTAATGAATTTGAAGGCAACCCAGATTGTGCACTGGGCTAATACCAATTCAGTACACTAGAGCTAACAGCTGCCAGAGGAACTGCTCTTTGAATATTTAATGATAATGAAACTTTATTTGCAAGAGAAATTAATATTTATCTCCCCTCACTCCCCACTCGCCCTGCCAAATTCTCTGTTTTCATAGGCCTCTAAGTATCGAGGCCTTGGGCCTCCTCTCCACCAATGTTTCCTGCCTGTGGACACTTCATCTGCTAACTTATGTGTTATAATTATTCGCTGATCACTGGAGACAATTTCTCAAAGCTACTGCTTTACTGAGATGTGGGCTCCTATGTATTCTGGGAATAGGGATTCTTTCACAAAAGTTCATTTAAAAAATATTAGACAGAGAACAGCTCTGGCTTGAAAGTAGATTTTAGGCTTGAAATATATTCTATAAAAAAGCACACAGAGGCACTTCAGGATGTAATCTAGAAGAAGCCACTGGAAGAGTTTATTAAAATACCTCGACATTGCTTTAAATCACTGAATTTGTGAATATTTCCTATTGCAGAATTTTAAAACTCTACCTACATTTTACTCTGTCGGTATGAAATCTGTATGTTGAATCCATCATAATCAAACCAAGAAAAAGACAAAATAAGTATGAGGTAGGTAAGTTTCTCTTCCTTGTGGGTGGGGTCCATGGTGGTGTTTATGTTCTCTGTTGAACAGAGAATTCCAAATATCCTTTCTTAAGTGAAAACTCAATGTGAAGGCTCCTGTTTTATATTAAAAGTTCATGTAAAAAAGAAAATTAGACACTAATTTGTGTTAGCAAATTTCTTTCCTTAAAAATAAAGCAATTAGAATCTCTGTCTCTTCTTTCCACTCATTTCTTCGATACACCAAAACTGTACATGGACTCTCACTTTGTGCTAGCCACTGTGGACAGAGACCCTGGCCCCCTTCCTAATGACTATATTGTAATGCTCAATTCTCAATTCTCAAAATTCATTCTGGAAGACAGAAGCCAGAACAATCTTTTAAAAAATAATTCTAAATTAAATTCACTTACTTGCTTAAATTGCTTCCAAGGCCACCAACCTCAGTTAGAATAATATCCAAACCCTTGCCCTGACTTATGATGCCCACCATGATCTGCCTCTTGGCCTCTACTTAATCTATCTCTCTTCCTACCTTGGCCATCTTCTGTGTCTTTATCTGGAACTTACCCACCTTGTTATCTGCCTAAAGCAGAGTTAGCTGTTCTATGTGGAACATTCTTTCCCCTTACTTTTAGTTGTCTGTCTCCTCAGGGTTCAGATCTTACCTTAACATCTTCTTTAAAGAAAACTTCCCTGTCTAAAAGAGACACTTTGTTTATGTTTGTCATGTTGTCCTGTTTTAATTCTTGGCATAGTGTATAGACATTTTCTAGTTTGTTTATTTATTGTCTGCCTCTCCCTCACTTCATTGGGGATGTTGTTTGGCTAATTTGAGCCGTATCACCAGTACCAAGAACAGAGCACAGCCATCACACATGTTCAGTTAACCTTTGTCAAATAAATGACAATCAAAGTCTCACCATAATGATCTAAATATTGAAATTCCTATGGATTGATTATTACTTTCTTTCAAAATGTAGTTGCTCAAAAATAAAGTCTGTTTTGATAAATAGTGTAAAATTGGGGCACCTGGGTGGCTCAGTCATTAAGCGTCTGCCTTCAGCCCAGGTCAGATCCCAGAGGCCTGGGATCGAGCCCCGCATCCGGGCTCTCTGCTCTGCAGGAAGCCTGCTTCTCCCGCTACCATTCCCTCTGCTTGTGTTCCCTCTCTCTCTGTGTTTCTCTCTGTCAAATAAATAAAATCTTAAAAAAAATAGTGTAAAATTATAATGTTATTGGGAATGCATTTTAATTATATAAATGGAAACACTTTTCCTCATTTTTTTCTTGTATCTATTCATGAATGTTACTGAGAGTTCCACATCAAGTTTATTTTCTTTTTCTTGTTTTTGGAGATAAAAATGCCAAGTAAACTTGTTAAATCAGTAAGTAAAAGATCACAAAAGTTGTTTTAGTAGTAGTAGCCATAATCTTTGATTATATGCCAAAAATTTCTGTGTTTTACCATCAAATGCATTTTTTTGCTGATTGATCATCTAGAACTACAAAGTCTCCTTCTAGTTCGTTGAAGAGATATTTTGGGGCCACCAAACTGTCAACAGGGTCATTTACTTTCTCAGCCCAGACTCTACCATGATGACCTGCCGCCCTGGGGTGTGATCCAAGGGTAGACTCTTTGTGCAAATCACAAGGACAGGTGAAAAGTAGGCCTCTTCTCTATAAGGTAGGTGAAAGGGGGTTGTGAAAAAGAAAATCACAAAATGGAGCTGATATGGCCTCAGGAATGTTCTTCAGAAGGTCAGAGTACATCTGGGAAAAGTAACAGAGTAGATAGAGGTGGACCTATGATGCCCTTGCAGTCTGGGGCCAGCAGACCCAGTTAGAAGCTCATGGCCTTATAGTATGGGGAACTGAGGTCCAGAAAGGCAGGTGCCAGGATGCAGGCAGTAAAGAAGGAGGTAGGAAGAAGCCGCAGGCAAGGTTTGCTATTCCTGGTTTGTGCATGTTATTAGTCCTGCCTGCCTTCACGGGCACAAACCTCCCTTCCTTAGCTTTCTGTTGTCACTTCTCTCCCATTTGCCTTATTCCCATCCTACAACTCCAGATTTCCTTCTCACAGCAGTGTTTTTAGTATGCTGTATTTCAAAAACACTATGGGATAATTAATTGTTGGGATCGGTCAGGGAGCCATCATTGTTTTTCTCTCAAAAACAACAGCAACAAAAAAAGAATTTAACTTCCAAAACATATTTGAAAGAAGGCTTCTTTTTCCCCTATAATTTTTTTTTTGAGACTTATAAGAGAAAAGAAGATTGTTTGGGCAAAGAAACGAGATAGTTCTCTGACAGCCGTGGAATAAACTGGTAGCTTCCTTTGTAACCTTTGAAAATAATTCACAAGCTCCACACCTGCTCAGAGTTCCCAGGACAAACTGTGTAATAACCGAGGGCCCCACTGTGGTCTGCAGTGGGCTAATGTCAGCTCAGGTGCTTTGTCAAACCACAGTTCACCACGTTCTGTCTACTGGCAGGTGATCCCCAACAGATAACTGCAATGAATGCTTCCCCATGTCACCATGAGCAACCCCCATTGTATCAGAGATAAATCACAGAAGAAAACAGGCTGAAAAACATTGTCAGCCAGCCTAAAGAAAAGCATCATTAAGGGTTTTTCCCTGGCCTCTTGAGTGCTGACAAGTATTTTTCTAGTATCAAACACGAGAACATGTTCATTATGAGAAAGTACCAGCATTTTTATAAGGACCTAATAGCTTTAGGGGGTAGTATGGTTATATGTTGCATGTCCTTTGAAAAATGTCTCTTCATGGAAATCATTTGAATTAGCTTTTTGTGTTAATAATGATAATTATATGTTCTGAGTTGTCAAACTCTGTGTCGCTCAAGAAGATCTGAGTGAGGTGTTCCTCAGGCTTCTTCCCCTGACCTCGCTGCTGACCTCTGTTCCCTCCGGCACCCAGACACCCTGTTTCCCTCCTGAGTCCGGAGCATAACTTTTTACAAGTAGGCACCCCTCTGTGCTCTGCAAAGACTCTGACTTCACTGCAGACTCTTCCTTCAGTGAATTCTAGTTTTGTTTGCTTTTTTCACAGTGTTTCCTTACTGAGTTTGAACACCCTCCAGATTGTCTTGCCTGAGAGGGAAAAACAACACCTGCTGTATTGAATTATACTCTCCACCGGCAGCCGGCTTCATTTCTCCCCTTTCCTCCAAGCATGTTGCCTTCAGCCCCTGTCCTCTTTAATTCAAATAGTCTTTCCTGGTCAGGGCCCCGAGCACACCCAGGGCAGACAGAAATCAGCCCTCCCATGAGTTTGTATTTCCCTGGCTGTCCTGGGGTCCCGGGGACCAATGTTGGATGGCACCTGAGCCTGCCTGCCATCCTCCGCATTTTTGTTTTCATGGAAATTGCCTATTCTGTGCCTGCAGAGCTCTTGCAGAAGCTGTGGAGCTGAGGTCCAAGACAGACCTATTAAGCACAAGGATCCCCTTTATGTGAAACTTGGAGGATCTTTCACAAAAGGGATTGGAGACCTGGGGTGCCTGGGTGGCTCAGTTGGTTAAGCGTCTGCTTTCAGCTTGAGTCATGATCCCAGGGTCCTGGGAACCAGCCCCCCGGGCTTGCTGCTCTGAAGGGAGCCTGCTTTTCCCTCTCCCTCTGCACCTCCTCTCCCCCTCTTTCTCCTTTTCCTGCTCATTCTCTCTCTCTCTCTCAAATAAATAAAATCTTAAAAAAAAAAAAAAAGAAAAAAAGATGGGGAGGGATTGGAGACCTGAGGTCCTGGGAATGGCCCTGGAAGTGGCCCAGGGAAAGGGGGAAAGATCTCAGAGTCTTCCTTAGGAGTCTGCAGCCCTTGAATGTGGGGGTCTTTTAGCATCACTTTTGCTTCACTTGGAAACCAGCTAACTGTGCTAGCTGTGGACATGCATTTTTATTAGGAAAAAAAAGAATTAGAATTCATGGCTAAAAATACAACAATTTGGTTTTACATATGTGAATATAAGTATAAATGTAAACAATTTCTTGAAATCTCCACACTTTAGCTAAGTATTTGTTGTAGGTGTGTATCCTTTCCAGGTTTCTACTGATATTCTATAGACTGAGAGATGACTTTAAACTAAAAACAGAATTATGCCTCACATACTGCTTTTCAACTTGCTTTTTTCATGGTTATTGTGGATATTGCATCATGTAAATGTATTGAATATACATACATAAAATATTGTGTGTGTGTGTGTGTGTATATATATAAAAAATTTATTTTTTATGTAGCTATATAGAATTCCAGTGCAAGTGATATTTCCATGCCCAAATTTCATTCTTTCTATTGAGGAAAGAGTAATCACATAAACCATTTGCTTTTGGATTAAATTGCTACTCATTTCAAACAATTCCTGTGTCTAATCTCTTTTCCCGTTTGTTGAATGGATGATTGAATTATCCAGAGTGCATCAGAATTCAGTTTAACTTAAATGTGAAGTGGTTTCATCATTTGGAATTCATTTTTATTTTTTTATTTTCATTTTCATTTTCTTTATTTATTTTGAGAGAAAGAGCATGCACACATGCACAAGCAATGGGGGAGGGGCAGAGGGAAAGAATCTTAAGCAGACACTCCAGAGCAGAGCCTATTGTGGGACTTGATCTCACAACCCTGAGACCATGATCTGAGCCAAAATCAAGAGTGGGATACTTAAGAGATTCAACCACCTAGGCATGACTGGAGCTCATTTTTAAATAAGGAAACCAACATTCTCCTAGCACTGTAGAATCTAAGGGTTGGACTTTGCTTGAAGGTTCACCTGGAGAGCTGCTTGTTCATGTGAAAAATCTTCCCTACATCACTTCACCAAGGGGCCATTAAGGCTCAGTTTGCATGCGGCCAATGACAGGGAAATCATTACTCCCAGAAGCAATGTGAGATAATGGAAGAAAGTATGAGTTTGGTGGTCACCACACCTGGGTTGAACTCCCTTCTTTTTTAGACATGAAACAAGTTACCAAAATGTCCCTATACTAGCTTCACTGTGGCTTATGTTAAAACAAAATACTCAGACTTAAAGCACCACTCTTGATATGGAAAGCTTCTGGAATTTAGAAAATTCCTTTCCCTCTCTACAGAGCCCTGATTTCAATTCCCTTGCCTCTCTGTGGACCATAAAGTCTAATAATCAACTGAGAACCAAGTAAGGGCACTTTGTACTAGGTTGTGTTGTCCCTCTCCTGAAGAAATGAATGAATTTTATTTAATAAGAAGGGAATCTTCAGGCAACAAAATTTGCAGGGAATAAAAAATACTTTAGAAAATATTTTTCAAAAATATTACCCTTATCCTCTGTGTTTGGGTGAGTTGGGCTACCAATGCTCTTCAAGGGGGACCTCTGTATTGAGGGGCCCCAGACTCTGTTTCTAGACCACATCTCTTTTTGAGGCTCAGTCCCTCAATGTAAGCTGTTAACTAGTTATCTTTATTGAGATTCATCAATTCTACATATTTTCCGATCACCTCTTCTATGCTGGACTGATACTAGAAATGAAAGGATAGGTAAGATATTGTCCTTTGCTAAAAAATAAACTGAAGCATATTTGTATTTTAAGTTGTAAGAATTTATTTGAGCAAGAACCAATTCACTTCAGACAGCAACAATCCAGAAGTGGTTAGGAGCTCTCCACCTACAGGAGATGGAGAGAGACTTTTACAGAGCAAAGGCATGAAAAAACGTAGGGAAATTGTTGATTGGAGCCTAAAGCTTGCTTGCCTGCTTACGATTAATTGTCCTTATGTTTTGATTTTGTAACCTTAAGGCATTTATAGGCTTAGATTTGGGTTTGCTTACCTAGGCTGCCCGGACATTAGAGCCATGTAGTATTATGGCCTCCTTTTTTAATTAATTTAATGACTTGTTCTCAAGGCCTTCTAAAAGAGACCGCCAAATGGACAAGGAATGATAGGATCACATGCCAAAAGGCTAGGGATGCTGGAGCAGACGAAGCTTACTTGAACCAAGCCTTAATGGAGTTAGCAGTCAGGCCATGGTGAGCGGGCAGGGTAAGAAATGAGGATTAGTGGCTGTGTCTTGGAAAGAAGAGAAGTAAAAGAGCATTCCAGGCATAGTGATCCAACCCAAGACATTTGAGAGAACATCTGTTTCTAAGGATCACAGGCAGGGCAATATGAATGGTGTGCAGCGCAAAAGCAGGCAGTGATGAGAGATGAAGGCAGAGTAGTTTTTATTGCTGCCATAACAAATTATCTCAAACAGCATTTTCCAGCAAGGCCAATTTCCTATCTCCCAGCTCTGTCGGTCGGTCAGTGTGCCTCAGCTGTGTGCGCTACTTAAGAGTCTCACAGGGCTGATATTAAAAACTGGCTGGGCTGAGTTCCTTTCTGGGGGCTCTGGGGAGGAGGCCATGTCCAAGCTTAGTCAGGTTGTTGGCAGAATCCTGCTTCTTCTGTGTAAGACCGAGGACCCCATTTCCTTGCTGGTTGTCAGCCAGGGGTCACCTTTAGTTCCTAAAAACCCCTCTCTAGTTCTTCTGCATGATTCCCTACATCTCAGAGCCAGCAATGGAACATCAAATCCTTCCATGCTTGGAGTCTCTCAGATTTCCCCTCTTGCCTTCCTCCAGGCTGAGACAGCTTTCTACTTCAAGTGCTCTTGTGGTCAAATTGCCACCTCCTACCCTCATGTAATTCATAATAGTCTCCCATCCTCATGGGAAACTGAATCACATCTGCAAAGTCCCTTTTGTTTTGGGGATAAGAATGTTGGGCATCATTGGGGGAAATTATTCTGCCTACCAGAATGTGGTCAGCACCAAGAGATAATCTTAAGGTTTGTGTGTGTGTGCACGCACACAGAAACTCTCAAGTCAGGATTACACAAGTCAAGGTTCCCAAAGTAGAGAAGCACCAAATGATATGTTCCTTTCTTGGAGATTTAAGAACATATTTTTATGTTAAGGACTGTGCTAAGGAAATCTGTAACTTTTCCCCAGTGTTCCCCAAATTTGTTTTACTTTAAAATTTCTTTTTCTCCTTGAAGTTTCCTTATTAACTCCCTAGGAACTGGTATCATACAGACAAGGCTTTGGAAAACTGATTTAGAAAGGTAAATCAAGATGTTCCTCAGCAAACTTAAATATTTGCATATTGTCTTAAAGGCTGAGAGTCAGTGTAGGGCTTTTTGCAGGGAAATACATCAACAAGTAGATTTTAATAAGAATCCTCTGGATACAGAGGAGAATGAATGTTAGGAAAGGAAGAAGTGCAGCAGGAAGGAAAAAGAGTGAAAGGCAGAAGTAGGATTCTAAGTAAGAAATGGCATTAGCTGGAATTCAAATGGATGGGTAAGATGGGAAGAAGTAGGCTTTGGAGGGTAAGTTTGGTTTTTGCAAACACTTCATTTTGAAACCAGCACAGGCCTTCACTCTCTCTCCATGTATCTTACTTATACTCCAGAGACTTTAAATTCCCTACTAGGCCAAACCTTGTCATGTCTGATGTTTGCCCATGTTATTGCCTCTGCCAAATGAGAAGAGAAAATCCTCTTCTCTCTTCTGCCCCATATTGGCCTGTCAGCTGATGTTTCATTTGTGCCTTTTGGACAAGACATTTCTACTCCTAGGAAGACTTCCCACCCAGCTACATTCATTGCCTCCATCTATCAGACTGACTAACAGTTGACTCCATCACTGTTCTATGATCAGTTTTCTTGTTTGTCCTCCTCTAGAGATAAGTTCTGTAAGTAAGGAGCTATGAGTTAATTGTTCATTTTCATTTGTAGCACATTTCCTGGCACAATACATGGCCTCAATAAATATGTACTTAATGAATAAGCAAAAAAATAAATGAAATATACCAACTAGGTAAGAGAATTTAGGGTAGAAAAATAAGATGTGGCCATAAACTTTTCCAACTCTTTTCTAACATGAGAATCAGTTACTAGTCTAAGATCATTTTTTTTAAGATTTATTTATTTATTTGAGAGAGAAAAAGCACAAGCAGGGTGAGTGGCAGAGGGAGATGGAGAAGCAGGCTCCCCGCTGAGCAGAGAGCCTGGACTAGATCCCAGGACTCCGGGATCATGACCTGAGCTCAAGGGAGACACTTAACTGACTGAGCCCTGAGCCACTGAGATGCCTTGGGTTGAGATCATTCTTTTTTTTTTTTTTTTGAGATTTTATTTATTTATTTGACAGAGATCACAAGTAGGCAGAGAGGCAGGCAGAGAGAGAGGGGAAAGCAGGCTCCCTGCTGAGCAGAGAGCCAGATGTGGGGCTCAATCCCAGGATCCTGGGACCATAACCCAAGCTGAAGGCAGAGGCTCAACCCACTGAGCCACCCAGGCGCCCTATGAGATCATTCTTGAGTGAGTTTTTAATATGCATCAAAATTGGACATAGCTGATATAAGAAAATGGAGAAAGCCTCCTTTATGCCTTGTTAGCCAAACAAAGCTCAAAGGGTTTTTAATTATTCTCCATTTTCTGGTTGTGACCCAGTAAATGAGACCCTTCATCTAGTGTTATGGAGGGCAGCGTTTGGAGTAAGTGGAATGATGACAGCCACTTTGAAAGGGATGAAATTCATTTCTGGGTTTAAGGTGTGCTTTGTTAGAGTTTCAAAGTAGTTTTTAAATTTATAATCATCTTTCACATGATGCCAACAGGACATTTCACTGAGTATTTTCTGGGAAGTTTGAACATGAGCAAACCTAAAGCAGGGATTTGATATGTAGTCAAATGGGGTATGGTCTGAAGAGGTCATTTGAAACATTTGGTCTTTTGGAATATTTGAAATGGGTATGGTCTGAGGAGATCATTTGAAACATACCTGTTTCTGAAACTGTACTGTCCAACTTAATCAAGTGCCACACTCCCAGTTTTTTTCTGACTGAACCGTGGCACGAGGTTGACCTAATAAGTAAGCAGTTCACACCTGATGGGCGCACAGTTATTGCTCCTGCTGACATGCCGAGGTCAGGTTGCTTCAGTCACAGTGTGATGAGCATGTTCAAGACCTGATAGGTTGGCAGACACGGGACTCTCCCCTGCCAGGCCATGCTTACAACCTCCCTGATATGGTGTCACACTTTGTCTGAGGATGCCAAACTTGGCTCTCAGTGATCCATGAAGCTGGCAGAGGGACATGAACTGGAGTTAGATCTTTATTTTATTTTATTTATTTTTTTTATTAATTTTTATTAACATATAATGTATTATTTGCCCCAGGGTACATGTCTGTGAATCTTTAGGCTTACACATTTCACAGCACTTAACAGCACATACCCTCCTCAATGTCCACAACCCAGCCACCC
>CM053606.1:100327488-100365718 GCA_028646535.1 Procyon lotor | reverse complement strand
GGAATGCAAGCTGGTACAGCCACTCTGGAGAACAGTATGGAGGTTCCTCAAAAAGTTGAAAATAGAGCTACCCTACGATCCAGCAATCGCACTACTGGGTATTTACCCTAAAGATACAAATAGATCTTTATTTTAATGAAGGATAGAGATTTCTGGAATTCTTCATAAAAATGATGCCAGGACAAACACAGTAGCCCTCTTCACTGACTTGCTTCAACTTTTAGCTATTTTAATGAACATCTCTACTGATCCTCTTTTGTCTTTTTGTACCTCTTATCCATTGGTTTGGGATGGCTTAAATTCTAATTTCCACACCACAGAAGCAGAAAGCCAAAACTCCACATTAAAGCCATATTTTAGATTTTAAAATGACTGCTATCTTTTGGTAGCAGTGAGGTAAAGCTTAAGAGAGAGGGACAACCTTGAAAATGTCAAGGTTTTAAACCAGCAGCAGATCAGACGGCAATCTTATTTAATAAATAAGGAGATGGAGGCTGCTGATCTTGTGTGTTGCTTTGCTGCTGAGAATGACATAGTCACAAAGAGCAACCATTACCCGGGAGTTTTCCAATATGAAGACAGTAACCAACTGTATAACATGAATACTTTGCTTCTTCTGGCTTCAGAATAATCCTGAATGTCCTCGATTTATCCTCTTCCCATATTTCATATTCACACTTTAAGGGATGTTAAAATCTTGGCCACAAAGTAAAAGTGACCTCTACTGCTGAGTCTTCTCCAAAGACTTTCAGGCCTTTTTTCTTTTACACAGAACCTGGAGTTGAAAGGAAGTCTGAAGATCATCAGTTTCAAGCGTTAGATGATAAGACAATGCTCTTGGAATATCCCTGCACCATTAGTACAGTTTCCAGGGCATTTCAGACATTATTACATCCCTTCTTCAAAGAGGCTTTCAAAGACCACTTCAAGTTCTAATCTAATCAGGCTTCCGGTGAATTTGGGAGTATAATATCCATGTAGGTTTCCAGGTGGCAAGGGACAGTTTGACATGGCTTGATTCACTGTCCCTCATGTGGAAGGGTTACAAGTCCTTGTCTCCCTGACATTAGGCTTGGTCAGATGACTCATGGTACCTTTTTGTAGAAAGACTATACTGGTCTAAATCTTGAATTGAGGTTTGGTCACATGACTTCTTTTGGCTGATGAATGGGTATAAAAGTGATGAATGTCCCTTCTAGGCATAAGCTCTAAAAGATATTTGGTGACTCTGCCATTTCCCTTTGCTGTAGAACTGATATTAACATATCTCAGTCAGATATGCTGCTTCTGGAGTAAAACTGTATCTGATGACCAGCCATTCATGTGAATGAAAAATAAACTTTTCCTTGTTTTCCTAAACACTGAGATATTGGGGTCAGTTGTTACCACAGCATAACTTAGCCTAAACTGACTGGTACAATCACTTAACACTGGTTGGCACCCTCTAGCAGGAACTGAAAAATAAAAATTAAGCCAACCATTGGGTTGGTCAAAGAAGGGGGTGGGGATGAGGAAAGTCACAGGAATGTTGGCCCAGGAAGAAAAACTTATTTATAAAAATTTGGGACCTGAAGACATGAGCTACATGGGTAAGAAGGGGAAGATGTTAAGTCAAGGAGCTAGGGCAGAAATCCATTTATTCATGCATTCATTCCTCATTCAACAAGTGTTTATTGAGCAGTTAGTATTTTCTAGGCTGTAGTCTAGTGTTGGGATGAAAGTACTGAACAATAGAATGTGTTCATTTTGTCCACCACCATACACTCAAGTGCCAAGAATAACCCTGAGACTATTTTAGGAACTTAAATATTCAACAAATAGCTTCTTATTGAATGATAGGACACCTGATAGGACTGAGATCTCATGGCAAACACCAGATCCTGGTATTTCAACAAAGACTTAAAGTATAACATGGTTTGGTGGCAACATGACATCATTGAGCTAGATGAGCTTCCTAGATTTCCCAGCTGGAGTTCTAGCCCCAGTTATGAGCTTATACTAGAGCTGCTGGTGTCATGAGGTCAGCAGAGGCTAGGTCCTAAGTGCTGTGGCCCTGGATGCTCCTGAGAGAACCTAGAATGTATCATATGGAGACATTCCCAGAGGAATTGTGGGTTTAAACTGATTCAACACTCATTGAGTGGTTCTATCACAGGAACAGAAGGGCTAGAATATTGTTGATAAGACTGGATGCAGCTGCGTGCATTTATTAGTTATATGACAATGGGTACGAGTAAGTTGTTTACTTTCCCTGAGTTTCCTCTTTTTTTTTTCATATGACCTTAATGGTATTTATGGCATAAAGTTGTTGTGAGGATCAAATTAGATAATACATGTAATTCAGTATATTATGTAGCAAGTAGTGACCACTTCCTGACGGATAATGGTTGACGATATCCACAGTCATTGTGTCACAATTATCATTATTCCCATCTGAGTGCCCTGGTCTCCCTAGAAGCTTGACCAGGTGACTTGGCATTATAGAATTTTGTTTGCTGTACTTGGCTATAGTAATCTAACTATAATATAAATATGAATATAAATATAATCCAACTCTGGTTTTTGTCTATCATATAACTGTAACCTTATTTTCTCAATAAATTTAAATTGAGGACAGTGGCAGGAGAAAGGATTAAAGGTGACTATTTGTTATACAAAACAGAGAGTCAGTTTTGGATTTAATCCTTTCCCACTTTGACAACAATAAGCTCTGTGCCAGGGGCTTTGGAAATATAAGAATGAAGCAGATAGGCATTGACCTCCAAGAATATTCATTTCAATAAAAGAAATGAGACACAGACATTAAGTAAAGTAGAAATGATAAATATTATTAAAAGGGGTAGTAATACAATCTGTAGTTCAGAGGAGGGTAGATTACATCCAAGTGGGAGGGCCTCATGAAAGGAGTGGCAGGTGAGATGGGATTTGATGTAAGAAATGTTGGGGTTCAGAGCCAACACCCAAGAAAGAATTCTTGAGATGTCTTCAGTGCAAAAAGGTGGTTTTTTGAAAGCATGGGGACAGGACCCATAGGCAGAAAGAGCTGCACTGGGGTCATGAGGATCGGCCCACTATATACTTTCAAGTTGGGAGGGGGTTAGGAATATGGAAGGTCTTTAAGGAATTTTGGAAGCAAGGTTTCCAGGACCTTGAGGGGGCTAGCTGTTGGGAGAAGGTCATTTATTTACTGTCTAATAAAACCTTAGTCATGAGACCTTTCAGATGTATACCAGTGGCCCATATGCTTGGAGGATGATTGCCAACATGTATCTTGGTGGTAGAGATGAAGGAAATTTCAAAGGAATTTTTTATATGTTAAAGAAGACTTACAGGATCCTGGGAGTAGGGATAATGTCAAGCTAAGATCATCTTTTGCCCTTAGCAAAATATTCACATTGAATCGCTGAGCTCCCGGAGGAAGGTCACTCTACCTATTTCCAGCACTTCTCAATAGGCTGCAGGCAGTCAGGAAATTTAATTTTTTTATTTTCCTTTTGTTTCCCACATCAGGATTCATTCTGAGTAAATTAAGATGGACCTGCAATTAGGAAAGAAAGAATAACTTTGGTCAATTCATGGAGAGACTTTGTGACAAGCAGGGCACCTCTGGAAATAGACTCTGAGATGGGGACAGGTATGCTTTATTTTACATTCACCACAGGGTGCTTACAGGGACACTGTCTCTAAGGGAGGTGGGAGTGAGAAAAGCAAAACTGGCAGAAGAAGTAGTCTAATTGGGAGTAATGCAGTACAACAGAGGCCACCCTGACATTGAAGGGACAAACAAGGCATGGTAAAGAGGAAGTACATGAAGGGACAGGGAAGGGCAAGAGAAGCAGAATAAGAGAACATCCTGTAAGCCAGTGGAGAGGACTTCTAGAGGTACACATGGCTGCTCCACAGATATTTGTTAAATAAATGGACCAGGAAAAAAAATGACCAAATAAACAAAGCGAATACTTTCAGTCACAAGACTTTTGTTTTCTGAAGGCCAACAGATCTGAGCTTATTTCTCCCACAAGTTAGCTCATTGACAACAAAGAAGTAGAGTCTTCCTAGGTGCCCAACTCCGAAGAATGGTATCTCTAGCCATCTGTCCTCCTCAGGTAAATGCTAAAATGGGAACTCTTTCTAGCACTCTGTCAGAATTCCCAAAATATCAGGGAGCCTACTGAAGCTACAATGGTCTGGTTCTATCTTCTCAATGTATCTCCTAGCTTCTGGGAGAAGGTGGTACAATCGAAAAGAGGCTGGCCTTGTTGATGGTTGGGATGTTTGCTGAGAAGTGGGTGTGTAAGGGTCCCTGTGTTACTTTCTAAGGTGACACCATACCATGGATTTCCTGAGGGTAGGAACCACACTTCCTCTCAAGCTTGAGGACCCAGAACATATAACACAAAATGAATCTCTGTCCACATGAGCCGGGCCATCTGTGGTATATGAAATGCTTCATATCAGCTACACAAGCTTCTTGCTTCAAGGTAACAGCCATACCCAATAGCCCCAAAAGTTGTAGCACATTTCAGTCTAGACCTGGAACTTCACTGAAAGTATGGAATTTTATCAGATAACTAATAACTTGATGATTTTAAACAATTGTATGAAGAAAGTTCTTTAAGACTAAGATGGTCCACTTGATAGACTAGATAAAATAGATAGGTGGGCTTTCTACTCTGCTAGAATCTCTGAGTTGTTCTTCTCATACTTTGGAGCTCTGGTAAATATGCAATTATGACTCCAACCATACTTATTGAACTAGAGAATTAACATAGGTCCTGGGAATTGAGCTGAGGAGGCTACGATTTAACTTCAAGAAATCAATATGCCCTACACATTTGAAAATCATCCCAATGGTGTAGGTACAATTCATTCGCTCTCGATTTGATCCTGGTTGAGGCTCAAGAAGGAACTCACTCGTAAGCAATTATAAAGGTCGGATCTCCGTTTGACTGATTTTAGATGAAGTTTTAAGTATCTTAGACTATCTTCCTAAAGGTCATGTGAAGTAAGGTTCAATAGAGGATAATGACTTTAAGATGATATTAATAGCATCGCTGTTCTTTGTAATTTGTGTAGGGTAGGTCTAACTAAATTGATCAATTCTCTCGTTGTAAGGTAGATATTGGTATAGAGATAGGTATTTCCTTATATCTTTTTACATATCCAGTCTGCTACTCTTATGGTCAAAGGAGCTAGAAGTCCTCACAGAGAAATGGCTTTCTATATGACCTGAGTAATTCAGTAGCCATTAGTATAAAAAGTAGGAGAATCCACATAAAAATCTCATTCTTAGTTTCTCTTCAAAGACGAGTTCTAAAAACAAGGCTGTATTCTTTAGCAGTCATATCTGGCAGAGCTGAGTAAATGGCTTCTCCTTTAGCTGGTTTGTTACAGTCCTCATAGCTGATGTTTCTCTCATTCCAAGTTCTCAAGCATGTATGAAAATAAATACAGTGTTCTCTCTGCTTGTTTCCATTCTTGTTTTTTGGTTTTTGTTTTGTTTTGTTTTGTTTTCCCCAAAGAAGAAGAGTAAAGGGGAGAGTGGATACCACAAGGTAACTAACTCCCTGTCATATCTCCTCCATTTACTTTATATTAAGATATTAATATATTTAATATTAGTAATTGTTTACATTAGTATTGAAATGTATTGATTTTTACATAATTGGGTCATCTGATGCATCTTATTTGATTTTAATGTTATATAAAAAAATCTATGAATACTTTCTTATAGTATGCAGGTACCATTACTCAGTTAACCATCTGCATCTTCTATTTGTTATCTGTTTGCCCTTCTGGGGTTAGTAGCTACAGATTATCTCTGGGCATCTCCTAGGGAGTTCCAGTAGAATAAACTCACCTCTCTATCCTCCAGCCCAAGGTTCAGAGTTGTGAAGGACTGAATCCTTGCCAATCAGTGCCTTGGCTTCCCCTGGCCTCAGTGGTGGGCTGGAGAACAGATATGTCACCATCAAAGTCAGTGAATGATGAGGGGATATTTGCTGAGGCTTTTGGAACTGAAAGGGGTAAATCCTTTTCCTTTGCAGTGTCCCTGGGAATGTGTCACTGAAACTCACATCTCCAACTGGCCACTATATAAAGTACAGTACAAGGAGACCCAACCCCCCTGCACATAGGGCACAGGGATGAACAAAAGAAGAAATCAGACTCCAGCAATTTTGTGCAAGTCCTGCTCAAGTCTTTTGTGAGATCGGTTCCACCTTGGGACTTTGCAGGTATGAGGGATAGTGAATTTCATTTTGGTTAAGCCTGTTTGGTTCAGGCATTCTGTCACATAATTGGAAGGGATCGATTCAAAGTGATGAGAAATAGATGGTGAGGAATTACTAATAATATCTTCCCTTGAGTTTCTGAGTTTCTAAGAGAATGGTATCTCTTTTCTTGCAAAACCTTCTTTCTTGCATTTCCACGAACATGTCTGAGATGGAAAAGCAGATTTTCTGCCCAGGTGAAATAATCAGAAATTCTTTAAATAATAAGAAAAAGAGTAATTGTATTGGCAAGGTCTGCATGGCTGGAATGAGTCCATATCACACCCCTCCTGTTTTTGCAATCCAAAGGGCATGGTGAAGGTCAGCTATAAAAGGATGACATAAACAGAAATTTAAAATGACCTTCTGCCTTTTAAGAACCAGAAAGTTGGTTTTCTACCTTCACCTTCTGCTCCTCCCTCCCCTGACAAAAAGCCTTGTTCTCATTATACACAGAGTCCAGGGCTTGGCTTTCGTCACACACTGACAGGTTTCTGTTTATCTTAAGTGAGAAATGGACAAAAGGAAACATGAAACAGATGAATGGGCAAAAGTATGAATAAACAACTCGGGCAGCTGAGTAGCAGATGGCCGCAGAGCCCTCATGACTAAACAAATCGCAAGATTTCTGGAAGGAGATGCTTGTTAATGTTTTTCTCAAGCAAAAGTTCTAGTGATAGAATAAAAATGACCTCATTGCTGACTGTAGCCTTCTGTAAAAAAGCAAAGAAAAGGTTTGAAAGAGGCAAATAAAGGCATTGTTGTTTAAGTCACTCTTTGTGCTCTCACTTATATTACAACATCTCTAACAAACCTCTGCCGGTGCTCTTTGTTGCAAATTGTGGGGTACCGGGGATGCCAATAGCAAAATGACACCCCTGCCAATTGCATCTCCCCACCCTTCCCCGAGAAAAAGTCCTCAGAGGAACTGAGGAAAATGGCTTGCAAGTACATAAATGGTAATGCACGCTGTAAGAATGCCATGGTGAAGGTATGGAACGATTGCATGCACTGGGAGAATGGCCAATACCATGGGCTTTAAGAGCAGACAGACTCGACTTTGAATCCTGAGTGGTTCCGTTCTGCCTTACTTAGCTTCTCGGAGCAGCCATTTTTTCTTATAAACTTAAAATAATAATACTGCTACCTCTATTTACTCAGCGAACATTTATCAAAAGCAGTCTCTGGCCCTCAGTGGAAGGAAACAAGAAGGCAAAGGAAGAAGCACATTCTTTCTCAGTGGCTTTGGGGAGAGTTCCTGTGGAGTTTATTGCAAAGGGCAGCGGTGGTTGGAGCTTATACACCCTGGAGCCAGATTCCTGCAGGAAAATCATAGCTCTGAGCTTACTGGGCAAGTTACTTAACTTCTCTGGACCTCAAGTTCTTCCTTTGAAAGATGGGGCTAGTAAACAGTGGATTATTGTGAGAATTAAATGAGGTAATAATACATCCCTGCATCTATTAAACCCTAAAGAACGGTATTTTGAAAATAAAATAACATGAAAGGCACATAGTGGGGCTCCCTATTCATTTAAAAAAAAAAAGCCTCGTGTATTTTGCTTCCAGTGGAAGATTTAAGCTCTGCACATATTAAATGTCAAAACAGCTTAGAATTGAGGTTTTGATTGGAGAGGAAGCTAAGTATCACAAGTCAAAAATAGTAAGATGTTTCACCTTGAGTTTGATCATTTTAACTTGGAATGCCATTATTGGAGTAGAAAATCTAGCAGGCTTTCAATTTAGCTTCCATTTAATTAATTATGTGTTCAACTAAATTAATTCATTATTAATTTCCTTAGTGGACCAAGCTTACATCAATGTAGCCTCTGGTATTTTCTGCCTGGATTTTGCAAGAGGATAACCCAAGTCCCTGGGCTGCAGATTTAGGAATATCTAACTCTGGTTGAAGATGGCGGAGGGTGTGGGGGGCTGTATATCACAATTCACAAAACACAAAGTCAACCAACACTCAATACTTCTAGGAAATCCTGGGCAATAGCTTTTGAGATCCTGGATAGAGGTGCATGCTGTCTTTAGGACACTCATTTTGCCAGAGCCACTGCGAGTCAGAAGCCCTGGGTGCTCTCTTTTTCTCATATTGGCACTGGTGCAGATTTTTCAAAAGATCTTTGTCACTCAGGTAGAGGTAGCGTTCACACAGCTGCTGCGCTGTGATCAGCATTGCTAGGAGAAAGATCCACGCCCAGATTTAAGGGCATCCCCAACCACTTGGAGGGTACCTCTCTTCCGTAGTAAGGTATGGCTGGTGTAGTTAGTTTATGGTGCACATGCCTGCACTCTGGAGGTGAGCACTGCGCACCACGCACAGGCAGCGCAGCGGGGCTGAGATATGCAGGCCCAGCTTCCGCACCCCCTAAGTGCTCAGTTTCTGCCTAGGAGTCTCTGCTTTGGCTCTGACAGAACCGGAAAGATTGTGCACCAGAAGTAATTTAGACTCATGCCTGGTGGTTAGAACTCCTTTTTTTTGAGATTGCCTTTCTTTTTTTAGATCTTTTAAGAAAAGGAGAAAGCACCACCGTCGCCCCCTGCCTCTGCCCCGTTTTCCAAGGGCTCAGCATCACAGCACTATGTTAGAGATAGGTCGGCCTTATACGTGCTACTCAGTGCAATGAAGTAGCACCTTCATGAGTGGCCCTTGACCCCAGCCAGGATGCAGTTGGGAAACATGAGTCTCTTTACTAGGAACAAAGAGTTAGCATGGAACATGGAGGCCCGAATGCTCCCCGACCTAGCTCTGCACCCGGGTGCTCAGGGTTCAGGAAGGGCATCCTCCTGGCCCCTTTCCTCCTGGAGAGGAAATGACATCGGACTGCCCGGGTTCCCACAGCACTGAGTGCATGCAATGTGTGACCGGTATTCCCAGCTAAGTTTTTATCTTATGTTCTCTTCCCAATAAAACCCTAAGACCTTGTTTATTGTCCCTGATTTTTTAAGATATGGAAAATAAGAAGACAAACTCTGCTCCAAAGCCTCCTGATGGCGAAGGGTAAAGTTGATGTTCTGACCTCAGTCCTATGAACTTTGACACATGCACGCTTATTACTGCCTGTCACCCTGAATTTGCTTCCAGTAACACAGGCCAGGTAAGGAAATAAAAAGGTGTTTTAAAGTATATACTTTATTCCAAAGCCAATTTCATAATTTTACTTATTATTTTTATTATTCTATTACTACTATTCATTGTTGTTGTTTAATAACTGGCTTAACAAAAGACCACAGGAAAGAGCCCAGTAAAATTCCCACAATGAGAAGCAGTTCTTGATAGTGGCTCCCAAGTGATCCCCTGCCCACTTAAGTCCTGACAGCGCTTGTCAGGGGAGCCAGGATCCCCACCGCACCCCCACTGCACCCCTACTGCCCTGTGCTCCCCACCAGAGCTATGACGCCACTTCCTTCGGGGCCACAAGAAGGAGCCCACAGGAAAGGACTTGAGAGAGCATGTAGTTCTTCGCTCAGAGAGGTCACAGACATAACTGACGACGGACATAGATTTGGTGCCTCATGTGTGGCAGCTTCCGGTCTCACATGTGTTTTAACTTGACAACGAAGACAGGATGGATACAAGCAGCCCCTGTGAGTGACCCAGGATGGCTGGTGAAGAAAAGCCACGTTGATTTGCCTACGAAGGACCTCCTCACAAAGACAAATGTTTCCTTCCTGCCTGGTCGTGAGGGACAGTTAGTGAGGGAGACATTGATTTGGAAAACAAAAGTAAAAAATGATTTCATGTTTTATGAAAGAAGTAAGAACTTTTTTACCTATGGACACAGAATAGGAAGTGAAGAATGTCCCTTGTATTTTCGGTTTGCATTTAGAGATACCAGGTGGAAGAGACCATTTGGTTCTCTGGTAGTATTTTCCTTTCAATTATTTATACCCATGTAATGAGGACCTACTCTGTGCCAGGCTCTGTGCAACCTGCTCAGGATGTTGGAATGGAGTGGGTTTTTTCCACCTGAGTCAGGCAAGTGAATTATTCCAGTTGATAAGAAATTTTGTTAAAATGGACGGTATTCTCTGGGACATACCAACCAATGTTAACAATCCACCTCAGTATTTTGGTGACTTAGCATCTCACTGTCCCTTCGGTGGAAAGAGCCCCATTCATCATGTATCATCATTAGGAAACCCAAGCTCTTTCTGCCCCAAGGCTTCACCTTCCTCTATGTTCCCAGAGTCCTCTCTCTTCTGTGAGTAGATGGAAAGAGAGGGAGATTTGCCTTTAGAGGGTCTTTATGGGTCTTCCCTGGAAATGGCACAGATTATATCAGAATTCAGTCATATGGAAGGGAGGGTAGAAAATATAAACTATATGTATATGGAGCAGGAAAAGGAGAACCTGAATATTGGTGTAATCTAGAAACTCTGAAATGGAGTTATGTTCAAAGACCAACGTCCTAACATTTTCCCTGTTTTTTTTTTTTTAAGATTTTATTTATTTATTTGACAGAGAGGAGAGAGATCACAAGTAGGCAGAGAGGCGGCAGAGAGAGAGGGGAAGCAGGCACACGGCTGAGCAGAGAGCCCGATGTGGGGCTCGATCCCAGGACCCTGAGATCATGACCTCAGCTGAAGGCAGAGGCTTTAACCCACTGAGCCACCCAGGTGCCCCTTCCCTGTTTTAAAAGGGTTAAAGTTGACATTGGCTGAGGCCTTCTCAGTTAGTCATGGACCAAATCATCTCTCTTATTCTCTGTTAACAGAGCTCCATTTTGTTTGTTGGGCCCTGTCCCAGGTGTTAAGCTCTTAGTGTTCCAAGCTTATCATGACAGTTGCTATTTGGCTGACATAGTTTCTTCGCTTTTCTTGCAGCTAATGGTGGCAATGAGATGTCAGTAAATATCTAATAAATGTTTCTGAGAAAACAGTTTCTTTCTGATGAGAGGGCAGGCCTGGAAAGTAAGCTTGCTCTCATATTCTCTTCACCTTGCTTCTTATCCTTGAATGTGGTGATAGGAATAATGTTTGGAACTGTGACAGCCATTCTGAGACAATGAGGCAACAGTATGAGAGAAAAAAATATCGTGTAACTATATGTACTTGTTTGCTTGAGACAGTCCCAGGTGAATCCTGCTGGCCCAGTATAATTACTGACAATACCCTTTTCATATTCAAAAGGGTTCCTAATTGGACAACAAATTCATGGTCAGTCCCAGAAAAATCTTCAGCTGCTAAAGCTGATAGGAAACAGTGATTAACTTCAATGTTGTGGAGTGGCTGGCCCAGCTCTGGAAGATTTACCACTTGATTTTGATTTTAAGTAAATAGCAGATGTCTCCTGTGTAAGCCTGTGTTGATCCAGTTTGCTGTTACTTTCAACTAAAAGCTTTCTTTCCTGCTAGACTTATCTTCAAATCAGGGATTTTGGAGTGTTGTTAGAGCTTGACCACTAATTTCAAACTATAGCCTTTTAAAGTTCTGAAGTTTGGGGGTAAGTTACTCTTTCTGTAATTCCTGAATTGGCATGAGAATTACTGAAATGCTACACATAAGGCTTATTTTGTGGTATTTCCAATAGGAACCAGAAGTGGAAGTGTCAAAATTCTCACCAGGAAGCTGGTTATGAGATGTTCTCCCCATGCTGGCAACCTCAGGTAGTTTGGAACGTACAAACAAGAGGTATAAAAAACTCCCCTCAATGCATCTGATTTTCCAACTCTCTGGGTTTCAACTTCTCCAAGCAGACAGTATGCTTCTCATAAATCCTGAAAGGTTTAAGTCAGAACCATTTCCTTTATTTTATCTTAAATACAGAACAAATTGTCAAGGAAATGAGGACTAGAATCCTGGGAGAAAGTGTGACACCTCGCTGTCTAGTGAATTTAGAAAGACTTACTGGTCAGATCTTACTGATGAGAAAGAAGTGCCAAGTGTCTGGGAGAAATTAAATTGCAAGAGAGGTAAAAAGTCACAGAAAGCATTTAATAGTTAAGCGACAAATTTGTAGAATTAATTCCACTGCACAATTTATCTATGCCATGTGGTGTAGTGTCATATTACGGAACAATCCCCCATCCTCCACCTCCCACAGGACAACAGGACCACAGGATGAATCACCTGAATCGCCGATGCCCTTAGTTTATTAGCACCAATTGCTGACTTAGAAACAATTTGCATATGTTTGCAATAATCAGGTGAAATTTGAGATAAGTTTCTAATATGGTTGATAGGTACTTTAAAAAAAATTATTTTAGAGAGAGAAAAAGAGCATGTGCTGGAGGGGGAGGGGGCAGTGGGAGAGGGAGAATCTTTAGCAAACTCTAGGCTGAGTATGGAGCCAGACATGGGGCTCAATTTCATGACCCTGAGATCACAACCTAAGCTGAAACCAAGAGTCAGTCACTTAACTGACTGTGCTACCTAGGCACCCCATGGCCAAGAGGTACTTTTTAAAAAATATTTTTCTCAAAGTTTTCGTTTTCCAAATAGTCATCCTCCCCACTTCATCACAGATGCTGCTTCTTTCCATCATCTGCATCACTTAGATCTGAACACATCTGAAACTTTCGGGTCTCTTGCTTCATAGTTTTTCTTTGGAGTTAACTTAACATGAGGTTGTTAGTCTGTTATGCTAATTAATGGATGAGCTTTTACTTTTACCCAGTTAGGTCACTAATAAGATGTCCCGCCTGAACTTTCTCTAATTGATTTTCCACACAGCTGCCAGAATGATTTTTCTCAAATGCCAATGCAATGCCAACCAACCTCTGGTTAAAACCCTGTAGTGGGTATGCATTCTTAGAAGGGTGGGGCTTCACTCCACTTCCCACCTAGCAAGGCCAACACATCTCTTCCTGATCTGGTCTTCTCTTGCTTTTCTGGACTCACAGGCCCAGGCCCCTGCCCCATCCTGAGTCCTTGCCCCAGAACTTCATTTAATCTCCAACTTGGTGGAAGCTCTGTCTTCCCTCCCTACCCTCTGTGGCTGTGTGCTTGGTATTCCTTCTCTGTGGAATATTATTTCTACCCCTGGAACCACAGCATCCATTTATTATGCCTACTTCTCTCCCCAATCTCAGCTTCAGTATCAGTTTCTCTGGAAAGTCTTCTCCAACCTGGAAAGCTCTGCTGGGTGACCCTTCTAGGCATTCCCAGACTTTCCCCAGCAGCACTAAGCCCACTGAAGGCTGATTGCCCACTTACTGATTTAGATTCTCTACTAACCTGAAGGGCCTATTCCACTGGTGGGCAATATAATAACCTCCATGGACATCCACATCCTAACTCTGAAAACTATGAGTATGTGATTGTATGGGGTTGATAGAATTAAGGCTGAGCATCAGTTAATTTGAAGGTAGAGAGATGACTCTTGATTATCCAGGTGGGCACAGTGCAATCACAAGAGGCCTCAAATGTAGAAGAGGAGTCAGAAGAAAGTCAGAGAGAGCCATGACTATGGAACGGTGACCAGAGACGGGCACCATTGCTGACTTTGAAGATGAAGCAAGAGAGGCATGAGCCAACGAGTGTGAGCAGCCTCTAGAAGCTGGAGAGGCAAGGAAATGGATTCCCCTGAAGCCACTAAAAAAGAATGTGCCCTTGCACACACCTTGATTTCAGTTCAGTGAGGCCTGTTTTGAATCTCTAACCAACAGAATTGGAAGATAATAAATGTGTGCTGTTTCAAGTCACTGAGTATATGGGGATTTTTTTTTTTTACAGCATAAATAGAAACAATAACACAGGAAAGAATTGCTCTCTCTTGCTCATAGTTTCAGCCCAAGATGTGTAATAGTCCCAGAAATGTGGTCAATGGCTCAACAGCTACTCATTGGATGTGAGAATAGAATGGCAGGCTGAAGAAGGACTCTCAGGGTACACTCTAAGAATCTATGTGACTCAGTGTGATGCTCACAGCCTTCCTCCAGCCATCCTGCCCATAAAGATGATTCTCCATTGGGTACTTATTTCCATGTTCGATTTTTTGCTAGAGAGGAAGAACACTCTTCTCTTTGGAATAGGTTAAGATGATCCATATACTAACAGTAGTGAGAGGGAAGAAAGGACAGAAGCTGGGTCAGGGAGAGAAGAAAGAGGAGAAGTTGGGTCAGGGGAGAAGCTGGATCAGGGTAGAAGGGGAGAAACTGGGTCAGGAAAGAAGAAAGGGGAGAAGCTGGGTCAGGAAAGAAGCTCTTATGAATTTAAGGCAATTGAGAGGCTTAAGTATTGAGCATGAGGGCTTTTGATAGATATCTTTGACGATTATGAACTAGAGCTGCTTTAGTGCCTTTGTGAGACAAAAGTTTAAAGTGGGATTATTTTAAAATCATCTATGACTATTAAATTGTACGCCTTTAAAAATCTTTCTGCAAAGACTGGGTCATTTGGGCATTCTACAGTTATTAGGGTTACACTTCTTTTGACATAACAGCACAATGATATAAACATGCTGTTGAGTCCATTTTGGATATATGAAATTTAAGTACATTCAGTATATATCTCTGTTGATGAAACAATGTATATCTTTTTCCTCAACCTATTGCTTTACTGGAAGTGAACACACGAGTTCTTGGTTGATCACATTCACCATAAGGTACAGCAACATGCTGGCATTTATCTGGTCCTCCTTGGTATCCTTCTTAAGCAGGAGCCACAGGGATAACAAAAAAGCACCTAAAAGAATTCGGCTCAATTACTATTATACCCACAATCATCTTACACTTTTGCTAGTTCCTTTTCTCCTATTGTAAAGTTTAAGTGAGAAGAAGCTTTGCTTACTTAACATAACTTTTAATAAGAAAACATTACATGCAGTGTCCATAAGCAATTTTCTTTAAAATCCAGCTACTAAAAAGCTAAAAATGAATGGAAACCCTTAAGAAAACAAAATTTACCAAGATTTTGGAACTGAAGAAGAGTGAGGAAAATAAATTGTCATGGGTGCTAAAGAAGAAACAGTTTTTCTCCCCCAAATTCCTAGGTTTTAGGACAAAAATACCAACTTTGAATTGCAAGCTTGGAGAAAATCAGTCACGTCTATTTTCTGTACATTTGCTAAATAGGACAAGAGCATTGCAATAATACAGATGCCAAAGGTTGATTTTTTTTTTAAAGACAAAATTGACTGGCATCATTGTAGGAGTACTGACAGAATGATTCTGTTTCACATGGTAAAGCCAAAAGGCACCAGATCAACTATATTCTGTCTACGGTGCTTCCTAACAGTGACATGCACTGATACAGATATTTAAATACATTCTTGAAGTTTCTCTTCCAGCAAATAAACGTCCTGCTGGGTTCATCCATTGACACCTGAAACACAGGGATTATAATACAAATTTTAGAGTTCACAGACCTTCTCCTTGTAGATAAATCCATTTTTTTCTCTTTCTAAGAGCTTAAACTAATTGCACTAAAGAGTAGGTCAGGAGCTACTTAGGTTTATGTTACTCAACTTGCAGATGCTGACTTTCAAAACCACATATCCAGGACCTGGGTTGCTCAGATGGTTAAGTGTCTGTGTTTGGCTCAGGTCATGATCTCTGGGTCCTGGGATCCAGCCCCTCATAGGACTCCCAGCTCAGCAGGGAGTCTGCTTCTCCCTCTGAGACTCCCCCTGCTTGTACTCTCTCTCTCTCTCTCAAATAAATAAATAAATAAATAATCAAATAATCTTTTTTAGAAAACTGCATTTCCTTGTAAAGATAAAGTACACGCACTTTAAAAATAAATTAAAACAGCAAAAACAGAAGACATTCTTGGAATTACAATTACGGTTTTTGTTAACAATTTGCTAATGCCTGATACTGTCACTAGAATGGTCTACCCAAGAGGGAATGGACATTGTATTCAATCAGTAATTGTGACAACAATTTCCTTAGTGTCCAATGTAGAGGTTGGCCTTTGACAGGCTCTCAGTAAATAATTCTTGGTTGCAACGTTAAAGGAAACCAAAGCAATCTGATGTAAGCTTGAGTCCACAGAAGCAACATGAAGGGTATGGCAGGTCTAAGAAAATGAAATGAGTTGTAGTAGAAAATTCACTAGAATCTAGAATGAACACCAGGCTACGTGGCTCCTGGTTTAGGGCTCTTGTTTTCCCTGTCAATTTAAGCTGAAATTCTTTTCCTAATAATCCCCAAAGAAATATTCTCTCATGGGAACCAGGTTAAAGAGTTCTATAGGCCTTTTTCCTCTCCCCCACTCCAAATTAAATGCATCCCAGCTGTCTAGGACCTGCCCAACATTTTCAGGTATAGCAGGTAAAGGATTAAGGATAGCTTTGTCATTAGAAGATGAGGGACAGGTACTATATGTGGCCTTGGTATCTCAAACAAACAAACAAACAAACAAACAAAAGTGGAACGATGTAGGCAAGGACACCATTGATCTCCTTAGTTAATTCTCTACCCTCATAAAAGAGTAAGTGCGAAGTGGAGAGAACAAATAAAATTATCAAACCTTAAAATTTCACACACCATCCATGCCTATCCAATGTTGGGGAAGCTTAAGCCACGTCTTAAGAAATTCTGGAACTTAGGGAATAAAGGACTTCACAAAACACTCTAAATTGGAGGTTTTATTACATACAACATCTACAGGTATCTCCAATTATTAAATTTCCAGAGAGAAATTCAAGCCCAAGAAATGAAATAAATTCTCTCCCATTAAATGAAGGGAAACTAAAGTCCAGAATTTTGTTCTCCTTGCTATCTCTTCTACCATGTCCTGGTCAGGGGGAATCTCACAAAGATGCTCCATGTGAGTTGGATGTCCTCCTGCAGCAAACACATCCTCAGCCTTCCTCCCGGGAAGTGGAGGGTGGGAAGCTCCATCAGCATCTGCAAAGTTGAATGAGTGCTAACATGAGCCCTTCATGGATCTCAACTGCCAATGAATTCACATGTCAGTAAATTGAATACTTTGGCTCTAACCCCAGATCCACAAAATATAGACACCAGCATGCCATTCTTAACAAGTATACCTCGACAGGCACATCGAATATAAGTATGATTTGGGGAGTAAATAAATATTATAATGCAGATTCACACTGCTGTGGATGTGATTAGCCAAGAGCCATAGCAGTGAAAGCTTAGAGAAAAGAGCAAAGAGGCAATTTCCCTGATTTTAGATTTACAGGATGCCAGCTAATTTCTGAACTTGAACTGTATTGCTGTGAGGAATTTTCTTTCACACCCTATGCATCCTAAATTCCCAGGAAAACATTCATCTTAAAAATTGACTCTGTTCTCAAGTAGGGTTATTTTCAACATTCTCATCTTGCAAAACTTAGGACTTTGCTGTGGTGGGATTCCAGGGGATCTCCAGTCCATCAACAGTGTTGCTTTATCTTGGCACCCTGAAGGGGGATGAACCAGGGGCTCTATCTTGACATGCAGATTTTACTTCCTTTTTTGAGCATTCATAACAGAATTTTCCAAGAAAACTTGTTACCCTCATTCTCCACAGACCCAGTGTATTGTGATCCTTTCTCCTTCATCTCCAGAAAGATCATAAGACATTATGAACTATTAGACACTCTTTCTGTCTTGGAATTCCAGAGACCTGTCTTGAAGGCAGTTTCCCCTCAATTTCTGAAGAATTATGCATAGCAGTTCCCTGAACCAAACCTTATTTTGCTGTTTCCGAAACCTGTGCTGCCAGAGGGTCCAGCAAAATGCAATCTGTTCTCTCCAAGATGCTTTTCAAAACATTGCCTTACTCTGCTTTTTTGTTGCTTTTTTATAACTTACATTATAAAATGGTAGTGAGATCGTTCCTTTTTGTCACTATTTTTTTTTCTTGCAACAGAGGACATGACTGATTGTTCTCCAACTTCTTTCAAGTAAGCTCAGCTGCATTTGTAAAAATTTACCTACTTTCAAATTCATTCTAAACTTAGTCTTCCATGTGTGAGACCAGAACCAACCAACCAACCAATATTTGTTCCTTCTTTCCTACCTGCCTTATTGCCTTCTGGCTTTCCCACCTTCTCTCCATTTTCCTTTCCTTTGGGGTCAGTAATTAGTATTCCTAACATATCTGCAAGAGCAGATTCTACCTTGTGGGAAGCCGCATGATAACATTTATGACATAGATGAGCTTGGGTCAAGAGTAACTCTTTGTAAAACAAAGCCTGCACTCCTTGCAGTTGCTAAGAGTAGTAATTCTCCCACGTGTTATTCCATTTTCAGTCTAACAGCTCATCCAGGACCATACTTTAATCTGCTCTTCTTTTAAAGGCTCCTTCTTCTGGCATGCACCATTTGTCCTGAGTCTTTCCTTAAAGCCCTAATTCCGTTCACTGAAGAGTAAACTTTGCTTAGACTCAAAGAACAGGGAAAACATCTGCCTCATTCACTGCTTTATAACCTGTGCCTATGACATGTCCCTAGTAAGTGATCAGTAAATATTTTCTGAAAAAGTAAGTGAATAATAATGTTGTCTTGAAATTCACCTCAGGGGGGCTAAAATATTCTATGCTTGTCTTTACAGCCAGTCTTTTAAATTCTGTCCAGATCCTGTACAACCTTGAAGTATAACTGCTTTTATTTTTAAGAGTTCCACGCCCCCCCCAGTATTGACTCCCTATAGGTTTTAAAAAATTAACTCATGGTGATTTAGCCCTGGGTCAGGCTCAGCAGGGAGTCTGCTCCTCTCCTTCTCACTCTCCCTGCTCATGCTCTTTTTCTAAAATAAATAGAATAAAAAAATCTTAAAAAAAAAGAGAAGGAAATGATCTCATAGTGATTTCTGTCTGTAGGTTCCCACTTGTGAAGTTATTCTAATCTTCTGTCTGAGACTCTCCCTTCATTGACAATTCAACATCTCTGCACTACAATCATCTTCCCTGATCTACTAACAATGGACAAGGACAAGGAACCCAGGCAGAAGAGTAAAGCAAAAAGAAAAGAAGGAACAGATGGTGTGTATTTAGGGGGGGTTCATTTAGGGTGGTCATTAATACAAAAGGTTGCAGGGAGGTAGGTGAAGATGAAGGCCTAGATACCTGATTCTAGATAGGAGCCGCAAGAGGGAGGTTTCAGATCTTCGATGGTTGGTAGAAACCAGTTGTTGGGCATTCAAGGACTGACTACGTGTGAACAACGAATGCAGCTCTTCTTTCAGCAGCCATTATGGGGAAAGGAGGAGTTGGTGAGAGAGAGGAGTAGAGAACATTAGGTATTGACAGAGGATTTTGAATATGCTTTAGAAAGAAACAGAATCTGAGGAAAGGAAGGGTAGTTTTTCTCCTCTTCTCAACAGTTTCCATTTGTGCTACTCTTACCACTCCTTAATTTAGTTTCACAGTTGAGTTTCTTTTCTGGACTAAGCAGTTGGGACTGGGAACAAAATGACCGCTCTCACACTGACCCTTCCCTGGAGATGATGTTCCTCACATGAGCAGCATGACCCATTGAAGACAACCAACTGGAGTGTGATGAGGAACGGCTGCCTTGTGTTGGAAACACAATGCTTTGGGAACACAGAATAAATTAATTGCTTCTTTGCTTCAGGGAGAAAGGAGTTAGGAATTTTATATTGCCTTATGAGTTATTATTCTTTGTGTTGGAGCTTTTATGCTAAAAAAAAAAACCCTCTTAATCTCTTGTTTTACATTATACAAATCATTGTTATTTATTTGCACATTTTGCATTTTCTTTCTTTTTTTAAAGAGATTTTATTATTTATTTATTTATTTATGAGAGAGAAGGAGAGAGATAGACAGAGAGCATGAGAGAGAGTAAGCGTGAGGAGGGGGGAAGGGCAGAGGGAGAGGGAGAAACAAATTCCCCAATGAGCAGGGAGCTGAACATGGGGCTTGATCCCAGAAACCCAGGATCATGACTTGAGTCACCCAGACACCACCTAGGTTTTCTTTCTTATAATCTTGCCAGCTTGGCTTCAAGCCTTTACTTGTGAATTCCAAGTTCAAATATGGCTGAATATTTTCCACAGCCTTTTGGAAATACTTTCCACAGCCTTTTCTTGGGCCAGCAGATTTTGTGTTAGATTTCTTTGTATGTGTGTGTGTGTGTTAGATTTTTTATAACATCTTTATTAAGCCCTGTCTTTTTATACTTACGTCCCTTAAATTATTTAAAATTTTCATTATCTTATGTAGAAGTTTCTTTCTTTACTCATTTCCTTCCCTGAATTTTCTTTTGTCCAGAATTCTATTTGTCCCTGTTAAATTTTTATGTTCTACACTATTTTCTTTTTATTTTTAAGTATCTTATTCTCTTTGGCTTTTTAAAAGCACTGCTGTGTAATAAAACAAATATTAAGATAGAATTTGAAAGGTTTCTTCTTCCACAAAAATATTTTCCAAATGTTTTCCTGCCATTGAGGATTGACCTTTGTCAAAGGGAAGAATACAATGAATAGTTTCTGGTTATTAGAAGCAGCTCCATACAAAATTATAAATCATTGAGATTTTATTTATACATTGTCTCCATTCATTAAACAAATGTTATTGAAAGAATTCTATGTTCAAGAATGAGGTATATCCAGCCCTAGTTCTTAGAGTTATCATAACCTTCCATGGCTGCATACTCTCCCTTCTTCAAACAATCCTCACCTTCATACTTGGACCCCTTCTCCCTATCAAAAGCTGCTGAGAGAACAGAATCTAAAACTTACTCATATTAAGGCATGAATGAGTGATAACAACTTGAATTTATAATTCATCTAACTTTTAATTGCAAAGTTAATAAATTAAACAAACAAACAAAACAAAACAAAGCCAAGAGAGTATTATCTTCAGATAGTATCAGAAGAAGTCTTTCTGTGGAAGAGAACCAGTCATCTTAACACAGGGAAATGATGCCATGCAGGTAGCATCAGTTGTTTCCAGTTATTTTGACTTCTCAGTAGATAACTTCCAATGTGCCTAAATGATGGAAGAAATTTGACTTACCTGATGGGTACAAATTGTTCATATGGTTCAAATATCATTGGGGGACCTCTACTGCACCCTTTCTGACAAAGTATGTGAATAATAGCCACATGAGAACTTGTGAAGAGATAAACAAAATGACCAAGATGACACACCAGGGTGTAATGAGAGAAGGCAGGTTATTTTGGGTGTACCAACTTTGCTTATATATTTAACTTCTCTCATCTCTTCCTGGAATGCCATCACTTGTTTCATTTCTTGTTTATCTCCTTCATCTTTGCTTAGGCATTATTAACCTTGTGTAGAAATTTTGGTTGTCTGTCTCCAACAGGCTGTTAAGTGATTATCCTCTCTGTTCTTACTTTGGTCTCTCAAAGCACAGGTCTTTCTCTACATATGTTTTAGTATTGATCATTCTACATACTATTAACAATTTCCTTGTTTACCTCTGCCACTTCATTCTTTGAGGGTAAACACTGCCCATTCTTTTCTGAACACTTCAGACCTTAAAAAAAGTTCCTTGAATTCTAGTGGCTGAAAAAAGTCTTTATTGAATAAATACTAGAATTAAATTAGGGGAGACTTCAAGAATTGCCATTAAGGTGCCTTCTATATCAAATTGGTTTAATCAACTATTGTGATAACACCTACTTTCCAAAGTTTATGAGTAATTCTACAAATTGCAGCAAATTTTCAAGATGGAGGAGTTCCTCAAAAACCATTTTCTTATGAGTGTTTTTAAAAGGGGAAGAAACTCAGAGTAAAAGAAAGCTTCTTGCAAAACTTTCAGATGATCCAGCAACTCTACATCAAGTTGCCTCTTAGCACACAATTTACTTGGCAGTGTATTATAAGTGCCTAGGGAGCAATGCATAAACAAATTATCTGTCACTGGGAAAGTTCCTGAAAATTCCAGCGAGAGATAAAATACTGTGCATTTTTAGTTGTGTTGACCAGGCAAATGGCTATGCAAACTTGGAAGGAAGGTACACCTAATGCATCTCCTTGAATTCTTTGATATAGATGATAAAATTTTTTGACAGTTTAAAAAGAGCATGCCTTCTGTGACCATGAAATGTGTTACAAGTGGGTCAACAATCACCTTATTTTCCAGGGTAAAATCAAACTGTCTTGCCTTTCAATTTATAACACACAATTTTAGAAACCACAAACTTGTGAAGACTTCAATATGAGTTTTATAGTCTCATCTTAAAAGAGCTGTAGTCTCTAAGAAATCTATCATATCTTATGTACACTTTCCAGATATGCTCATACTTCTTCACTCAACCCATGATATCCACTCAGTATTTTTTCCTTACATCAATTCACACTGTCCACCATATTAAACTTTTCTAATTCTTCATATGTAATCACTTGCTTCTTTTTCTTCATTCATTTTGAATTCAGCTGCTACTTATTTTATATTTTTTAATACAACGTGTTATTTGCTTTTTTCAAGGGTATATACCTTAGGCAAAGATTTTTACATATAAAGATGTTGCAAAAGTATCTTTTATGGAGTAGATTGAGTAGATTAGTAACAAGTATAGTTGAATGAGTGAAAGTTAAAAAATTCAAAGTAACCATCTTAATTTCTTTTTTCTCAGGAGGCATAAGATTCAGAAGTTAAGATTTTTGGTTAAAAATCCTTCCTCCTCCTCTTCCTCCTCCTCCTTTTACTCCTTCTCCTTCTTCATCATCATTGTTGTCATCATCAGAAAAATGAAACAAGCAAGATCCTGCCTTTGGACTCGGACTGAAACACTGGCTTTTCCTGGGTCTCAGTTCTTCCTGTCCTCAGGCCTTTAGACTCAGATTAGAATTATACTGTCAAAGTTCCTGGGCCTCCTGTTGCTGACTCACCCTGCAGATATTCAAACTTGTTAATCTCCATAATCACAAAAGCCAATTCCTTGTATTCAATATTTATATAAGATGGTGTAGTTCCAGTCTGAGTCCAAAAGCCTGAGAACCCAGGTAACTAATGACATAGTCCCCATATGAAAGCCAACAGGTCTGAAACCCAGGAAGAGCCCATGTTTCAGATTAAGTTCAAAGGCTTAAAAACACCAATGTCCTAGTTTGAAGGCAGGCAGGAGGAATTGTATTTTACTTGGAGGATGGTCAAACTTTTTGTTCTATGAAGGCCTTCAACTAATTGGATGAAGCCCACCCATACCAGGAAGGGCAATCTGCTTAATCAATCTACTAATTTAAATGCTCTCTTATCCAAAAACACACTCATAGAAACAATCAGAAAAATATTTGCCTAATATCTGAGCACCCCATATCCTAATAAAGTTGTCAAAAAAATCAACCATTACAATCCTTATCATTACTTAATCATCAATAGAAGTTATTATTTATTTATTTATTTATTTATTTATTTATTTATACCTACTGAAGGTATCAGTAGAAGGTATCAGTAGAAGGTATCATTAACTATATATAGTAATTACGTATTTCTGTAGAATACATTGTTGGACTTATCATTACCAAGGAAATCATGGATTCTCCAGTCAATCATAACCTAAAATGGCATCAGCAAAAAAATAATTTTATCATTTGGGGAAAAACCATTTTGAAGAAAATATATATATATTTATGTGACAGGATTAGAAAATACCTTCACAAACTAAATAAAAAGTGGGCTAAATACTGAAGAAAACACTGTTTGAAAGAAAAAAATTAAAAATTAAATCTGAAGTCTGTTGAATATTAATTGCTTTCTTTATGTCAGAAAATTCTTCCTCTACGTTAGTTATGGTTATTTCTTTGTCTAGAGGTATGTGATATCAAATTTTATGAAATTCCAATGCCAAAAATTCAACACTATAAAAAATAATAGTGTTTCAGTTAGAGTTGTATCTTGAGAACACATTTTCAGTTAGTACAAAGAAAAGATGTTAAACCAGGAAATAGTTTCTATTAATGGTCATATTTGTTTTTCCCCCTTTTGATTATATCTTATAGCAGAGGAGAAACAATAATTTAAGGAAAAAATTTTCAGAAATGAAAGCTTACTTGATAAAAGTACAGTGACTTTTACTGTAGAAAGTAGAAGACAGACATAGAATTCCACAGATGTAAATGACCTACTTAAATCTAGGGTTTGTGAGTGGCTAATATATAGTTATTATGCTGTTTTATCTGATTCAAAATATTGAAGAGCAACTATTGAGACAAAAGAGGATTCAAAGGCAAGCTTTGATATCTAATAGTTGTGAAATCGTGAGAGGCCATTTTAAGCTCAGAGCTTTAGTTTTTCCAACTGTAAAATGGGGATGATGACACATAGCTTTCATAAGTGTTGGAAAATCAAACACTTCACCTTTCCCAGTGTGCACCTAACAAAGGTTCAGTCATCAACAGTTGTTACTCTGTAAGACTCTATGCTGACTGAGTGCAGAGGTCATTTCAATATTATTTATCGTTTGTCCCAGAATCCAGCATACTGTATGCATATGGTAAACATTTATTATTTAAATTAATGAATAATGTTCCAGACTTGTACAAGATAGAGCTAGGGAGGAAGGAAGAACTCTTCACGAGTGACTCATAAAATAATGACCTTTTAATAAAATAGTCTTTTTTTTTTTTTTTTTCTGAGAGAGAGAGAGAGCAAGTGAGTACAAGCCAGGGGGGACAGGCACAGGGAGAAGGAGAAGCAGACTCCCCACTGAGCAGGGACCCAAACACCAGGTTCAATCCCAGGACCTTTAGACCACAACCTGAGGCAAATGCAGATGCTTAACTGAATGAGGCACCTTGTTTTCCCAATAGAGTAGTCTCTCATATAAGATCATGTAAAGAATGGTTAGGTCGGGGGTGTCTGGGTGGCTCAGTGGGCTAAAGCTTCTGCCTTCAGCTCAGGTCATGATCTCAGGGTCTTGGGATTGAGCCTCCACATTGGGCCCTCTGCTCAAGGAGGCTGCTTCCCCCTTTCTCTCTTTGCCTGCCTCTTTGCCTACTTGTGATCTCTCTCCTTTCTGTCAAATAAATAAATAAATAAATCTTAAAAAAAAAAAAAAAGAATGGTTAGGTCAGGGAAGTATGAATGAAATAGGCTCGGTTGTATTTATCTTTGAGTGTAGACCAATTCTGTGCAATAGTAATATATTTCACATTTTATTTATTTTGTGAACATTTATTGAACACCTGCAATGTGGTGGTAAAATATACTTTGATGGACATATTTTAACCTCACAAATGTGTCACTATTCGGTGCGTGTTGCTGGGAATTTAATGAATGGACAAAAGTCAGGTTGATTATTTACATAAGGCAGTGCCAACTGATCAGGAGAAAAATGGATGTATTTTTCCTGCCCTGGAATCTCTTTAAAACAAGATGCTGATTTGTTTTCCTGGATAATTTCATTCAGTGTACTCAGTTTTAACTAGTTAAGTCTGATCTCCTATTGCTTCACTTACCTGGCAAATTGAAATTAAAGCTCAATTTTATAACCTACCCTTTCCACAAGGACTGCCGCCATCATGCGATTACATTTTCACAATGAAAGCACAAGAGCTATGTATAATTCTACCAAGAAACAGAGAGTCACATTCACAGATGGCTAACCACACTCTTCTCTGGGGAGTCTGGTACACTTCTGGTAAACGCTGTTCCACTACCACTCTGTTGCAGCTGAGGGCCACCCTTTAACACTGTTCATTGTAATTGGGCACACATTGAAATCCTGCAGTAATTAGATCAAGGGAACTCCAGACTAGACTTGCCTTGGGCTCCATAAGTCAATGGGAAATCTGCCAAAACTTCTGGCTGGCATAGTGTAAATAGGGTCATAAAGCTTCCCAGACCAATGTCTTTCAAAGTAAGCAATTTTTTTCTTTACAGTTTTATAGGCCTCTTGGGTGTCTTGGTAGGGCATAATTCTCTGACTACTTATAATGGAAATATTTCATGCTGGATGAAGAGAGTGAATTTAATTGGGGAGAAAACATTACACAGGTGGCTTCCCTGCATATGTCCCAGGAGACAGTAACAAGTGAATTTAATACTACCTCACTGGCACTTTAACAATGCAATAAGGTAAAAATGATTCAGACTCTGAAATAGGCCACAAGTTAAGCTTTTTCCATATGACCTAGGAGTGAGGCAAATGTGTTTGTCTAAAGGGGGTGACATGTGTTTTGGAAACAGCCTGTTAGGGAAGGAGGAGGGAGAAAGTTTGGAAGATAATCTTTTGTTGGGGTGGACTTTAGAAGCCAGCTGAGGGTTAGGAATATAAGGGAGAAAAAGAGGAGTGGGACCAAGATGGCAACAGGAGGCTCCTGAACTTCTCCTCACATGAATGCACTAAATTTGCTGCTACAGGCTGAAAAAATTCCCTTTGAGAGAAATCCAGACTAGCTGAGTGACTTCTATACATCAGGTAAATGAGAAACACCCATGTTGAAATGGGTGGGAAGGGCTGAGACACTTTTACACCCTAAACCCCACTCCAGCACACTGACTTACAGTTGTGAAAGAAACTCCAGTCCCCAGCATCCCCCTAAGGAGTTTTATTCCCACACATCCAGAGCCCCAACTTTTAAGGCTTTCACACAACAGACGGGTTTCCAGAACACCTAGCTCAAACCTAGCTTAAACAGAGGTTGTGCCCAGGAGGCCACTGGACTCTCACAAAGAAGCCATTCTTCATGGGCACATGTGTGAGAATTCACTGTGGCATCTTCCCAGGGCTCAGTGCAGAGGAAGCAAGCAAAAATGTGAAAATGCCCATCTCCCAGTCTTTCTCTGGAAGGAGTTTGCATGCTTTACATACTACTGCCTGAGGGTTCAGCTTCTAATGAGCATGTATCTAGGGACTGGCTGTGATCTTCCTCTGAGCTTGGGAGAGCTGGTGGGCATTTCCCCTTCTCCCATCATCTCACTCGAATGATGAAACTAAGTTGCCAGCACCTCTTCAGAGGAACATGTACATGCAACTGGCACTCCAGCTTTTGTGGTCCCATCTGAATGACAGGCATCAGTTTGCCCAACTCTGATAGTCAATGGGTCTTGCACACATAACTGTAGCAAACAAAAAAGCAGTTTTAAATGGACAAATACTTAGGCATGTATTTGTCATGGCTATCCTCCCCGCCCCTCCACTCCCGGCTCAGTGTTGAGGCAAAAAACATCCAGCACCCAGTCTTCATGGGAAGAGATTTGACTGCATACTTTATGAGTTCTTGCCTGAGGGTCCAGCTTGTAATTAGCACACATAAATAGTGACTGTGACCTTCCCCAGACCCAAAAGATCCAGTAGGCACTCTTCCACCTTCTCCTTCTGACTTGTTCCAACAATAAAAACAAGTTGCCAAAATCTCCTTGGAAGGAGTTTATGGACACATTTAGTACCTCAACTTTTATAGCTGCCACCCAGGGAACCACCCTTCCCCCCAAATCACCTAGGTCTGATAGCCAATGAGGCTTGCATTCATTCGTGGGAAAATAGCAACAAAGAAGCAGTTTTTGAATGGGTACAGGAGAGCCTCCCCATGGCTATCCTCCTGGACTCAGTGCAGAGGAAGTAGGTAAAAACACGCATCTTCTAGTTTCTCCCTGGAAAGAACTTAACAACATACTTACCCAGCTGCTACCTAAATATCTGGTTTCTAATCAGTCTGGACCTAGGTACTAACTGCAATCTTCCCTTTGGGACATAGATCGGTCTGGGATTGGTCTCAATTACTAGGAGCCAGTAAGAACAAATGTGATAGTATAGACAATTACAAATGTTTGAGAGACAACCAATTGCTTGAGTCATGATGATTGATGAGGTTCATTTTCCATATAGGACCAATATGTAAACATGGGGAGCAGTTGTTTTATCTAATGTGCAGAAATCAATACAGAGAGTCAAGAAAAATGAAGAAACGGGAATATGTTCCAATCAAAAGACCAAGATAAATCTCTAGAAACTGATCTTAATGAAATGGAGATAAGTGATTTAGCAAAAAAGAGAGTTCAAAATAATAGTCATAGAAATACTTACCAAGGTTGGAAAAACACTATAATAAATGAAAATTTCACCAAAGATAAAATGTCAAAAATACCAAAGAAATCATAGAGCTAAAGAATACAATAATGGAACTGAAAAATTCATTTGAGGGGGTCAAAAGCAGGCTGGATCAAGTAAACAGAGCCTCAGCAAACTCAAAAATGGGGCAGTGGAATTCATCCAATTAGAGGAGCAAAAAAGAAAAAAGAATAAAAAACAGTAAAAATAGCTTAGCAGACTTAGGAATATCATTAAATAGATCCATATATGAATTGAAGGGGTCTCAGAAAGGAGAGAGAAAGAGGGAAAAAGCTCACTTAAAAAAATAATGACTGAAAGCTTTCCTAACCTGCTAAAGAAACAAGATATCTAGAACTAAAAAGCACAGAAAGTACAAAATAAAATGACTCTAAAGAAATCTACATAGAGATATATTAAAATTAATTGTCAAAAGAGAAAATCTTGAAAACAGTAAGACAGAAGCTACTTGTTATGTACAAGGAAATTTCCATAAGATTTTAAGCAAATTTTTCAGCATTTTGAAAGCTAGAGGGGACTAGCATGATATATTCAAAGTGTTGGGGGAAAAGACTCTACTGATCAAGAATATCTTACCCAGGGGCACCTGGGTGGCTTAGTCATTGAGCGCCTGCCTTCAGCTCAGGTCATGATCCCAGAGTCCTGGGATCGAGCCCCGCATCGGGCTCCCTGCTCTGCGGGAAGCCTGCTTCTCCCGCTACCATTCCCTCTGCTTGTGTTCCCTCTCTCGCTGTACTCTCTTGCTATGTTTCTCTCTGTCAAATAAATAAAATCTTAAAAAAAAAAAAGAATATTTTACCCAGCAAAGTTGTGATTCAGAATTTAAGGAGAGACCAAGAGTTTCTGAGATAAACAAAAGCCAAAGGAGTTCACCACTTGATGGGCTTTACAAGAAACATTAAAGAGAATTCTTTAAGCCTAAACAAAAAGTTGCTAATTAGTAACATGACAATATGAAAGTATAAAACTCTCTGTTAAAAGTAAATATATAGTTAAATTTAGAATATTCTGATATTGTAATGATGATAGGTAAATCATTTCTAGTTCTAGTATAAAGGTTAAAAAACAAATTGTTTAAAAAGTAACTATAACTAAAATGATTTGTTAAAAGCGTACACAGTATAAAAAAACCATTACTTTTATATTGGGTGGTATAGTAATGTAGAACTTTTGTATTTATTTAAAGTTAAGTTGTTAACAGCTTAAAATAGACTGTGACAACTATAAGATGCTTGTGTAAGTTTCACGGTAACTACAAAGCATAAACTTATTGTTTTTATAGTAGAGATACAAAAGATAAAAAGAAAACATACTGCTACAGAAAATCATCAAAATTACCAAAGTGAGCAAAAGAGGAATAAAGGAAAAGGAGACACTACAAGAACATCAGTAAATAATTAACAAAATGGCAATAGTAAGTCCATTCCTGTCAATAAGTATTTGAAATGCCAATAGACTAAATTCTTTAATCAAAAGACAAACAGTGGTTGAATGAATGAAAAAAATAAGACACAAATATATTTACCTATAAGAGTCTCGTTTCAGCTTTAAGGATACACCTAGAAAGTGAAATGATAGAAAAAAGTATCCCATGCAAATAAAAACCAACAGAAAATATGAGTAGCCATACTTATATCAGAGAAGATAGGATTTAATCCAAAAACTGTAACAAAGACTAAGAAGGGCAGTATGTAATCATAAAGGGGTCAATGCATAAAGAAGATATAACTATTGTAAATAGGTGTTCAGCATTAGAACACTAAAAATATAACACAAATATTATAGTCCTGAAGGGAGAAATAGATAATAATGTAATAATAGTAGGGGTTTTGATATCCCACTTTCAAAAATGAATAGATCATCCAAATAGAAACCCAAAAAGAAAACAATGGACTTAAGCTATGCATTAAATGAGCTAAACCTCAAGGAGATATATAGAACATTTCATCCAGCAGTGGCAGAATACATGCTTTTTTTCTAGCACACATGGTACATTCTCCAGGAGAGATTATATGTGAGGCCACAATAAAATCTTAACAAATTTAAGAAGACTAAAATTATATTAAGCATCTTTTCTGAACACAATGTAATCAAACTATAAATCAATTATAAGAAGAAAACTAGAGGGGCGCCTGGGTGGCATCTGCCTTCGGCTGAGGTCATGATCCCAGGGTCCTGGGATCAAGCCCCACATTGGGCTCCCTGCTCAGCAGGAAGCCTGCTTCTCTCACTACCATTCCCTCTGCTCGTGTTCCCTCTCTCACTGTGTTTCTCTCTGTAAAATAAATAAAATCTTTAAAAAAAAAAAAAGAAAACTAGAAACACCACAAATATGTGGAGATTAAACAACATCCTCCCAAACAATGAATGGGTTAAAGAACAGATCAAAAGGGGAGGGGAGAAAAAATATGAGACAAATGAAAATGGAAACACAATAACCCAAAACTTATGGGATTTGACAAAGGCAGTTCTAAGAGGGAATTTCATAACCATAAATGTCTACATTAAGAAAAATGAAAGCTCTTAAACAACCAAACTTAATATCTAAAGGAAATAGAAAAAAGCAGAGCAAATGAAGTCTAAAGTTAGTAGAAGGAAGGAAATAAATTGGAGTGGAAATAAATAATATAGAGATTAAAAAGACAATAGAAAAGATAAATAAAACTAAGAGCTGGTTTTTTGAAGATACAAACAAAATTGACAAATCTTTAGCTAGACTGAGAAAAAAAGAAAGGAGACACAGATAAATAAAAGCAAAAGTGAATGAAGAAACATAATAATTGATGCCATAGAAATACTAAGAATGATAAGAAACTACTATTAACCATTATATACCAAAGAATTAGATAACCTAGAAAAAATGGGTGAGTTTCTAGACCCATACAACCTGACAAGACTTAATCACAAAGAAAGAGAAAACCTGAGTAGGTCAATTACTTATAAAGAGATGAATTAGTAATCAAAACCTCCCAACAAACAGAAGTGTAGGACCAGATGGCTTTGTTAGTGGATTCTACTAAACATTCAAAGGAGAGTTAATAGCAATTCTTTTCCAGCTCTTCCAAAAAAATTAAAGAAGAGAGGCACTTCCAAGCCCATTTCACAATGCTATCATTACCCTGATATCAAAGCCAGATATGGACACTACAAATGAGAAAATTACAGGCCAATACCCTTGATAAACATATATACCAAAACACTCAATAAATATTGGCTAACCAAATTCAAAAGTACATAAAAAGAATCATATATTTATTTGTATACTCAAGCGGGATTTATTCCAGGGATGCAAGAATGGCTGAACATCTGCAAATCAGTCAGTGGGATATGCCACATTGACAAAATGAAGGATAGAAATCACATCACTATTACAATAGATGCAGAAGAAGCACTTGACCATATTCAACATCTTTTCATGATAAAAACTCTCAAAAAATTGAGCATATTAAAAATGCTTCCTGACCACAGTGGTATCAAATTAGAAGTCAATTATAACAAAGAAACTGGAAAAATCACAAATATGTGGAGAATAAACAACATGCTCCCAAATAACAAATGGGTCAAAAAACATAAAAAGGCCATATATGACAAACCTATTGCTAATGATGATAGCATGATATCCATGCTATCCATGGATTTTATCCATGATAAAATACTGAAAGTATTTCTCTAAGATCAGAAACAAGACAAAGATGTCCACTCTTACCACTTTTACTCAACATAGTACTGGAAGTTCTAACCAGAGCAATTTTTTTGGGGGGGGGCGGAGAAATAAAAAGCATCCAAATTCAAAAAGAGAAAGAAAAATTGCCTCTGTTGCAGATAAAATAATATTATATGGAAAAAACCTCTAAAGACTCCACCCCAGGGGCACCTGGGTGGCTCAGTCATTGAGCGTTTGCCTTCGGCGCAGGTCATGATCCCAGGGTCCTGGGATTGAGCCCTGTATTGGGTTCCCTGCTTGGTGGGAAGCCTGCTTCTCCCTCCCCCACTATTCCCTCCCTCTCTTGCTGTGTCTCTCTCTTTCAAATAAATAAATAAAATCTTTAAAAAAAAAAGACTCCACCCCAAAACTGTTAAAACTAATAAAATTCAGTAAAATTGTGGGACACAAAATCAGTAGGCAAAAAACAGTTCCATTTTATGCACTAACAATAAACTGTCCAAAAGAGATATTAAGAAAAAAATCTCCTCTTCAATAGCATAAAAATTAATAAAATTCTTAGGAATAAATTTCACCCAGGTGGTGAAAGATCTGTACTCTGAAAATTATAGAACATCAATGAAAGAGACTGAAGAAGATACAAATAAATGGAAAGATATTCCATTTTCATGGATTAGAAGAATTAATATTGTTGACTTATTCATACTACCCAAAGTGATCTAAAGATTCAATGTAATTTAGCAAAATTCCAATGATATTTTTCACAAAAAAATCCAAAAATTCATACATAATCACAAAAGACTCCAAATAGCTAAAGCAATCTTAAGAAAGAAGAACAAAGCTGGAGGCATCATACTTCCTGATTTCAAACTATATTACAAAGTATGATAATTAACACAATATGGTATTAGCATAAAAAGAGACACATAGATCAGTGAAATGGAACAGAGACCCCAGAAATAAATCATTGCATATCTGGTCAATTAATTTTCAGCAACAGTGCCAAGAATGCACTGTGAAGAAAAAGTAGTCTCTTCAATAAATGTTGTTGGGAAAACTAGGAATTTATATGCAAAAGAATGAAACTGAACTCCTATTTTATAGTACTTATAAATTAACTGAATTAGAGACTTAAGCATAAGACCTGATATCACGTAACTCAAGAAGAAAAACAGGGAAGAAGTTCCTTGACTTTGGTTGTGACAATAGTTTTTTAGATCTGACAACAAAATCAAAGGCAAAAAAGAAACAAACAAGAAGACAAGGAGGACTACATGAAACTAAAAGGCTTCTGTACAACAAAGAAAACCTTCAAAAAATAAAAAGGCAACCTATAGGATAGGAGAAAATATTTGCAAGCCACATATCTATCAGAGAGTTAATATCCAAAACATACAAGGAATTCATATAGTTCAGTAGTAAAGTAACCAAATAACCCAGTTTTTAAAATGGGCAAAAGAACTGAATAGACATTTTTTCCAAAGAAGATTACAAATGGCTCATGGGCACATGAAAAGTGCTCAGTATCATGAATCATCGAAGAAATGCAAGTCAAAACTTCAGTGAGATATAACCTCACACCTGCCAGGATATCTATTATCTAAAAGACAAGAGATAATAAATGCTGGCAAGGATGGAGAGAAAAGAGTATCTTTCTACATGGTTGGTAGGAATGTAAATTGGTTAGCCACTAAAGAAAACAGTAGGGAAGTTTTTCAAGAAATTAAAAATACAGCTATCATATGATGTGACAATCTCATTTCTGGGTATATATATCCAAAGGAAATGAGATCACTCCTCAAAGAGAAATCTCTACTCCCATGTTCATTGCAACATTATTAATAATAATAATCATGTGGAAATACTTATCTATCAACAGATGAATGGATAAAAATTATAGTTATCTCTCTTATATATCTATCTAATTGGATATTATTCAGCCTTATAAATGAAGGATATACTAAATGTGAGACCCAAAACCATAAAAATCCTTGAAGAGAACATAGGTAATAATGTCTCTGACATTGACTATAGCAACATTTTTCTAGATCTGTCTCCTGGGACAAAGGAAATAAAAGCAAAAATAAACTATTGGGACTACATCAAATTAAAAAGCTTCTGCACAATAAAGGAAACTATCAACAAAACTAAATAGCAATCTAATGAATAGGAGAAGATATTTGCAAATGACATATCTGATAAAGGGTTAGTATCCAAAATACATAAAAATATATAAAAAACAAAATGTATAAAAAATTCAAAACAAACACACGAAGACAAATAATCCAATTTAAAAATGGGCAGAAGAAATTAGCAGATATTTCTCCAAGGAAGACATCCAGATGGCTAACGGACACAGGACAAGATACTCAATATCACTCATCATCAGGGAAATGCAAATCAAAACTCCAATGAGATATCACCTCACACATGTCAAAATGGTTAAAATTAAAACCACAAGAAACAGCAAGTGTTGGTGAGCTTGTGGTGAAAAAGGAATTCATGCACTGTTGGTGGGAATGCAAACTGGGGCAGCCATTGGGGAAACCAGTATGGAAGTTCCTCAAAAAGTTAAAAATAGAACTACCCTAAAATCCAGTAATTGCACTACTGGATATTTACCCTCAATATTCAAAAACACAAATTCAAAGAGATATATATATACCCCTATATAGCAGCATTATTTACAATAGCCAAACTATGGAAGCAGCCCCAGTGTCCACTGATAAATTGGATAAAGAAAAAAATATATACATATATATATCTTCAAGGTGGAATATTACTCAACTATAAGAAAGAATGAAATCCCCAGGTGCCTGGGTGGCTCAGTAGGTTGAGCTATGGACTTGATTTGGTTCAAGTCATGATCTCAGGGCCTTGACATTGAGCTCCACCTCAGGCTCCACGCTCAGTGGGGAGTCTGTTTGTCTCACTCCCTCCCCTCATGTTCCTCCCCCAGCTCTCTCACACTCTCTCTCTCTAAAATAAATACATATGTGAAATATTTTTGAAATGAATGAAATCTTGCCATTTTCAGTGATGTGGATGGAGCTACAGACTATAATGCTAAGGAAATAAGTCAGTAAGAGAAAGACAAATACCGTACTGATTTCAGTCATATAAGAAATTTGAGAAACAAAACAAATGAGCAAAGGAAAACAAGAGAGAGACAAACCAATGACCAGACTCTTAATTATAGAGAACAAACTGATGGTTACCAGAGGGGAAGTGGGTGGTGGATGGGTGAAATAGGTGATGGGGATTAGGGAGTGTACTTGTGATGAGTACTGACTGATGTATCAAATTGTTGAATCAGTATATTATACACCTGAAACTAATATAACACTGTATGTTAATTATACCAGAATTAAAATAAAATAGTAGCATGAAATGAAAATAAATGAAGTTAATATTGCCATTTCTGACAACATGGATGAAGCTAGAAGGCATTAGACTAAGTAAAATAAGCCAGAAAGAGGAAAACAAATACTGCATCGTATCACTTATATATGTGGGATCTAAAAAAAAGTTGAACTCATAGAAACAGAGAGTAAAATGTTAGTTTCCCTGTACTGGATGGAAAAAATGGAGATAGTCTGGTAAAAGGGTACAAGCTAGCTATTGCAAGTATAAGATAAATCAGATCTCAGGATCTATTGGTGACTACAGTTAATAAGACTTTAATGTGTAATTAGAATTTGCTAAGAGAGTAGAACTTAAGTGTTCTCATCAAAAAAAAAAAAGTATGTGAGGTGATGAGAGTGTTAATTAACTCGAGTGGAAATTCCTTCACATTGCATGTGCATATCAAATCATCACACTGTACACTTTAAATATTTTAAGATTTATTTGTCAATAATATCTCAGTAAAGCTGATAGAATAGCAAACATACTAGTTAAAGAGGTAGAAGAGAGAGAAGAGGTAAAAATAAACAAAGGTCATATTCTCATTTATGTGGCGTGTTCTTTAAGGATGCCTTTATCATTGTTGAGACATGAATAAAAGCATAAGTATATTATTTGAAGCTACAAAGGTCATTTTCAAAATACAAAAGTATGAACAAAAATATATATTGGCAAGAGCAGCCATAGCGTTAAGCAAGCTAACTCTGTAGTGTGATTTTTAAATCATAGGTATGTATTCTATTATAAAAGTGTTTAAATATCCTTTTGAAAATAAATTTCAGTAAACATGGTGGGGGGTGGGGCAGAAGGGAATAGAAGGGAGAACCTAAAAGCTGAGGAAGGGTAAGAGAACACATTTCCGTCTTGGGAGAGCCCAGAGATAATTCTTGCAGGTGGGAAGCCAGGCTCAGCTTACCTTTTAAAAATCTTTGTCTTTTAGTCATTCAATTATATACATTATCTACTTAAAAGTTCTGTGAAAATGGGTGCTGAGTGATAATATGTGTAATTGCCTCATTTTAGAAAGATTTTTCTCTCGCAGATGAGTCTGGTCATGATGGAAGCATGCTTACACGCCTGCTCTTGACTGAAAGAGATGATTCTCCTCCCATATGACAGAGGAAGGAAACGCAGCACCAGGAATCCAGTGGGCACTGCTGGTTGCCCACTGCCGCCTCCACGATGTGTGACAGTGCTGACACAAAATGGGAGCGACAGACTAATCAGCATCATATTTATTCCAAGTGTTGCTTCTTTGTTGGTTTTTCTTTTCCCCCAAAATAGTTTTATTTTATTTTTTCAGTGTTACAAGATTCATTGTTCATGTAGCACACTCAGTGCTCCATGCAATACGTGCCCTTCTCAACACCCACCACAAGTGTTGCTTCTTTGTCCAGACATTTTCCATCTTCACTTACTCAACTGCTCATTGACACTTTAATTCACATACCGACAGGGTTTAACAACCAGTTGTGTTCAGATAAATAGAATTTAACACCACCAATAAAAACCCAAAGCACATCAAATAGCAATTTAATCAATATATGGAAGTAAGTTTTACTGTGCAAAAGCAGCTGTGTAAGGTTCTTCGGGACGTTCCTCAGAACTGAGTCTCACATCCTGTACTTCTCTAGAAGAACGTCCAGGCAGCGGCAGCCTCAGCCACCTCTCTGCCATCCCCTCTACCCCCGCTGCACATCAGCAAGTTGACTTAGTGGCCAGAACTCTCATGGAGAGTAAGAGAAGCAGCCCTAAAATTTTCATTTTTGTCTACTAGCCAGGATGAGATTTTCTGGAGCTTGGCTCCAAGAGGCATCTGCCACCTGTCTATATCCCTAAAAGCTCTAAGTTATTCTCCTGGATTAGAGTGTATATATTTCTGACGACTTTTCCAGAATCTATTTACCTTGAATAATTCTAATTTGAGTCAAGCTTCTAGTTTGGAAAATGAAATGTCATTCATACTTTTTTTTTTCTTTTCTTTCTTCCTTTCTTTCTTTCTTTCCTTTTTTTTTTTTTTTTTTTGGTTTTATTTACTTGAGATAGAGAGAGAGAGAGTACACACAAGGGGTTGGGGGTAGGGGCAGAGGGAGATGCAGAGGAAGATTATCCCAGAACCCTGAGATCATGACCTAAGCTGAAGGTAGACATTTAAGACTGAGCCACCCAGCCTTCACTTATTACACTTTTCTTGAGGAATACTAATGCAATACAATTATCTTTCCAGAAAAGAAGTAAGTAAGAATCAAATGCTATACCTTCTTGGCATCTATTAAAGGTAATTTGTGTGTCTGACTTCTCAGTAAACCAATCATCAAGGCTTCATTTTTATTGTTGTTGTTTATTTATTTATTTATTTATTTCCCAAAAATGTTTATTTTATTTTTTCAGTGTTACAAGATTTATTGTTCATGCACCACACCCAGTGCTCCATGCAATACGTGCCCTCCTCAATACCCACCACCAGGCTCGCCCAGCCCCCCACTCCCTCCCCTCCAAAACCCTCAGTTTGTTGCTCAGAGTCCACAGTCTCTCATGGTTCATCTCCCCCTCTGGTTTCCCCCCATTCACCTTTCCCTTCCTTCTCACAATTCCCGCCATGTTTTTCTTTATGCTCAGCACATAAGTGAGACCATAAGGTAATTGGCTTTCTCTGCTTGACTTATTTCACTCCGCATAACTCTTCCAGTCCCGTCCATGTTGATACAAAAGTTGGATATTCGTCCTTTCTAATGGAGGCATAATATTCCATTGTGTATATGTACCATATCTTCTTTATCCATTCATCTGTTGAAGGGCATCTTGGTTCTTTCCACAGTTTGGCAATTGTGGCCATTGCTGCTATGAACATTGGAGTACATGTGGCCCTTCTTTGTAATGCATCTGCTTCTTTGGGGTAAATACCCAGTAGTGCGATGGCTGGGTCATAGGGTAGCTCTATTTTCAACTTCTTGAGGAATCTCCACACTGTTTTTCAAAGTGG
>CM053606.1:100237228-100326988 GCA_028646535.1 Procyon lotor | reverse complement strand
AGCTTTTCCCCATTGAGAATGGTATTTGCTGTGGGCTTTTCATAGATAGATTTGATGATGTTGAGGAATGTTCCTTCTATCCCTATACTTTGTAGAGTTTTAATCAGGAACGGATGCTGAATTTTGTCAAATGCTTTTTCTGTATCAATTGAGAGGATCATGTGGTTCTTCTCTCTTCTTATTGATCTGTTCTATGACATGGATTGATTTGTGAATGTTGAACCACCCTTTGTTGTTGTTGTTTAAATGTATCTGCAAAAGATCCAACATTCTACATAGGTGTTAATTAATTCTTCTGTTCTTCCCTGAACTACTGGCACCAAGAGATATTGGTCAATAGTCCCTTTTCTTTAAAGTTCTTTTGGTTAATGAAACATCATTTTGAATCAAAGTCCATTTGAGCCTTACAAGAAGTGAGCATGGGTAAAGAAAATTCTAAGCTAAGGATGTGTATAGAGGAAAAGGTGTTACCCTGTATGTATCTGCATTGACCTGTAATTCATTTTGTTTTTTTCTTTGTGTTTATTTTTAATCCAGTGCAAAAACAATGTTTCATACAGTTACTTTCTGACTTAAAATTTCTAGAGGATGGAAGTGACAAACTCAGCTCAATTTTGTTTCTACCATATTCCCTCTTAAGGAAGAAAAAGTCCTATTTAGAGGAAGTCATCTCAGAATAAAGTAAACCAAAACTTTAGAGTTGCAAAACAAAGCATTCCACAATTTTTACCAGAAAATAATATTGAACTCTTTTGAAAATCAGTTGCTTTGGCTAATTGTGTTTATATAAGTCATTACTAAAAACAACATATGCTTAGAGTTGAATTTAAACGTCAGTGTTAAAAAATAAAATAAAATAAAATAAATAAACGTCAGTGTTATGTTTTACGGTAATTGTGGAAAAACGTGAAAAAACTATGTTCAAGGATAGTCATTGCAGCACTGTTTATAATAACAAGAGTAAAACCATCCTCAACTTTCAACAAGGGACTGAGTAGATTTTAAATGCATTTCTATAAGAGAAAACCATATCGTGGTAAAGAGGGCTGTGGGTGGACCAATATTTATTGACAAGATGGCTGGACATGTTGTTGACTAGATGTCTGGATGTGTCACACACATAAGATATAGAGCATGGTACAGAGCAGTTGAACTTATGGTAGCAGATATTTGTGGGTGTGAGTTTTTGTAAAGAAGACAGGGCCTGGGAGTACAAACTGGAGACATGTCAGCGGGGAAGGAGAGGGGGAAAATGTTCCATTCCAGAAACAATTCCATCTCCCAGGGTAGCGGTACTCTGAGCTGTAAAACAGAAAGGCTTGTTCCAATTTATTTTGTCTCTTTGGCTCTGGAATTGAGGGTTGCAAATGGTCTTCGTTTAAGATGCATCATGCAGCAGGCCACGTTGGGTTTTTCCCTTCATCAAGTTCAAGCACTTACAAGTGCTAAGTCTGTCTTTATAAAAAAATACTCTCTCAACAAAAGTACAGTTTTCCTTTCACTGGAGTACTTACCTGCACCAACACAATCATCTCCGTTAACTCAAAGTGACTGATTCTAATTAAGGAAGTTACTTTCAAATTTTAAATATCTTTATATGTACCTGTTGGGAGATCGTTCTCCATGGGTCTTTTGAGGTTCTGTGTGTCTTGCAAGAAGAGATACTGACTGTATTTGTTGCAGACTCTTTCAAACTGTACAGTGAACAGTTTCAGAACATAGGGAGTATGTCTCCCCCAGGCAAAGGTCAGGTTTCTTCACTCTCCACTGTAAGAAAGATATTGTGGCCCTCCAGGGCAAAGTACAGATGGGCTTATTGCCCATTATAAAAGATTCTCCCCTTATGTACCCCCGTGCATGTGCAGGATGAAGACATGAAGCCTTTTTTATAGCAGGGGAACTGATGAAAATACCAATACTTGGTCTACATTATTACTGTAACTGTTTTTGTCTCTGATACACAGATCTCATGCCATCTGTCAGTATCCATGAACCTGGAAGGCTATCCTGCTAGCTTAAAAGTAGGGTAAAATTTCAGACCCTTCGCAGTTATCGACCAAGTTATTGAAGTTACAAGTAGCTCCATTAGGACATTTAATCACATTTTTTGAATTAAGATTTATTGAATATCAAACACTAACCTTGGATGTATTGATTTCTGACATTTTTTCTTGAAGTAAGTAATTTTGATTGACTTGATCACAAACTGGCTTAAGATACTTATCATAGTATCAACTAAACTTAAAAATACATTAAGAAATAATGGTCTTTTCAAAGTTCTTTCAATTATAATGACTGATAATCTACCATTTGTCAGAACGGTTTTCTGACAAATCAATAGAAACAGAGACTCTATGTTGATTGATTTACCAAAGGTAAATTTTACTACCAGTAATTCAAAGCAATTTAAATAGAAAGAGAGAACTGGGTCAATATGAGTGGTCAAGTTAGATTGCAGTCTATAAGAAATGAAATGTCTTTGGTTTGTTTTCCAGGAAATAACCAATCGTCACAAACAGTATTTCTCAAGGACTATCTCAGGCACAAATGGACTTTTGGTTAATAGTCTCATTTTCTTCCTTATGAGCTTGTATACAACTTGGAGAAATCATTCTCTCTATAATTCCATATAATCCATATTAAGTAGCTCATCAACCCATTACTTATGTTGGTGTAGAGGTGTGATGCACCCCCATTCCAGTGCCTTGCATCACAGATTTCACACAGAAGGACCTGCTATAATCATAGTACAGAGTACGCAGACCTGGGGGCTGAGGAGGTGGGAGCAGGGATGTCTGAGAAGCCTTTCAGGAAAAGGTAAGACCGAACATAGACAGGTGTCTGTGTACAACTTCAGTGAACAAGAAGTGGATCAAAGCTTGTCAAAATAGAGTGAGGGCACAGGATTGTGGAGCCTGGAACTGACCAAGGGTTATCAAGGACACAGTGAGGAGCTTGTGTTAGCTGGAAAGTGTAGGGCTTCGGGGCTACATCCAGCTTGAAAGAGGATGATTAGTTAAGTTCAATCTAGAAATGAGTTGTTGGGGGAATGTTTCCATTGTGAAGATGTTTGAAGCGAGGGAGTGGAGGAAATCAGCAAGAGACAGTATGTAGAGTATTAAATGAGTTCACCTCTTCACTCTGGCGAGGGCCCCTGAAGAAAGAACCCACCCAGGAGACCTGAAGACCCAACTACAGAAGCAGGTGACTCACTCATATGCACACAGTAGTTGTAGGAGTGCCGGAGTTGTGATTCAAGCTGGCTTGAAAATACCATGTAACCTCAGCCAAAACCTTTACTCAACCTCAGCTTTCTCTGCTGTCCACTAAAGAATGAATCTCTGGGACCCACCGAGCTTTCTACCATCTCTGAATCCCTAATTTTATTTCTCATTAATAGTGAATGGAGAATCTGAGGCAAGACCTGGCAATCTACTAAGGAATTGCTGGGGTGAAGACAGGAGGCATTACAAACCCTGTGCCCTCATGCACCTCTTTTTGTCTCTGGGTTTATTCCAATGATGTCAAGTTGACACAGAGGCACTGCTGAAATTAAGTGTTGGCACTGTTAAAAAGCCATAGCCACTCTGACACAGTAGAAATATCAAGGCACTATCTATAGTCATAGACTGTATTTTAGGAGACATGTGAAGTTCATTTGCATTGTTCTGTATCAGATCCTCTCTGAGAATGCAAATTAAAGCTAGAGTAGTGTTGGTACCAGTGGCATTCCCACTAATAAAGTCAACAGGAGAGATGACAGTTGGATACATGTAACATGGTATGAGAAATCCAATTTGCAACCTCAAATCCATTAATTCGTGTGTTCTAGACTTTAGGTAATAATAGGCTGGAGAATTTCAAGTTTGCTTTGATAGATGAAGTGTTTGCTGGAATGGTTTTAAAAAATTTGGAGTCTGTGTCTGTGTGCCAGGCAGGATCTCTCACATTATAAAAACAAAGCTTTTGCCAAACTGTCTTATTCCTGGAAGTAAAGCAAACTAAAAATCCAACAATGGTGATATCTTAATTAAGGAGGAAGTATAGCATAGCTCAGGATATTTTCCAAGATGATCTAATATTTTTATCCCAACAATTTTTTTTAAAGAACCCACCCTCATGGTTTAAGACTATCAAGAGTCTATTATTTGGGATATTTTATGTCTTTAAGAAATACTACTATAGCCGATTGGAAATATTTTTCCTTAAGCCAATTAATTTGGGGAGGAAACGCAAGCAAAGAGGGCTGGCTCTGAGCCAGGAACTATGGTAGATGCTTTCATGAAGCATCTGATTCATGAAATAGACAGAATAGCTGATTCTGTCTTCATGGCAGCCCTGTGAGGAATGCATGAGGAAATTTAGGATCAAAACTGTAAGTATATCACCAAGTTGCTTAGCAGTAAAATTTGAGTATCCTTCTCTTTGACACAAAGGAAATCATTATTTTTTACAGGATAACATTTGAACATGACATTGAATAAACTTCATGTGATTCTTCCCTTTCTGATGGCGTGTTAACAAGAAGACCATCCTGACAATAGTCAGGAAGATGATAGATGGAACATGGGACATGGGGTGTGGGGGACTTGCAAACTCTGTCAGTTCAGCCTCCCACCCCATCTGGGCACCTGCATACACCTCCCCAGTGAGGGGCCACGGTCCTTCAACTGATTGCCTTCTATGATTCTCATTTTTTTCATTGGTGTCTAAATTACTTGTCAATTTCAAATGCTAACACACTTTTCCCCCAATGATGATAATTGTTAGAAGACCAAGAGATTTTTTTCTTTCTTTCCTTTTCCTTTTTTTTTTTTTTTTTGGTTTTTGTATGATTGTTGTTGTTAATTAAGGAGTTTTAAGCTTGAACTAGTGGGCTGGATGCATAGATAATAAGTTCAGGATTCTGACTCAGTTTTAGGTTGTCACCCTGATGACTTCAAAGTTGTCAGATTTTACAACTTCGGTTCTTATGTTAGATATACAAATGAGTCAAATGCAGCTTTCTCTATATATTCCCAGCTGGTTACTGGCTTTTGTGACCTAAGTATGCATCTCATTACTTGCGTGGGCAAGGTTCCACCACTTATTTTTCTTTTTTTTTCCTTTTTTAATCCATAACAACTCCTGAATTTGCATGCATTCACATTTCTTGGATGTCACAGCTGAGTTTCTTTCCAATTTCGGTGAAGATTAGTGGAATAAGAATTGCAAATGTGTGAAGTCCTACCAGTTTAAATTAGCCATAATGAAGTTGGCCTTCTCCAGGGTAAAATTATGAGATTTTGGTAACCAATCTTACAGGTTTTCAGAGGCAATCCCATATGGGATATAATTAACTGAAGGCAGGAATTATTATTTTTCTGTATTTAATCAAAGTCACACCACTATTGATGGTCCCAATAGTCATCATTAGAATGTGAAGCAATTGAGTTCTGAAAAGAATAGCTGTGTAATGAACCAGAAGTGGGGCCAACAGAGATGGGCATCTTACTGAGATGCCAACATCAGTCATGCCAATGGTGGGGGTGGGGGGTATTCTTGTCTGATGTATCATGGCAAGGACTCCTATATAACTGCTTATAGATTTATGTTACTTTACCCAGTATCTCTGAGAGATCTGCCTTCCAGTTCCTTGCAGGAGCTACCAATCTATTCATGCATTCTGTCTTCTCATAAATCCCTGTCTACTCCCCACCACTCCAGCAACTGACTTCCTCTTCGATCTCACTTTTGCTTGAATTCATCTTAGCCTCCTGTTTGTCTGAAATGGAAACTCCTGACTATAGAACACACAAATTTTTTTGCTTAATGTGTAGTTCTCTTTATTGATTTGACCCTTTCCCCTCTATGGTCCAGGTTCTCACCAGACTGAGGAGTCAGAGGATGTTTAAAGTGTTCTTCCAAAGAGGGCCTCCACCACCGCATAGGATAGTGGGTTCCAACAACAATATATGATTGGTTGCCACACTTACAAGAGAACTTCTGTGCTTGAAGAATGCACTTCTTATGGCTTTTGGTGACAAGTGTGCACTGTTGTCAATTAATCAAGTAGTTAAAAAACAAAAACAGCAGCAACAATTTCACTCAAGTTATAGATTAGATCATTTAGCACAGCAGGTGTTTTCTTTGCTTCTTGATTTGTACTAATTCACACAAATGTGTCACCCAGCTACCACTTTAACCATTTCAGTCTGAGGAGTGCTTTGTTTAGCAGTGCTTGAATTCTGCACAGCCAAATTACTGAAAAATAAGGCTTATTTCTAAGTTTCTGAAGATTCTGTCATTCAGTGACTTTAGTTTGGACAGAGTTTAGATGAACTTTTATCATTTAAAGTCTGCATTTTCATCACCATAGTCATATTGTTGATGGAACTGAGAGCTCCAGGTAAGATCCATCCATCCTAAAGACAAGGTTATGATCACAAAGCTTTTGTCAACTCCAAGCCATCCCCATCTTCTTGGAGATGATTTTAAAGTAGGCACACATCCACAAGACTGGATTTGATAGGCTCAGTGTCTGCAACGCACATTTATTTTCCAGGTGGTGCAAGATAGTCAAAATGACTCTGATGAACTACCTTCCTTAAACTAAATTATTCAGGGAAGGAGTCGGGAAAGAGGTTCCAGGTGAATGAGGTGAAAGTGTGGAGGTGAACAGCATGGGCTCACACAGGGCAGGAGGTTTGGTGTTGAGGGCGATTGACATGGATCCAGCTGGAGTTGGACAAAACAGATAGCTCTAGAAAGATCTCAACAAACAAACATAGGTGTCAGTAGATTATATTATATGGATTCTATCATAGTATTTTGATGAGTACTTGTTGAGTGGAGAAGTCATAGCAATCTCAAGGTAATGATGATTTCCAGAAAAGAACAGGCAGAATGCTTTATTTCAGATACTCACACACGGAAAACTGCATGAATTATAAGGTGTGTAGGAGGCTCATAGGCATATGTATTGCTAAAGCAAATACTTCATCTCAAGATATCTATTTAAGCTCATTAAAAAAGGAATCAGCAATATTGTCAGAGCACATACAAATAAGGCTCATAATGAGGTGGCTGGATGGAATCATTCCTGTGAGAGTGGGAAGTACTCAGAATTTGAGCAGTGAATCAGCTTTACAGAACCCACTATTTGCTCATCATCAGAGTATCAAGAAATCGGCATAGTAGGAGGGCTAACCCGCTGTGCAAGTGCCTGACAGTAAAGCAGAAGACCCCAGGAGATGAGGCCTTGCTCTCCCTTCTCTGGGGTGCTCCAGCCCAAGCAGGACTCGGGGATTGAGCCTTTGGGCTTGCTCAGCTCATAATGTGGGCTCTTTCCAAGTCTTCGAGAGGCAAAGGATAGCCAAAGGCTCGCATATTCCTAGGTAACAGATTGGGTATTAAGTAGAACAGGGTCAAGTAAGTATCTGCCCTGTGTCTTGGATAGTTGATGGCTCTTAGAGAGATTCATTGATTAGGAAACTATCCTCTGGTTTGTGAGTGATGACCAGCTTCTAGGAGCAGTACATCGCTGCTGATGGAGGGGTGGGGGATATGAGGAGTAGCGCCAACTGTAGATTAGCCTGCCACCAAAATGTTAAGGCCAGCGCCACTTTGAAGAGCACTTCTAAGGTTATTACACTTGCTGAATATTCTCTGTATAAATTCACATGGAGGTTGCAAGCACAAGACACTAATCTACTTCCCAAATGGTACTTTGTGGAACCTATAAATTACTACTAAAATAAAATGTTTATGGATTAAATAAATTTAGGAAGAGGGCATATTAACATCCCTTCTTGGCCATTCACTGACTTTCACATGGAACATAATTTTGTTTAAAGCTCAGAAAGGCAATGTAGCAAAGAAACCAGGAATTCCTTGTCTATTTTTATCAGAGAAGAACCATTTTTAACAGCATCTGCAATTGATTCCTTTTGGCTTATCTATGAGCCAACTTCTCTCTGTATCACCACTCACTTCACACAAACACGCCCTTAAGCCCAAGAATGGGCTTCCAACAGTCATATTTATACAGTGGAGCTAAGGAATTTGTTGAGATTGGCAAGACAGGCAAGAAGGTAATGCTTAAGTTCAGAAGTATGTGCTTAAAGCCCAAACTTACAAGTTGCCTCTCCATCCTCTCTTCCCCATGCCCTTCCAGCATCCCCTACCAATCGGCTAATTAGGGAGAAAAGCAGTCAAAACTAGTTTCTTGAGAGCCATTTGCCAACTATGGAAAGATGAGCTATGACCACTCTTTGTTCTCAAGACCTCTCTGTCCACCGGATGGAATTGGACACAGGCAAGCCTCTGAGCTCTCTTAGATCCTAGATTCTTGGTTTTCCCTGTTTTCTCCTGCCTCCAGGTGCTGCTGCTGTATAGGAATAAGGTGAGTATGAGCTTTCCCAAAGTGCAGAGCCTCCCCCTTCACCCAACTCTGCTGGTTTTGAGGTTCTTTCAATGCCCATCAGTAGTCAATGGGATTTTGACAAAAACTGTGGGCATAGCTACCATTGCAGAAATGAACCAGACTCATGCAGCCTCAACAGATATTCCTAATAAGATATCAAAGAAACTCCAGACCTGGGGGTTGTCAAGTTTATGGCTTGTCTAGGGAAAGGAAAAAGCTGGCCCCCAGACAGAGGAGGGAAAGAATGTGTCCAGGGAACAGAGGGAGGATCCCAGAGCCTGATGCCAGACCCTTCCTGAAATCACTCTCAGATGCATGGGCTACTGGGAGCCCCAATATCTTTTTTTTTTTTTTTCTTTTTGAGTCCAGACAAACTCAAGCTGGTTTTGGTTTCTTGGGCAATGGTCTTAACCAGTATGACACCAGTTGATATCATAGGGATCCAGGGCTCAACTGGGGCCTACTTTGTAGACCAGATTCTCTGGAAACTTTCCAGGAATAAAAAGGACAAGTACAGAGATGGTATAATCTATCCTTTGTTTCACTGCACACTTAACTCCTGCCATTGTTCAAAATCCAGCTTCAAACTATTCCATTGCCTCCATAGTGATGTATGAAGACCACAAAAAGGTGATTCGGTATGAGGATATGAAGAAAGTAAGACATGATTTTTAAAGGTAAAGGGCTCACAGCCTTGGGGTGAAGAAGGACTAGATAAGCAAAGAATGAGATCATCAGGAAGCACATCCAAGAAAGACAAAAGTCCAAGAGATGAGTCAGAATTCAGCACCTAACTTTCAAAATATTTGGGCACATTGTTTTTCTTAGATCAGGGTTGCACAAATATTATTAAAAATTAAAACAATAACAACAAAAACACACACACAAAAACCAAAACAGGCAAATATAAAGAATACTAAGTATATGAAAACAGATTGTGCTTTCCACAGGGGTACCCGCGATTTTATGCAGTCACAGACCTTCACTGATTGAGGATCTTGTACAAGAAAATAAATGGCCATTGATGCCACAGTGATCTTCCTGGGCTTTGCTAGTCTCAGCCTCTGGTGACCATCATAGGAGAGCATAGCAACCAAGCAATTCAGACTGAGAAGCCAAGGAACAAAATCAATCATTGCTGAGGGGATTAACTTCAGACATAACCTGTAGAACAGAGAGTCATAGAGCAAAAGGTTTCTGTACCAGATAACAGAAATCTGAACAGACACATTTAAAAAGAAAAATCATACTCAATTATTGTTATTGAGTCTCCAGCAAGAATGTCTGTGGAGGAAACAAAATGTAAGGTGGAGAAGTACAGTTGAGTGCCATTTGACTCAAGATTTCGTTGTATCGCCATGTGTTAAACTTGCCATAGTTGTTCACTATTCCAGTTGCTGCTGAAAACAAAACACCCTCAAACAGTGGAGTAAGAAGAACAGTTATTATTGTTGTTGTTATTATTATTATTTTTATTAATCCTCATGGTCTCTCACCCAGTTGTAGTTAGATGGTGGTTGGGCAGTGGTCAAACTAAAAGCTTCCTTGCTCACATGTCTGGCACCACGGTGAAAGACAGGGGTGGCTGGGGTTCTTCTAAGAGAAATTGCCACAAGCTGCATGACCTTTTCTAGTCCAGGCTTGAAAGTCATGCAGTGTTGAGGCACCTGGGCAGCTCAGGTGGTTAAGCATCTGCCTTTGACTCAGGTCATGATCCTGGGGTCCTGGGATAGAGCCCCAGATCCAGTCTGGCTCCCTGCTCAGTGGGGAGTTTGCTTCTCCCTCTGCCCTTCCCCTACCCCCTCATGAGTATGCTGTCTTGCAAATTAATAAATAAAATCTTAAAAAAAAAGAAAGTAATGCAGTGTCACATCCCTTAAATTATATTTATAGAGTCACAATGGCCCATTCAAGTTCAAAGGGGAGGGCATAGACACTCCAGCCCTTAATGAGAAGGAATACCCTTAAACTTGAAGATATTTTTTAAAGTTATTACATTCCTGCTGTCTGAAAAATACTTAGCCTGTAGAAAGCCCTACCCCACCCTTTTTAAGAAATATTTTGTAACCATGAAGTGCTTTGGAGTAATTCTAATTTTGCCTAAAGCTCTTCTTTCACATATATCTAGCTGCGTGAACAGGAGCAATCTATATATAACTTTTCTGAGGCTCTGCTTTGTTGGCACCAAAATAAGGATAATTTTTAGGAATGGTAGGAGAATTAAACAAATAATGCAAATAAAGGTCTTAGTATAGTACGCTTCTTATAGTGGGTGTTTAATCAAGTAATAACAAATCTCAATTTTAAGCCAATTCAAGTCATCACCTCTTGCTTTCTTGCTTCCTCTAAGCTCCCTTGATTCCAACAGTTTGACATATGATTCATGATTGTAGCACTTTTTTACCGAGGTGTTTATAAATGCATAAAATAGTACAGTATTGATAACTGAGGCCCTTCCTGGAGGAAGAAGGATGAGGGAAAAGGAACACTGCTTGTCACCCTGTATCTTCATGGACACTTGGAATTTTTAACCTAGTAAGTCAATATTTAACCTATTTTATTTCCTATTCTTGAAAGCAAATAATATATTTATAAAATTTTAAATTGCAAAGAAAACATTAACCTAATTAATAAGATAGGAATCTTTTTATGTGATCATAATATCTTTAATTTCAGCAAAAATAATTGCTAACATACTGATTATTGCTTACACTGGAGGCTATTCAGACTGATTTTATATAGTTTGCTTTCCCTTTTACAATTGACTCAAATTTTAATCAACAGTTATTTCTTTATAATTATTTGCATTTAGCCTTAATGGCCCCAGCCAGCTCCTTCTACTCTTTCCAAGTAAATGCAATTGCAGAAAATAAGGCTTCTTAGAATTCTTAAACTTCCCTAAATAGGCCATCAATCCCTTGTTGATCTCTACAGGTAAGCTGTATGGATTTCCTATTAGGAGACTTTTTTATTACCATGAAGAAAATAGAGGCTATCACTAAAATGATTTAAACTATCTGTGTCTTTGTTCTTCGAATTTTGATAAACCCTTTGGCGGAGACTCAAATAACTCACATTATTAGGTGATTTCACATGATAGGAGTAGCTTTAGAATGTGTCAAAAACCCTTTATAGCAGTCTTACTTAGTCCTGCTAAGGGAGAATTCTCTCTCGCTTGGGCTGACTGTGAGCTGGGACATTGATCCCCTACCCTCAGCCTGGGACTTATATCATTAGTTCTTCTGGTTCTTAGGCCTTTGCAGTCTGACTGCAACTACACCACTGGTTGATCTCCATCATGCTGATGGCAGACTGTGGGACTTCTCAGCCTCCATAATCACATGAGCCAAGTCCTCATAATAAAACTACCCTCCCCCCGCCGCTTGGTTCTGTTTCTCCAGAGAACCCTTACTAACACACCTTTACACATCTTGGTTTTTTAGTTACTCGCTATTCCCCCCCTCCAAGTATGCATGTCTAGCCTTGGGTCTGTCTACAAAGATCTGTTACCTTCATGTTCTGCATTTAGTTACCACTTTGTAGTTAGCCCTTTTTCTCTCCCAGGGAAACCTCTGACACTGTCAAGTTTCTATAAATGAGAGACTTCTTTCCACACTATGGCAGCATAACTTGTCTTTGTATAAAAATTTGCATTTCCCTTCCCCAAAGATAGTATTTTAAAGGATGTTCAAAATCTATCCCTTTGAAAAGAATTTCTATTTCCCACTGCAAGGAACACTTTAATATTCCTAGTTCCTGTGAAATGTCTTCCACAGATTTATTTCGAGGTAAATGAGTTTTGGCATGAGCTTCAATCTTTGATAGAGTGTGTTTAGAAGATGAATCTTCCAAAGTAATTTAATCCCAAAGGATTTTTCAATCACAAATGTTTTAGCCATTGTGTCTAGATTAATCCAAACAACTCTCAAAATATAAACATATCTCCCTTCTTCCTGTACTTCCACATTGACTTTAACATAATTAAACTTATTGTGCTTTACAGTTACAATTGATATGTTTACAAAGAACCTCAAAATATACTCATTTCCAGGGTACTGTAAAATTAAATATTGGACACTAAGAAGTCTTTGGTTATCTCTTGCTGATCCAACCTTGGAAACAGAAATCAAATTCAAATATCAATTGATCTCATTAATCAGTAGTTCTTATGAATAAAGGCACACATTGTGTCACATTTAGTCAGCTTTAGCTCATTTGAAAATTAATTGCACAAGGTCAAAGTCAACAAGAACCACCAACAATAGCAGGAGTCCCTATGAGATGTGTAATAAAGGATGAAAAATTATAATCCATTTGCCAACTGCTTTAGTAAATGCAACTCTGGAGAAATATTCTTTGCTCTGTCCATTTATTACTCAAATTGAAACAAAGTAGTTTAAGGATGAGTCTTTTGTGTTCACATTTCCAGAGATACTTTTTGTTCAATTTACACCAGCAACTGAACTAATGTTGATAAAGTTGAATATAAAAATAAATAATTTAATAGATGACTGACTAGTGGGAGCATTTTATAGGCAATATCAACTCAACTATGTCCCTTAGGTAGAAGCAGCTAGTTCTGGGCAAATATCAACTGTTAAATAGCATCCCTGCAGGAAGTCCACCCTGTGTCTTTTCCAGTTCCTCCTTCTTTCTCAATGCCATGGGGACAACAGTCTGCTTATTTACTACTGGAGAATTCCACTTCTCCTCATATTCCTCCACCTCTAGTCTGCAAGGTTAAGGACTTCAACAACTTGAGGAAGCATTAGCTTTACTTCTCTGTTTAACTACCTAATCTCTAGGGGTATAGCCTAAGATTTAAAATTCTCCCACTATCCCTCTTTCCTTCTTTCTGCCTCTCTCAAAGGAAGAGCCACTTTTGTGGTTTTCAAGCGTGGGTTAGTTGTGTATATAAGACCATCTCCTCAGCAGAGCAGCACTTGGCTACTTTCCCTGGATAGCAGGGACTCTTGGCCTCAAAGCCTCTCATTACAACTTGTTTGGGAAAAATCGAGAAATGGACGTGGCCCAAAGTGAGCACCAAGTCACACTGCAGAGGTTTGAGTTGCAGGCCTAGCCAGTTATGCAGATAACTGTGTATTAAAAGATGAATGGTGGGGCACCTGGGTCGCTCAGTGGGTTAAAGCCTCTGCCTTCTGCTCAGGCCGTGATCCCATCATGATCTCAGGGTCCTGGGATTGAGCCCCAGATCGTGCTCTCTGCTCAACGGGGAGCCTGCTTCCCCCTCTCCCTCTGCCTGCCTCTCTCCCTGCTTGTGATCTCTCTCTGTATAAATAAATAAAATCTTTAAAAAAAAGAAAAGATGAATGGAGTGTAAGAAAAGAAGAAAAAAAGAGGATGGAGTAGAAGCACTTCCAATATGGTGGAGTAAAGGTCTTTGAAAGTATGCTCCTTCATAAAAACAATTACAATGACAAAAATGAACAAATCAACAAATCAGTAACAGCAACAATAACAACAAAAACCACTCAAAATTCTGGAAATTGATGAAATGCTTGCCAAAGGATCCAAGGAATATTTATTAATGAAAAATGGTTGAACCAGGGTTAGAACAAGAAGTTCGTAGCATCTTAACTTGCCATATTCCTATCTTCTTCTCCCAGTTCGGTGGTGGTCTTGAACTCAAAGGCCTTAACAAGCATGGTGGCCATGAAAATCAGTAGCCTAGCAACCCCTGGAAAGGGTGAGGAAAGGTCAGGCCTCCTTAAAAGCTCTACCTCCAAATAATTTCCAACTGTTTTTTCCTATAAGGTAACAGTAATCAAAACACTGTGGTACTGGCATAAGGATAGATATTTAGATCAACAGGATGGATTGGAGAGTCCAGAAGTAGCCTGCATATCTATGGGCAGTTGATTTTCAGCAGGGAGGCCAAGACAATTCAATAGGAAAAGAATAGTCTCTTTAACAAATCCATGACAACTGAAAATTCACATAAAAAAAAAAAAAAGAATGTGGATCTCTACTTCACAATATATACAAAATTTACCATTATATATAAAAATTATCTCAAAATGGATCTGTAACTTAAATATAAATGCTAAAAGTATAAAACTATTAGAAAAATAATATAGAAGTAAACATTTGTGATCTTGGACTGGCAATGGTTTATTAGATAATGACCTCAAATACACAAGTGACAAAAATAAAAACAGATACATTAAACTTCACCTAAATGTCATACTTTTGTGCTTTGAAGGGTACCACTAAGAATGAAAAGACAACCTGCAGAATGTATGGAAATATTTGCAAATCATCTATTTTATAAGGGAATTGTATTCAGAACATATAAAGAATACTTTCAAATCAATAATAAAAAGACAAATAATCCAAATGGAAAATAGGAAAAAGATCTGAATTAATAACAAATTCCATAAATTGAATATATTCTTAAAGAATATAGACAAATGACCTCCACATGTATGAAAAGATGTTCAACATCATTAATCGTTAGAAAATGCAAATGAAAACAAGATACTACTTCATACCTACTACAGGATTAGAATCCAAAAGTCAGAAAAAAAAGCAGGTGTTCAAAAAATGCGGAGAGCTTGGAAGCCTCATATAATGTTGTAGGAATGAAATATGAAGCAGCTGCTGTGGACAACAGTCCAGCAGTGTCTTAAAATGTTAGATATAGTTACCCATAGGACTCAAATTTCACTTCCAGGCATGGACCCAAGAGAATGGAAAACATATGTCCAGGCAAAAATGTATATATAAGTGTTCATAACGGCATTATTCATAATAGCCAAAAGGTGGAATCAACTCCAGTGTCCATCAGTTGATGAATGGATAGTGGTATATCCACACAATAGAATATTATTTATCAAAGAAAAATAGATGAACTTTGAAAACTCTGCGCTTAGTGAAAGAAGCTGGTTTTTATATACAACGTCCACAATAGGCAAATCCATAGAAACAGAAAGAGGGTAAATGGTTGTCAGAGGGGAATGGGAAGTGGCTTCTAATGGGTATAGGGTTTCCTTTTAAGGTGAGGAAAATGTTCGAATATTAGATCATTGCCATCATTGTACAACTTTGATTATACTAAAAATGACTGATTTTTACATTGTAAAAGGATAAATTTTATGATATGTGAATAATGTCTCAATAAGGCCTTTTTAAAAAAAGTATATTTATGAATTAGGTTTAAAAAATGTAGATTGAGGGGCGCCTGGGTGGCTCAGTGGGTTAAAGCCTCTGCCTTCGGCTCAGGTCGTGATCTCAGGGTCCTGGGATCGAGCCCCACATCGTGCTCTCTGCTCGGTGGGGAGCCTGTTTCCCCTTCTCTCTCTGCCTGCCTCTCTGCTTACTCATGATCTCTCTCTCTCTGTCAAATAAATAAATAAAATGTTAAAAAAAAATAAAATAAAAAATTTTAAAAATGTGGATTGATAGGTTTTCATGCATTTTATGTTATTCAGAAGAAAAGGTGAATCCGTTTGAAGAAGGGTTTTCTGGTTACATTTTTGGACTTGCCAGTATGTAAATTTCAACTTCATTGTGTGGCAAACTGGCTCACATGGGTAGATATACAAAATTACTGACCATCTGGTGAGTATTGAAATTCTATTCTGTTTTCAAAACTAAAGAGAGGCCATTTTTACTTTCTGAAAAGATCAAAGTGGTGGTAAATATAAATCCTCTTGAGAACAACACCTTCCTTGCAGAGCCTGGAAAACAAATTGATTTTAGAAAATGGAAGCTGTATTGACACATGGAGATTAGAGTCAGTCATTCTTTCAATTTGCACATATTTATTAAGTGCCTACATGCACACAGCAATTATTTTTTTATTGGAGCTGGGAATAAAAATACTTGATTCCTTAAGATGCTATCTACCTGAAGCTCTGAAAGACTTTAAAATAGACATTAATATACCACTGATTTTTTGTGGAGATGTTACATTTATAATCAAATTCATCTGTTTTAAAACAATGTTCTTGCCCTTTAGTGGAGAAACAAGCAATAAACAGTTACTTAATACTAGTTCAGGGAATGGTCACAAAGCAGGGTAAGGGGTTGAAGGTTCTGGAGGGGAAAGTCCTGATAAAATGGAAAGAAGTCCCGGGATGCCTGGGTGGCTCAGTCAGTTAAGCAGCTGCCTTCGGCTCAGGTCATGATCCCAGGGTCCTGGGATCGAATCACACGTTGGGGTCCTGCTTCTCTCTCTGCCTCTGCCTGCCACTCTGCCTGCTTGTGCTCTCTCCCTCTCTCTCTCTCTCTGACAAATAAATAAATAAAATTAAAAAAAAAATGGAAATATGTCCTTCCAAAGAGTTACCATTTGAAGTAAGACCTAGTTGAAGTAAGGGAGATAGTTATCTGCCAACATAGCTCTCTAAAAGGAAGAACAAGTGCAAAGGCTCTGAGGCAAGAGTGTCTGTGGTACATTAAGGACTATATTGTAGCTGAGGTCCTGAGATCAAAGTGGATCATGAACAGAGGTGAGGTCAGAGAGAAACCAGGAGCAGACCACATAGGGCCCTGGTAAGAGCTTTGAATTTTATGCTAATATCAGTGGAGAAGTTAGAAGCTAGATGTTTTATTTTTCTACATCTCTGATGTTCATGAAAAGAATCAAAAGTTCAGTTTTAGAAGATGTGCTGTCCTATATTTTCCAAATTTTGGATAAAATTTCATTTCCCATTTCTTTAACACTTGCATATACTCCAAAAAATGGATGAAAACTTGAAATGCCAAATGTTTTCTTTCCAAATTACATCACCCCTTAAATCTCCTACTAGGGATCTTGCTAAAAAATCATGTAATATGTGAGAGTCCTTCCAGCAACAGAGCCTAACCAGGAGGGGATGCTGGCTTTGAAGAGGGTTTGCAACAACTGTTGCTCCTTTACTCATTTGGACACACGAAAGGTACGTGGAACAATTTGGTGGTGTCTTCTTGACCTGCAAACAATTGTTTCATTAAGCAAATAAGCAAAAGCAGCTGGCAAAACAACTAGTTGATTTATCAGTGCTTTTACTTTTTAGTTGATTGCTTTATTGTTGTTTTTTTTTTTAAAGATTTTATTTATTTCACAGAGAGAAACACAGTGAGAGAGGGAACACAAGCAGAGGGAATGGTAGCGGGAGAAGCAGGCTTCCTGCCGAGCAAGGAGCCCGATGTGGGGCTCGATCCCAGGACTCTGGGATCATGACCTGAGCTGAAGGCAGTCGCTTAACGACTGAGCCACCCAGGCGCCCCATTTTGCTTTATTGTTTTTGATACAAATTAGAGTTTTAGAAATTAACAGTTTAATTAGTACTTATCTTCCCCATGGAATAAGACAGAGAATTAAAGACAAGTTGGATAAATAGGTATTTCTTCCCTTCCTTGATTTGGAAAACAAACAAACAAACAAATAAAAACAGTAGCCCATATTGCAGGGACTCCGAAAGCATTCACTTTCACTCCCCCACCCTTGATGCAGGCAACATGAAGCATGCCACAGCTCCATTCTCTCAACGAATTACTGAGAAATGAAGATTTTAAGAAAAACTTTGTGAGGCGATGGAAGAGGAAGTAAGGGAAAAGTGCTAATTTACATGTTAACATTTTACTCAAAAGAAATCCATTCTGGACCTTGTCTTTCAAAGTGCCTAAAATAGTTCCTCTACTCTTATGAATCAGCTTCCATGTTCCACTGAAGGGAAGGATGGGGGAGGATGGAGAAAACCTATCAGTTAGTGGACTAGAACTTTTTCTTACTCCTCAAGCATGCCCCACTGAGAGGAGTGTCAGGGTCTAAATTGCATTCCACTAATGAAACAGTTAGGGAAAATGCCTTGAAGAAATGTAACTGGTGAGATAGTAAGAGGGTAAGCTCAATTGGAATTGGCACCTATATTAAGGTGGGCACTGGAGGCGCTGAATGAAACCAGGCTAGCAGAACATGGTATCTATAGAGAGTTGCCAACAGCCAGAGGTGGTAATCTTGGGCAAAGAATCAGTGTTGGGGAGTTTTCATCTCATTTCTGGAGTTAGATATGGGAATAAAGGAAGGGGTTCCCCAGTGGAAAATGGAGCATGGCCATTAACAGCGTTGCCTTATAGCAGACAGTAATTAGAGACCTACAGGGGCACCTGGGTGGCTTAGTGGGTTAAAGCTTCTGCCTCCGGCTCAGGTCATCATCTCAGGGTCCTGGGATCGAGCCCCGCATCAGGCTCTGCTTAGCAGGGAACCTGCTTCCCCCTCTCCCAACACCTGCCTCTCTGCCTACTTGTGATCTCTTTCTCTCTCTCTGTCAAATAAATAAATAAAATCTTTAAAAATAATTAGAGACCTACACAGTCAGTTGGCAAAGAAAAACCCATGAGCAGATCTGGGAGTTCAATCACCAGATCCCATTAGAGGGAAAGGGGGCTAGAAGGGACAGACACAATGGCAAGAATGAGGCAGACCTGGTCTAGTCTGAGAGTGTCTAAAGGATTTGATAGGTTATGAAGTGAGTGACTCAATGCAGGGATCAAGGAAGGATGACTTACTAGAAGTGGGGAACAGAATAGGGGCACGGGCTGAGGTTCAAGGCGGAAGGCCAGTTCCTTCTGTCGGGAATGTAACAGCATGGCCCTTGCCCTGGAAGTCCCATCAGATGAACATGAAAGGCAAATCCATCAGCGTGTTTCAGGACTCCAACAACCTACAAGGGAGATGTGATGCAGTGGCTGAGAAGGTGCAGGCACTGGGATTGCTTAGTGGCCATTATTGTAGGTTAGGCTTGGTCTTTGGAATGAGATAGAGTAGAGCATGCTGGTCGGAATGATGGCACCCCAGTTATGGGGAGAATGGGTACTGGTCATGGGTCGGACAGGAAACCGATGGCACATTCAAGCTGGTAAAAGAGGAGAGCTTAATGAACACATAATTAATAAAGATAAAGGGAGAGGTAAAGATAATCATCTGGAGATGGTGATATACCCTAGAGCTAAAAAACAAGCAAAACACAGGGAGCTGTTACCACCATTAGGGCCTAAAAGAGCAGGAAGAAGAGACATCCTTATAAGAAGACGACTCAGTATGACCTATGGCCTTTGTTCATGGAACAGAGCCAATGGTAACCTTAGTCTAGTAGGGAGAGAGCTACTTCAGGAAATAAATACTCTGATTTTTCTCTTCCCAAGCTGCAGTCTCCTGCTGGTGCCTCTCCTTGGCTAAATTTGAAGCCAGTGGGAAAAGAAGCCCAGCTGAAGCATTTTCTAGAGCATAGTTTCCAAGGACCCTGGGAAGTGGTAGTGGACATATCTGGTTGAGGAGTCAACAAATCTCACAGCCAGCACAGATCTTGGAAATCAGGGTGGGTTTGATCTTCATATGCATACGTAAAGCATATATATACGTGTTGAATAACTACATATATACATATGTGTGTGTGTACACACATATGTATTCTTTATATATATATGCACACACATATATATATATTCCTATTTTGAGATTGCTCTCATTTGTATAACTAAATTTATTTTTATGTTTATTTTATAATAATTTATAATGTCTATTTTTATAACTATATTGAGAAAGAACAACTTTGTATTCAAGATGCTTTTTTCTATATTGCATAGAGAACAAAGTTCTAAGCATTCTGTGGAATGTAGATATCTTTTTTTTTTACAATAAATAGAAGTTTTATTCCAGAAAACCAATTACTGATGATGATTTCTTTACTCAGAATTGCCAAAATTGGTCTTAATTATATTCTTTGAGTGTGTTGATTTTTTTCCCTCTATTAATAAGTTAAAGTCCAGTGGATAAAATACATTTTATGTTTATGAAATTAGATGAAACTCACTTTCTGATACTCACATCTGAAGACTTAAGCACTTGTTTTATTGACCTGAAAATTTCACCTTGAAACACAGTGACTTGCTTCCCATACTTTGTCTATCAGAAGGGCAATAAAGATCTGATATAAAGCAGAATGCGCAGAAATAGGTAATGGGCTCCCTTTGCAAAAGAATCTCACCTCAAGGGCAACCAGATCATGAGAAGGAAATTAAATCTTTGGGTTAAATTATGGATTTGCAGTGAGGAAATTTGACTACTTCACTTTTTTTTCCCTCAATGGGCTCAGGAATCCCATGTGCCACCAAAGATAGGGATACACCAGTTAAATGGCTTAAATGACAAGGTGGAAGCTGCCAGAAGAAGTAAATGTCATCGTGGAAAACAATTTGAGAAAATTAGTACGGTGCTTTCAATGAAAGCATTCTACATTTTTTTCTTGCCCAGCCCAAAATTAGAACAAGTATGACACTGAGCAGTGGGTGGAGGGTTGGAGTACAGGGTAGAGAATAGTAATTTCAGAATCTGAGGCCTGGTGGAAGTCAGAGACAGCTCAGTTTAGCAGAATAGAATAGGGACAGGCGCATCCCATCTGTGTGGCATTTGGCAGGTTATGTTCTTCCTTCTTCTTATCTATAAAATAGGGATGGTGTAAATAACATCGACTTTGCTTACTTCAGTAAAAGAAGTATGAATATCTGAGGATTTCATCGGCAAGACAGCATAATGTAGTATGTGACTTTTTTATGTTTGTGTAGAGAAGAAATAAAGTGGCTTTTGGTGACTGTCCTAGATAAATTTCTAGGGTACTATTAATAGGAATTGACTTGAGCCTAATTGAAGACTGGTTACGTAAAATGATATTTATTATTACTAATGACGCCCCAGAAATGAGCAGCGAGTAAAGTAATAACTAATTTGAATAATTATTTTGGCAGATGATAAAACAGGGCAATGCTGTGTCATTGAGAGAGTTGTGTTCTCTGATATTTAGAGAGAAAATCAGAATAGAGTCCAATTAGATGACTGTGTGATGATTTATTAAGCCTGTAGGGTCAATAGAAAATGTGTAACTACTACAGATGCATCACCCAGACTGAAAGGCATGAAGAGAGGCAAAGAATGATTTAAATGCATTAACATCATTCTTAATGACCATTTTCTGATCCTGTACATGATCTATCCTCTATTCTCATCTCATCCCCAAGTGTTGTTTAATATACATTCTGGCTGACCTTACCAGTCTAGTAATTTCAGATTTAGCTGAAGCAGATACGAAGAGTAATTGCATTCATTAAGATTGATTTGATTTCTGTTTTCTTCTTTAATTCATATTTTAGGGCCCCCTTTTGGGTACCCTGTGTTGTGCCAGACACTGGAAAGTCAACATAAGCATCCCTGCCTTGGTCCTGACAGGATCATTCGGGCTGTCACATGTGGCTCCCACAACTACTCATGATTCAAGCTCTACATCCAAGGTAGGTCAGCCTGGCAGTGAGAGGCAGCTTATGAACTTCCATGTGCTGTTTATATCCTAGAATTGGTAAATGCTGGTGCAGATTGGAGTGGGTTCTTCCATTCTTGAGATCTTCCTACGTACAATGTAAAGATCTTTATTTGCCTTTGTAATTTACTTTTGAGCTTCCTAGGAGATAATCAGTCCATATTGGTTTAGTCATCTGATATCTAGAAGTCTGAAAAAATGCAAAGGTGTTAGAAGAAACCACAGATTGTTTTTGAAACAGTAGTTCCTGGGTCTCATAGGTCATAAGATCAGGGAGCACATTCTTTTCTTTAATTTTTCTTTCAAAATCCTACCATCCTTCAATATGCATCCTTCAAAATCCCACCATCCTTCAAGCGTCTCTTTTCAATGAAATCCTTCTTTATCGCTCTAGACAAAAAGCATTTATTTTTTCTAAATTACATAAGATTTCACCCCTTTACCTATTGCTGGATACTTAACCTAATATTTTTTTCATCTGTTTGATTACTCATGCCCTCCTTTAAATGAGAAGCACCTAGAGGTAAGAGAATGTCATGTTTTTGTATCCACCTGCTACTATGCATAGTAAGTTCTCAATAAATATATCTTGAAATAATTATTTTTTTAAAATAATTTTTAAAATTTTTTTAAAATAATTTTAAAAAAATTTTTAAAATAATTTTAAAAGTACACATCTGATTTTTTATTTGATGGAAAAGGTTATTTAGTGCCCTTGCCATTAAGAACATACTAAATGAAAAGACTAATAATGTCAAGGTGTATTAACGGATTACAATTCAGAGTGTCCACCTTCAATCTTATACTAAGACAGATTAAAAATGGTAGCTTAATTTTTAAATAATTAGTTAACTTTCCACTAAAGTGTAACCATTAGGACTACAATCTGAACTGGTTAGTTTTCTCCTTGACTGACTTTGCTCCTACTCAGGCAGTGACCCTCAATACTAAAGCAATTTGTCACACAAGGGAGTTTTATTGCTTCTCAGCTGGGCATAGTCAAAATTCCTTGCCAAATGTCAAAGCTGTAAATACTAATAGATTGTGTTGATGTTCTTTTGGAATTTAAGATGGAACTGTGCCCTCTATTTAAGGCGGGGGGGATTCTGGGTCTCCTTTTTTTCCAACTATGAAGCTGACTGTTTCCTGCCAGGAGGCAATGATCCACTGGGACAGATTTGAGGGAATTTGAGTATCATCCTTCAGGGTACTTTTGACAAACAAATGATCTTATAATCCCTCAAATTACCTCTTTCTCCCTTTTCCTGGTCTCACTGTTTCATGAAATTCTAACTAGAAGAATCATGTCATCCACTGAATTAAACTCTTGTTTTCAAGGTGCCTAGGTAAAAATACACATAACTTATGTGGAATAGGTAATAGATTGACAGAAATTAATTCTTCAGATTAAACTCTTGTTAAGGGTTGCCTGGGTGGCTCAGTGGGTTAAAAGTCTCTGCCTTCGGCTCAGGTCGTGATCTCAGAGTCCTGGGATTGAGCCCCGCATCGGGCTCTCTGCTCAGCGGGGAGCCTGCTTCCCCCTCTCTCTCTGCCTCTCTGCCTGCTTGTGATCTCTCTCTGTCAAATAAATAAATAAAATCTTTTAAAAAATAAAAATAAAAAAATAAACTCTTGTTGAGGAGACATGCTTGGTCCTGAGGGAATGAGCCACAGCATGAAAAATATCTGGGGTCTGAGTAGCACCAGATAAGGCAGACTTATGTATTTGGTCCAGGAAGTTGAGGATGGGCAGAGTGGCTGACGGGCTTTGCCCACCGGGGTGACCAGCCCAAACACAATTCTCAACTGGATCCTTTGAGGCCAATAGTCAGATGCAAATATTATTAATGCTTCTTGGGTTTTGAAAATATTCTAAATCGCTAGCGGTTATGATGTCAAAGTGACATGGACAAGGGATTTGAAAGGGAGAAATTTGCATTCCATCCCATGGCTCTTTCCTTAACTAGCTACTGATTACGTGAGGCCATTTCCTTATTGTAGCAGGATGATAACTCACTCTTTATGCTTTCGGTTCCTCTTCAGTGTTTCATGATATCCCAGCCTTCTTTACAGTCAAGTAACAGTGAGCACTAATTTCCCTAAGCTGTTGACTTTCAAATTAGACTTTTGCAACCCACAAAGAGAAAACAGTTTGAGAAAAGAAGCTTATGGATCTAAAAAAACCTGTGTTTTGATCATCAAAATTCAGATCCATAAGGGTACTGAGTATGATGTTTAAGCCATAGCACGAGCTGTGTGGGTTTCTCAAAAGTCGGAGTATCCTGGTCCCAAGAGGCAAACAAGGAATGAAGAGGAGTATTAGAACCTCAAGACAAATTTGAGCATTAGATAGTAGATTTGTGTGCCCCACTTTCTTCTGGAGATGTGGAAAGTGAGCAGCCAAGATTTCCTTGCCTCTCCATAAAAAGCTGGGAGTAGGGTGGATGGAACATTGTATGTTTGTTTAGGCAGAGGATCTGAGACAGTACGGCCAAGTTTCACCAGAAGGGCATGAGAGATAGGATGATGATGTCAAATGCCCTTTGGAAGAGAGTGGTTGTAGCTGATACATTCAGTGGACCTAAAAACATCTCACAGTTGGGAAGGAGTTCAATGGTAGGTAATGGCATGAATAAACAAATGTTTCCGCATTTGCCAACATCAAAGGATAAGAACAAGCCAGAATTGATGATAGACATGTCAGTGGATACTGTTTGGTATGGACACATAATGACAGATAAACAAATCCTGCTTTCCACTCCTCCCACTTATGTTGCTGGTACATATCCTTCTCATCTCTGCCACCATAAAGCTGGAGGGGGGAGAAAAGGCAGATAAAACTGTAAGTTAATTGAATCTGCTATGTACATACTACAATTAGCTTTTCTACCTCAGTTAAAATGGAGAGTTACGGTAGAAATTCATTTCATTTATAAAACACATTTTATATACTTAAGGTCCTGGTTTATGAAATAAAGGTCAATTACATAATTAAATTTGGTAATATGTATGATACAGCATTTTGAAAATATGAGGCATCAGTTAAAGACTTAAGAACAAATAGAAACCATAAACGTGATGACCCTTCTAAATAACTGACATTTTCTTTTAACTGTATACGTGTGTTGGTACCAGACAGGGTTTATCATGTACATATCAAAGCTCCTTCCTCTTCTTCCCTTCTTCCTTCCTAATGGTCCCTGCGTTTGTTCAGGTATCCATTCTATTCTTCTGTCTGCATCTATCCAAGCAGGAAGGCCTCAGATTGTGAATCATGATCATTGAAGCCAACCATGTTGGACCTTTGCCCTTGCAGTGATTGGTTTCTGTATGAACCTGTTATGACCCCTAAGAAGTGAGCATAAATCTGCCAAGGGGGTTATAGGATACGTTTCTGTTGTCAATGAAATTTTTGAGAGAACATGTTCATGTTTTACCTCAGAATGTTACCATGCAAACATACTATCTGTAAAATGATTTAACCTGATGACATCAGAACGGGAAGACTGAGATTGTTGATACTCTATATAACCCAGCACTGGAGGTGAACGATCTCCAGAAGTTGTATTGAACTATTCTATTTAAAAGCATCGTGAGCCAAAGTTTTCTGTTGCCTGGAGCTGAACTCATATTAACTTTTCATTTTAATATCATTTTTAGGGTCCCAGATAATGTCCCATGAGTGAATCTTCTCTGCTCTTAAAATTCAGTTTAAGATAGTCATCTCATGTTCTGGCCAGTGGTGTCAGCCTCAGTCAGTTGAAAGCAAAAAAAAAAAAAAATTCTATCACAGGGCACCTGGGTGGCTCAGTCATTAAGTGTCTGCCTTAAGCTCAAGTCATGATCTCAAGGTCCTAGGATTGAACCCCACACTGGGCTCCCAGCTTGGTGGAAAGCCTGCTTCTCCCTCTTTCACTTCCCCTGCTTGTGTTCCCTCTCTCATTGTGTCTCTCTCTGTCAAATAAATAAATGAAATCTTAAAAAAAAATTCTATCACATATTTTGCTCTGCACATGACCAACTGCCTCCAAAGATATTAGATGAGGACATTGAAAAATAAATCAAGACACAAAACCTTGCTTAATTTTCTGGGGATTACACTCACTCAACCTTACCCTTAGAGGTCTGGAAACAATTTCCCAATGTGCTCAAAGAAAATAGTCTCAGCCTCAGACACAGATAGGAAAATTAAAAGCTATTAAACTGAGCTGGTCTCTTTCTTTATTTCTGCCTGAGGGAAATTAGTCAATTGAGGGAAACATTTCAGAAAGTATACTGTTTTAAACCAAAATGTCATTGTTAATGATTTTCTGTCATTGTTGTAACCTGTACTTTCACAGTAATTGCCATTCTCTGACCCACTGGTCAAATGATATCTTTCAGTTAGGAAAAATTATGTCTCTGTCAGGTATTAATAAAGCATAGCACTGTATTCTTCAACTCACTATTAACAATTACAGATCTTTATCCAGTGATGAGCCCCAAGAACAAAGTGCTATCAAAATTTACTGTGCATATAGAGCCATATTCATATGCATTGCTCTCTTCTCGGTAATGTTACAGAAGAACACAGAGAAAGGAAATGACAATAGTGTCAAATGTGTAAAACAGTTCAATTGGTCTCTAATACCTGACCAAGTGAAAAAAAAATGAGATTTGACACTTCAGAGTCATCAGACAGGTGGAGGATCTATTGCTAATTCATACTCACTTGCTAAAAACCAAATGAAAATGGCACTGGCTAGATGATAGACAATAAATGAAAAGAGCTCCCCGGGTATTAGACTGGAGGGGGTGGCTAACTCTTTTTGACAGTACCAGTGAAATTCCCTTGACCAGATGTGTTCATTTAAAAATTTTTCAATTCTTGTTCACTCAAGGGTGTTTCATAAGTTGGAGCTTTACCATCCAGAAAAAGCTACTGAGGCCAACTGTAGCTTAAACTTCTATAAAGAATGAAACTCAGAATCTTTTCTGGCCATGTCTGCATTAAGAAAATCCTGCAAGTGTTCTGAAAACAGCCAATCTTATGAAAGATAAAGAATTGAAAGGAATTACATCTGCATCAATAGCCACTAAAGATGATTCAATAAACTATGGTCTGTAAAAATGAAAAAGTGACTACAATAGGTTATTTTTCTGAGTTATTGCTGATATACAGTCCCTCTGAGGATTCTTTGTGCCTGCAGCTGATCTGTTTAGCCACAGAATACCATGTGAGTGATTCTGCAATTATGCCCAGAGAAACTGTTTAATTACTTGTCAGCAAAGGATTTCTAAACTTCACTATCTTGCTTTATCCCAGATTCTTTCCCTGTCTTTGCTTCCATTTGCAGATGATTGAAGGAGACTTTCATACTATCAAATATGCTTCCTGAAGCCAAGAATGTATTTAGGTACACAAGTGAGTCAAATGGTTAGAGTATCAATGAGCAACAATGTCTTTGGAAGGAGCACAGGCATCAGAAGTCCAGGGGACAGGTCTCAGTCTATTGCTTAAGGAGGTTGGCTAGGTTCTTGGGTATATTTGTTCATCTCTTTCTGGGCCTCAAAATCGTCATAGTTCTCAAGAACTATTTTGCATTCTTAACTATAATAAAACTTTACCAATTTATGAACATCCTTCCGTGACTCAACTGCCCTGACTTTATTCATGAAACTCTCAAGAGTATACCTATTTTCCCTACTACCCTCTGTTGTTTCAAGGTTCACTAAACACACACACACACACACACACACACACACACACACACACACTCTCACATGCACACCTTGGCATCCTGAAAATTTGTCCAGTATTGCCATTCTTAGGCAATACTGAGTTAAATAAGTCCTGCAACAATAATTGCCTCATTCCACTGAAACAAATATTAAAGATAAGTCTTACACATATAAATATAGAGAAATATATAGAGAGAGACAGAAATAACTTTATTGGATACATAATATAAATGTTGCATTTACTCAATGTGTCATGTAAATTGAAAAAAGCTGCCAGGTCCACATTAAGCTCTTTGAATGAATAAAAAGTTTCTAAGTATTAAGAATTCCAACTTCTTACACTAGTATGATTTTAACAGATTAAAGACCAATAATGAAGAGCTCTATAAAATACAAGATCCTTTAGGGAAGAAAATGTTCTTACTCATTGCTCTTTCTAGCAGAAACAAGATTACTTGTGTCTAAATTAAGTACAGTTTCTACTTAATTTATTACTTTGTATTGTACTCAGATATATGCTAAGCATGAAATCATCTTATAAATTTCCTTCTACTCTGATACTATTGATGCGACAGAGTGGAATAGTGTTAAGTATTTTTCCTGAAGAATTTAAAAGGTGGAAAATGGATTGAAAGTTGGCCATTTGTTCTACTCTCTAAATGGCAGGCTTGTCTATTTCCAGAGTTTACAGGCATAAGAGGTAGTTAATTCTGATCCAAATTTAGAGTAAAGTAGTTCTTTCTATTTTGAGTGACATGCCTTGTAAGTTTTAAGAAGTTCTCATTTTCTTTTACATTTATAGCTTTGGGTATTCTGCAGTCAATTCATACTGTTGTTAAGGTTTTTTTTTTTACCATTCATACACAAATATTCACTAATCTTCCTTTAAAAGACACAAATGATCTCACTGTGAGGCACTGAGCATGAAATGCCAGGATAACTGAGCAAGATTCTTTTGATTAAACTACTCCAAAGTGATCTAAGGCTAGGTAAGTTGTTTCTTCTTGGGTCTCAATATTCTTATCAATAGGAGTTAAATCATATCTGTCCCCTGTCTGTTCCTCGGGAATGTTTGGCAGGAAATATAACAATTTTTGTTTTAAATGACTTATCTTCATTTAAAGGTACAACTGTTGAGCCAGGCAACCATGAAGCACTTGAGGATACATGAAATGACAATCACAAGTTCTTAGGATTACAAATAGAGAAAAATATGACAGGAATGCAGAATTAAATCAGGCAGTTAATCGTTTTGCTGAACACATTTTCAGGGGTGAAAGAATTCATGTAGGGATTGTCAAAATCTTTTGAAATAAAGCATTTAAAAAGTGAGGATATAGGTAAACATATAGTTTGGACTAAGGGGAATGTGGGTGGCTGAGCCAATGCATATAAAGAGCGTGGGCTTTGGAGTAGCACACCCAGCTGCTGATCTGATAAAAATACGCTGTAGCCATGTAGCTCATGGGTCTTCCAGCGGGTTTCAGGTCTTTGACACATAATAATCCATATCTCATGGCTCTAGATGTTACCTCAGCTCCCCTGAGAAGATAAAGTAGACTTCTTGGTCTCCAATATGGAACCATTAGGCAACTCTAGGTTAGATGGAAGACTCAACTGAACTCTTACTAGAAATCTGATCCCCTTAAATGGGTCAACATTTCAAGTATGGAAAGACTTGAGTGAACATTGAAATGATGAAAGCAAGGATTATGCAGAGTCTGAATACTTTTGCATCAGGTGTAATACAATGATTATGTTTGTAATTTTTCTCATAATTTAGGACTTTAGAGAATTTGATTTAATTTAATTTTTTTATTTATTAAAGAAGATTTTATTTATTTGAGAGAGAAAAACCAGATCAAAAGAGAGAGAGGTGTGAGGAGCAGGGGTGGAGGCAGAGGGAGAAGGACAAGCAGACTCCCCACTGAGCAGGAAGCCCAGTGTGGGGCTCAATCCCAGGACCCAGAGATTGTGACCTGAGCCTAAGGCAGATGCTTAACCTACTGAGACACCCAAGCACCCTGGGAATTTGATTTAATTTTAAAACTATGGCTTTAAGTTACATTACAAATTTGACTACACTTATAAACATTTTGAAAAAGGGACTTAATAGTCACTGTATGTATGTGATTGCTTCATTTATTTACAAGAATAATTTAAGTACTTGTAAAGTTTTGGGTTTTTTTTAAGATTTTATTTACTTATTTGAGAGAGAGAGCAGGAGCAGTGGGGAGCAGCAGAAGGAGAGGAAGAAACGTGCCCTCCATTGACCAGGGAGCCTGATGCAGGTCTTGATCCCATGACCCCAGTATTATGACCTGAGCATAAGGCAGATGCTTAACCAACTGAGCCACCCAGGTGCCCCATGATTTTTGTTTGTTTGTTTGTTTTTTGTTTTTTTGTTTTTTTTTTTGTTGTTGTTAGGCCATAGGCTTGCATTGTCAAGGACTTGAAAGGCTTAAAAAGGCAAGTGAATCTATTAAATTAACACATGAATTTAGAATATTTAATGAATCCTAGTTACATTAAAAAAGTGTTAAAGAAATTTTTTTGTACAATATAGATGAATCAAACAAAGGATAATTGTACTAAGTTTATAAATAAATAATATTTGTATAATGAACCTAAAGAATTGAGGAAAATATGTATGGAATTTAGAACTTTTTAATAAATTAAATAATAATTTAAAACATCATAGCCGTACTTGTTCTGTGTCTTTCTACACTGAAAGGTAGACAAATCAAAAAACAGACCCTTTAACTATAGAAAACAAACTGGTATTTGCCAGGGTGAGGTGGGTGGGGGAATGGAGGAAATAAGTGAAGGGCATTAGGGTACACTTATCGGAATGAGCACTGAATAGTGTATAGAATTATTGAATCACTATATTGTATACCTGAAACTAATATAGCACTGCATGTTAACTATACTGGAACTAAAAGTAAACTTTTTAAATTAAAAAAAATGTATAAATGTGACCTTGTGACTCCCATATTTAAATACTTCTAATGGCTTCTACTACCATTTTTCTCTCTCTCTTTTTTTAATATTTACTTATTTTTTTATTTCCTTATTTATTTGAGAGAGAGAGAAAGAGCATGCGTGAGATGAGGGGCAGAGGGAGAAAGAATCTCAAGCAGATTCCCCACTGAGCATAGAGCTCAATGCAGGGCTTGATCTCATGACCCTGAGATCACGACCTGAGTCAAACCAAGAGTCTGATGCTTTGTCAGCTGTGCCACCCAGATGCCCCTCTAGTCTATTTCAAAGCAAAGCTTTATAATGATCTTCAAGGCCCTGCATTATCACACATGCCTCATCTACTACTGATTTCTCCTACTACATTCCACCCCAGCCTACTGACTTGAGTGTGCTGGGCACGCTTCTGCTTCCATATCTTTACACTGGCTCTTCTTTCTACCTGGAAAGCTTTTTTTTTTTTTTTTCTTTTCTTTTTTCCTTTTTTCTTTTTCCAGATAGTTTCTTCGTTTCCTTCATACATTTACTGAGTAGTCACCTTCCTGGGAGGCCTTCCATGCCCGGGGACACAATCTAACATTTACACCTACATCCTCTTTGATACTTCATAACCTACTTCTCAGCTCTCAGCTTTACTTTGTCTCCTGATGACTCCTTTATCTTTTTTATTTGTTTGTCTACTTCCTCTACTAAAATGGGAACTCTGTGACATTAGGGTTTATTTTCAGGGGGGTGGTTTAGCAAAATGCCAAGAGTAGCTGCCTGTCACAGAGTAGGACTCAGTAACTGTTAATTTTTTTTCTTTTTTTTAAGATTTTATTTATTCATTTGACAGAGAGAGAGAGATCACAAGTAGGCAGAGAGACAGGCAGAGAGAGGGGGAAGCAGGCTTCCCGCTGAGCAAAGATCCCGATGTGGGGCTCCATCCCAGGACCCTGAGATCATGACCTGAGCTTAAGGCAGAGGCTTTAACCCACTGAGCCACCCAGGCGCCTCAATAACTGTTAAATTGATGAGTTCGTGGATGTGCATAGATCAGCCTCACTCTTGGAAGATAAAAAACTACGTAGATAGACCATGGCATCTAGAATCATTTTTCTTTCAGTTATTCATTTTGATTGCTCATTTCTTAACTTCCTTCAGGTCTCATTTCAAATGTCACCGAGAATTCTATCCCAACTTTGCCATCAAAAATAGTGCCTTCTAAAGTGTTTTATTTCCTTCCCTGCTTTTAGTTTTTCTCTGTAGACTTTTCAGCACCTGACACGATATTGTGTATTTATTTATTTGTTTTCTGCCTCCTCTAAAATGTAAGGGTGTGGAGACAAAGGCTTTTCTTTTTTCCTGCTCACAAATATCTACTCCACACCTGGAACAGAGCCTGACCCCCCAGTACATACCTGGTCAATATTTATTAAAGGAAGGATTGGATGGATAGATGGATGGATGGATGGATGGATGGATGGATGGATGGATGGATGCAGCTACAACCTCTCTTTTGCATTCCAGACACACATGAGCCTGGTAGACAGCACTGAAGGAATGTTTTACCTCAAAGAAAGCAGGATTTCAACTGAACTTGTTGATTTCCTCCTTCCCTATTCTTTAATTTGGTTGTAAGTATCCCTTATACTAGAAATTGCACATCATCTTGGCTTCTCCTGACCACCTACTTTTGAATCCGTAGGTCCCCCAAATCTTGCTGGCACAGCCTGTCTCACCTCTGCTCCCTCCCTCTAACATCGCCTGTTTCAAATGTCAGAGAAGGGTCTTCGTCTCCTCTCAAGTCTTCAGGCCCTTTGCAATCCATCATCTCCACTGTTCCCAACATGAGATTCATAAACTCTGATCCTCAGTTTTCCTTAAAATATTCATTGGCTCTTAGCTGAATTTTCCTTTGTGAGACATTCAAAGCTCTTCACAATATATTCCCAGGCAAATTTCTGGTCTGAACTTCATTATGTGTCCTCTCAGACCAGGACTTTTCAGAATTGCATCTGGGCCACCGACATCAGTCCAGATGAGACTGATGTATCACCTGAGACACCAGTCCTCGGATCCCAATCCAGACTATGGATCAGACTCTCCAAACAAGCAAGCAGCCCTGGGAATCTACATTTTTAATAAGCTGTCTTGGCAATTTTCAGGCACACAAACATTATTATCACACTGCATTATAAACTGCTCAAAAGAGCTCTCTGCTCTCCCTGACCACACTTTCTTTTTGTCTAGAATGCTTTCCCACTCCACAGACCAAGATTATTATGTTTCTTCCTCCATTTCCCCTGTTTTCACTCACAGCACCCCCTTTGGAGTATTCGTTCTTTCTCTGTGCTCCTTCTGACTCATATCCTATTCATGTGCATAGCCTATCCCTAGCATGTTATTTTTCACCTAACAGGTCCTCAATCAATGTTTGTGCAATTCAATTTTTTAAGTGCTTTAAGCTAGTTGAAAGCTAAGACACTGTTAAATCACAGGAGAACATGAGATTAATTCACACAGAGTGTGTCTGACAAAGATTTCATTGGTTTGCTTTTATCATTTTTGTGTTGCTAGATAATAGAAGTCTCCAGCTGCAATTAGCAATCACCTTTTCCTTAGGTAACGAACATGGAGGTGGATAGCCTGCAGATTTCAGAAAATTGAAAGCCAACTTCAACATAATAGTCTCCATATTTTCTCTTTTTAAAATTCCATATCTCTATGTGCAATGCAAGTATTTCTTTTATCAAACTATATGAACTTTTAAAATTTGCTAAAGATTACTTTCCAGTAAATTTGCCCTGAGCTGGGCATTGAAGAATGAGAAAGATTTTAAAAGACAAAAATCATGATTATGCAGCCCAGACAGAGAAAAAAAATCTTTGGGAAAACAATGAGTAGTTCTAATACCATACTTATAGAAATGATTTAGATAAGAGCTGTTTGATGAATAGCCATATTTATCCTTCCAAGGGACTATCTGGCTTCTTTATGCTTTGCCAATGAGTTAAAGCTATGTTACCTTCAAAGTGAATCGTATCCTCCACCTCTTTGAAAATCAAAATGGCGGGATGCCTGGGTGGTTCAATCAGTTAAGCACCTGCCTTCAGCTCAGGACATGATCCCGGGGTCCTGGGATCAAGTCCTGAATTGGGCTCCTTGCTTAGTGGAGAGCCTGCTTCTCTCTCTGCCTCTGCCTGCTTGTGCACTCTCTCTCTCTCTGACAAATAAATAAATAAAATCTTAAAAAAAAAAAAAGGAAAGAAAATCAAAATGGCCATCACTATGACCAAATAGAATTTGCTCCTGGATCAAGCTTAAGCTTTTGGGAATGCAGTATGAAGAAAAAATAGGATAAAATTAGCAATGATATAAAATAATCAAAACAATTGCCTTTTGAAACTATCTTTCCATCAGTGACCACCAACCAAAACACTGATGGCTCATGCTCAAAAACTGCCAGGCATTTCTTACAAAGAGGACTTCGTTTTCACACTACTCTATTTTACTGTTCTTTCCTAAAGTATTTTTTGGAAACTATTTTATGGTTTTCTGCCCATGTTCTTGTTAAAAAAAAAATAGTCCATCATTTAATGTAAGAATTAATAGAGCAATGTCCAAAATTTTAGAAGAAACAAAACTCATCACATCCAACGTATGAATTTGATCAGAATTAGTTAACAGATTTTGTTCTTTCACTATATATATAACTATATATAGTTATTTCTATTTATTTATTTGAGAGAGAGAGAGAGAGAGAGAGAGAGAGCAGGCATGAGCGGGGGGAGAGGCAGAGGAAGAGGGAGAAGCAGATTTTATTTATTTATTTATTTGAGAGAGCTAGAGAAAGCATGAGTTGAGGGGATAAGGAGGAAGAGGGAGAAGAAGAAGCAGACTCCCGTGGGCAGGGAGCCCCATGCAGGGTTCAATCCCAGGACCCTGGGATCATGACCTGAGCCAAAGGCAGATGCTTAACTGACTGATCCACCCAAGTGCCCCAACGAATATATTTTTGAGAACATATTTTGCATCAGGCACCATGTTAGGTCCTATAATCACAAGACTAATGAGGTATAGGAGCTACTATTAGTATGTTTATAGTCTACTAGGGGAAAGCAGCACATTTTAAGATCATTATGATATAGCATCATCTGTGTAATAAGAGGAGTATGCTCAGAGTAGGATGTCCCAGTGGTCATTCATAATTTCCTACTGGTCATGGGGGTTTGGGTATCATGACATTCTGTTTTTAAGGAAGCTATTAATACATAAATTAAATTTTTCCCTTAAAGAAAGAAAATAGTTTGATAGTATCTGTGAGGATCTGGTAAGCTGATAAAAGGGTTCATAGAAGGTACAAAATGTGCTCATTGGTCACTATGTTGTTTTTGTTTTTGTTTTTGTTTTTTTAGCCACTCAGATCAGGATAGGTTTTGACTATTTTATAATCTGGAGCTATTTTATTCACTATTGGCTATATTTTTAATAAATACTACTGAAGTATAATTTATGTAATGCATCCATTTTAAATGAATGGTTCAGTAAATTCTGACAAATAGATATGACATGCTCACAATCAAGATAGAGAATCTCTAATTCGCTTCTATCACCTCAGTGAATTTTCTCATGACTTTTTGAGGTCCATGAGTCCCACCCCCTATTTTCGGTGATCGGTGATCTGGCTTCTATCACTACAGATTAGTATTCTAAAATTTCATGTAAAGGAATCATTCCATGTGTAATCTTTCATGTCTGGCTTCTTTCATTCCACATAATGATTTTGAGATTCTCCATGTTGTTGCACATATCTGTAATTGCTTTTCATTGCTATGTAGAATTTCATTGTATAAATAGACAAACTTGTGAACATGGTGGTGACATATTTCAGAGATTCTAGTTTCTGTAACTTTCTTCTGAGGAGAATTGATGTTTGTTCTGATAGGCAATTTAATTACTGGCTGATTTACTCCAACTTCTAGAAATAGGCTTAGCTTTATATATTGTGGGTTTGGTATTGTGGAAAGCCCTAAACCATTTTGTTTAGCAGAACCTGACTCCCTAACTGTATTCTGTGGATCCTATTTGTGTTTGGTTTCAAGGTTTTTAGGACAGTTCTAGAGTAGAACTTACTCTAAATAAGGTCTTGGTTTTTACTACTGTAGTACCTTCTTTCTGGTGTCCCCACTGTGTTAAAAAATAACTAAAGGAAACAGCTTAGATGATACAAACAAACTTTATTTACTACCTCATTAAGTGAACAGTCTCCTTTCTAAGAACTGCAAAATGGAGCGGAAGGTAAGAAGCTGGTATGGGATGAAGAATAAAGAATAAGGAAGAGACAAATAGCAAATATCTGATTGAGGCCACATAGTCTATTTTATTTTGAGTGAGAATACCCAGAATTGGTCTGGCACTTGGGGATTGGGCAGTCTAGACATACTGTGTTTTTGGTTAGGTGGAGCATTTACAGGGACATGTGGTCATCTAAGTTTTGGTTTGCTGATCTTGTATTGTGGGCAGGAGTGGCTCCAGATATCTTGAGCCAAGAAATTTAGTTCAACGGATGGATGTCCTGTGTTAGTAAAGTCTTAACATGTCTCTCCAATCTGGAACTGCAATGACCCTCACACTGACTGATCAATGGGAGATGTGCTTGGCTCTCAAGTCTAGAGATACTATTTCCTGGGAAACTTTAATGCATACATCTCAAGCACAGCTCTTGGACAAGGCCTCATGGGGATCCCCACTTGGATTTTGGGAACTCCCTCTAAATAAATTATCTCCCTATTCTTTGGTGCCTTCCTCTGCAGAATGAAGGACAATCAACTGTGGTAGACTCTGATTTCTGTATCCCCAAGCTCAATGGGACCATTGTACTCCACATGCTCTATTGAGGCCAGGAAATCACCTCATATATTTTGTATAGTTTTATGGCTGCTTATGGTAGGTCTAGTCTAGTGTAAGTTACCTTATCATACATAGCCCATAATAGATAAATGGTTAAACAGAACAAATTATGTTGAGTTTGAATTTCAACATCCTTAATAAAATATTGGGTAGGCCTTCATAACATGCAGTTTTCTCCAGAACTACTTTTAAGCTAAGAACAAAGCACTAACAGGAGTCTTCTTTTGGAGGATTTCTTTCCTGACTACCCACCTGACCCGCCAGTACATAGTAAACACACCTTCATTTCCCCTAGAAAACAGTGAAACTGAAAGAAAGAGGGAGGAAAGAGAAAGAATCCATAAGCTTGTCTTTTAATTTATGTTAGGCAATAAAAATGGAGACTTCTCTCAGATGACATGACATACAGGAGAACGTGAAGACTCAATGACACAATCACAGAAGGGAAGTATCTCTCATGGAATTCCAAGACGGAAGCATTCTGTAAAGAAATACTGGCATGTTGGATGTTTGTATCCTTTTAGTTTTATATAGGCAACCAATCTGTCTAAGAGGAAGGGCTATTCGTTTGTCTGTGACTCTCTCCCATCATTTTTGTGTGTTAATCCTCACATTTTGAAAGATGTTTCACATTTTAGCTAAAACGTCTTTGTCATCTTCTTTGACAGTTTATAAGGTAAATGTATACTACCCACATTTACACATTTCCTATTGCTACAGTAACAAATTATCACAAACTTAGGTGCTTAAAACACAAATATATTAACCTATAGTTCCAAAGGTCAGAAATGTTAGCAACAAGGTGCTGGAAGGGCTGCATTCCTTCTGGAGGCTTCAGGGCAGATTTTCTGTTTCCTTGCCTGTTTGAGCTTCTAGACGTTACCCAGCAGCTCACAGACTTTTCCTCACACCACTCCAACCTCCCCTCACCACATTTCTTTTCTGACCTTGACCCCTTTGTCCCTCTTATAAGGACTCTTATGACTACATTAAGTTCAGTTAAATAATCCAGGATTGTCTTCCCACTCCAAGAGCTTTAACTGGGTCATATCTGCAAAGCCCTTTTGTGATATTATAGATTCCAGAGACAACAGCATGGACACCCATTGGGAGCCATTATTCTGTCTAGAATAATGTATAAATATGTGTTTGGATTAATTACAAACCAGTTTCTATAACTTTCATTTTCAATAGTCCACACATATTAATGAAGGTTCTCATTATTTCTGGCTTAGAATTGAAATAATTAGAAATTGTTGAGTTTAAGAAACAGAGGCCTCCAGAAGTTTGAAGGTTTTTCCTCCAAATATCCCTTTTATGTGTAACATGTTAGTAAGGGAGGGGAAGATGGAAGGAGATTTTACAAATCTAACTCAAGATTTTCTTTAACAGACTTTTAAGTCTACATCTTCTCAAAATTTTTTTTCTGTAGCAATCAAGATGTTTTAATAAATTTTTAGAAAGTTGAAAATGTAAAAAGATACAAAAAATATATTTCATCTATTTAGAAAAAGGATTATTCACACCTTCAGTGTCATTTTAGAAGAGAACTACTTGCAGAGTATCTTGTGAAAGCCTCTTCAGCTTGTCATTTGGTAACAAAATCACAAAGATTATTTTTAGAACAAAATAAAAATTTCCAGGCATGAGGGTTTGCATGAATTTAAGACTCCACACTATAATATATATTTTGTTTCTAAACCAGTCGCAATATTATATTTTTACATTGGTTAAAGATTAATCATGTCTTTTATTCATCAACTGGCAATAAATTTTAAAAACTGACAACTTATTAAAAGAGAAATGTCAACATTTGTCTCAATATAGCAGAAATATTAAAGATTTTATTAAGTGAACTTTATAATAAAATCTGTAATATCATACTGATCCAAAATAAAACCTTTTACCCTAAAACCTTTCTTTCTCACACTCCATGAATTATCTAAGAGGGGACATAAGATTATGTTACTATGAAATAGTTCATGAGTCAAGCGATATTGGAAATGCTAACATGTGAAATTATGGGAGCTCAGAAGTGAGTCTTGACTTTAGCTGAGAAGAGTGAGGTTAAGGAAAGAGCTTCCTGGAGGAACTAAGCACTCAGCTAACTGTGAAAAGATAAACGGGATTTACCCTGCAAAGGGTAAGTAGAAGGTAAGAGAGGTATGTCATTTCAAGTGGAGAGGACAGCATGAGAGAAATCGATAGTGAGATGGTATTTCTACCCTGTGAACAAAATTGTTGTGACGATTTTAAAAGACTGAGACTAGAGAGGTCTTCAGGAAAAGACACAGAGGACATTAAATGCCACATGAGGAGCTTGACTTGATACCCTCGTGTTAGGAGGCTGAAGAATCAGGAGGGGGATAAGTGACTTCTGTGGTTCTGATGGATTTCTCTGGAAGTTTTGTGAAAGAGGGATCCTAAAGAATGGATCCAAGGACAACATTCTTGGAGGTGGGAAGCTAGTGAGCTGGGAGATGCAGAGGTAGAGCTCAGGAGACTCTAACAGATGATGTTGACAGAGGTTACTGGTGAGTTAGAGGTGGAGTTCTAGTGAAGAAGAAGCAAGAGAAGGCTCTGAGTCTCTTCCATGGTTTCTTTTTTCTTTTTTCATTTTTTTTTTAAGATTTTATTTATTTATTTGACAGAGAGAGAGATCACAAGTAGGCAAAGAGGCAGGCAGAGGGAGAGGGGGAAGCAGGCTCCCTGCCAAGCAGAGAGCCTGATGTGGGGCTCGATCCCAGGACCCTGAGACCATGACCTGAGCCGAAGGCAGAGGCTTTAACCCACTAAGCCACCCAGGTGCCCCTCTTCCATGGTTTCTGAGTAAGTGAGAAGCAAACCCATGATGAAGATAAATTAGATACTACGGAATATCCAGATGACAAGTGGTGGCCAAAAACATAAGAATGGATAAAATTACCCAGACAGAAGACCGAGGAGAGAAGAGAGAACAACCACAATGGTGCTAACATACATGGCAAGCAGTTATGTGGCACATACTCTTGGAAGACTTCACACATATGAACTCTTTAATGTTCATAACATACCTAACCACAATTTACAGGGGATGAAACTGAGGGAAAGTGTCTAAGAAAATTCCCCAACACCACACAGTGGCCAACAGGAGAGCTGGGATTGCCGCTGAGGCAGCCTGGCATTGCAGGATGTGCTTTCATCAGGGAATGGCCACCACTCAGAGGCAGCAGAGAGATCCAGAGAGAGAACTGAAACAGAGCTACTGGATTTTACAAGTAGAAGGAAATCACCAGAGTGGAAATTTCAGTACCAGCAGAGTGGAGTGGGGAGGAAGCTGATATGGTAACACATGAGTGAGAGGAATAGCAGAGTCCTGAGCATTTATTTGATATAGTTGTAGACATAGGGTACATTTACATTTGCTTCCCACAGATGTTTGAGTGCTTCATATAATACAGTGTTGGATAAGTGTGCCCCCTGGCCTCATTAACTTATGTTTTAGTACCTGTAATATCACAATTTGTAATTATTTAGTTTATTTAGTTATTGCCTATTGCTCTGGAGGAAATCAATCATTGGGTGTGATGGACATTGTTAAGGAAGATGCCATCTAATCTGAGATCGAGGGGTTGAAAGGAGCTTGCTGGGTAAAGAGTTAGGGAAAAAAATCTTCCAAAGTGAGTAAAGGAGAAGTCCTTACATTCATTCAAAACGAATTTGGCACTTTAAAGAACTAGTTTTAAAAGGAAGAAGAAGAAGGAAGAGAAGAAGAAGAAGAAGAAGAAGAAGAAGAAGAAGAAGAAGAAGAAGAAGAAGAAGAAGAAGAAGGAGAAGAAGGAGAAGAAGGAGAAGAAGGAGAAGAAGGAGAAGGAGAAGGAGAAGGAGAAGGAGAAGAAGAGGAGCAACAGGAGGAGCAGGAGGAGGAGGAGGAAGAGAAAGAGAACAGGAGGGAGGAAGAGGAGGAAGAAAAAGCCAGTGTTGTTGTTGCAGAGTGAATTAGAAGAAAGGAAAAATGACAGGAGTTTGGAGAGCCAGACAAGAAAATGGAAAACTCCAGAGTCTCCTTGCACAATGCAGATCTGAGACTTATTCCAATTGCAACTTGAAAGTGACCTGTTTGGTTTACATCTTCCTTTGGCTACTATATGGAGACTGAACTGAAAGACAAAAGTGAGGATGAAAAGATGAGGTGCCTGAGGCTTGAGATTATTCGGATCAGGCGTGACAATATTGATGGGAGGGATAAATATATTTGACTAAATGAAAGTTAACAAAGTAAACTGGTAAAATGCTATAGTAGGAATAAAAGCAAAGGTGTAAATTATTATACTAAATGTATGTGGCTGGATTCTTCTTGTAAAATTAAAGACTCTCCTCTTTGGTTCCAAAGCAAAATGCAGCTCTGTGGTTTTCACAAGAAACCTGTAACATAAAGTAAAAAAGAAGAATTGACAATACAGAGATGGTCAGAGTTACCAGGAAATTCAGGTCATAAGAAATCAGAAATTGTGACAGTAATATCAAAGAAGTGGAATTTGAAGCTGAAACAGTTAATGTGACAAAAGTTACGAGTGGACAGAAGTTATCATCCCCAAAGAAAATGCAGTTGCCATAATCTCTTATGCACTGATGGGGTTCAGGACATGCTACCCCCAAAATATGGCACCTTGGCATACTGAAAATCTTAAGGACTTTGTGAAAATGACAAAAGCAGGAAGGTCACTTTGACCTCCCTCATCCACCTTCCTCCTGAAGGCAGGAGATCAGTCTGTTGTTGTTTTTCCCTATTTCCGTGTGAAAGTCCTCTCCTTGTGAAGGGAGACATCTGTCTCGACTTTAGGGCCAAGAGGCTAGATAAGCAAACATTGTCACTTCTTCATCATTTACTCCCCCTAGGCCAAACCTCTTTGTCTTGTCAATTCTTCACAAATTTATTATTTCTTTGTCTAAAAGAGGTATAAAAGTTTTTTTCCGCTTGTCCTTTCTTTGGGTCTTAATGCTCTTGTGAAGGCTCCCAGGGTCATGTAAATATTTAATAAAATACATATGATTTTATCCTATTAATCTGCCGGTTTAATTTTCAGACCCAGCCAGGGACCCGAAGAGGGTCAGGGAAAACATTTTCCTTGCCTATAGATGGTATCAAATAATGCAACAATATTCACTTTGTAGATACAAGGGGACCCAATAAAAGCACAATGGTAATGGGATATGTTTAGTGTATATTTTCAGAATTTGACAGATTTTACAGGCGAAACTATAGAAGAAGACACTAAACTAGAATCAGCAGGTTTACTTTATAGCTTTGGACTATGAATTTCCACACCATTCCAAAGAACATGGAGAGATAAGCCCATGCCTATGGGGTAACAAGGATACAGGGACTATTATAAATGCCAGTTTCCCTGTAGGTAGGGAAATGAATATCCCAAACCAGGGGAGCCATCTCCAGAGTCCCTGGGGGAGCAAGTGAGAGGGCTGAGGGGAGAAGTGGTAACAAACCAGATAGAAATCGCCCACACAAAGAGAAATCACCACCATGAAGGGGAACACTGACAAGTGAGACCCCCCGGTAGAGAACTGTCCCCTAGGCGGAGAAAGGAAGAGGCTTGGCAGTGCGCAGACCTGAGAGGAGTCCTGAGAAGGAATCTCACAAGAGTGAAATGTCTCACAGGCTTATCCACACAGGGAAAGAAGGGAACACTCAATGCCAAGGAAGAATCCTACTTAAGTTAAAGCATATCATGAGAATAAGGAACAACAACAATGAAACCTATTTTTCCGAAAGGCTCTATTGCAGAGAAACTAAATGTTTGGCTTAAGATAGAAGAAGGCATTTTTAAATTATTATCTTCTTTTTTAAATTGGAGTGTAATTGAAATTGAAGTATAATTAGCATACAATGTTATGTTAATTTCAAGTGTATGGTATAATGATTCAACAATTCTTTTTGTTTTTTTAAAGATTTTATTTATTTATTTGACAGAAAGCAAGATCACAAGTCGGCAGAGAGGCAGGCAGAGAGAGAGGAGGAAGCAGGCTCCCTGCTGAGCAGAGAGCCTGATGAGGGGGATGGATCCCAGGACCCTGAGATCATGACCTGAGCTGAAGGCAGAGGCTTTAACCCACTGAGCCACCCAGGTGCCCCTGATTCAACAATTCTATACATTTGTCATAGGCAGTCATAGTAAGTGTGCCCTTAATCCCCTTCACCCCTCTCACCATTGCCCCCATACTTCCCCTTGGGCATCCATCAGTGTGTTTTCTGTGCTTAAGAGTCTGTTTTTTTGTTGTTGTTGTTGTTATTCGTAAGAAGGCACTTTTTATTTTATTTTTTAAAGATGTTATGTATTTATTTGAAAGAGAGAGCATGCATAAGAGAGAGCATGAGAGTGGAGAAGGGCAGAGGGAAAGGGAGCCAGACAGGCTCCCCACTGAGCAGGGAGCCCTATAGGACATGGGGACTGCATCCCAGGATCCTGGGATCATGACCTGAGGTCAAAGGCAGCTGCTTAACCGACTGAGCCACCCAGGCGCCCCAAGAGGGCCCTTTTTAACTAAGAAACCTCACAAGCCACTCATATTCACTCCCCCTAAAGGGAAAGAACTGTTATTAATGGCTTGGCAGAAACCTAAAACCTTCACAAAGAACCAAAAATCAAATACAAAGCAGAGGAAAGCTGTGAGCCAGCACTCCAGGTTGACTTACAGATCATCAAAAGCAATATTAGATATGAAACAGCACCCTGAATCAAAACTCAAAACTCAGCTCAAAAAAACAAATAACAACAGCAACCAAAGAAAGATGGGAAGTAAGACTTGACGAATTTGAAGAAAAAAATTGAGGACAGATACCGTATCATATTAGAAAAGAACACCAATTACAAATATCCAATGGAGAATAGAACCAACTGAAAATATAATATGGGACATTGAGAAGAGGCATGAAATTAGAAATATGAAAACAAAATAAAGAAACAGGTAAAGAATATTGAAGGCAATAGGAAAGATACATAGAAGAAAGAGACTCTACCATAGAGAATCAGAAGAAGAAAAACCAAGCACTTAACTAAACTCATATTTAAAATTGTAATAAAAAATTCCTAAACTCACAAAATGAACTAAGGGTGGCTAAGAGGTAGGGGGGTAGGGATAGGGTGGCTGGGGTATGGACATTGGGGAGGGTATGTGCTATGGTAAGTGCTGTGAAATGTGTAAGCCTGATGATTCACAGACATATACCCTGGGGCAAATAATACATTATATGCTAATAAAAAGGTAAAAATAATTTAAAAAATATATAAAAAATTAAAAAATCTGGAAATAAAGACCTGTGAAAAGGGCCCATGGTGGATTTGGGAAAATAGATCTTTGATGATAGATTCTGAGATACATCCTCAAACGCAATGATCACACTTGAAAGTGAAAGAAAATGATCATCTAGATCTTTGGGTAAAAAGATCACTTTTTGGTAAGTTCAAGAAAAGAAATTCAAAGAGTTTCAGAATCTCCCCCACCCCAAATCAAAAACAGGGACAACCAGGTGCAAGAACGAAATACAAAAAAAAAAAAAAAAAGAACGAAATACAGTGCCTAATCAGAAACTGAACTCATCCTGGGAACTTGCGTGGCTCAGTCCCTTAAGCGCCAGACTCCTGGTTTTGCTCAGGTCAAGGTCTGGAAGTCCTGAGATCAAGCCCCGCCTCTGGCTCCCTGCTCAGCACGGAGTTTGCTTCCAGATTCTTTCTCCCTCCCCTTCTTCTTCTTCCCCCGCTCATGTTCTCTCTCTCTCTCTCTCTCTCTCTCTCTCTCTCTCTTTCTCTCCAATAAACAAATAAACAAATAAATAAATAATAAAATCTAATTAGAAAAAGAAAATAGAAAACTGAACCAGAAAAGCAAATCCATGTTGGTATTGATTTTATGTTGTAGTTAAGCTAGCAATGATCTTTAGTTTCCAGATCCTTGTTGGAATCCTGCCTTAGGCAAGTCACCTAACTTCTTGGAGCCTCAGTTTTCCTATCTTTAAAATGGGACAGTGATAACTCAAAAAGATAGGTGTGAAAATTAAACACAGTCATACCCTGGAAACGTCTGGCACAACACATACCGTGTTCACAAAAACAAAATTTTAAGGCACTTAATAAATTCCTAAAGGGAGCTAGTTTCTGGGAATTCACATTTAAAAGTATAATCCACTTAAAACTGTGGGCATGGCAGTTTTCCGGTTAAAGCACTTGAGTTAGTTCTTAATATTAAAAACACAACAAAATTCAAGCTTATATCATGAATTATTTTCAGAGTTGATCTTGTTGATGATCATACAGATTTCTGTGATAAGAAATCTTGCCATGAAAATATGGCTTATTTTCTATTTGTAATATTTTTATCACTAAGCCATTTTCCTGCATTTATTAATCTTTATAGCCTGTGGCAAGTAAAATGTGATTTCTCTGGACCACATTTTTTCCCCTAAAGAACTTTAATGGGTTCTAAAAATACCACAATACCTAACATGAGTTTGACATCCCACAAATCAAATGTTCAGAAAAGATTGAATTTTCTGGACTAGCTTTATAACACCACTTGAAATATATATTTGTCAAAAATGTTATTTTTGATGCTGTGGTCTCACATGTAGATTTCAACTGCTTTCTCCCAAAATGGGGTCATACCTTTTATCTCAGAAAAGATTGAAAATGAATTTCCTTTCATTAACTTTGTTTCCTCAGAAACATTTTTATATCTGCGTCTTTCCATACATAATTGATAGTGTGGGGATTTTCTTTCTAACAGGCTTTTCAAAGCACCCAGAAAATTATCTCAACCTTTCTGACATTTATAACTTCTGCAAATAGGAAAAGGAATATGAATTCAGGCATTTCTCTTTTGGAGAATAAACACAGTATGACTATTTGTTTAGAAAAGGTAAGTTAAACAAGGCCCAGGAGAGCTAGAAGTAGTTTCATTTCTTTCACCAGCCATCTGTTGTATTTATTTCCAGAAACAAACAAACAAACAAACAAACAAGGAGAGGTCACCTACTTTAGCTATTAAATAAAATATAGCAAGCCACCCAGTAGAACATCACTATGAAAATAGGAGACCCCGCACCCCTACACCCATCCACTGTCCTCAAAAGTCTGGTGAGAGGTAAAGCCTTGGAGCACTTTTGCTTTTTTCTGACTACGCTCCTGGAAAGAGAACTGTCTAAGAAGATTAGTGGGTAAGAGATTTACTGGGAGTGCTCTTGGGATAAATACACCAAGAAGGGAAGGAAGTAGAATCAAGCCAAGGAAAGAGTCCAGCTGTGATGTAGTCACCTATGCAAACCCTAGAGACATCCTGAAGACAGATGGTTCAACAGAGCTGTCTCTAAGGGGCGGTGACAGTGCCCTGCCTTTATGGCCCTGGTCACCTATGACCTTAATGAGGAAGCCTTGGGCAGCTGAGCTAATTCCTGAAAGTGCTGACAGCTGAAGATGGACTCCCAGCAGCTGGAGCAAGAAGTCTTCTGTTCCTGGAGGGGGATCTGAGCAATGCAATACAGAATCCTCCAAAATGCTGGAAAGAAGAGAATTTTAGATTGAGAAATACAGATTCATGAGAGATCATTTAAAACGTTTTAATTCAATTCAACATGATCACAATCACGGGTCCTCAGGTTATTCCATCATGATTGAATCTTGTTCCCATCCTTAAGTAACCAAAAACTTGTGGAGGGTTGAGACAGAAATCAATGATTGCACTGCAAAGCGGATTATGCTAAGTGGCATAAAAGAGGAAAGAGATCTAAGAAAGTTCCAGAGAGGAAGCAGCGATATGGAGAAGGACTGGTCAAGGCAGGCTTTGGGATGTAGTAGGTATTTGAGTCAGATCTTAAAGAGTTAAATGCATTGGAGCAAAGGACAAAAGACTTCCAGGCAGAGAGGATAAAGCTGTGTTTCCAGTGGGTCCTTAGTAATCGTTCAATGATGAGGAACTAGGAAATCTTTTACAAACTGGATAATGCATGCTTCTAATGTAGAATCGATGCCATAATCATCGAGGTGGAGGGGAATTGTTCTGCTCTTAGAAATCTATCACCAGCAATATAAGAGAAGTATCTGCCCTCGACACCACAAATCTCATGAAAGTTTACCTTTTCTTCAGCTTTCATGAAGGATAAAACACAATCCTAAGCATTCAAAACAGCAGAAGCCTCTGTGGAATTTAGATTCACTAGCATATGAGTAAATAACAGATAGTGCCTATGGAAATCTATCCCCACATGACAGGCACCTGCAATTTCTGCTTTAGAAACAAAAGAAGAAAAGAATCTCTTTTCTTGCTGTGCATCTCTATTTCTCCCATTCCTCAGTGAGCCTCAGCCAATATTCAGCGGGTAGAAAGCTACAGTAACCTCCCCGCAATGCTCCCAGGAGGAAATTCAGTCACGACAGGCAGCTCTCCATTGGCCCACTCCTGCCTCTATGGTACAAGCAAATCACCCTTATGATCACACATGTCTGCAGGACAATTGCTTGAAGGCAGGAGACTTCACCATGCGGGCACTTACACTCCCTGGCACTCTCGTCATATTTATAGTGCCATTTCCCAGTGACTGTTTTTGTACGTTGTCCTAAGTTCCTTTATGATCCAAATCCTTCTTTGAATCTGCCACAGTAGTCTCACAGCGGCATGCCATTGCAGGTTGGAGAAAAAACACCTGAAGATTTTGATCAATTGGGCATGTAATACAAATAGAACCTTACGAGACATTGCCATAGATGGATACACAGGCTGCCAAATTCAAGACACCAGGATGCAATTGAGATTAAGATTTGTGGGGCGCCTGGGTGGTTCAGTCAGTTAAGTGTCTGCCTTTGGCTCAGGTCATGATCCCAGGGTCCTGGATAGAGTCCCACTTCGGGCTCCCTGCTCAGTGGAGAGTCTGCTTCTCCCTCTCCCTCTGCTGCTCCCTCTGCTTGTGCACACTCTCTCTCAGAAAAAAAAAAAAAAATTAAGATTTGTGTTGCTCTACCAATACACTTAGTGGTCATTACCATTTTTTAGAGATTGCACTCTTCCCAGAGCTTCAGACCACTCTGAAAATGATTTGGAAAGTCGGTATCTGGCACATAAGAGCAGTTTTGTAGGGGTAAAGAGGTGTTCTCTGGAGGTGTTTCCTTAAGGTGTGCTGCTGGATACAATTTAACTTTTCTTGGTCTCCCCATAAAACCCTTAATAAAATGTAAAGTATTTACTAGTTAACAGTGGGATTTGATTTCCTTTGGAAGTGGGGAATGAGGAAGAGCTAAGTTCTTTAATGGGGGCATAGAAAAGAGTGTCATTGGAGGGGACTAGTCACATTTGAGTCATGCTTTCCAGAGTATAGAAATGGTTTCAACCCATACCTGGAATTCTATCTTGAAGTTTTCTCCCTCCACGGTCTTTAGTCTGATTCTCCATGAAACCAGGAAGGGGCATGGTGATCTACCTGGAGGACAACCAGATTACAATGTATAGATTCTATGTACCAGCCTCACATTTGGCTTCTTTTTGGTTTTATTATCTCAATTTTTATACTTGCAATTTCCTCATCAGCTTATTTATTAGCTACCTTAGAATTGTTTCTAACAGACTTAAGACAGAAAAGAGATGAAAGGGAGGAAGGAAGAGAAAAATAAATTATGGCTCTCAACACAGTGAGCCAGAGTCAAGCTAATTCAGTTTTCCATGGATTTAACCAGTGACCCTAGATTTTTACTTCATCATTTTATGAAATAAACACCACTGCCAAAGCATCAGAGGCTTAAACTGTGGAGAAAAAGCAGAACTTTTCCATCACTATGGCTGTTACCGTAAGTTTTTGTTATAAGGGAAATAAGAAGCAAATCCACTGTTTTGAAGCTGCTTATGTACATTGAAAAAAGAAGGAAGGATGAATAGAAGATGGGAGGAAAGGAGAAGAGATGTGAGAGAGAAAAGAAAGGAAGATAGGAAAAACATGGAAAGATGGTATCAGTGAGCCCAAGATTCCCCTGATTTAATTTCCAAGAAATCCTCTTGCTTAAAGATTTAATCAACTATTCATTAGGAGGGGACATACCAGAATTCAAAGTGTGTATGTATGCGTTTGCTTGTTTCAAACTTGGAAACCATCTTCATTCCACCATCTGTCCAAAAATGTGGAACCCCTTTATCTTCCTTGATATTTACTGCCTTAGTAGAATTTGCTGAAAGGAAGCCCATTGATTCCCACAGGAGTGTTGAACTTGACAAATGTTGACAGCCATGAGAGTCCATGAAGTCAAAATCATTCAGTAATAACTGAAAGTCAATCTAATTAGTGTTTCTGTATGTAGATCTTATACAGTACAGGTTGAAACTGTGTTCCCCAGAAAACATTTGCATTTGTTTTGATAGGTGTCCCTGGAATATGACCAGGCTAAAAGAATTTGTGTTCTCAGTTTGGGCATCCTTGGGCCATAGATGATGTGAAATCCCAGTCAAAATGAAGACAAGCCCATAGGTACAAATTCTCTTCCAAGGTTTCTCTATCTTTACTTTAACCCTATCAAAACCCTACTTTTGATAACAAAGACTATCAATCATTCTTTTCTTCTCCCTCTCCTCAGGCTGGATCTAGGTCCTATTCCACTCTTTCACAGAGCAGGTAGAGGCAGGTAGAGAGTTCATTCTAACACCCACCTATTTGGGGCCAATGTCTGGCACTTAGTCCTTGTGTGACCAATGAACCTAAACCTCCTTCCAGTCACCAGGACTAGAAAATTTCAAGGAGTCAGTTTTCTTTATTCTTCTGGTTTTCACTTCCCTTTTCCTTCTAACTTGTGAAGATTCCCCTTACTTTTCTTATTGACGAGCTAGGATTTTAAGGACTTTTTTATCCAGCAGCATTTCTAAGTGCAAAAGGAACAGAGGACTGTTCAATAATCAAGTCCACCATATTTCTGGAAATCTTTCAATGGCACTGTTAATATATATATATATTTTTTTGCTATATCAAAAGACCAGTTAAGATGTAACTAGAATTGTCACTGCCTCCATTTATATAATCTCTTTGGAGGAGTTTTGCTTGTGAATTAGGAATGAAGTACTCAAAACAAACAAACAAAGGAATGAAGTACTCCAGTGACCTTGACTCTTACCTTCTAAAGAAAAGTATTTCTATGCATTGTCTTGCTGGATTAATGGAAGGTGTGATGGTTTCTCCTCAATATTTCTAGATAATACGTAAACTTTAGTGATCATTTTACCAAGCCACTGTGAATTAAACTTACCCTATCTTTTGTGTGTATTATTTAAATGTATTAACAAATTTTTTAAATCGCTTTATTTTTAACCATCCACTTATTATTTAGCTAAATTCCTTTTTAATATGATAAAAGTATATCACATTAAAAATGTGGGGATCGTGGGATGAATTATAAAAGGAAGATGCTTCCATTTGGTAGCAGGTGAAATGAGGCTCCAAGATCTTTCCAGAACTCCAATTGTTTGGGTGGGTCAATCTTTAAGCCCTTCAGGTTGGTCAGCAACTTATTTTATTCTCTTGCTTCCACTGCACAACATCTTGACCTCAGGTTTTAAGCTGTTCTACGGAAAACAAAACAAAACAAAATGAATAACTGTTTACCATTTGTGGCACCCTTGACTGAAGCAATGGTTTTATTTATCTGTTGCTCCTTTGTTTGTTTCCTTATTGATGAAACAATGGTGTGTTTAAACTTCAGAAAGAGCCTCCTGGGATGAAAATGGTCAAATTAGTAACCAGTTTCAACAGCCATAGAATGTGTTGCTTTATTTGCAGAATAAAAAAAATAAATAATTGAAGTTTTTTGAACTGCACAGTTAAAAGTGACATTCCTTGAAATCTGAAGCAAATTTCCATTATTTTTTTCTGTTTATTTTTATTTGACCAAGGGTGAAAGCCAAACTTAATTAAAAAAAAGCCATTCTCTTTCACTTGAAAATTCAAATATTTGAAATAGCACTTAAAATAAAGTAGCATCAGGAGCAATTTTAGGACACTTTAAAGACCAAATTTCCAGATGGTTAGGAGAATTGTCTACTTTTGTCTTGCCTGGAAAAATGGTAATTTCCCTAAGCATTCTCACTCTCAGCTGAAATAGGCCTCATACTTATGAGGTCCTTCACAAATTAAAAAATTGTTACCTATATTTTCTAATTTTTTAAAAATCAAAGAGTAAGTTTCTTTCTCCAAGCTTCAACCATCATCCTCTGCCTTTAGATTTAAACAATTAAAGTTTGTTACATTGAGATATGCATCCCAACCTACGTTTAGTAGTCTTTTGGCATAAATGGATACTTGGTAATAGATCATAAAATGATGTCATTAAAATGTATCATATTGATTTTTTTGTCAGCAAGTTTTATCAGGTTGTACATGAATGAATCCATCTTCTAAATTATTTTTAATGAAGTGTGCACATAGCTTAAACTTTCTGATGATTTCATAGACTCACTCAATATATGGAAATCAATATGATTTACATTTGCTCAGTGTATTCATGATCTTAGAGTTATCCAGCCAAAACCTTTTTCTGAGGCAGTCTGCACATCATAGCATGACCTCAGACACAATGAAAACGTTTAATACTAGATTCTTCTGCATTAAGTGGCTATGTACCATGCTGTATCTTAAATCCTTATAAAAATCTTTCAAGATAGTTATTATTATCTCTAATTTACAGGTGACAAAACTGAAGTCAAAGTTTAAGCCATTGACCTAAGATCACACAGTGATTAAATGTCAGAGCTTTGACTCACTCTACGGTTTTGGGGTATCAGAGACCTTTGCCTCGTGTCATCCAGCTTGACTTGGCTCTGGAGTGAGCCAAAGCAATAGCTGAATGACATTCACACTTGGTTTATGATTAGGGAATCTCAATGACATCTTTTTCTTTAAAAAAAAACAAAAAAAACCCAAAAAAACCCCAACACTTTATTTATTTGTCAGAGGGAGAGAGAGAGAAACCCAAACAAGGGGAGCAGTAGGCAGAGCAGGCAGAGGGAGAAGCAGACTCCCTGCTGGGCAGGGAGCCAGATGCAGGACTCTATTCCAGGACACTGGAATCATGACCTGAGCCGAAGGCAGATACTTAACTGACTGAACCACCCAGGTGTTCCTCTCAATGGTATCCTTATGAAGACATCCAGACTAGTATGATCTTGATTGTTTAAAATTGGATTTTCCTCTTACATAGATACTGAGGAAGGTGTACTAGAAGAGGCAAGAATTCTGGGCTTTGATATTATGCTCAGGGAATCTTTGCTGTGGTTCTCACAGTAGGGTGAACATGTCTTACCCCCTGTCCCTCACTCCTCCTCTTGCCAGCTGGAGAGTCAGTCCACTTCAACAAATATTTACTGAGTAGGCACTTCCTAAATAAGCTACACCCATGTTAGATCTGGAAACACAGAAACAAATTAGGCTCACTCCCTGCCCTTGAGGACTGACAATTTTTTCTACATCCGTTGCTCTTCCCACCTCTTCTGAGCTCAGTCAAACCCAACAGGGAGCCGCAGTGTGGCTGTAGTTGGTTAAACCCACCCTTCTGCGGCAATTTGAGAATTGCAGGCTGCAGGTTGTGGGCCTGCCCTGTCATGAATTAGTTATTGGTTTGATTCACGGTCACTAGGTGAGAAGCCTTAGGGCAGGTACTCCTTCTTGTGGACATAAATACCTTCCACGTTTACTTCACTGACTCTTTGAGAGTGAGAGCTGCCCTTTGTTGCCTAAAGCAGAGGGCTTTCTCTTTGTTTTGAAAGGTCTCAATTGTCTATGTTGTGTTACCATACTTTCATAGTTTGTGGGTATCCATTTCCATAAATTGCATATTTGTTATTAGCAATGCCAGTGTGAGGTCATTTTTTTTTTTCAAAGTCCTTATTTCAGACTCTAAAGAAGCATCTTCTAATAGCTTTCCATTTTCCTTCCCTTATATTTTTGTTGACTGTCTCTATGCTAAAAGCAAACATAATTTCCACGTCTTATCCCTTCTTAGTATTTTTGGTTTGGAGACGACTGAGCACAAAAAAATGGGAATCAGAATGAGAAACTATATCTTATATTATAAGAAAAGTGAAAGTTAAAACTATTAAAACCAACTGATGCTTAAAACTCAAAACTAATGACCTTTTTATAGAGAAACTCTGGGCAGATCTTTTTTTAAAGATTTTTTAAAAATAGATTTTGTTTATTTAGTTAAGAGAGAGCAAAAGCAAGAGAGAGCACAGAGGGAGAGGGAGAGGGAGAAGAAGACTCACTACTGAAAGGATAGCCCGATGTGGGGCTCAGTCCCAGGACCCCGAGATCATGACCTGAGCTGAAGGCAGATCCTTAACTGACTGAGCCACCCAGGCACCTCTAATAGATCTTTTTAATGCCTACTTTATATGAGTAACACTTGTATCCTGGACACAACCTAGACTTGACATATGTTACTTAATGCAGTCTTCTCTTGTCCCTGCTGGAATCATCAGATTGGTGGGAAACAGGATAAGAGGTTAGTTAACTTGTCCATCATCATGCAATTTGTAAATGATTCTATAAACTACAATGTTAATCCAGGGCTCTGACATCAGAGTATCCTTTGTGGCGCCACGATGCATCCACTCTTCCAGCAACTGACATGAATACTTCTAGCTACTGCTCAAACATTCTTTGAAGAATATGGAACCCAAGAAAAGGGATCATGTGCCTATATTCCTAGTCAGTGATTTTCAAAATGGTTTATTATGTGCTTTCTGAAAGAAACTTAGAAAATATACAACCATTGCATATTTTTAGGTTAACGCTTAAAATTCATCATAAATTAAGCAATTATAAGGTGTAATTTCTTCAGTATTATAAATATTGATGACTTTAAATGAAATTTTCATATCATCACTTAAACGCATTTATTAGAATAATTACCATAGTAATTTGATACCAACCATCATCCATTTAAAACATAGCTGAATAAGTTTTTCAGCAGATGAAAATTTTACATGGTTTTCTCTTTGAAGGTCTACTATCATTCTCCATATTCCACAGAAACTGTATCCTCATATAATATATTTCTGTGCAGAAAATTCTTCTTCTATTGGTTACCTTGTCATTATTTTCTGCTAAAAATACATGTACATAAATTAATTTCCTTATTTTCTGTGACCATAGCCATGAGAAATTAGATTTGTTCTATAGTGACTTATCATTACCATCATTTTAGTATTATTATTAGTAGTAGTAGTATTAATGATAGTGGTAGTAGCAATAAATACTGGTAGTAGTTGGTGCTTTTAAAAATTAGTTTATGTATTTGTGGATGGAAATTATTTTCTGGTACAATAAAGCAGTCTTCAGCATCAATTATAGTATCTTAAAAAATATATTTATTGGTACCAAAATATCTTGTTCGTGTATATAAATAAATGGAGTAATACACGGAATTTTATAAGAATCTCATCCAATTTTTGAACTCCTAGATTCTATGTCAAAGCAATCCTACTATGATCAACTACTATCTTAATACTTCTTTCGTTTGGTGAGGCAATTAAGTCCTCCCAGTGACTAAGCTAGTCTCTTATTTATTGAAAGCAAATATATGGAAAACACTTTACAAAAAGAGGATCTGTTCCCAGTCATTAACAATCTACTTCCTCAGCCTCTAGGACCAATACCCAAAAGGCTCTACCAAATGCTGTCGAATCATCCTTAATCATACCTATCTCTTTGACTTATAGACCCCTATTTAAACTGATTTTTTTTTTCAGAAATAGAAAATAAAGATACTAATCCCACACAAATTTTTATATACAAAATATGTTTATTTGCTTTAAAGATATTTCCATTGAAACCTTGGTGCTCCAAATTCATTCAGTGAAAAAAAAAAAAAAAACCACCATTCAACCAAAAATCTGATTTATCAAGCAAGTCAGATAAATTGTATTTACTTTGTTTCCAAAAGCTTGGCTCATTTCAATTTAAATAAATGTGTTAAAATGTATTCTAGCCACAACTAAATGCCTTCCAAAGGTAAACAGATGGTAAATGGATAGAAAGGTAGCTGAAGCAGAGCTTTGCTCCTCAGTACTGCCCTTCAGCACTGACCCTCAGTACTCTCCCTCAATACTGACCCTCAGTACTACTTCTCAATACTGCCCTTCAGTGTTGCTTCCTGACATTCTCTTTGCTTGGTCCTCATGGCCTCTCCCTCAGAGCAATCAATACAGTCTCTATCAAAAAGATGATGTTAAGCAAGAGTGTTGTCACTCTCATTCCTCATTCTGTAATATACAGTAACTGAAACTGGAACATTCCAAGAAGGATTCAGATAGCTCATTTTTAAAGTCAAGCTTTCTTTTTATCAGAAATACGTACAAGTTAGGAAAAGACACCGTTAGAACTATGGGCATTTGGTTAAAGGTTTGAAGGTGCTAATGTTTTGGACCATTTTTCATACTACAAATGATTTTGTACCACAGGGACAATGAACCATCTGGAATTCAGAGTGACAGTACATCTTTCTTTTGTAAATGGGAGAGGGAGAACTGTACAGGAGAAAGTGGAGAAAGGAATGGCCTCCTTTCTTGACTGCAGGCAGATTCATTTTAGGGAGCAATGCCTAAGAAAGATGAAGATACAGACATTCATTCCTTGCCCACAAAACCTTGAAAATTATTTGTGTACCCTCAAGGGTAAATGTGCCCCAGTTTGAAGATTGTTGCCCTAGGATATAAAGTGAAGACGTTTTTGAATATAATTTATCAGAGGAGGCCATTATTAGAATTAAAGAACCTTTGAAGCTGATGATAGGCATTACAATTTCAGAAAATCTGGAAATGACTCACATTAGTTCATGAAACATCTTCCATAACAGGCCCATATGTATCAGTATCTGTGCCTACTAAGGAAAACAGATGCAAAATTCACAGGCTATGGTGCTCTGAGAAAAACCCTTTCTTAAATAGGCTTTACTTTCATTTAAACATGAAGAAAGCAAATAATAGAAGTTTGTTCATGTCAACTACGTACCTATGAAACTTTCCGTTTGAGGATGCGGTAGTGAGAGAAACATGCCTACTGATCTTTAAATGAATCCATTTATCTCAGCTCCTTTGTGCAAACTGATTTACCAAATTTCTTTTTGACAATGCAGATGCCTAGAAATCCTTGTCAGCAAAAGGTGTTGAGGAAAAAAAAAAGTTGAGTTGCAAAACTGTCTTCAATTCTCTAACTTCTCCTGTATAACCTATGAGCTTGGAATTAAAAAATATGCTTTGCCGAGGCTTATAAAAGTGAAGTCACATTTGCATGGCATACTAGCCTTTTCTGTCTTCGATATGATAAAGAACACTTTGAAATTTCATTTACTCCAATTGACACATGTATACCAATGGATGCCAAACTGCTTACTTCACTAAATCAACATTAAAAATACTTGCTGAAAGTTGCACATCAAAAAATAATTCTGCTCACCAGTCAAATTGCATTAAAATTAAGCACAAAAGGTTCAGATAGAATGCAGAAAACATGATCTATTTCAAAGGCAGGATATTTTGATAGCTTGAAATATTTGACAGCCATATACTGTGCGCTTATTTTGAGACTTTATTTTCTTTATATTTATTTATTTTTCAAAAGATTTTATTTATTTATTTGACAGAGGGAGACAGATCACAAGTAGGCAGAGGCAGGCAGAGAGAGAGGGGGACGCAGGCTTCTCGCTGAGCAGAGAGCCCAATGGGGGGCTCGATCCCAGAACCCTGAGATCATGACCTGAGCCGAAGGCAGAGGCTTTAACCCACTGAGCCACTCAGGCGCCTGAGATTTTTCTTTTTTTTTTAAATATGTGACATGTGTTTTAGAAGTCAGAAAGATTTTGGGGATAATAATCTTCCATATAAGACAAGATCCCTCCTAAAATGCCTGAGAGATAGGTAACCTCCATGTAGATACTAAGGGTGGAGTGTGCCCCGCCTCACCAGGAAGCCTGTTCTTTATGGCATCTCAGAATGATTGGTAACCTGTAATTTTCCCCCCCAATAAGGTGTCTCAAATTGCTACTCTTTCTGCCATGTGATCCTGCCAATGCAGAATGTGGTAAGGTAACTAATACTTTAAAAACAGGTAACTAGTACTTTAAAAAATAAAATAAAGACATCTACTTCTTTTATCATCTATTTCTCAACCCATGCAGTTTGGTTTTGGTCTTCACAATTTGCCTGAAATTTTAAGAAGTCCACAGTGACCTCCAGATAACTACATTTAGTTGCTGTCATATGTCTGACAACTCTGTGGGAATACCTTTCCTTAAATGTAAACCCTCCTTTAACTGGCCTCTTCCCATCTCTTCTCTCCTTTCCACAGCCATGCTTTGGAAACTTTCTTCTCATCCATACAAATTACCTCAAAAACTTGCTTGCTTAAAACAATGATGAGTGTGAATTTTCTTTCCATGTTTGTGGGTCAGGAATTTGGGGGCAGCTTATTTGGGTGGCTCTGACTCAGGCTTTCTCCTCAGTTTGCTGTTGAGTTGTCAGCACCACTGCCATTATCTGATGGCTTGACCAGGATGGAAGATTCAATTCCAAGATGGCTCATCCACATTTCTGGCACAATGGTGGTAGTTGTGTGTGGGAGGTCTCAGTTCCTTACCTCCTGGACATCTCCAATGACTGCTTGCATGTCCTTGTGCCATGGCAGCTGACCTCCCCCAGAGCAAGTGATTCAAGAGAATGATGTCCTTTATAAGTTCCAAACCCTTTTTTAATAAGCCCCTCCATGTTTTTATCTTATTGTTCATCCATGACCCCAGGTAATTCATAATTCCAAAGATAAGATGATTTTAATTTGAAACAATGGTACAATCCCCATATAATATTTATTAATGTATCCAGCTTAGGGTTACTAAGGTAAAATTTCCATGTGTACAGTGAAACTTTCTTAAACTTCTTTCAATCAAAGAAAGCCCTCCTACCCTGTTCCCTCCCTACCCTTCCCCATAATATCACTAAACTTGTTCTAATCTTTCTGTTCTGTGCACTTCATTTTTTGAAATTATTTTCAAGTCTTAAAACTAGCCTGTTCAAATTCAGATCATTGGGTTGAGCTTAACTCTGCAATTTGTCAACAATTATATTGAACAGGTTTTGTCTGAAGTGATGGAACTGTACTACTAAGGATGGACTTCATGGTTAAATAGAACAGATACCTGCCTACATGGTCCAATCTAAAAAAAAAAAAGAAAAGAAAAGAAAAAAGGAAGAATTTTAAGATCTTTATAAAATGCAACTCCTGTAGAGGTCTTACAGCTAAAATTCCCATTCTAGCCTTTAGATCTTCATATTCTCTCTTAAGAGTGTTGATTGAAAAGTAATAAACCAAACTCTAGGTGGTTCATTGTGATAGTCATCAGACCTCAAGATGTGAAGCCTTTGCTCCACAAAATGAATGGAAGACCTGTTTTGATTAAGGGTAGGGATATTTAAAAAAAAAAAACAAACAAAAAACAAAACAAAAAAAAACAACTTAGGGCTTGGAATTGTGCTGAGGTCAAGTTAAACCACTGAAAGTGAGGCACTAGTTGTCAGGGGATTGAAAGAGCATTTTAGAAATAAGGATATAAGAGGACCAAGGGAGGACTGAGGGGTAGAGAGGGTCCTGGGAGTTATATGTCACCCATTTACAAGTTCATGATCAAATAACTTTCCATTGTGCTATGGGCATTCCTGGCCCACCTGGTCTGATGCCTTCAGAGGTGGTTTTGCACTGACCTCCTCATAAGACCAAGGTTAGTGATGGGACCTGGTATGACTCTAGTGACTATAGAATGGGTCAATGCCCACTAACTCTCAGTGACTCAGAAGGCATTTCTTGCTTGGTCTTTTATTAAGTACCTGGCTGGGCTAACTGACCACATCAGAGCCTTCATGACAACTGGCATGAAGCCACAAAGTACTCATGATGAGCATAACAAGAAACCAAGATGTTGGCCCACACATATAACTCTTTATAGTTTGCTTCTATGCTCTTTTTTATTTTTATTAGGTCTGTGTGGACTGTGATGATGGGAAATTCAGGATGTATTTGTTCCAGGCAGTTGCTTATCATTTTGTCTACTGTAATTTAGAAACAGAAGGAGTTACCATTTTTCAGGAAGAAAGAAATTAAATGTCAAAAGTTAGTTGTTTTCTCCATATGCAATAATGCTTTCTCTTTCCCATCTCTGTGCAGGAAATATAACCTATGATGATTTGAGAACAATATAATTCATACCCATTTCCAACCTCAAAACTGACTTTAAGAAAATACCTTCAATTATTTTTGGAAAACATTTAGCCCTGAAAGGAGATGATGATAATCTATTGTTCTTTCAGCAGCTAGTAGTTTTTGAATGGCCTCCATCACCAATAGATATGGCAGGTTTAAATCAGCAACATAAGCCTGTCTAGTCCAATGTACTGTCGAATATAAAATCCAACACAGAGAAGTACAATGGCAGTCACAAAAAGATGTTTATTTCAGGGCTATACACTCATAATAAATAAACTGATAGGAAGTCTATTCACTTCAGATCAACAGACATTGGCGCATACTAGAAGATTTTTAAAACGGACTCCAGGGTTCCATTTTAGCAGAATTTTAAAGATAAAAAATAAGAAGGCATTCTTCAATGGCATAGCCAGATTTCCAAGTCACTGAAGTGACTGGAGAGTAATTTATGAAGAAGGTAGAATTTGAGCTAAATTTTAAACAATGGGACATGTTTTGATATAGAAATGAGAGACAAGGGAATTCTGAGTACAGGGAATGACATGAAATAACCAAAGTGATGGAAATGGATAATGTGTGTAGAAAGAGACCAAATCACTGCCTGTTACATGGGAAGGGAAGTCTGTTCAAGAATAAGATTGATTTTGGAAATCTATTTGAGAAAGAACTTCAGTGGTAGAATAAGGATTTTTGGTTAGGTTACTGTAAAGTATGATATGCTTTTGAGTAGTAAAAGGCTCAGAGAATTTAATCAGGAACTCCAAGATGACTGTACTGAGGGAGAGCACATCTACAGGGGACCATTGCATTGAGCCCGGGGTTGAGACTAGGATACATGGATCAGGGCTATGGCCATGGGGAAAGAGACTAAGGGCTTTCCATGAACAAACACATTCTAATTTTCTGTTGCAAAGTTTGGGTTATTAATTTATATATAAAAAGATAGCTGAGGGTAACAACATGAATGTGTGCAAGGAGATGGAGACTCCAGCTTCGGCCAGTGTTACCCATGAATGCCAGCTCCCTGGACTCCCTTCTGCTGCTTAACAATGTCAAGGTTTCTCTTGCTTGTGACTCTACTCCATTCGCTCTACATGGTATGCCCCACCACTGCATCTCTGTATAAGTGATTCATTTTAATCATCAGGTCTTAGCTCAAATATCACCTCCCCTAGGAAGCACAGCCCCCAGTCCAAAGAATCATGGATTTCCTTTGTTCCATTTCACATCCAACTCACCCCTGTATGCATCTAGGACTAATCTCCATGGTGATACTTTCATGTTAGGCTGTATATTTGCTTATTTCTCTGACTAATAAAACATAAGATCTAAAAGAATTAGGGGTCTTTATTGTCTGTCCAGGACTTTACTTCCAGTACCTACATCAGAGACTGGCACATAATAAATGTTTAATAAATCTCGATTAAATGAGTAAATGAAAGGTTTTATAACCTATCTCTCCACTACAGTTCTCTTATGCCTTTCTTATTATTGTATCCCTCTTGCCAGTACAGTGCTAAAGACTAAGTAAGGAATACATAAGTGGAAGAATGTGTGTTAGAAATGGCTGTTCGGGGGCACCTGAGTGGCTCAGGCGTTAAGCGTCTGCCTTCGGCTCAGGTCATGATCCCAGCGTCCTGGGATCGAGCCCCGCATCGGGCTCCCTGCTCGGCAGGAAGCCTGCTTCTCCCACTACCATTCCCTCTGCTTCTGTTCCCTCTCTCACTATGTTTCTCTCTGTCAAATAAATAAAATCTTTAAAAAAAAAAAAAAAAAAAAAGAAATGGCTGTTCACTAACTTTCCTTCCCCCATACTAATGGGTAGAGAAATTGGCCAGGGGTTAAAACCTTGTCTCAGATTCCACAAAGAAATTAAAGTTGCTAGACTCAATAATAGTTGTCAGAAATTCTCTTACTCACTAACTATCCAAAGAACTAGTTGGGTAATCATGGTTAAGTCATCACTCCTCTTTACACCTTGGCTTCCTTAACTGAAAATACATTTTCACCCACGTCTTTATTTTTTATTTATTTATTTTTTTGCCTGTGTTTTTACTTTTTGTTCTGGCTTTTAGTGTCCCCCATGCTACGGCAAGTCCTGGGCAGTTTCCTGATACAGAGTTAGACAGGGCAGAGCTGCAAACTTTGGTGAGAGGCATATCTCTAGCACAGATTCTCCCTGTCACCCTGCCGGAGACACTTAGAAAAGTTTGTGCTTCGAAGAAAGCTTGTTCCTTTGTAGGATAAGATTGTGACTTATTTCATTTGATCATTTGGTTTTCATTTTTCTTGATTTTAAAAAAGATTTTATTTATTTATTTATTTGTTTGTTAGTTTATTTATTTATTTAAGAGAGAGCAAGGGAAAGTACAAACCCAAGGTGGGCTTGCTCTCAAGATCCTGAGATCATCATCACCTGAGTAGAAACCAAGGGTCAGGCGCATAAGCAACTGAGCCACCTAGACACCCCTGATCACTTTTTTTTTAACTGTTTGTTGTTCATGTGTTTAGAAATGGCTATTTGTAGAAAATTTTCCACTTTAAAATTGTAGTAATATCAGGCCCTCCCAATGGGTTCTCTCTCACCCTTCCAAGAAAAAAATACTGGGGATAGGAGAATTTATTTCAGTGAGATTGAGGAATTGATTTCTGTGAGCTGGGTTCCTCTACAGTTTCTCAGAAGTCAGTGATAAATATTGTTTTAATTAGCAGAAGGAGTTCTTAGAACATCCAGGTAGGTTATAAAAACCAATTTGTCTATTCAAAAGGCCATATCAGATACTATTAAACATGACTCTGTCTCTCTTATCAATGTGTTTCTTAGTAACTAGAGAGAGAACTCAATGATAGAGATAAAATATCAGTAGCAAAACATGTCATAGAGAAAGCAAAGTGTGGAAGGGATTATAGTAAGATTCTAGTTTCTTCTGGAAGTAAGATATATTCTTCTCTCATGCATTGCTTTTTAGAAAAAAAATTCTGTAATCTCTGTATTATTCCAAATTCTAAGCTATTGAGGTCAAGGCTGGTATATTTAAGGAAATGGAGAAGGGAAATGTGTTTAGTGGTGTTTATTTTCAATTACCAGGGTATACTATGCAAAAACATGAGGTTTGATTTATTTTTACTTTGTGATGGCCTAGAGATGTTCATATATCCTCTTTGCATAGAATAAAAATGGTTTTTCAAGGTCATTACTTACGTAATATATGAAGAGGATGTTTTAAGAAAGAATGGGAAGAAATGCTGGAACATTCCTGTGGATATTGCCACACTGAATTCCTAACCAAAAATTTATATCCTTTCTTAGTGGACTATGAAACTCTACAGAAGCAATGGAAAGCAATTTCAGAGCACAACAGGAAATTTAAATAAATTAGCTTTTTTTTTTTTTTTTTTTAATTTCAGATAGTGGGACCTCCCTTCCCACTGGGATACAGATGGTGACTGACAGCCTACGCTTATTAACCTCTACCCATAGTTTTTCAGTGGGATGTAAAGTCAGGGTTCAGAAGATATTTCCTCTGGCAAATCTCATTTCTAGACATTGCTAATTTTCTCTCAAATTAAAAAAAAAAAGGAAGTTTTGCTCTGGCAGTGTTTTCTTCCTTTTAAATAGCTCCATTCAGGGCTGTGAACCAAGTCAGTAAGAACAAATGAGTTTTGAATGATACTTCAGAGTGCTTGAAAGGAATTGTATTTATTCTCTTTCCAGAGCCACTCTAAGGAAGTGAAACACATAGGCAGAGAATTCTAATATTTAGGCCTAAAAAGTACCAAAGCCTTAATGTTCCTCTAAGAAAGCTTACACAAACCAGATAGCAGTGACAACAAAAGCAAACAATAAACAAGTGGGACTACATCAGACTAGGCAGCTTCTGCAGAACAAAGGAAACCATCAACCAAATGAAAGCCAATCTACTGAATGTTTGCAAATCGTATACCTGACAGGAATTTAATGTCCAAAATATATAAAGAACTTATACAACTCAATAACAAAAAAACCAAAAAAATAAGAAACAAAAAACCCAAGCAATCCAATTTAAAAATGGGCAGAGGATTCCAATGACATTTATTCAGAAAAGACATCCAGATAGCTAATGGACACATGAAAAGATGCTCCACCTCACTAACCATCAAGGAAATGTAAATCAAAAACCACAATGATATACCACTTCATATCTGTTAGAATGGCTTAGAAAGACAAGAAATAACAAGTTTTAGTTAGGATATGGAGAAGGGGAACCTTTGTGCACTATTGGTGGGATTATAAATTGGTACCAAAAACTTAAAAATAGAACTACCATATGAGTCAGCAATTTCACTTCTAGGTTTTATTTTAAGAAAGCAAAGACACTAATTCAAAAGAATATCTGCACCCCATGTTCCTTGCAGCATTATTTATAATAGTCAAGACACGCAAGCAAATCAAGCACCTATTAGTGGATGAGTGAATAAAGAAGAATTAGAGAAAGATATGAGTACTACTCAGCCATGACAAATGATAAAATCTTGCCATTAGTCACAATATGGATGGACCTAGAGGGTACTATGCCAAGTGAAATAAGTCACTCGGAGAAAGACAAGTATCATATGCTTTTACTTCTTTGTAGACTCTAAAAAAACAAAACAAATGAATGAACAAAACTCATAGATATAGAGAACAAATTGATCGTTGTCAGAATGGGGGGTTCTGGGGGATGGGTAAAATGGATGAAACGGGTCAAAAGATACAAATTCTCATTATAAAATAAATAAGTCTTAGGAATGTAATGTACAACATGATGACTATAGTAAATAATACTGTATTGCATATTTGAAAGTTTCTAAGAGAATAAACATAAAAAGTTCTATGACAAGAAAAAATTTTTGTAACGTTGCATGGTGACAGATGGTAACTGAACTTATTGTGATTACCATTACGTTGTACACCTGAAGCTAATATCATATTACATATCAAGTGTACCTCAATAAACAAATAGCAGGGGCACCTGGGTGGCTCACTTGGCTAAGCAATGCCTTCAGCTCGGGACATGATCCTGGAGTCCGGGGATCAAGTCCTGAATCGGGCTCCCTGCTCAGCAGGGAGTCTGCTTCTCCTTCTGACACTCTCCCCTCTCATGCTCTCTCTCACTCTTTCTCTCAAATAAAAAAAATCTTAAAAAAATAAAATAAAACAAATAGCAAAACAAAAAACAAAAACAAAAAAAGCAAATGATATCAAGTCCCAGTAGAGTAAGCATTCAATAATTCTGCAGACACGTGACAATTCATGTGAAGATGAAATAATTCATCTTCTCTAGAAACCAGACAGAGAAAGATTTACTTTGAAGATTACTCTTTGAGCTCACTAACACTGCACCATACATTGAGAAGCAGCTTCACCTCAGTTCCCATCCTATGCAATCCCCCTATATCTAAAGGAAAGATAATATAATTTATACATCCCCCCTAATGAACCCTTGCTGGGAAAGTAATTGCCCTCATTTAAGAGTTTGTATCAATGAATAATGATGAGATTGCTTTCAATTAAATGAATGCTAATACAGTAATGCTTCAATATGCATACACAGATTTGGTAAGATAATGATGTTTCTTGACAATCAACATTTCCACAGGCATATTTTGTTTACTCATGGTAATGCTCAATATAGGCAGCTAGATACTAAACATTTTTTTTCCTTTGTCCAAATTGATTTTTTTAATCTAAGAAAATAACAGCTATCTTACATTTAAAAGGTGTGATAACCTTTTCCTTTTGTCATTGACAGGTGTCCTTACATCCACCATTCTCTCTATAAATGATACTTGTATTGCCTGCCAGGCTTAAACTGAGATTCCAGTGACCACCAAGTATCAGTCCCTAAATTCCCTTGGAGTTTATGTTTTTGCAGATAAAATTATGCATAGATGGTTACTTTTTGAGAGTGTATCTCTTAATCTGGGCAGCTTTCAATACGTTTTTAGAGGTTTCAACCCAGGTAACAGTCACAGAGAAACAAGAAAGAAAATATTTGTATGGAAACTACTTGGCTAACAACAAAAAAAATGAAATCTTTGTGCCAAACCTCTATAAGAACTTGAGCGTCTTACACTTGACTTCATTCCTACCTTAGAAATGCCTGTGAGGAATTGTTATCAATTTGGTAACAGGGCAGAATGATCTTAGGGACTTCTGGGCAGGCAATAAATGTTGAGAGAAGTTGCAACCAACTTCTATGGATATTGTGACTCTTCTGTAATAAGAGAACTGTATATAAGCCACAAAGGAAAAGCCATCACCATGGTTTAGGTACTTTGCACAACTGTAATATACTTTTATGCAGTCTTTCCATGGCCCCATTTATTTTTGTTAGTTGGTATGTGTGTGTCCACCACACTCTCAGATGGAAGGATTAAGTGAAGTGGATTTAAGAGGGTAAGAGGAAACAGACTAAACTTCAGGGACAAGGGCTTACTGGACAGTGTGATGCCACAGGATGTAACTGTGACAATTCTGAAAGATGTTCCTAATGCTGAGACATGGAGTGTCAGTTAGCTAACTGTCAAGACCTGTGGTGTTTGACCTGGGAAGGATATGGGAAAGTTGTTCTTGTAGGGTAAAGGGTGTTGAGGCCATGGAACAATGAGGAAAAAACAAAATGAGAGGCTGCTTATTGGAGACATGCTGACTCCAGCTTCAACACAACATTACCCGTTCCCATGTTCATGATTAGTAAATAAGCTCTTTCTTTACTTTAACTTCCATAATTGTATGAGGTAAAAAAAAAATGCATGTGTCTTAGTCTGCACATGTATTTTTGGTGAGGGAGAAAGGGGTATGGACTGTAATTACCAAATAGGATATTCATAAATTTTTCAAAATGCAAAGTCAGAACAAAAGGCTATGTTCAAACTCAACATTGTCTTGATTATAGACAAATCACTCTTATGGGAAATCTATTTGTGATTTGGTGGATTTCTTCTAGAATGGGAAATTAGATGCCAATTAAATGTTCTTGAGTGATGGGGTGCCTCGGTGGCTCAATTAGCTAAGCATCTGTCTTTAGTTCAAGTCATGATCCCAGGGTCCTAGGATTGAGTCCCACATCAGGCTCCCTGCTCAGTGGGGAATCTACTTCTCCCTCTTCTCTTACCCCTCCCCCAACTCATGCTTGCTTGCTCTCTTTCTCAAATAAATGAAAAATAAAATCCCTGATTTTATGAAATCAGGATGAATTTCATAAATGAAATGAAAAAATTAAAAATTAAAAAATTATTATTTTTTAAAAAATGAAAAATAAAAAATTCCCTGAGTGACAACTTAGAAGTGTTTTGGAGTGAAAGTGTGATGGCAGGGTGGTGCCATATGGTGAGGTGATGGGGTGTGAGGTAGAGCAGCAGAGAGAAGAGTGAATCTTGGCTGGCGAAGCTAATATAACAATAAGGATGTTGGGGCCCCAGGATGGCTCAGTCGGTTAAGCATCCAACTCTTGGTTTTTACTCAGATCATGATTTCATGGATTGTGGGATCAAGCCCTGCTTCTGGCTCCACATTCAGGAGTCTATTTCAAGATTCTTTTCTCTCCCTCTCCCTTTGTCCTTTCTTCCTCATGCACACTCTTTCTCTCTCTCAAATAAATAAATAAATCTTTAAAAAATAAAAGTAAGTATGATAGTATTTTGTCATTGAATGTAGCAAATCAGAGAGATGCAGACATCCAGGGAAAATGGGAAGAAAGTGAAGATTTTAATACTTTAGAAGACCCCAAAGAAAAACCATCATAGTGCATGATATCCCAGTCAAGATAATGTTGGAGGCTCAGCAGTGCTCAGAATAATCATCATTAACTTAATGTGTTAGAAAAAATAATTCATAACTTAAAAATGGGTCAAGGCCACTTCTCTTGTCCAGTATTTGTCCAAAAACTCCATGAGATGGTTAACTGTGTCTTATTTCTCTTTGTGATACTGTATTTTATTGATCCTGTATCAAGGTGCCTTGATGTCATTTTGGATTGAAGATTTTTAGCTTCAGTGTATACTCGAGGCTGGGAGAATGAGGAGGTAGTGGTGATGGATTTCTGGGATCATCACTAATGAGGAAGATAAGCAGAGGAATAGGAGTAAATTGAACAGAAGCTAAGCAAGAGCCCCAAAATGTTGATGAAACAAGGACAGAATGCTGTCTCACAGCAAAAGTTGCTCAGCAGGGCAATATTGTGAGTTATCAGCCGAGCTGTGAATTGAAAGAAATGATAAGTTTAGTTATTTACATTGTGGTGGAGGAAAGAATTAGGGTAAACAGTAGATTGGAGGCCTGCTTGGGTGGCTCAGTCAGTTGTGTCTGCCTTCGGCTCAGGTCATGATCCCAAAGGTCCTGGGATGGAGCCCCTCATCGGGCTCCCTAATCAGGGGAAATCTGCTTCTTCCACTCACCTACTTCTCCCCCTGCTTGTGTTGTATTGCAATCTCTGTCAAGTAAGTACATATTAAATCTTAAAAACAAGAAACCGAGATGGGAAACTTGACTCATCAAAGGGACTTGCTGAGGTGAAAAAGCCAAAGGAGGGATAAAGAAAGACTGGTCATTCCCAGTGATGACAAGGAGTAAGTTCCTGGGGAAGACACCACTTCACAAATAAGCACCTTAGTTCATACATGTTATATAAAAAAAAACACATTGCAGAAATAAAGATTAGCATACTAACCTATGTATAATATACTGAAATACTCTTTTACAACTATTTCATCATAAAAATGTTGTTCTGAATGAACAAACTGTGGTACTTACAGACAATGGAATGTTAGTCTGTGATAAAAAGAAATGAGCCCTCAAGCCACAAAAAGAAAGAGGAAACTTAAATGCATATTGCTAAGTGAAAGAAGCCAATCCTAAAAGGTTCCCTATTGGATGATTCCAACTACATGACCTCTAAAATAGGGAAAGCTATAGCAACAGAAAAAAGGTGAGTGGTTGCCATGGGTTCACAGTGGGCACAGAGCTGGGGCTAGGATGAATGCATGGATCCCAGGAGACCTTTAGAGCAATAGAACTCCTCTGTATGATATTATAATGGTAGATACATGCATTTGTCAAAACTGGTTGAGGGCATAGCATAGAGTGAGCCCCAATATAAGCTGTGGACTTCTTTAGAAATATTGTATTTGTGAGCCTGGGTGGCTAGGTTGGTTAAGCATCTGCGTTCAACTCAGGCCATGATCCCAGAATCCTGGGATCCAGCCCCACATCAGGGTCCCTGCTCATCAGGAAGTCTTCTTCTCCTCCCACTCCACCACTCCACCCAACTTGTGCTCTCTGTTGCTCACTCTCTCTCAAATAAATAAATAAAATCTTTATAAAAAACAAAAATCATAATGTATGGTATTGGTTTGTCAATTGGTTTGTCAATTGTCAATAATGTATTGGTATTGGTTTGTCAATTGTAATCAACATACAACCCCAGAGCATTATGTTAATAACAGGGACATTGTGTATTAGAAGGAGTTTATGGGAAGTCTCCACTTTCTTTTTTTTCTCACTATGAGCTACAAGTTTTTATTATTATTATTATTAACATATAATGTATTATTTGCCCCAGGGGTACAGGTCTGTGAATCATCAGGCTTACACAATTCACAGCATTCACCATAGCACATACCCTCCTCAATGTCCATAACCCAGCCACCCTATCCCTACCCCCACCCCCCAGCAACCATGTTTGTTTCATGAGATTGAGAGTCTCCTATGGTTTGTCTCTCTCCTATCCCATCTTGTTTCATTTTTCCCCTCCTACTTTCATGAACCCATGCCCTGCCTCTCAAATTCTTCATATCAGAGAGATCATATGATCATGTCTTTCTCTTACTTATTTCGCTTAGCATAATACCCTCTAGTTCCATCCACATAAGTCTCTACTTTCTGTGCGAGTTTACCATGAATTTAAAAATTGTTATAAAGGACCAAGTTTAGTAAAAATTTTTAGAAGTTGTATTATACAACTCAAAAATAACATAAAGAGTTGAAAAGCATTTAGGATCCTCTAAGGCTATTTTTTGAGGTTTTATCTATGTTAATTCATTTCTAAAGGGAAAATAAAAGGTCATGTGTTTTTAAGTTTCTTTGTTATTTTCATATGACAGAATTTATGCTGATAAATATTTCATTCCAATAAAAATCTTCATTTGTTTATTCTTTTGAGTTTGTCATGTAAATGTGTATGTTTGTTCATTATTAAGATTTTAGTTATTTTCTTCTGAAGAGGAACAATAGGAGGAAATCAGAGGCCCCCTGGCCTGTCAGGAAAACTATTTGCTCACATATTAAAGAGCTAACACTAGCTATTTCACCCTTGGCTTCTGAGAAAAAAGATTTCTTCTTAATCTTCCAAAATAAATGAGCTCTGACAAAGAGATATACTTTACAAGATGTGTACAGAACCCCTAAATTGGCCACTTTCCATGTAAATTCATAAACTGCAACTCAAACTAGTATCTCATCTACCTGCAAGTCACAATCAAAGCATCTGTCAACCAATAAACAAAGGTGTCTGTGATGGATGTGTGAATGGCCAACTTTGTCTCTGTTACGGAGAGAGCCAAAATTAGCACCACCACCATCCCTCTACCCACCCAAGAAAAAAGATTTTGTCTTCTGTCATTCCTTCACCTCAGTCCACAAGAGGCAACAACAACCAATCCAAGCAAATAACACAAAACACATACCAATTCCAGAGGAAAGAAAGTTTTTCTAAAATTGGCAGAGTTTAACAGGGCTATAGTTTATGAGTGATGAGAAAGGGAAATCTCATCATGGCTAAGCCAACACCCCACAATGAGAAGAGCTGCAGTATTAACCAAGACCCCAGTCACTGCCCAGAAATGACATAGTGGGAGACATGATCATATGGTAGAGATAATATAATGGCGTTCAATCGTGCTCTCCTTTCACTGCCAGCACGTGAGACTCCCTCAAAAGCTCTTTCTGGATTTTACCACCGTCAACTTGGGAAAGACTACCCTTTCCCATGAGAGAGCCAGCAGAGAGCCCTCGTCCTCAGCATCAACACTTTGCTCACCAGCTCTTGGGTGTGTCTTTGGAGGAGCCATGGTGAGGTCTCTGATTTATAAGGTGTGTTCACATGTGTTTCTGGAGTTCACCGTTGGCCGGACTGGTTCAGATTTCTTTTATTTGTGTCTCTGGCATGGAAGGAAATGAAAAATATATAATTAAATTCATTAAATGCATTCTTTCTTTTACATTTTTATTTACTTTATTAAATATAATTAACATATATTATCTGTCTTTTAGTTTCAGATATACGATTCCTTCTTTTTAAAATGCAAGTGTAACTTCAGTGTTTACCTTTCAGAAAAGTGGAGTAGTAGGAATATAGACGATATCTTTGTGTTTGTAAATCATAGGATTTTCACAAAAATACATGTAATAGCACTGCTTATGCTATTAGCATGTGGTTTATGGCTAAAGAACAGGGACCCCAGGGTGTCTGGGTAGCTCAGTGGGTTCAGCCTCTGCCTTCTGCTCAAGTCATGATCCTGGGGTCCTATGATTGGGTCCAGAGTTGGGCTCTCTGCTTAGCGAGGAGTCTGCTTCTCTGTCTGCCCTACCCCCCTGCTTGTGATCTCTCTCTCTCAAATAAATAAATAAAATCTTAAAAAAAAAAAAAGTGGAGGACTACTTCACCCACACACAGTTCAATCCACCTTGGTTACCTGCAGTATCCCACTGTAACTGGAGAAAACCTACCCACTTGGTTCCTGTAAATGTTATTTGGCACAGAACTTTCCTCCAGGTTGCTTACACTAGCTTAGCTGTGGAAATGTCAGATCTCCCCTTTTAAATCCTCAAACATAGGTTGAGGGTGGGAAGAGAGCTAAAGACAGGTACACATTTTGGGTGGCCTTTTTGTAAGGATGTTAAGGCAAGGTGAGCTCAGAAATCATCCACCTTTTTTCACTTTATAAAAATGAATTTGGCAGAAGTATATAAGGCATCCATAAATGCAAGAAAATAGAATTGGTATTTTTAATGAATCACATTCTATAAATTAATAGTCAAGTGTGGCTATTTATCAACTCCAAATAGCAAAATTCTAATTTTATAGCAGCTGGGGATGGAATTTCAAAGTTCTCTCAAAGTACCCAGATATATCTCTCAATATAGTCACCTTTGGTGTTGTACAGTTAAGACGGTTGTGGTTGAGGTTTTTTGGTTTTTTGTTTTGTTTTGTTTTTAGATTTTATTTATTTATTTGACAGAGAGAGAGAGAGAGATCACAAGTAGGCAGAGAGGCAGGCGGAGAGAGAGGAGGAAGCAGGTTCCCTGACGAGCAGAGAGCCTGATGCGGGGCTCTATCTCAGGACCCTGAGATCATGACCCGAGCTGAAGGCAGAGGCTTTAACCCACTGAGCCACCCAGGTGCCCCGTGGTTGAGGTTTAAATAGGGCCAGTGGGCAGTCCTTCACTTGCCTCTAGGTAGAATAAATAAGCTCTGCTGCATTTTTGTAGTTCACTGGGATGGATGAAGGCTGATGAACTCACAAATGGGAGAACACAGTGTAAATAGACCAAAATGTATATTACCCTGGATGAAAGCCATCATTGATTAATCAGACAAGTAGTTTTAAAAATCTTTACTAGATTTTGGCCATTCTAACTGGTGTAAGGTGGTATCTCAGTGTGGTTTGGATTTGAATCTCCCTGATGGCTAATGATGATGAACATTTTTTCATGTGACTGTTAGCCATTTGTATGTCTTCTTTGGAGAACTGTCTGTTCATGTCTTCTGCCCATTTTTTGACACGATTATCTGTTTTTTGAGTGTTGAGTTTTAAGGGGTTTTTTTTAAAGATCTTTTTATTTTTTATTTTATTTATCTATTTGTGAGAGAGAGAGAGAACAAACATGAGAAAGGAAAAGGTCAGAGGGAGAAGCAGACTCCCCATGGAGCTGGGAGCCCGATGCAGGACTCGATCCCAGGAGTCCAGGATCATGACCTGAGCCAAAGGCAGTTGCTCAACCAACTGAGCCACCTAGGTGCTGGAGTTTGAGGAGTTCTTTATAGATCTTAGATATCAGACCTTTGTCTGTAGTGTCACTTGCAAATATCTTCACTCATTCTGTGGGTTGCCTGTTTGTTTTTTTGACTGTTTCCTTAGCTGTACAGAAGCTTTTTATCTTGAAGCATTTTCACTTGACTCTGAGCAATAAACTAAGGGTTTTGGAGAGGTGGGGGTTGGCCGAGCCTGGTGGTGGGTATTGAGGAGGGCACATATTGCATGGAGCACTGGGTGTGGTACATGAACAGGGAATCTTGGAACACTGAAAAAATAAAATAAAATAAATTAATTTAAAAAAATCTATACTAGAGTTTCCCAACCTACAAAATAAACTGACTTTGTTTGTCCTGGTGGAAGTAATGGGGAGAAGCGGACACTGTATTACAGCAGAAGTGATACTCCCTTGACTTAAGCATTCATGGCTTCGACCGTGTGCCCAATAATATGTTTCTCAGTGTGTTATAATTGTTCCCTGTCCTCTGCTTCTACCACACTTGGAGTACCTCAAGAGGAGTTACTGATCCAATATCTATTACAGTAATATCATTCACTGAAGACAGGTATTTAGCAAATGTATATTATTTGACCCTCAGAGGATTAGCCCTATTTTACAGCAGAAAAAACAGAGACTCAGAGAAATAATGTTGCTCAAAGTAACATAGAGCAGGTGCCCAAACTTTAGGGTACATGAGAAACCCCCAAAGGGCTGATTAAAAGTTAGATTGCAGGGCTGCATTATCAGAGTTTAATTTGATAGATCTGGGATAGGACTAGAGAATGTGCATTTTTAACAAGTTCCAAGTCAGGCTGACTCTGGTCCAGGATCACATTACAAGGAGCCCCAGCCTAGATAATTTGTGATAGACATGATATTCTGTCCTGAGAGGCTGGATGACCTGAAAGCCATGCTCTTTTAACAATGGTATGCTCACACAGTGGGCTTCTCCACCTATCTTCCACAGAGCCTTGATTGCCAGTTACTTCCTGGTGCTGGGGGTCAAGAAATGCCAGGTGACCATTTGCCCCCACCTCCCTCCCCATGCACATACCACACCATTTTCTTCACCTAATTAATTCTTTCAAGTCTCAGCATAAAATATCCTTCTCTCAGAGAGGCCTTCAATCAAATAATGTCTCATTGCAAATTTACTCAAGTTTATTTGTTTCATGAATGTCTGCCTTTCAGGATGATAAGAGCCATGAGAGTGAGATTCTTTTCTCTTCTCCTCATAGAACAGAATCAAATATCCAGCATGTGGCAAAGTACTTGCCCTTAGGAGGTACTCAATGGCATTAGGTAAATGGATAAATGAGTTGAGTGAAGGAGACTTTGAGATTTAGTCCTAGTTCTGCTCTCTACTAGCTGTGTGAAATCAGGTTGGTGCCTTGACATTTCTAAATTCTAAACCTGTCATTTGTAAAATATAGATAATAATTTTGAAACATGCTTAATATATGAAAGTGTTGCGCCAGACATGCACTGTTGGCCCCCAAATGCAGGCAGAGCTCATGGTAGACATTCAACAATTGGTTGAATTGAATCAGATTTGGCTTGCTTGGAAAGAGTGATTTTTATGCTCTCCAAGCAACTTAATTTTAATATTTATTCATTTTGGAATATCAAACACCTCTGTTGTTAATTTGTGTTTATGTCTTAAGGGGCCTGGAAGGACATGATGTACGCTTTCACAGGCATCAATACTTCCACCATCTTGAGTTACTAAATCAACTTGAACCAACTTTTCAATGCAGTAGAGGCACATCTCACATTTTTTAAGAGAATGATCTGATAGGACTTTATTTTTCAACTGCATCTCGTCTAACAAAGCTCTGACATTGGAATCTTCTCTCTATGGCTTCTCAAACCTGTTAGCTAGACATGTGAATGAGCAAGTAGCCCATTTATTTACCTCATCTTTTGACAGGTCCATACAAATATGGCAGAAGCAGTCAAAGAACAAAAAGGTTAATTAAAACATGGTAGAGCCTCCCCTTTAAAAGACAATAAAACATTTACGGTTTTTAGCTTATAACACTTACTCTTAATAGCTAGTATATGTCAAATCACTTACATGTCAAGGTACACAATTACCATCAATTCACTTTATGCTTTTCAGTATTTATAACCTAAGCCATTGCCCATGTCATAGTTCACTTACAAGGAAAGACATGACTAAGAGGAGAGTAAGCCATGACTCTCTTCCTGCAGAGCTTAAGCAGCTCTCTACCTTAAGGTTCTCCATTAAACAATTCTCTCAAATTCTAGAAACTTCATTCCTGTAAGCATGTCTCCCACTGGAGACATGACATGTATGCAGCCCAGAGAAGAATCTTCCAGCCTTGCCTTTTCAGAGCTCACCATTTATAATATAGCAAATATGTGCTTGAGAAGCAGCTGATTGCCTCTGGATAGCCTACTTCTGGAGACTGCCAAAGGGGAAAGAAGGTTTGCATTTCCCATTGGAAGTTGTGGCCTTGGACATGATGCTGATAAGTGCACCCATCTGGCTGCTCCCCTTTGCCCTTAGAAACCAAGCCTCACATTTCTGATGACAGCCACAAGGAAACCATTTTGTTCATACTAATGAAAATGTAATCACATCTCCAAAAAGCTGGCTCTGAAGAGAGAACTATTGAGGGATATGTTCATGAGACACACTTCATATGCTCTTCTGTTGCATCCAATTTACAAAGTGATCTGTCAGGTGACAGAGTAGGGGATGATTTATTGCTAGTTGTGATAACTGCCACATCTCTTTAGACTAGAACACAGGTAACTCCTGAACCACAAGTTGTTGGTGCTTGTTCTTTTTTTTTTTTTTTAAAGATTTTATTTATTTGACAGAGAGAAACATAGCGAGAGAGTACAGCGAGAGAGGGAACACAAGCAGAGGGAATGGTAGCGGGAGAAACAGGCTTCCTGCAAAGCAGGGAGCCCAATGCGGGGCTCCATCCCAGGACTCTGGGATCATGACCTGAGCTGAAGGCAGGCGCTTAACGACTGAGCCACCCAGGTGCCCCTGTTGGTGCTTGTTCTTAATCCAAGAGGGAATAGAAAAAATCTGTGTGAAGAAAGGCTAGCAAGAGCCAAGAGTAATGTTTAAACATCCATTCCAATCCATAAAGCAAACGAACGAGGTGTTGCGTTTTGGAATGACCCAGGGCTGAACAGCTCAGTTGCCTTTGCAGATGTCTTGGAAGGGCAATCTCAGCGTATTAGAAATAAACAAAATCTCCCCCATTTTACAGAGAAGAAAATGGGAAGACAGGCAGCCTAGTGCCTTCCCTGAGGGGTCAGTGCCTGAGTCCTAAGTCAAGCCTTGGTTTCCTAGTTGAGGGACATTTCTCACAAAACCCTGTTGTTCTGATGAGTGAATACAGGAAACAGAGGTGCCCTGCTGGGCAACAAAGCGAACCTGGAGTGAATCCCAGCCCCTATAGTGAAGAAGGGAGCTGAGCTCAGCTTTTTACTGCTGCTGATGCAGGAAGAGAGTGAAATGCAAACAGTGCCTAGCAAGCCCTTTCTTGCTGACTCAGGAAGTTCTCAACTCAGCCACTTCCAATCGCCTTCCCTCAAGTCCTCTGCATTTTGAAACAAGCCCCTCAGGAACACAGCTACCACTCTCCTCTTCCATTTGGGAGGTCATTGAGTGCTGTCAAATATTTCATTTGTGAAGAATGAAGCATTGCGCACTAACAATTGTCTCTCAGTGTCATGTCCACCCTTTTGTTTTGTTAGTAGTTCCCATGGCAGGAGACTACAAATCCCCTTGGAAGGGGACCATGTAATATATCAGCATGCACGCTTTGGTCAGAAAATGCCAGGTCACAAGGCCACCTTTGGAGCTGAAGTGGGGGCTGTTTGCTAGAGTGGAGAGCACATGTTGGGATGGGGAGCCACACTCCCATGTGGAGAGCCAAACGTCAGGCTTCTGCCAGGCGACTATTCACAGGGGATCATGCATAGGGCAGTCCTGTGTTTAGTCTCCTTTGCCTTAATTCTGTATTTTCCTTCAAAAAAAATTTATTTATTTGAGAGACTGTGAGTGTGCACCAGCAGGAGGGGCAGAAGAAGAAGCAGACTTCCCATGGAACAGGGAGCCCAACACAGCTGGATTCTAGGACCCTAGGATCATGACCTGAGCCAAAGGCAGACACTTAATGGACTAAGCCACTCAGGCGCCCTTCTCATTCTTTTTTGTGGTCCATTGATGACCTCCCCTTTCCTCTTTTATATGCATCCCCCCGTTACCCCTCCTACCCTGGATCTGGGGCCACCTCTCCTGGATGATCCTTTCTTCTTTTCCACACTAAGCCCATCCTGTCTCTCCCCAGTGAGCATGCTGAGTATAACCCTGTGATTTTTTTATCTTGCTAGGTGCTCCCGGAGCTCCACTTATTACTAAACTGCCTGTTGGATTAAAAATACATATACACAATGTGATATGGACAGAAAAATGTCTTCACTATAATATACAGCCATGTGTTATCAGTGGTCAGCTCTGGGACTATAGGAATATTGGTGATATTTACTTGCTCTTTTATGTTTTTTTTTAAACTAAATTCAATTAAAAATTAAAAAAGCATTATGATCAGTCACTCCCCTGAGAAATTACAGAAAATAAACATATAACTCTTTTCTTGAAATTTTTTTTTACCAAAATTCCATGGTTTCCCGGAAAAAAGGATATGACATTTTATTTGGAAGTTACTGGGCCATGATGTGGAGACATGTTAAAATATGGAGTCCCCATCGTTCAAAATGTTGTTGAAAGAAACGTGTTTTTTCTCTTCTGTGTAGCGTCGCTCCCCCACCCCTGCCCCCGCCCATGTTTCTCCTATGTCTCCTCTCCTCTCAGATCTCAGTCACTCTCACACAGAACACTTCGATCTGGTCACCAAAAGTGTGGAGGTTTTTCTCCACCAAGTCTTTCTCAGGGACACCAGCTGGGCGTCCTACCCTTTAACACAGTTCTGATACTATCTCCCTGAGACTGCTCCCACTTCGCTCCAGATAACACAACTTCTGTCCTATTGGGCTACAAACCCAGAGCTCTCATCACCCTGTCCTTAAGTTCATTTGATTTACTAGATCAGCTTGCAGAACTCCAGGAGACACTAATTTACATTTACCAGTTTATTAAACCATAGAGTAAAGTCTATATTTAAACAGCCAGATGAAGAGATATGTAGGGAGAGGTCTTAGAGGGTTGGGAGCACAGGATCTTCTGTCCCCTTGCAACTGGGGTTCATCACCCTCCTGGTGTGGATGTGTTCACCAACCCGGAGGCTCTCTGAGCTCTATACTTTTAGGACTTTTACGAAGGCTTCCTCATGTAGGCATAATGGATCCTGAACTCCATTTTCAGCCTTTCTCCCTTCTCCAGAGAATGTGGGGTGGGGCTGAAAATTTCAAGCTTCCAAACATGGCTTGTTCATTTCAGTGACCAGCTCCCATCCAGGAGCCATCTGGGGGCCCACCCAGAGTTGTCTCATCAGAACAAAGGCACTCCTATCACCCAGGAAATTACAAGGGTTTCAGGAACTCTGTCCCAGAAGCCAGGGACAGAGAAAAAATATATATATTTTCAAGTAAATACTTAAAAAAATTAAATTAAAAGAAATTTAGTATATTGGATACATTTCAATTAAATTGTCTGTATACTGGGGCACCTGGATGGTTCAGTGGGTTAATGCCTCTGCCTTCCGCTCAGGTCGTGATCTCAGGGTCCTGGGATGGAGCCCTGCATCAGGCTTTCTGCTCAGCGGGGAGCCTGCTTCCCCCACCCCCTTCTCTGCCTGCCTCTCTGTCTGCTTGTGACCTATCTCTCTCTGTCAAATAAATAAATAAAATCTTTAAAAAACAAAAACAAAAACAAAACTATATGTATACTAAAATGTGCCTGACACACACATTGCATGGAATTAGACAATTTCTGCTGCATTTTGTAGAAAAGTGTGATAGTTTTTCAGTATATTATTTTCCTCAGTATTTCATTATGAAAAATTACAGAAAAATGGAAGAATTGTGTGGGGAGCAATGTACCACCTGAAGGATTCTAAATGAATCTAAATGATAGATTTATAATCTAAATGATTCCAAATGAATTTATAAAATGTCTATGTATCTATGTAAAATTCTATTTGTAATTCATCTTTTTGAAAATATAATATTTTTATTTTTTTATTTTTTAAAAGATTTTATTTATTTATTTGACAAAGAGAGAGAAACCACAATCAGGCAGAAAGGCAGGCAGAAAGAGGGGGAAGCAGGCTCCCCGCCAAGTAGAGAGCTTGACACGGGGCCCCAGGACCATGACCCGAGCCGAAGGCAGAGACCTCAACCCACTGAGCCACACAGGCACCCCGAAAATATATTTTTAAAATCTGTTAGCCCTTGCAGAGATAAGTGGAAACCAGAAGCTGCTAGACAAATGATTTGATAAACATGGATAATCAAGCAGGATCGGTTGGCTGGTAAACATTCCTTGAAGATCTTAATTATTTCCTTTGGCTGTTGATTTCAACTGCCCAGTTTTTAATGTTTCTCTTTCACTTTATCCTGATGTGTTTGGTTTTTCCAAATTACTTTGAAATCAGCACCTCATTTTGTTTACTCCAATCAAAAATAAATGATTTGTGGAAATATACAATTTTAATAAATATTAATAGTCAATATTTTATACACAATTTAAGGAAAACATCTTTTTGTTAAAATAGCAATTGCTATCTTATCAGTACACATCAGACTGTGTGTCTGTGTATCTCAGAATCCTTTAAATGATACACTTGAAATCTATAGAAAAACATACAAATTTCAACCCCTGTTCTCTTCCTTGCCTCTCTGTAACCCATCATCCACTCATTGTTTTACTTATTTATTTTTTATTTTTTCTCCCAAATACTTTTATTTTATTTTTTCATTATTACCAGATTAACTGTTCATGCACCACACCCATTGCTCCATGTAGTACGTGCCCTCCTCAATACCCAACACCAGGCTCGCCCAACCCCCACCCCCCTCCAAAACCCTCAGTTTGTCACTCATTATTTTAAAATATAGATTATAGCATATCATTTCCAGCTTGAAACTCATCCATTTTTTCCCCTTGCAATTAAAGTGAAACCCCAATCTCTGTTCATGACCATGATGGTGTCTGCAATCAGATCTTCTCTTCCTCTCCAGCATGATCTGCTCACTACACTCCATCTGGCACTCTTGCCTTGTTTTTTCAAACACTCCAGCTTTGGTCCATCTGCAAGAATTTTGCACCTGCTGTTTGCACTGCCTAAACACTTTCGTGTTGACCCTTTCATAACATTTAGTTAAATATTCCCCTTTAAGCTAAACCTTTCCTAATAACCCTCCCCAAAGCATTTTATTTTCTTCATAATACATCTTTCATCATAATGTATAGTTATTTTTATTCTTATTTATGTCTACTTCCCTTGTAAAGGGGCAGAGATGATATTTGCCTTGCTAATTAAAATAACATCTACTTTAGAAGAGTATTTGTTCTATGACCAGCACTCAGTGATTATGAGTTGAGAAAACAAGTTGCAATAGTCATTGACATTGGAGTTTGAGTTGTGCAACTTATTTGAAAACATTGGGCGTATATGTTCTTCTTAGAGATTTCTTCAAATGGCTTATTTTATAAAAAATCACCTCAGTTGTTCTTGCAAATGCAGTTTCCTAAGAATCTGGAGATAGGAGGCTTCAGGAGGGATCCCTGAGCCTGACTTTTTTTTTTTTTTAATGTTTTATTTATTTATTTTGACAGAGAGAGAGAGTACAAGCAGAGAGTGGGAGAGGGAGAAGCAGCCTCTTCACTAAGCAAGGAGCCCAACGCGGGACTCAGTCCCAGGACCCCGGGATCATAACCTGAGCTGAAGGCAGATGCTTAACTGACTGAGCCACCCAGGAGCCCCTGAGCCTGAGTTTTTAACAAACTCCTTCAGTAAGTGTATTGTGCAGATAGTCTGGTGACTAACACACCTACAACTCATGACTATGTCATTTTGGCAAAAACAGAATTCAATAAGGGATCAATCCCTAGCACCATATTTTGGGGGGAAAAGTGAGGGCTCTGGATACATTGATATCTAATCATGCCTACCAAATAATTTTTGCCCTGAATGTAGAGAGTGGAAAAAACTGCACAGAGAGCGAGTTTCTATGTATCTACTTCATTGTGATTACTCAGGTTGCTCTGAGTCCTCCGTAAAGTGAAATGTATTGCAATCTTCATATTTTATCCCTTTCCATTTAGAGACAAATCTGATGGTGCAGAAAGGGAAAAAACATTTTCCTGAATAGGAAATAACATTATATTAAGCATAAGTGTAGTCTGGAGCATTGTGCCAGGGCTAATTTTTTATTATCCACGTAATTAAAAGGAAGTTGTGATGTCCATTATCCAAAAACTGCTCATATGCATTAAAAATAAGTGAACAATTATAATATTTGCTTCCCAAATACAGTTTGCTTGCTTTGGGTTAATATGAAAATGATTTATATCTGAATATGTAATAAATGCACATTGGGTTTCTAGTAGATCATTCTGGGTACCCAGGGGAAGCTATTCTGGATTAAGAATTAAATATTGGATCTTGATAGATCCTTAGGACTAATTCTTGTCCCTCCATCTTAAATCCCTCCATTTCACAAAGAGGAAACCAAGCCTGAGAACCAGGGAATGCCTTGCCATGGGGGTTAAGTCATATACTTGCAGTAAAGTGAAGAAGTTACTCCAATACCAAGCATCAGTACAGGCTAAGCTGACCCCTGGGGACAATACATTTAACTGGAAAAGTCCACAACATGCACCAGAAGAGATTGAATTCATCTTCAGTTAAAATCTCATTCAAAGCTGCATGTCTTTTAAATACATGAGCAATTTAGCCTCTCCATAAAACAGAAACAGTTAAACAGGTATGTCAACTCACTCCTTCCTTTTGTTCCTTCAACTCACTCCATTCCCCAAACTTAGAATTATTTTATGTGTAATAACCAAAGAAGGTCTGTGTGTAAATTAAAGTGGCAAAGTTGTGTTGATAGTCATAATTATGTATAATAATCACACCAATGTTATGGTTATCATTGTGATTTATGAAGTGTCCAGGTACCTATGGCATCCTGGGGACACACATCATGCCCCCCAAATATGATTGACAAGATGGTGTGAGCTCTTTGATGACAGCTTGAGTTATGAGATGCAGTTTCGTTTTCCAGCCTGTGTTTGAGGATGTGAATATATAATTCCAACACAAACATTCTCAACTCGGGCAGCAGTTTATTTTAGGAAATAGCATGGCAGGCTGCAACTCAAGGTTAATTGTGACAAACAAAAGACAGAGTGTTCAAAAGTAGGAGGCATACCAGGAATGAGGATGACTAGGTTTTAGGTATCTCTGTGTTATATTTTAAATATCCTCCAATTCTGTCTTTCTTCTTTAATGATTTCTTTCACAAGTCACGAGATGCTTCTTTTGGAGCCTCTGTTGAGTTGTGAGAAGACCAAGTATATCCCACTGCTGGCAGCTGTCAAGTCATGCCCATCTGAATTTGAATCCCGGCTTCATCAATTCTTAGTTTTGACCCTGAACAAGTTATTTAATTTATCTAAATCTTAGTTTCCTTATCTGTCAAATAATATTACGCATCTCATCAATTGTTGTTTGGATTAAGTAAAAGAAAGGATATAAATTACTTAGCATGGATCCTGACACAAAAGGAGTCTCAATAAAGTTATAAGGTTGCAAAACTCCTTAAGGCACCAACTCATTTTGTTATAACAACTGCCAATGTTAAAGAGCAGGTGGGTTTGGAATTAAATCCATTCTTCTCTTGGATCAACCAAAGGACTAAGCCACCAAAGCCTTGATATTTTCAATAGGTATAATCCACCAGGAAATAGCTTTAGGAGATTATCACCAAAGGTAGAAGTTTATAAAATTATAAGCAAGATTTTCTTGTAGCTCCCAGGAAGTTCTTTTACAATAGCTAGCTTTGATCCTTTAATTGAAGACAGACTTATTGAACATTTCAGTGTTAGAAGGGATTGTATAGTTTCAAAATATATTTTGGGATTTTGCTAGGTCATGAAGTGGTAGAAATTATCCAAAATTTTCTGAAAACAATAGTCTAAAATTGGCTCACCTTTCATGTACTTTTCCAGACATCCGGGCCTACCTGAACTTTCTCTAGAGACTTTCCTTGGAGGAAAATATAAAAATAGCATCACTTCAATTGTAAAGGGTAATTGCACTCTAGGGTTGTTGAGGATAATTGCTCTCTAGGGTTCTTGTTGGTGTGTGTGTGTGTGTGTGTGTGTGTGTTTAGTATAGACAATATCAATATAAATATGGGAAAATTATTTAGGCAAACTGACTTGGTAGTTAATTACCAATGGTATTCTAGAATGACAGTCTTAAGTTTTAATTTATTCTCTGCCAAAGTAGAAGAGAAACACATTGTTGAACATTGGCACCTGGGTGGCTCAGTCAGTTAAACACAGGCCTTCAGCTCAGGTCATGATCTCAGGGTCCTGGGGTGGAGCCCCACCTAGGGCTCCTTGCTCATCGAGGATCCTGCTTCTCTCTCTCTCTCTCTTTCCTACTCATGCTCTCTCACTATCTCTGTTGCAATCTCTGTCTCTCTCTTTCTCAAATAAATATAAAAATACAATCTTTAAGAAAAAAAACAACACATTGTTGAGAAAAAAATGTAGATGTTTGGTCCAGAAAGCAAACCCTCAAACATATGAGGCATGTGGATGGAATGGACTGGAGATGTAGGCAAACACACCTGAAAAGTTTCCAGGATACCTTTCCCAGCTCCATGTATCTGTCCAGCTCCTACTCACTATTTATTAAGTTCAGGGGTCATCTTTCTGAAGCTTTTCCAGAATATTCACCTTACTACTCAGAGAAATTAGTTGCTCACATAACTCTTTGTTAACACCCTGCTGTTGTAACACTAAATTACATTTAATAGTAGTAATGTGTTTACCAGTAATTTCTGCCTGCTTGTAAAGTAATGAGGGGTAAGGACCAAGTACTTGACACATTTATGTTCAATAAAAGTAGAAGACATGGAGGTGAGGGCAAGGATAGGAGGTGAGGAAAGAAAGTAAAAAGATGACCTCAAGTCAGTGAGGACTGGTTTCCATGAAAGGCCAAGGCTACTGGTTGTTATTATTTGCAGTTTTCATGTGAGCAAAACAGAAGCGAAAATGTGGGAAGGTAAATAAATGTCACACTTTCAGAAACCTGGTGATGTTGATAAATTATGGCCCATCAACAAGGTGAAGACAAGATTACCCTGTGTAAATGAATTTGGTTCTAGGCAAGAAACTTCATATGAGCATAATCTTTCAAAATAAATTGATATTGCAAATTTGTCATGAGAAAGGACCTCCAATGAAAACTACAGAATTACCTTGTGAAGTCAGGACACTTTTCTAGTTCATTTACCATTCTGCTAAAAATATAGTAACATTCTATCATGTGCATGAGTTTGACAATCTGCAGATACCATTTTAAAAATAATAGCTTAATTTAAAAATGTAAAAAGTGTGGTCATCACTAAATCTCCTATTCCTTTTAAAAATCACATCTGTATCACATGATCTCTCCGATATGAAGAATTTGAGAGGCAAGGTGGGAGTTTGGGGGGGGTGGGGGAGAGAAATGAAACAGGAAGGGATGGGGAGGGAGACAAACCATAAGAGACTCCTAGACTCATGAAATGAACTGAGGGTGGCTGGGAGGCGGGGGTGGGGGAGTGGTAGGGATAGGGTGGCTGGGTTGTGGACATTGGGGAGGGTATGTGCTGTTAAGTGCTGTGAAATGTGTAAACCTGATGATTCACAGACATGTACCCTGGGGCAAATAATACATTATATGTTAATAAAAATTAATTTTAAAAAAAGGAAAAATAAAAAGAAACTAAACACTAAACACCTTATCTAAAAATAAATAAATAAATAAATAAAATAAAATAAAATCTGTGAAAAAAAATCATATCTGTAAATAAGCATTTTTTTTTAAAGAAAGAGAGCACAAGCAGGGGTTGAGGACGGAGAAGGAGAGAAAGAATCTCAAACAGGCTCCAGGACTGTCACGGAGCCCAACAGGGGACTCTCTCTCAAGATGCTGAGATCATGACCTGAGCTGAACTGAGTCAGATACTTAACCAACTGAGCCACCCAGGTGCTCCTAAGTATTTTTTCCCTTTCATTTTTTTTCCCCAACTTTCTTTAAAAAAAAAAATTCCAACCTTTTAATGAGTATCAGATCATCAGTTTAATCACGGTGGTCACCTGAGAAAGAGCATGGGATGCTCTGTGCAACTTTCTTTGGCTCCATTTTGGCCTTATTTGCACCCAGCTGGCTCACCTCTAGATTTACCAGATGATTATTTTCTCTAAAATTGAAGGATTTTTAAAAAAAAAATTATTTATTTATTTGTCAGAGATAGAGAGAACACAAGCAGGAGGAGCAGCAGGCAGAGGGAGATGCAGGCTCCCTCCTCTTCTCAATGTGGGACTTGATTCCAGGACCCTGGGATCATTACCTGAGCCAAAGGCAGACACTTTTTTTTTTTTTTTCCAAAGGCAGACACTTAACTGACTGAGCCACCCAGGAGTCCCGAAGAAGGATTTTTTTTTTTTAAATCAAGACAATTGTTTTTCAAAGAGATTATGAATAATTTTATATTTTAAAAACATCTTGTTATATTTGTTCATTTCTAAAACATACATTCTGTCTTTAGTTAATAAATCTACCTCTCTCTGCTATTCCCTTTAACATCTCTTTCATACTTCACTTTTTTTCTGCTCTGGACTTTAAGGAGATTACAATATTTCAGTATAAATACCCAGTGGAAGTAAATATTCCACAGCTTTTATGCTTAACTCAAGGAATTCTGAGAGTTATTTGGAAATGGAAGGTATGGAAGGTATGGAAGGTCACATTAAGGGACGGGAGTTACCGAAAAAGGCTATGCTGTTGGAGGTCCAGTCACCAGAATAGAAGTCCCTGAGAGATGCTGGGGAATGGGGTGGTACTTTTAGAAAATGTAAGAAGTTATATCTCCCAGGACTAGGAGGGTTTCCCTTTTCACTGTAATTGACAAATGCTAGTCACTATGGCCCCCTTCTTCTCCATCAGTCTAATTTCTTTGATCTAACCTCACCTGCCTCCCATCCTCATCTGCCTACTCACCACGGCAGATCTCCAAGCACACCAGACACCTCTCTGCATTTGCCCTCTGCGTTACCTTTTATTTAGATAGAATCTGCTTTCCTCCTTGGACTTCTGCTGACCACCGACTTTCTGCTCTTCCTTCAAGGTGTAGACAAATTCCCCCTGTCATGGAGTCTTCCCAACTCCCAAGGTGGTAGCTGGCCCCACTTTCTGCCTAGTGATTACTCTAGTGATTACTCTTTCCATCAGTGGGACTGGCTCATCAGGCCAGGACTCTCATGAAGGAGAGCAGAACTACCCTGAGAAGGGTTTATCCAATCTCTGGACAGATTTGGATAGCTTGAAAAGTCTCACAGTTTATTTGGGTTTGCTCATCACACCTATCCAGCTGAAATGAAAATCATTAATTCTTTTGTGCTGAAAACAAAAACAAAACTTATTTGTATCTTTCAGGGAAATTTTTTTTCTCTATTTCTTGATATTCATTGTGAAAGTACATTTGCCATAATAATATTACAGAACATTTAGAAAACAAATGTCTTTCTAAATAGAAAAAATTACCCATAATGCCATCATCCAAACATAGTTATTCCTGTATTTTCCCTTTCAGTCATCTTTTAGAATTGCCTCTTTTATGTAGTTTGTAAAGACAGGGCACACACAATGCCATGCCTTGCTTTTCTGTCTTAACAGTACACAGCGGTTGTAATTTTTGGAAATAATGGAGCTGGCATTTTAAAAATAGATCTTCTTATGTAATATCTTTATTAGCTCCTTGGGAGTGAGTAGAGAAAGACAGGATAGAAGGTTTCTCCCATTGTCTGCTGAGCATGTCTCACTGGTGCAGAACCCAGAAGAAGCCTGTGGAAGCTTTGCTGTCAGCTGGCCTGCTGCCTGCCCAGGCTGCCCTCCTTCCCTCTGCTCCTCAGGTCCTCACTCACTCCATCACTATTTGGGGTCTTCCCAATTTCTCCAGCCCACTATGAACATCAAGCCAACCTGACTTGGATGACTGTTCTCTCTACATCTTACTTTGAAACTTTTCAAAACCACAGAGTGAACTCAAAAGAAGTTGCGGTGACTGCCAATATCTCCACCACCTAGATTCCCCCGTTAACTTCTCAGTGAACGTGTTTTAGCAGACATCTTGCCATGGTTTTGAGTACTTTGACCTCTCTTCTGAAGGAAATTTTCCTCTGGCTTCTGGCTCTGTGTGCTTCCTGGTTTCTTCCAACAGCCATTCCAGTAGGACCTGGCCCCTCAGGCTTGACCTACAGAACAGTGTTGGATAGTAAAACACTTCTACTGCCCTTAATGTTGCCCACTGAATTCTTCCAGAACATGTGCCTTGCTTGTAATGCCATCAACAGTCTATAAGAGTGCTATATTAACTCTGCTGAGTATCATTTAAGTTTGGAGGAGGAATTTAGCTTGATAGTATTGATAGTCCTATTATACTCTGACTTGTTACATAGCTATTTATGTACATAGTTCATTTTCTTTAAACCCTTAAGCTTCGAGATAAAAACTTTTTCAGTCCTTCAATACAGAAACATAATTGATATTCATTTTTTCCCATGGCCCCTCGCAGAGTGCCTTGCATACAGAAAGTGTTCCATAAACGTTAGTTGGGGGAGGGGGTGATGGAAAGAAGAACCTGTATACGTCACTTTTGATAGATCAGCTAATCAGCAAAGAAAACAACTATCAAGATGTTTAGGATAAGTGAAGCAGGGGAAAGGGCCTTATGAAACATAGTTAGCTAAATTATATTGACCATGACTTTGATTTCTTTTTAATTAAAAGTCTTACTAATTGTTCAAACTTGTTTTATGTCCATTACAAGGCTAAACAGGGCACAGTAGCAATGTATTAAATAAGATGAATCTGAGAGTCTATACATTTGAGTCTGTCTTGGATATACCAACAAGGTTTTGTATCTACCACAATGAAACATCATAAACAATATCATAAACGTCACAATGAAACATCATAAATAAAAAATCATAGGCAAATTCAACTATGACAATCACCTCATTAAAAGTGCTTTTAAAGAACCCTGGAATGAACATAAACAATGCAACTGACCCTACAGAAATTTTAGGCAACTGACTCTGGGTAGGCAGATTGTACCAAGGCAGTCTGGAAGAGTCCTGTGTGCTCTGTGTGGTACCCTTCCTAGTGAAATGCTTCATTGTGCAGAAGACTTATCCAAAGTTACTTCATGGCTACAACTCCACCAGCTTAGCTTTCTTACCCCACACTTTATTCATCCTGTGCCAAGCTCACTACCTCCATCTTATTCCCCCAAATTGCTCCATTTCTGTAATTTTGCATTGCAATACACCAGGCACTGCATAGAATACTCTCCACTTTTCTAAGTCTCTGGCTTTCTTTGTACACAGTGGCAGATACCAGGCCTGGCAGATGTCAAGCTAGACTTTGGGGACAGAATAGCTGAGACCCTCACAGCACCTACCGACCAGCAAGAGACTTGCCAGCCACACTGAGCTAATGGTGCCACCTGATGGCTGATATGAGCCAAGCTTTGTGCCTTCTCATTATTGATCATGTCTTTCCTTCCATACTGGCCTCATTTTGCCTGTTTTTCTATTTCTTCTTCCTCTTCCTCTTCCTCTTCCTCTTCCTCTTCCTCTTCCTCTTCCTCTTCTTCTTCTTCTTCTTCTTCTTCTTCTTCTATTATTATTATTATTATTTCAATACATTCTTTCTTCATGATTTTCCTTCCTCTTCTATCCAGCCTCTATGTTCTTAAATGTCCTGTGTTCTTAACCTCTCAGTATCTTTACTCCCTTCTTTCCACTATGTCTTCCTTAACATTTCCCAATCTTGGATCTATCCAACCACTACCTCTCCTCACTATGAACCCCGTGGGCTTCTGAATGGTGCTGGAGATACATTCACAATGTCAGCTGGGCTTTTAGCTGAGCTTGGCATTCCTTGCATCAGCTTTCCTATGTCCCCACAAACCATTCCCCTCAACCATCATGTCCTCTGCAATCTCCCCGCCTCACCTCTCTTAGATGACCTTAAACCCACCTGCAGAGAAACTTGAAATGATCTGCCGTGAACCTTCATCTCTCAACCTCCTGTCCTCCACAAAGTTAAAATCGGTTATATTTGCATTTGTCCTACCTCTTTTGATCCAGATGACCCTTCTACTGCTCCTAACATTTGATCCAGTGTCTTCCAGCACTTTATATTTGTGTTCTTTCCATGATCTTTTTTTCCTAAGTACTGTATATCATGGGCAAGTTCCTTCCATCATGAATAATCTTCTTGCCCTCAACCTAGAAATCTCCATTTGGCTACCCTTTTATCTTTCACTTCTCACTTTCCTCTTAAAATTAAATTTAGTTTTTAATATTTTAAATTTTTCTTAAAAATATTCATATATATTGAAATCTTTAAAGAATAATGTAATGAACAGTCATATTCTCAAAACTGGGCTAAAGGAATAGAACGCAGTATGTCTGAAACCACACGTGTAATGCTCTTCAGTCATGTCTTCTGTCTGAGAGTCAACACCATTCTGAATTCGGTGCTTAAAATTTCCCTTTAATAAGGAAAGATTATATTTATGACCCAGGGTCAAATAACTCCTACTAGGCTTCTTTGGGGTAAATACTGGTCCTGCGACTATTTCTCTAGACCAACTCTATGAAAGCCCATCAGCTTTCTAGTGCAGGAAAGCCCTCTGAAATATGCTCAATTTCCAATACAAGATGTCCTGCTTCTTGTACCATATGACATAGCAAGTATCAGATATTAGAGGTTTATGTGATAGGAAAAGATGCCTGTGAGGTTTATGGCAAGCCACAGAAGAAAAATTACAATGTAATTTCCTAGAGTTCTGGAGCAAGGCCATGCCATCTGCCATGAAGAACTGCACAACTTTCAAAATGCAACTGTGGGCATGCTACTGGATCTGGTAGGAGGGGAGATTTTCATCACTAGACAAGTGACTATATAACCAGAAATGTCCAACATATGATGGGTCTAACTGTCCAGTCAGAAGGTTAGGCAGGCCCAACATCCATCATAAGGATGGTCTAAACAAGTTGCCAGTATGTCGCCCTTCTTCAAGGAGACAAAAAGCCACTTGGTAGCAAGTTGACTACACTGGACCTCACTCATTCGTTAAGGGACAATAATTCATTTTTATGAGAATAGATACATATTCTAGACATGGGTTTGCCTTTCCTGCTCACAGAACCTTCACCAGTTCCACTGAGTATTTTCAGAGCATTTGGTATTCCTATCAGGGAATACCACAACCCCAAAACCTGCTTGCCTGAATGGACGATGGAATGGAAGGTACAACTGAAGCATTAACTCAGGGGCAGCATCGTGTGAAAATGGGAGCCCATCCCTAGGACACATTACACAATCTGAGTCAACAACTGTTACTGGTGCTGTGTCTCTGTCAGGTACAACAGCTGAGTCCAGGGAAAAAGAGATACAATAGGAAATGGTCTCACTTATAATCATTCCCAGTGAGTCACTTGGTGAGTTTGTGCTCCCTATCCCTTTAACCATGAACTCTGTATCTTCAGAGGGCCTGATTCTTACCACAGGACAAGAAAGCACCCCAATGTGCTTTCGGTAATGACCACCTTTCAACAAAAGACCACCTAGAAGCTCAGGCTTCTTGTGCTCACAAACTAGCAGACACAAAAGAAGGAGTACTGGTAGCACTCAGATGATGCACTAGGATGCTTCCACGTATGTCTTTGCCTAATTTTATTTTTTTTTATTTTTATTTTTTTAATTAATTTTTATTAACATATAATGTATTATTTGCCCCGGGGTACATGTCTGTGAATCATCAGGCTTACACATTTCACAGCACTTAACAGCACATACCCTCCCCAATGTCCACAGCCCAG
>CM053606.1:100191003-100236728 GCA_028646535.1 Procyon lotor | reverse complement strand
CACTGTTCCCGCGAGGGCTGAACCCCCGGTTAGCCTCCGGAGCGATGTCCCTCAGCGGAGCGGACTAGAAGTTCCGGATTTTGTGCTCCGCGGCTCTGCGGCTGCTGGGAGCCGGCCCCTCCCCCCGGTGTCTTTGCCTAATTTTAAATGAACACAAGGTCATGGCCTGAGAGGTGTATGGCGACCAGCCATTCAAATGCCATGGAGATGAGGGTCTGCGTCAGACCACCAGGTAAGCCACTTTCACCAGCACAGATACTTTCTGAGGGTGAGAGGGATCAAGAATGGATGGAAGATGGAGGAAATACTTGTGAATGTGGGATCAACTGCAAGAGTGGAGAGCAGGAACCACAGTTCACCCCACTACCCCACTACATCTTCTGCTCAGTTTCCCTCAAAAAAAAAAAAAGAGAGAGAGAGAGACACCTCAAGGGAGAGTCTAGAGAAATAGGTACTTATAAGTCTTTTATAAAATATGGACTCCAAAAGGCTCAAGGGGTATACTCTAATGTATTGATATGTGAAGTTACATCTCAGTGGAGACAACATCAGTATGTTTATTTTATTAAAAATATAATTACACACTATGATGAATGGCATGAAAGAAAGGGACATGGTGTAATGAGAGGATCTTGCACAGGAGGAATAAGAAAAGGTGAGGCTAGTACAGAGCCATTCAGTCATGTTAGGATCCTGACACTCACATGAGAAGTGATAAGAAGTCAGTGAGAGGATGTGAGTAGAGGATTGCCATGATCAGGTTTGGGTTTTGCAGTTACAAAAAAGAATGAAAATAAGGAATTCATATGGGGAGGCTTAATAGGAACAAGCGTGCTGTGCAACAGTATGGATGGAGCTATAGGGAACACTATTGTCATAGGGAAAATATTGTGGAGGACCAAGATTTGGAGGAAAGATCATAAGCTCAGCTTGACCTGTGTTGAGTTGGAAATAGAGGTCTCATTTGAATCTTAAACTGAAGGTAGAATCTAACTAAATAGCTTTAAGTGCAGGTTTGACCTGCAACAGAAAGGCCTAAATTTAGATATAAATGTGTAAGTCATGAGCCTGTCTATAGATGATTCTTGAAACCATGGGTATGAACACAATTGCCCAGAGATGAACCTATAATGAGAAGAAAAAGTAGATGAAGACCTAATTGAAGGAACTCCCAGAACTGGCATATTTTTCATTTGAATTTGTTTGCAAGCCTCTCTTGAAGTAATACCTTCTCCCTGAAAGCATCTCTCCCTAAAACTATACCACTCTTCAATAGAGTCTTACCTTTGTGTAGCCATATTATCCTATTTGGATTCTAGAAATTGAATTAATTTGCATAGTTAATAGATTTAGAACTTATTCATTAATTATTTATGAACTTATCAATTTGCTTTATATTTATAAATTCTTTCTATATATCAAACACTGTGCTAGATGCTGGGAATACTGAAGCTAATAGAATGTAGATCTTGCCCTTGAATAGTTGTGGCAGAGATTGGTTTGGTGTTTATCAATTTTTTTTCCTTTTCCAGCTTTTGATGAAGTCATGTTAGAGCCTATTACAAGTTTTGGTCACTGAACTGTGGACAGAAGGATATCAAAGGTTGGTCAAAATACCCCCCACGAGATCTTCACATCCTCTTTTCCCTCTCTGTAGAAACCATGGAGGCTATATATCCAAGATGGCAGCATTACAAAGTGGAAAAAAACTTAAGTTTCTGAATCACCGCTTGGACATGAGCTGCCTAGAAGAACCATAGACTTTCACTATGTTAATTTAATAAAATTTGGGGTTTATTTGTTCCAGACAGTAATTCAATTACTTTGAATACCACAATGCTCTAACAACAGGAATGATTTTGATGATGTTGTGGCAAAGGAGACAGTGCATGCAAACTTATTGGAGTCCTCTACTTATTACTCACTCCAAACTGTGAACAGCCTGAAAGGTTGGAGTGTAGTGGCAACTGAGAATTGAGTGGGAGATACAGACAGTAAGTTGACTGTAGGACCTTCTATGCGTAATGATATGACACAAGTCAATGGGAATCTTTCCAAGATTAAAGACTGAAAAGAAATATGATAATATTTGAATTTTAGAACAATCACTCCTCATCAAAGTGGGGGTTAGAGTGAAATTATTTTGGAGCCAGGGAGATTAATATAGAAAAATTTAATCATCCAGCCAAGAGATGTTAAGAGCTTGTATGAAGCCAGTGGCAGTCAGGGTGGAGAAGAAAGGCTAGTCTACAGAACACAGGGATGGGTTGAATTTGAAGGGGGTCAGAATTACCCTTACACTGCAGACTTTCAGGAGTAGATTTTTTTTTTTAAAGATTTTATTTATTTATTTGACAGAGAGAGATCACAAGTAGGCAGAGAGGCAGGCAGAGACAGAGGGAAGCAGGCTCCTTACTGAGCAGAGAACCCAATGTGGGGCTCAATCCCAGGACCCTGAGACCATGACCTGAGCCGAAGGCAGAGGCTTTAACCCTCTTAGCCACCCAGGCACCCCTTGCAGGAGTAGATTTATAGAGAAGATACTTTGAAATATATAATGAAAGCAAAAAATCCTCAATTCATAATAGCAACATGGAATTAAAACATACTTAAGAAATAAATATGCAGAACCCAAATGAAGAAAACAAATTACAGAGAGACTTAAAAGTAGTCTAACAAATGGAGAGGTAGATCACAGTGCTGGCTAGAATGAAACTTCATCATAAAGATGAGTCCTCCCCCAATTGATCTATGCAATGAATGCATTTCTAATAGAAATAAAAATCAACAAGAACTTAAAAATGATCCTAACATTCATTTGTAATAGAAATTAAGAAAAATGTTTGAAAAATAATAGAAATTTAAGAAGGGGACTTAAACTGCTGTACAGCAAAAGCCACTATAAAGTTGTTCTAATTGAAATGCTATTGGTACTGCTGAAATAATCTGCAGCAAGAATAGAGCAACAGAATAAAATATACAGAAATAGACCATACTAAATAGAAGAACTAGCTTTTTGATTAAGGTGATGGTTCACACAAAAGAGTTCTTACGCAATTGGCTATTTGAAAAACTAAATAGATATAACTATATCATTAATGCATCATAGATTCCAGATGAATTAGGATGTTTTTTCTATAAAAAATTATAATAAAGGCGTGCCTGAGTGGCTCAGTGGGTTAAAGCCTCTGCCTTTGGCTCAGGTCATGATCTCAGGGTTCTGGGATTGAGCCCTGCATCGGGGCGGGGAGGGGGAGGTGGTGGTCTCTGCTCAGCAGGGAGCCTGCTTTCCCTTCTCTGTCTGCCTGCCTCTCTGCCTACTTGTGATCTCTCTCTCTGTGTCAAATAAATAAATAAAATCTTTAAAAAAATTATAATAGAAATATTATTTACTGGATTACTTTGAAATACATTTTCTGAATTAAAATAAAAGACCAGTCAAATAAATGTAAAAGAAACAACAAACTAGGGGTAAATTTATAATATGCATGACAAAAGAATTATAGCCTTCATGTGTCACAAAAACTCTTACCAATCAATAAGGATTGATTAGGAAAAAATTAAAACTACCTAAGAAAAGTGATTTAAAAAAATGAAAGAATGGGGCGCCTGGGTGGCTCAGTGGGTTAAGGCCTCTGCCTTCGGCTCAGGTCATGATCTCAGGGTCCTGGGATCGAGCCCCACATCGGGCTCTCTGCTCAGCAGGGAGCCTGCTTTCCCCTCTCTCTCTCTGCCTGCCTCTCTGCCTACTTGTGATCTCTCTCTCTGTGTCAAATAAATAAATAAAAATCTTTAAAAAAAAAATGAAAGAAGAAATTCACAAAGGAAGAAATTCAACAGCCTATGAACATATGAAAAACTGAATGTTATTGGCAGAGAAACATTAATACAGAATTAAATGATATTATACTCAGGAGACACAGAATATGTTAAGAAATAGTCACTTTCATCTACTTTTGGTATTACATAAACCAGCACAAACTTTTTACGGGGCAGTTTGGCAATAAGTTTCAAAAGCCTAAGGAACATTTATTCTATTTGGTTCAATAATTTGAGTTCCATAATTTTGTTCTACATAAAAAAATCAGAAACATGCCCACAAAATTATGTGTAAATTATTTTCATCAGTTATAATGTTAAAAAATGTAAATCATGGAGTCCAATAACATGAGATTTAATATGTAAATCATGGTAAACACCAAATACATGATAAAACATGTATTAAAAATAATACATTGAAACTGTCTACGTGTATGTTTTAGAAATATATTTTATTACCTGAAATAGTCGTAAGAAAGTTGAAAAGAAATCTGGTTATAAACAGTAGATACAGCATGTTACTAAACAACTATGTTTACACAAATTTGCTGTGTCTGTGCTAGGGATTAGCCATCTGCAACCCAAAGGCCAATTTTGGACCATGCCTGTTTTTGTAAATAAAGTTTTTTTGGCACACAGCCACACTCATTTGTTTATATAGTCTGTGTTTACTTTTGGATGACAATGGCAAGGGAGATTAGTTGTGACCAAAACCATCTGTGTGAAAATCCTAAAATATTTACTATCTGACCTTTTATATAAAAATCTGCAATTCCTGGTCTATGCATTCAAAAGTATAAGAAGCAAGTAAACCACATCTAAAAGGTAATTATTTCTAGGATTGGAAATTTTAAATAATTTTTCTTTTTCTTTTTGTATTTTTCATATTTTCCAGAGAAAATTTTTATGATATTTCATGTTGCAAAAATCTGACAACACACGAATATGTCAACATTAACTATATACTGTATGCTTGCAAAAAGGGTAGACATATTTCAAAATATAAGTATCCATTTTCTCTGGATGGATATTAAGTAAGAGTGATTTGCCTGTCTTTTCTGACTCTTCTTTCTGTGTATTGAATTTATTACAATAAACATACATATGTTACATATATAACCAGAATATATTTAAACATGCATTTTAATAAGGATCCTGGAATTTCTAATTCTAATTTTTTTCCTTCTGATTTCTAGGAGGATCTTGGTATTATATTCAACATCTTTTTCCCTTTTCACGACATAGAAGAAAACTTTTTGGAAGACTTTTACGATAGGGATTTTCAATGTTCCTGACTTTGAAGTATAAGTCAAGTCATAAATTATAGCAAACATCTGGCTTCACTTATCTGCAGTTTAAATCATAATACTTCAAAAGAAATGAATCCAGGAGTGAAAAACATATAAAAGAAAAACCAAGGATCTCTTTTCCTGTGCTGTGCTCTGTTTTTTGGATCTCAGTAGATTTACTCACGAGCATGTTCAAACTCTCTGGGAATCACCCATTCCAATATCATACACTCTGTTCAGACCATCAAATTGTAGTGGGAGATAAAAAAAAAGTATGATCTCACAAAACTTTCAATCATGTTTTCAAAATTTAACAAAAAGATTGCAAAAACAAACAAAAAAAAACCCATCTTGAACATAGATGTGAAAGACAGCCTTATACAGATGACTAGCTAATTGATCTCAGCAATAGATTAAAAGTGAGAGAGATTAGGTGATAAGATAAAAACAAAAACATGTAACACAGGGAAACAGAATACTCACAGTCAGGACTTTTGTCCCATCACCAGTCACATATTCCAGTCCAGATTCCAAAATGTGGCCTCTGCCTCAGACCTTGCTATCTGTAAAAAGGCTGCCCTTGGTGCTGGGCTCAGCTCTCAAGCACAAGTCCAAAACACAGCTGCCTTTTCTGAGAATTTCTAGATGCATTTTTCTGAGAACTACCCCAAACTGTAGAATTTGCATCAGCGTCATGGTTGGCATGAAATTCCAGGAGAAACACATGGATCCATCAATGACAGGCTTATAGACCTAAACAATCTGAGTTGAGCTTCTCTTGTCTTGAAAAGTTCAGTGCTCCTTCTCCCAGCTCCTGGTACTCCCAGCAGCCAGTGTAGATGCTTAGTCTGAAGGCTGTTGCATTTGTACCTTTGTGCAACCATCTTGGGCAAAGTTTTATCCACTCTTGCCTTTCATCCTTGTGGTTCTTTGGTGGGGATATACCTTAAGGTCTGAATTTCTAAAACAGTGATTTAGTGATAACTCTTTAGAAAAAGCAAGCAAGAAAGAAACATGCAATGTTCATATCAACAGAAATGTATTTCATGGATATCAAGGAAATAAGGTAATTGTGGCTCTCAGTGTTAATTTCTTCCTAGTTGAAATCAGAGATAGGAGCTGGTAGATGACCTGGCACAGGTTCCTGCCTCGTAAAGCAGTTTCATCTACTTGTCTTGCCTGGAATTTCTAATGCCATTGGAATTTCTATCTGATCATTATTATCTTCTATGACCCAGTCATAGGTCAAAGATCAAGAATTTTTGGGGGCCTTTAAATTGCTAGTAGTTCTCTCTGGGACAGCAGGAAAGTCTTTGGGGAAGCATGGAAGTGTGCTGGCTAGGATTTTTCATTTCCCAAGACCAGCATCCTGTCCTTGGTGAGCCTCTTCCTGCCTCAGAGCCCCAGCCTGTCATTGCAGCATGTGCTTAGAAGGCTCCCTCTGCTGGTTTTGGACAAGGTCTGGGGGCTACTCTGCTCACAGTCAAGACCAGAGAAGGAGCAGGGTGAGAAAGAAGCAACCCAGTCTACACTATCCCTTAATCCTACCTCTGAAGGTGGGCAATGAGCATCAAAACATATGCAGCGAGCCTCTGGGCCAGGCTGCAGTGTGAACAGTCCTGGCCTTGCTTGGTGCCCAGCTACCTACCAGCCTTTTAAATCCTGAGAGAGGAGGGCCAATCACTGCCACTCCCTGCTCTCTGTGCAAGTCTGGATCTCACCTTTTAGCCTCTAAAACAGGAACACTCTTCATTTATGGCACTCTTCATTCATTCAGGTCTGAAGGAAGACTACTTTAAACACAACAAAATGCAACTATGAAAAGCTAATTCCTTGCTTACATACCTTCCCCAGCTTGTAAATCCTCCAGTGTATTCATAGGATGCTTTCAATGTATTCAAAGCATGAGTCATGCACATGGTGATGTGGGGAGAGATGCACACTAAAAGAGTTAGTCCCTACGTTTGAAAATGAGGTCACCTTGAATTCTGTGTGAAGGTGAACAGGAACATTGTTGGTCTTGGTTTATTGTTATTCAGATTTTAGCCATTAATGCAGTCTCTCCAGTCTGACTCAATATAGATAAACAGAAGAGTAAGAATTTCCAGACTGAAAGCAGGGTCTCAGAAGGATTATGAATACTTTTTATTTTACAAGTTGTTCTTTTAGTAGATCAGTTATTCAGTTTTTTTTAACTAAAATATATACAAGCCATCCTGGAGTAATACCTTTTTTATTCTTTATCTCTTCTTAAAGGATGGGTTTTGAAAAGCAATTTAGAGCAATTTGTTTTATGAAATTAGAGATCCAACAGATTCTGTCATGTTAGCGGATGACAGAGGAGTTCATAGCAATCCTATTTTAATAACTCTGTCCTGATTGTTTCAATATATTTTTTTAGAAGATAATCATTTATTTGATGGGGCGGCTGGGTGGCTCAGTCGTTAAGTGTCTGCCTTTGGCTCGGGTTATGATCCTAGGGTCCTGGGATCGAGCCCCGCATCGGGCTCCCTACTCGGCGGGAAGCCTGCTTCTCCCGCTACCATTCGCTCTGCTTGTGTTCCCTCTCTCGCTGTGTTTCTCTCTGTCAAATAAATAAAATCTTTAAAAAAATAAAAAATAAAAGATAATCATTTATTTGAGAGAGAGCAAGAACATGTGAGCAGAGGCAGAAAGAGAGAATCCCCAAGCAGATTCCCCACTGAGTATGGAGTTAGACACGGGGCTCCCTCCCAGGACCCTAGAATCATGACCTGGGCAGAAACCAAGTCAGATACTTAACTGATGAAGCCAGCCAAGCACCTCTATATATATATATAAAATAATCAATATATATCTATATAGATATATATATTTTGAGGTCACCAACCTGCCATTATTTCCCAAATCTCTCTGAAACATTTAATTTTCACATGCCGTTGTAATAACCTTTGCTGAAAAAGAGACAACAGGCCAAAAATGGTGTTACTTGTGCTAAGCCCCACATCACCAAATTGAGCCATAATTCCTAATCTAATCGCAGCGCCAGCCTCTCCCAGAAGGAGAATCTTAAGCCAGCCAATAGAATCGCCTGGTCAGCAATAGTGAGATAATCTGTTTGATAGACCACTGCTCCCCACCAAAGGAAAGTGATCTTGCCACAAACAATCAATTCTTTACTAGTAACTTCTAGTCCCACCTAATTCTGCCCATAGAAGTCTTTCATTATGTACAGCTTTTCAAAACTACTTTGTTTGGTAGATGGGAAGCTGATCCATATATGAATCATTAAATAAAGCCAATAAGATTGAGATTATTCAGTTGATTTTTTTTCATGCCTCCAATGGGGGAAAAAGAATGAGGGAGAGAGAGAAGAAGGAGAACACCAAGAAGGAAGCACTGTATCTTTTTAAAGAGAAGAACTTTTTTCAATCTTATCCCATCCATGTTTTTAAGTCCAGGGTAATGTCCAAAAGTAATACGAGGAGAGGAGAACAGGCCTTCTGCATCCAAATCTGTAAACAGATCAAACTAATCCCAGTGATCTCTAACTTACAGATGATCTAAAAAACAATATTTTAAATTGACCCTTAGAAATACTGTGAGAAAGAATGGTCTGGGTGGCTCAGTCGGTTAAGCAGCCAACTCTTGATTTCCACTCAGGTCATGACCTCAGAGTCCTGGGATTGAGCCCCACATTGGGCTCCACCCTCAGAGGGGAGACTGCTTGAGTGTTCTCTCTCCTTCTGTCCCTCCCCCAAGTGTCTCTCTCAACTAAAAAAAGTGAATCTTTTGTTTTTTTAAATGAATCTTTAAAAAAAGAAAAGAAATACTATGAGAAGGAAACAAATCTTGGTTTTCTTCCTTTCTTCCTCCCTGACCCCTCTCTCCCTTGTTTCCTTCTTTCTCCCTCCCTCACTTCTTCCTTCCTTTTCTTCCTCCCTCCCTTTCTTTTTGTTCCCTCTTCCCTCCCCTCCTTCCCCTCTCCTTTTATTTCTTCTTCCCTCCCTCCCTCTCTCCCTCCCTCCCTCCCTCTCATCTTTCCTTCTGCCCTCCCTTCCTCTTACCTTTTATTCTCTAACTTTTTTTTCCTGATAATTAATACAATGACAAAGGGGCAAATCTTTACTTTTTTGTGGAATTGGACCAAATTCTGATCTCCTAAAACCTGGAAGTAGAACTGAGGTGAAGTGAGACATGATACTAGGGCCCTGATGCTACATAATTTTTTTTTGCTGTATAAGTTTTATCTCTAAAATTTTCCCATTACCTATAATCTTGCTTAGAATCCATATTTTAACACCTTATGCAAACTATCCATTGGACTGAACTCCTGGAAAAATAAGGAAGTTAGTAGTTGTTATTTCCTGGAATCTGATTGTCAATATTCAAATGCATCTGCTTAAAATAAATTCTTCATAGATTCAAATAAGCAATTTGAACATTGCTTATTCCTATACAACATTCCTAGCCATCCTTTTTCTCCTATTAATATTTATAGAAAATTATAATGTACCAAGGAACCATAAATATTATTTATAACTATGTCCTTTATTATCAGATCTAATGGAAATAACAAAAATTCTCTTACATTAAACTCCTATAATTTTCCCTGTGAAAAACAGATCTGTGAAGAACATAAAAAAGATATGATCACTATCCAATGTTTCACAGTCTAAATATCTTAGAAGTCTAGAAATGTTCTAAGACATTATCTTGAAAAAATTACCTCTGATGTCTCTTATCAAAGTAAAATTTTTACAAGCTCTGTATAGTTTTCTAAGAATTGATGTGTTTTAACTATTTTGAAGTGTTTATTTTGCTGTTTAAAGCATATAAATTCCTTCAAAATGGAGATGAAATAGAGGAAACGTTTGCCAGAAATTTCAATTAAATACAAAAAAAGATATCCTTTGAAAACCTTTCTTGCCAAGTTACATATTCTTGCAACCAAGGAATTTCTAGATCAAGGTTTTCAAAAAATAGCTATGTGTCTCATGATGAAATGAATACCACCATAGAGAAAAGTCTGTTATGATTTTTTTTAAAAGTTTAAGATAGTTAACTAGCACTTTTTTTTCTTAAGTCTACAAAATTGTGGCTTATTCTTAATGTTTGGATTTAAAAGACAGTATGTGGTGCCAATTACCTATGTTTAGGCTTTTAATTTAAGGAAGTTGTTGGATTTGTTTTATTTTTTAAATGAAACTATTTGTGAGTCAACACAACACTGTTTTTCTCCTGTTTACATTTAATCACAGATGCTATGCACTTTCAATTTTCCAAGTACTGACTTGGTAGATTTCTTTCCCACTTATATGTTTGTAATAATTCTTGTAGATCATAGCCAATGCTAAATCAAAGGGCCAAGTAGTTTTCCCTCAAACCAAAATAAGGAGCTTTTAACTGAATTCATTCCCAGAACTGACATCTCCCGCTGCTCTTAGCCCCAGGGATCCTTCTCCTGTTGGAATCAATTGAAGTCACACATCAGAGTGAGAACAATGTGGCCCAGAGGATATTTAGGTCAGAGATCTGCCTATCAATCTTAATTGGGACTCTTAGAGAAAACAGCTTTTAATTGTCTAGCACTATATATTTAGAATGACTTCAAGGCACAGAGATGTTCCTGTTTAGGTGGGAAATGTATGCATTTTTGAAGCCCCTCCTCAATTAAAGAATATGTCTAAAAATATCTCGAATCCCTATTGTGTTCTGGGCCCTATGGTAAGGGACAGTCCTGCTCAAAGAATTTAAATTCTGAGGATAAAATTTGACAGTTGTAAGGCTAAACTGAAGTCTGAATTTCAGACTGTGCTTTAATAAAGCAATGATGTAATATATGAAACCACAGGGAATAGAAGTAAATGGGCATCTAAAAGGTAAATGGGCACAACACTGGTCCTGGATCTGGAGGAAGGAGAAAAAGAAGCATCCACAGATACCAGGGAAGCCCTGTAGGAGGTGTAGTGCTGGGTGTGTTCAAACAAAGGTGTGTTTACCCAGTGCATCAGGGGAAAACAGAGATAAGATAGATGGAGATCAAATTGCAGAAAACTTAAACTGTCATTTAGAGAAGTTGGAACTTGGTGAGGAACGATAGAACACCTAGTTTGTTGTTGTTTTGGTTTTGTTTGTTTTTTTGTTTTTTGTTTTCTGCAGAGAAAACAGAATAATGAACTAACATTGTTTGAGTAACTTCCATTGGCCAGACACTATACAAGGTATTTTGTATATAATATTTATTTTATCCCCCACAAAAATCCAATGAGTAAGAACGTACTTTGTAGACAAGGAATCTGAGCCTTAGTTTCACTACCATACTGGGGCAGACACTGTTGGTTGCCTGTTTGCAATATTTTTCATGCCCACCACCATGACAGAGGCTTCAAAAACTAGAAATTGTCCTTCTCATCCTTCCCAGCAGGCTAGAGGTCTCCATGGAACACAGTTCTCGCCAATAAGAACATAAAGGGAACTCTGTTAGGAAGCTTCAAGAAAAGTTTAGGATTGCTTCTTAAAATACAACCAAACCCAGGTTGCTGGGGCGGTGGGAGGGAGGGATAGGGTGCCTGTGTTATGGACATTGGGGAGGGTATGTGAGTGCTGTGAATTATGTAAGACCCATGATTCACAGACCTATACCCCTGAATCAAATAATACATTATGTGTTAATAAAAAACAAACAAACAAACAAACAAACCTAAGTCTTCCTGCCCCTGCCCCTACCTTTTCTTACCCACAACATGGAGGTCATACTGCCAGGTGGGAAAACATGGTGGAGTCACAGTAACCTCTAAGTGCACTACCGGAAAGACGATCCCTGAGGTCTTGGGGCAGAAGACCACAAACCAAACTAAGATGCTTGAATCACACAGAGTTAAATAAATCTAAAACCTACAGTAAGGGAAGGAGAAGGGGAAGAAAAGATTCCCTAGGTCCTGTGTTAGGAAACAATGCTCACCTAGCCTCTCTTTGCTACAACAGCCTTGATGCCAAACTGAGATCAGGGAAAGCAAGAAGTCTCTACTGAAGGAGTAGAAGGAAGGCAAGGGGTCTCTACCAACAGATGGTGCCCAAAGTCAACACACATTGCTCAATTACAGTCATGCAGTGGCACCCCTGATCACAGTACCATTCATGAATAGCACGAACAGCAGCCATGCATCTTATGTACCCACCACGGGTGAAGGACATATGGGTTAGAATGAGTGTCACCAATGGGGGCTGATTTAGGAGCAACCTAGCTTTCAAACCAGATGTGACATCACCCATACTTTGTGCATATTTAAGATCTACACGATTTTTCTTTATCTATCTATAGGTAACATCCTTCTTTGTTCTACCTCAACACATAAATGTTCCATTTACTGTATATCTAATGTTTCTATGGATTAGTAACTTAAAATCTATACATCTTATCATTTCTGACTATGATTCATAACTTACTTGCTTAAAATCTATACTTAAGACTTCTTATGAATTATATTCATTTATTTGCTTTTTTCATCCTCTATTGAAGAATTAAATATACTTATTTAATTCAGCACATACTCCTTACAGATGCCAAGTTACAAGACAACTTTTTTGTAACCGTATAGCTACAAGTATAGAGTAGAGAAAAACCTATAGGAATGGAGTGGCAAGACAGTCTTTACTACTCTGCAGTTGAACCAGAGCCAGAAACTACCTACTTCTAGACTTCTTGCAATGTGCAAAATATAAGATTCTATTTAATTAAGCCACTATTCATATGAGATTTCATGTGCGCTTAAATGCCTCCTGATTAGACTCCATGTCACCATTCATTCAACAAATATTTGATGACCTGTTGTAAATCAGATACTACTTAAGAAATTTGAGATAGAACAGTAAAAATAGTTTCTATTGTCATGAAACTTACTTTCTAGTGAAAAGAGAGAGAACATTTTAAAAAAGATTAAGGTTTGGATTTCTGATTCTGGCTATGACAAAGTAACCAGTCTAAATTTGCCCCCTTCCTGTAGTCAACTAAAAAAGCCAGCAAAATATATGAAATACAGTATTCAGATATGAGAGAAAAGTCAATGCAATACTGTGATCCTTGAGGGGGGAAAAACAAATGATAGGGACTGACAATCAATTCTGCTTTCTACCTGGAGGCAGACCATGGTGCAGAAGGAGGAAACCAAGATGAGCCCAGTGGAACTGCTGAGCTAAGAAGATAAGGAGCAAAATTTGGGGAGACTTGGTCAGCTCAGATTTACTTGGCAGAGGAATTCCTAACATAAAGGATCTATGCCAAAACAAAACAAAACAAAAAAACCTCAGAGTTCTTCAAGTGGGGTCTCTTTGAGGCTTGAGATTCAACAAAGCTGGGCAAAGAATAACCACCAAGGAAAACATAATTCCAAGATAACTACATATGGAACAACCACTAGAATTTGCAGGGGGCTGGGAAATGTTAGAGTTTGGATTAACTAGAAAGAAGAGAGCTCATTGAATAACCAGGACATTCAGTAGGGACCCCAAAAGACTTTTTGCCTTAGTAGTAAAGATAAACTAGCACTAGATTAGAATCAATTCTAAACCTACCTAAACAAAACTTAAAACCAGTTTTCAAAATATCAAGCTATTTGACATATAAATTAGTGCCTGCAGGAACAAAGTCCAGCACTCCTCAAAGGAAAACAACCTAATCTTGATAATCAATAATGTAATATTCACAATGTTCAGCAACCAATCAAATACTAATAGACATGCAAAGATACAGAAAAATATGACCCATCAGAAGAAGAAAAATCTGTCAGGACGCCTGGGTTGTTCAGCCAGTTAAGGGTTTGCCTCTGACTCAGGTCATGATCCCAGGGTCCTAGAACTGACCCTAGCATCGGGCTATCTGCTCAGTGGGAAGCCTGCTTCTCCCTCTCCCTTTACCTGCAGCTTCCCCTGTTTGTGCTCACTCTCTCTCTGTCTCTCTCTGACATTTCAAATTTCATTTCAAATAAATGAAATCTTTAAAAATAAAAGAGAGAGAGAGAGAGAGAAAAAACTGTCAATAGAAACAAATCTGTAATTGACAAAGACTATTGAATTTGTAGACAAGAAGTTTAAAACAGTTATTACAAATATATTCAAAGATTTAAATAAAAATATAAGCATAATAAACAATAATATAAAAAGAACCAAATTGAATTTCTACAGCTGAAAATCATAATACCTGAAATTAAAATGTATTGAATGAGTTCAACAAGAAATTAAACACAAAGTTAGTAACATTAGAAACTTTCCAAACTGAAACAAAGACAGAAAAAAGGGTGAAAAGAATGAATAAAATCTCAGTGATAACATGGGATAATATCAAGCCATCTATGAATATAAAAAGAGTTCTAAAATCAGAAAGGGACAGAAGTAATTAAAGAAATATTGCCAATGATTTTCCATGGTAGGTTAAAAATATCCATCAATAGGACTGTTGAAAAACACTAAATAGAATAAACAAAAATTAAATCACACTAAGGCACATTATAATCCATTTGCTGAAAATCAATAATAAAAAGAAATCTAAAGTATCTCATATAGATATACCAAAATAAAAATTATCACTGACTTTTCACCAAAATCAATCCAGAATATGATAGAACAACTTTAAAGTACAGCTGACCCTTAAACAACATGATTTGAACTGCATAGATCCACTTACATGTGGATTTTTTTATATTTAAATTGAGTACAGTACTGTAAATATATTTTCTCTTCTTTATGATTTTCTTAACAACATTTTCTATTCCTTGACTTACTTTATTGTTAGAATACAGTATTTAATACATATAACATCCAAAATGTGTGTTGCATTGGTTATTCATAAGGCTTCCTATCAACAGTAGTTTATTAGTAGCTAAATTTGGGGGGACTCAAAATTATGTACAGATTTTCAGCTGTGGGAGGATCAGTATACCTAACTCCCATATTACTCAAGGGTCAATTGTACTGCAAAGCAGGAAACACTGTTACTCTAGGAATTTATATGCAGAGGAAACATTCTTCAAAAACAAAGGTGAAATAAACAAATTTCAAACAGAAGCTAAAATAATTCATTGCTAGGATACTTGCTTTACCAAAAATGTTGAAACATGCTCTTCAGGATGAAGAAAAATAATACCAGGGGCGCCTGGGTGGCTCAGTCGTTAAGCGTCTGCCTTCGGCTCAGGTCATGATCCCAGGGTCCTGGGATCGAGCCCCGCATTCGGCTCCCTGCTCTGCAGGAAGCCCGCTTCTCCCGCTACCAATCCCTCCGCTTGTGTTCCCTCTCTGGCTGTGTTTCTCTCTGTCAAATAAATAAAATCTATAAAAAAAAAATTAATAATACCAGATGGAAATTCAGTCTATACAAGGGAATAGATGCCCAGAGATATGGTAAATCTGTAAGTACATAGAAGAGATTTTTGTTCTTTTAAACTTTTAAATAAATAGTTGCCTGTTTAAAGCCAAAAGTAATAAGTATGTATTATATGGCCTATTACATATATTACCAAAAAGAAAGAACAAAGGTTGTAGGTTTCTTTCATTTTATATGCAGTGGTATAATGTTAATTTACAGTAGATCATGGTAAGTCAAAGATGCAAAGAATAACCACAAAAAGAAAATAAGGCCCCCGAATACTTGATTAATCTGAAAGAAGTCTGTGTGCACAGTAAAGCTAGGGTCTTGAAGTAAATCTCATTGAGTTATTAATCTTAATAAGTAAGCTGTTTAGTTGGTTCACTGTCTTACCTCCTACAGGCAGATATTTCTGGAGTAAGCAGCTTTGTTATTTTTAATATAAGAACATGGAAGTATGCACTCCAAGTACTATTTCACAAACAAGGACAAGGAATTTTGCTGATTCATTTCTTCCCTATTCAGATCCAACTGTTTGACTATTAAAGAACCTTACTTCCCACTATATTTGGTAGTCCCTTGATATCATAGCTTGGATTTTCAGTTTGGAATAAATTACTGGAGAAGTAAATTGACAGTGGGGAAGCTTCTGTCTGCTAGTTCGACTCCAAATTATGTAGATTTAGAAGCTAATTTTTATGCCCAGATCCCTTGTTTCTTTGGCATTCTGGAGGAATGTGGGATGCATAGGTTCATATTTTGATTAAGGTGACCCACATTCTACAGTCACAACTTTCAGTCAGTTATTTCATTTCCATTTTAGGTATATCTAAAAAGTGCAGCATTACACTAATGTCTTAATACAAAGACAATGATATGAACAGAATCTTAAATTCGATTTTAATGGCTTCTGAGATTATAATATAAAACTAATCTTTATGCTATTTTTTTATGCTCTCTATTTATAATTACCTAAAGGGCAAGGCTTCTATTTTATTCATCTCTATTTCCCTTGCATTTAGTGCACATTTTGCCACACTGGGGAAATTCAGTAACTTCCATATTAAATTTTAATTAAGTAAAATAGATTAATTGGGATTCCAAATCAAATGAACATTTTATCATTGCTCACCGGTAACGTTTTTCAGTCCAGAAAAAAAAATCTGTTGCCAAAAGGACTTTCTGTGAGGAGCTAATATCAAATTGTAGCCTTGCCTGTGTTAGAACCCATGGAAGAATTCCATTTATTAGGGGTAATCACTTGACTACACAGGGTATGCCAATATTCACACATACTATTAAGAAGTGAGAATACATGACATCATCATTCATAAAAACAACTACACTACATGTATCATCTATAGAAATCCATGGGGTGGCATTTATCTAGCAGTCAAACTAGTTGATCAGTATCTTAAGAGTGTAGTAATCTGGGAGGAGGTACATCTGAGAGGAGAAACATGAGGTAAAGGTATTTGTATCTTGTGCTAATTTGTGTGTTTTAATGGTTTTTCTTGTGTTAAAAAGTATTTTTAACTCTTAAGCCTAATTCAAAGAAGATTTTCCACCCTTCTATGTTATGTTCTTAACTCCTCTCCCACTTCAAGTAATTGTTAATTCAGAGAAAATTACCCGAGCACACAGTTCTTGTCTTAAATTATGTGAGATCATATTTCCTTGTTATAGTAATTTGAGTCAGAAATCTGTTGAATCTTAATTTACTGTGCAAAAAGCATTTAACTCTCACAGATGGAAATCAACTAACAATAACTTTCTCTCTTCATTACTTGTTTATGGGGTTATGAATGAAATTCTATATTCTATATGGTTTAATATTGATTAAACCAACCTTGGTATTTTTTATTCTGAATTAGAAGCAGCCCCTGACTTAGCAGCAGATTTATACTCAAATGACCAGAAAAAGTGCTGGAGGGGCACCTGGGTGGCTCAGTGGGTTAAAGCCTCTGCCTTCGGCTAAGGTCATGGTCTCTGGGACCTGAGATAGAGCCCTGCCTCAGGCTCTCTGCTCATCAGGGAGCCTGCTTCCCCCTCTCTCTCTGCCTGCCTTTCTGCCCACTTGTGATCTCTCTATATATATCAAATAAATAAATAAAATCTTAAAAAAAAAGTGCTGGAGACTTCTGGAAAAAAATATAGTCCCTAGTGATTAAATACAATCTCAGAAAAATGACATTGGATGGATTCATTTAATGAAGATCTTCTAAGGAAAGACTTTCTTATCAGAAAAATCAGTGAAATTTAAGCTGATATGATGTCTTCTCCAGTGTTTGAACAGTTAAAACAAAAATAGGAAACTATTTTTAGCGTAAGGTCTAGGCTTAAGGCATTTTGTTTTTAGCAAAGACATTTTCTCATTAGAAAAAAAAAAGTTCCATTCAGGTAAGAAAAAAAAATGGACTTCAGTGTGGAAGTTTTCAGTTATTTACTGCAGAGCATAACAGTTTGGATGAATTATGTATTCTCTTCCCCTCACTGTATTGTGGGTGTTCTGTTGTTTATTACAAAAAAAGAAGTTCATTGTGTTTCTACTATAAGAAATATATCTCCATGGTTTATGCAAAAGACTCAGCAACATCTTTTTTCATCCTTAGAGCATGAGTAAGCTGGGGGCTGTTAACAAGAATTATTTAATTTAATTTGAACACCCTGTTTTGTTTTATTTTTTTCAATGCAAAAAGGTGTATTTATTAAAGCATAGGGACAGGACAGCCTGTTATTTTGAAGAGTATATTCCAGTCTTGCAGAGAGAGCACATTAGGAAAACATAAGATCTGGGCAGTTTCTCCTGTGTCCTGCTCCTTGTCCTCTTTTATTTGAAGTAAGCTGAAGGGGCGAGTGGAAAGAGAGCCCACAGACGGCAAATGTTTGAAAATAGCTCTGACCCGGTGTGGTTTTTCTCAGAGCCTCTATTTCACCTGGAAGACCTAACTGTACTCTAAAAACGTCAATTCCAGAAAAATCTCTAACCATCAGCCGCAACTTTTTCTGAGTTTCGGATCCACTCTTCTAACTCTTTTTTTCTTTGGCGTTTACCTGTCCTCATCGTTAAAAAAAGAAAAAAATAACAAAAGTAAAAAACTTCTATTTCAGAATGTAAGTAGGGGGACATCAACAACTATATAACTCAGTATGCAGGGGTTAGTTGCTTTTAGAAAGACTTCTATTCTAGGCATTTCTAGTTGGACAGAAATAAAAAAGATAACTGGACGAAAAAGAAGTGAGCTCCGGGGAAGGGGAAACTGTTTTCTTTAACAACTGAAGTTCCCTACTCACAAAGAAAATTCTGCAGGAGTAAAACTCCATTCTTTAAACCATTAGCTATTCGAGTTCTCAGTTGCAACAGTATTGAGCAGGAACAACATACTAGGGTTTTACAAAGCCAGTTAAATACACTTAAAATTAAATATTAAGTAATGAAATTTTTTTCCTTGGTATAATCCAAAGATCACTCATAGAAAAAAAAAAACTTTTCTTCCCCCTTAACTTTCTACATTTTTTCCTAAAACTGAAGCTTAAAAATTAATAAAACTATACAATGAAATTCAACATTTAAAGAAGAGCTCTGGATATTTTGGTGTGCAAATATATAACTCTTCATATAAGTAGAAATAATTTTTCAATTTATTCTTTTTCAAACTAAAATTGAAAGAAAACTCTCATACAAGGTAGCCCAGACATATAAAAAGGAAGATATTTTAACCTATCAAAATGATTAGGAGGTACTTTCTATGAGTTTGACATTTTTTAAGCTTTCAGCCATGTATGGCCTTAAAGGTCTAGATTATTTCCAAAAATTTCTTCTAGCGCTCTGGCTTTATGGTTAACAGCACCGAACTCATTAACTGAGAACAGAGTGTTCTATCATTGTTCTGGAGGCCGTATGGGTGTTTGCTTAAATTGTGGCTATGCCATTTCCTTAACTGGAAAGTCTTATTAACTTCTTCAAGCTCCAGTATCCTCTATAAAATGGGTATGTTAAAAACCATGCCTGCCTTTTAAGTTTGTCATTATAATGATGTAATGATGTTATGAATTAATGCACATTTATAACATTCATAACATTCATAGTTCAATAACTATTATCTACTAAGAAAGGTAAACTTCCTAGTTAGGTGCTTGTGGATCCCATCACTTTTAAGGAATATGAAGAATTTTTTTTAAATGTGATACTCAAAACAGGTGTGGTTTGGGGACTGAAAATAAGGGTGTGGTAATGAACAGAGTGGGGAATGGGAAAAAGGAAAAAGATGACAAAGACAGATTAGAAAATTTTTTGTGAGCTCAGAAAGCTTCTATCCAGTGTTGACAATCACAGACTTTCTCAATGTTTGAGCATAGGAATTGGGGCTATTTGTTACTAAGTGTAGAGGAACAGAAGTGCCTTTAATTGCTCACTATAATCATGGAAATTCTGAACACTCCTAACTTTCACAATCTACTCTACTGCTATAGTTTTTTTTTTAAGTCACAGAACATATATAATGCTTTTGTTCATACAAAAGGGTTATAATTGACTAAGCAGAACCACCTTCATGTACACTTGTGTATATATGCATGCCCTGAGAATAGGATTCCTGGGAGGTTATGACAGTTGCATACATGGAGCTTAGAGTCCTGGTTCAGTTATGAGTGTGTAGCTCAAGGTCACAGCAACATATGACCCTTCTAGGCATTCTACAGGAGGCCCAAACCCCCCTCAGTGCTGTTACTAGGGATGCCACTATCTTTCTAGTCTAGCAAGTTCTTGTGAGCTATTCCATTGGCCTTCAAATATTTTATTATTCATTGTGATGGGTTCCTTTATACATTATAATCAAAGAAAAGTGTCACTGCATAACAAAGACTGGAATAATAGTTTGAAGGATTTTGTCCAAATATATGCAGATTTGTACTCACTTAAACTGACAACTAGTAAGTACCCAAGAAATTCATTATGCTAGACAGTCTACCTGGAATTCTTGATCTGAACACACAGATAATTTCCAAAATGTCATATCATACTACCGTAAAATGGGCCACCTCTGTTGGTAGTTGAATGGTACATGAGATCTCTTCTAGAGAACTTAACAGCATATTTCAACTAGCCTTTATGACCTGCTACTGTTTAGCTTCTGTAATGAGTACATCCAAGTGAGAGCGAGTTGGCAGCAGGAAGAAAGCTAATTAAACACTTTTCAGGTCACATTATTGAAAATGAGGCCATCTGGTTGACTGTCACAGTGGGCATTACACAGTACTAGTGTCTCTGAACGTGTAGTATGGAAAACATAGGATTAAAATGCCAGACTTTATATCTAAACAATTTTCTCGCCATTCCACGTGTAAGGGAAAAGGTTATCACTTGACTTGAGCATCATTTTAAAAAGAATAACATGTGCATCTTGCAGTTAAAATATTCTGATGAAAAAGGGGTGCCAAGGTGGCTCGGGCAGTTAAGCGTCTGCCTTCAGCTCAGGTCATGATCCCAGGGTTCTGGGATCGAACCCTGTGTGGTGTTGCTCCTTGCTCAGTGGAGGGTCTGCTTCTTTGCTTCTCTCTGCCACCGCCTCTGCCCCACAGTCATAAGCACTCTTGTTCTCTCTCAAATGCTCTCAAAGAAATAAATAAAATCTTTAAAAAAAAACATTCCATTGAGATAATCTATGAATTCAGATGTTCAAATTTGCCCATATAGCAACTTAAGTTCCTCAGTTGTAAGCAATAAAAACGGACTGGCTGACGAAGCATTTAAAAAAAAAAAACAAACCTGCTTATTAAAAGATATTGAATAGCACATAGGATTGTGGGAAAGACTGGAAGATATCTTTATGGCTAAGCTATCAAGAAAGTGTGTGTATTCTTGCAGAATCAGCCCAAGGAAGAAACTCCATCGTAGCTGTGCTGTGCTGATTCCTAGAGCTGCTGTTTGTCACCACCATGCCGCCATACAACCCTGCACCTCTGGCCCCCAAAAGCTAGTGCTCCAGCTGCAGAAGGGCTCCTCAGGGAGTCGCTTTCATTATATTGTTCACTTCAAAATGGAAATCTCAGAAAGAAACTCTGATCAGCTAAGCTTGGGTTACAGACTCACCCGGGAGATGGCAGTTGCACATGGTTGGGTCCCACCTTGGGGAGTCTGGACCATAGCCTAAAAGACGCTGCAGACTGAAAAATCTGACTCTAATATTAGAAAGACCATATAATTTATCATGCACATCGGAATGCTTTTCAGAGTAAAAGGGGATGTGCTATTAAATAATGATTCCAGGGAAAGAGGTATAAACTGTGGCACTTTAAAGAGAATATGTTATTTAATTACAGTAACCAAGTTTTCACGCCCAGGCTGTGTTCTCAGTGCTGCCATGAGGTTTTGCTGTGTGCCTGCTTGGCTGTGCTGCTCCCAGGTGAGAGGCTGTCTCTCCAAGGGCTGCTATAAGAAGCCAACCAAAAACACTAGGCTATCACCTAATACGGGAATAGGAGGGAATCTCCTATGCCTCCCACAGAGATCCAGGTTCTCACTGAGGTATGGTTAGCTCTGTGATACCTGCTGAGCTTCTCTGCCTGGCTCTCCAAATAATGCACAGTAATGGACACTAATTAAAAACACTTCCACAGATGCCCGGATAAAGCCACTTTTCTAATTGTATGGCAAACCCAATCTGTGGCTCATCTGATGGTGGAAAAATCATGTGTTCCCTTTAATACTTTATATATCTGTATTAATTATTTATCTTCTATTGAGATAAGTGCATTGGCTATAAATGGAATAGATTTGGGATTAATTCTGAGTTCTGGTCAACAGATGAGGCATTGCTGGAACTATAAACACCACCACTGCATTAGGAAATGAGGCCATTACTGGCCTGTGTAAGAAACGGCCTTCTGTGATGCTGACACATTCTCCCGATAACCTGGATGCTTTAAAGTCTTAAGATAAATGTTCTTTTTAAATAACTGATTTTTTGGGGCGCCTGGGTAGCTCAGCTGGTGAAGCATCTGCCTTAGGCTCAAATCATGATCTCAGAGACCTGGGATCGAGTCCCACATTGTGGGGCTCCCTGCTTAGTGGGGAGCCTTCTTTTCTCTCTCCCTCTTCCTCTCCCCCATGCTCATACACTCTCTCTCTCTCAAATAAATAAAATATTTTTAAAAAATAACTGATTTCTTGAAGTTTATGTAATTTTTTATCTTACTTTCTTACTTATTCAGCTTTGAAAATTACTGTGAAGATTTCTCCAAAGCTCCTAATTTTACTGCTGAATTTTCTTACTCTATCTTCATTTTAACATCTAGTATGTGGCTGCTTTGTCACGTAGTTTCAAGGGACAAAGTAATGAATAGCACATGGTCCTTGTCCTTGAGATGGACATGTCAACAAACAGGCACCGTAATGTCACAGGTAACTTGACTTTGAACTGAATAGTATTCAACCATACTCATAAAATTGAACCTTTGGGGAGAAAATCACATGCATTTTAAACTATATGGATAAAAGATGTGAAACACTCCCACATTAAGCCTTTATTCTTAATCTCTGCAAATAATAATCTTTGTACAAAAATATATACAAATGGCTATAATTTTTAGTAAGATTTTTTAAAAAATGAAATAACTAAAAAAAACACTGCATTTCTAAAGCACAGATGTGGCCATTCCTGCAAAGAATTTATGATCCTTGTCCTTAAGACATTCAGTCTATTGGGAAGGTGAACATGTCAACAAATATACATTATAACATCACAGGTGACTTGACTGAACTGAGTATTTTTCAACCATACTCATAAAGTTAAACTTTTGGGAGGAGAAAACCTCACATATATTTTAAACTGTATGGTCAAAAGATGGAAAACATTGCCAAGTTAAACCTTTACTCATGTCTGAAAAATAATTTTAAATACAGAAATATATAAAAATCATTATAATTTTGGTTAGTATTTTTAATGAAATAATTTTTAAAAAAAAATTACATTTCTAAAACACAGATGTGGCCATTTCTGCAAAGAATTTATGGTCTTTTTGTGACCATTAAAGTCACTGCACCTGACTGTTCACAGACCCAGAAACCCATTGGCCCAGTCAATGAAGACCAAGAATTAGTCCTCCCCAGAGCCAGGTATTTTGCCCAGATGAACTGCTTTGAAAACAAAATGAATTATCAAGAATTTTTGTGCTGATTCTAAGAGAGTTTGAGAACAGAAAGGAAAAAGAAAGATATTGAATGGTTAGCATCGAAAAGTTGGCAAATAAATTGCAATTTTTTCTGAAAATCTTGAAATCAAACATGACTATGGTTTCTCTTCAACTTTGGAATAGTTGAAGCTGCCCCAAGGCGTCTTCCCTGATGAAGAGCAACTTTGTCCACTGACAGATGAGAAAACGAAGATCCACAGGCTTTCAGTGATTTGTCCAAGGTCATAAATTTCGTTAAATAACTGGACAACAGAATAGAAACAATGAATCCTTAGATAATAAAAGACAGTTTTACAAAACTATACAAACATCATAGCTTACTTAAAATATTTAAGTAATCACAATAAATGATTAATGGTCTCTGGTAGGCTTTTATGAAATAGGAGTGTTCATCCTGGTGTGTCAACTCTTGAGTGTGATGGTCTTAAAATTGTCCACATTATTTTCATTGCCATACAACAATTGATATTTGATTGATATTTACTTAGAATTAAAATTTTAGGCACTAGTCCTTTTGTTTTTTTGTTTTTGTTTTTTTGGCCAGGCACTATTCCTAATGAGGGACTGCAAGACTATGTTAGTGATTTAGAAGCATAGGTATGTGAAAATGAAGAGCTAAAAGGCAATGTCTAAATGAACCATGGAATTAAACTCTGATCCTCTTCTCTAGGACTTTAAAGATATTTAACAATATTTAATGGAGCATGGAAATATGCCATTTCTATACTTTAAGCATTGACTCACTTGTTCATTTAACACATATTTACTGAACATCTGAGCCGTGATGTGTATTGGCTAAATCAAGGGTACAGAGATGTTGAGCACTAGAGAAATGGATGTAAAGTTTAGCACTTATTCTTTGTTTAAAGAGCAAACCCTACTCTTATTGCCTCATAGACTTCTAACAAGATAAATGCAAAGGTCACAAAATAACCATTCAGGGGTTACCTTTGTAAGAGTAAGAAGCAACTTACCTGAAGGATGGAATGTCAGTGTCAGCCATTGGGGTAAGACCAAGGAATCCCTTGAAGATTGGTCTCTCCATTGTTGTCGTTTTACTTTGTCTGTGAAGGGAGTGCTGAAATTGGCCTTGGAATCACTTATACATCTTTCATCCTGAATGGTCACCATGGTACAGATGTAGGATAAACTCAGCAATGAATTACTAACTGCATAAAAGAATCCCACTTCTCATTTTGGGGGTTTCCACCTCTGAACTGTGTGTGGCTCACTTCTGTGGCTACAGATCAAAACAAACAGGATTAGGAGAGGCAATCTTGTTTGTTTTTCAAGAAAAGTGGAAATAGATCTAACATCTACTCAGGTGTCTAAAACAAAGAAAATAAAATTTCCCCAAACAATGCATAATTCATAATGAAGTATTCTTTTATTCTTAATAATTCTTTGTTCTCAATGAAGGATTAATAAAGGATTCTTCATTCTTAATAAAGGGTGCTTGATGGTTCCCTTGCTATTTGCCAGGCACCTCTCTGTTCTCATTTAAGCTCAATCTTCAGGTCCATCCTGCCCGTAACAAACAGAACCCACAAATGTGGAAGAACACAGTCCTTTTTGCTCTACAGCTTCAGTGAATCTGTTCCTGCAGACACCCTCCTCACAAAATTGCGATGTGCCACCATTTAAAATGCCAGACTGTATTCCTTGAGCAAGAAGGTTCATAAAAGTTTATTTTGGCATCACCATTTAAGAGTTTTAACATTTTCTGGGCAGCACTGCTTTGTATGTCTACAGAGCTGGAGGGGAAATGAGAACTGATAAAAGCTCATGAGGAAATGTTTATGGAAGCTGCAGGACTGGGAAGGAGGTTAGTGTTCCCATCAGAGTGACCACCCGGCCTGTGCAACTTATTTTCTCCAGCTTTTCTCCAGGGACCAGGGCGTAAAACCCAATCATAAAGCTAACTAAAGAAATATGCCTTTTAGGAGGCCCAGTAGACCCAGTAAGCTAAATGGGTTTGGTTCATAGTCTTCCATGCCCATTATGTCTCACATTCATTTCTTCTCCATACCTTTCATGTCTGCATGGCCCAGTTCTTCAAGGCTCAGCTCAAATCTCGTCATGAAGACCTAACAGGTACAGATCTCACCTCACTGTGGGCTCCTGCAGGAGGTATGTGTACCTGCTCTGTGGCACCATGAGCTCATCTTGTCACTGACATCTTGTCATAATAGTAGACTTCATGCTACTTTAAAGCAGAAATTGTGGCCTAGAAAATGGAAATTTCCACAGTGACTTTTACTGCAGAAGGCTTAATACATCAGCATTGACTGAATGAAAACAAAGCATTTCTTGATGAATCAACAATAGAATCCTGAGGTATCACCAATCTATATCCCCATGTTCATGGACATGGTGGTGGCTTGGACATGTGGGAATGAGAACAGAAGCAAACGGAGGTGAAATGATATGGAAAAAATACAGGGGAAAAGGGTGGGGGGAACCATGATTCATTGAAAATTATATCCATTATTACCATCTAAAGACTTTTGAGGGGAAAAAATTGATACTTGAATGTAGCAAAGAGAAGTTTTCTCACTCAGGTGAAATCTCAAGAGACAAGGGAACAGATAACTGGACAGACAATGGCCCCAGAGTGACTACATTTGAAAAGTGCTAAGAGTGAAAAGGTCAACCCCACACTAGCATACAGGACTTCCAGCGTCCCCAGTCACGGGGCATGCTTGAAGAAATATAGTTCTAACACCACGCCTTGGTCTGCTAACTGAAGTTCAAATGGCCCTTCTCCTCCTATCATGGACAATGACAGACATATTTCTATCCAGTCATCTGATATTCCATTCATAGAAATCTACAGTATGGGAGAGAATGGGCAAGAACAGTACAGGTTGTTCAAGTGGATTTTTGTAGGTGTCTTTTCAGATCCCAGCATGCACTATAATTTTTCAGTGAATTTTCTCTCAGATTCAGCCTACCTTGGCTTTTTACAATATTCTCTGGAAATTGTGGTAGGTAGAGAGGAGATAGTGCAGAAGTAAGTTAACTGTGGTAATTTAAGGTGCATATTTAACACAGAAAATGGATATGAAAATCATTTTAAGTGACATTTTCTGTGTCCAGGGACACTGCATTTGCATAAAATTTCATAAGCCTTCTTTAATCAATCAGTCATGAACCTTTTATTGGTGCTACTTCACCTTTGCCTTATTATTTCACTTTGAAATTCTATCTCTAATCTGTTTTCTCTCCATTTCCACAACCGTCTCATCATTTAGTTACTGTAAAGGCTTTGAGCTGGTTTGTCCCCTCTTGTTTATTCTCCACATAGCTCCTACAGGGAATTTTTAAAACAGATATCAGCTCATGTCCTTCTTACTGAGTCATTTAATGAATTCCCAGTGCATTTTCAAGCCATTCAAGTTCCATAAGATGGTATGCCAAGGCATATTCATTGAAAAATTATAAATATTAATATTTTTTAAATGTAATTATGGTGGCAGTGAGGGTGACGAGTTGAGGAAGGAAGGGCCCAGAGACAGGCTATGGCAACAAGCAGTGGAGATCCGAGGACAGCCCGAGCTAGAGCTGACTCTTTGGTGAGAGACTGTGAATGAGTGGATTGCAGTGGAGTCCAAATTGGTGGACCAAGTAGCCAATGGAAGTGAGGCAATGGGAAAATTAGAGAGTGATTTTTAAGATTTCTATTTTAAGTGATACCATGGATTGCAACAGGGAACACAAAAGAAGTAGGTTGGGCAGAGCACAGTGGAAGAATATAGACAGAAAGGAGGGGAGGGAAAGATTGAAAGGAGTGTGGAACTTATTTATTAACACTCAGGGAGCACTTACTACGCACCAGACACTCTTCCAAGCACTTAACACATATTAACTCATCTAAAACCCAGAGCAGCCTTCCAAGGCAGCTGCTGTTTCTAGCCTGCATGCAAATGAGCATAATAAAGCACAGAGATGATCTATACTTTGCTTAAGATTTCACAGTTTATAACTGGTGGATATGAGACTGGAACCCAGGTGCTCTGGCTCCAAAGTCCATGTCCCAGTTGCTCAATGTCATGCCTCTCTAAGAGGTCTCCTGTGGCACTCAATGCACTCACATGGTTGGGCAGCCAGTGCCACCATCCATCTCCAGAACATTTTCATTTTCCCAAACTGGAGCTCTGTATGCATTAAACAGTAACTCCCCATCCCTATCCCATGCTTAGTCCCAGGCTACCACCATTCTACTTTGGTCTCAACAAATGTGCAGATTTTTCTTTTTCTTTTTTTTTTAAAGATTTTATTTATTTGACAGAGAGAGAGATCACAAGTAGGCAGAGAGGCAGACAGAGAGAGAGGGGGAAGTAGGCTCCCCACTGAGCAGAGAGCCCGACGCGGGCTTGATCCCAGGACCCTGAGATCATGACCTGAGCTGAGAGCAGAGGCTTTTAACCCACTGAGCCACCCAGGTGCCCCTAGATTTTTCTTTTCAATCAGATACTTTCTTTATGAAATTACAGAAAAAAAGATGCTATCTTCAGGCCTTCAAACTTTGGGGTAGGACTGAATCCTTTCCAAGAAATAATGAATGTACCTAATAATAATGACATTTTATGGCTTTTTCTTGTTACTCTATTCTTCTCCCCTCTGAAACCTTTGCCTATTCCCAGGAACTGTCCTTTAAGCACAGAGAATGGTTAATGACTATTCCAATATTAGATTAAAGAGTTGGTAAATAGAGCCTTAATATGATTGATTACTTTGGCTTCTCTATGAAAATCTTCTCTGTGATCATGTGAGCTCAGAAGTCCTTACTAGGAAAGACACTGAATTTATTTATTTATTTATTCATTCATTCATTTATTTATTTTTAAAGATTTTATTTATTTATTTGACACAGAGAGAGATCACAAGTAGGCAAAGAGGCAGATGGGGGGGGAGCAGGCTCCCCACTGAGCACAGAGCCCAATGCAGAGCTCTATCCCAGGACCCTGGGATCATGACCTGAGCCAAAGGCAGAGGCTTAACCCACTGAGCCACCCAGGTGCACCAAGACACTGAATTTATAAACCTTTGAACTTCTAGAAGCACCGTGAACATCGAATCTCTTTGGTTTAAACTGCGAAAACTTTTTTTTTCCTGTTAAAATTTCAGTGAAAACAAATCTATCCAAGTGACCTCAGAGAAGGGGGGGTGGTAGAGAAATAGCTATACAAAGTTTGCATATTTAATAAGGAGATATGCTTAAGGAAAACAAAGAACACAGAATTTAGAATGAATCCAGTAGGAATTCATGTCATGGGTCTACGTTTAGCCATGAGTGGACTTGAACAAGCAAATTCATTCTTCTAAGCCTGTTTTCATCATTTGCAAAATGGGACCTCATTGGCCAATGGAAGGAATAATTGGGATAGTGTATGGAAATGCCTTCATATCTGGTAGGCAAGCCGCAAATGCCATTTTCCATTGGTTTTATTTCTCATATATTACACCTCTGCTGCAGATTTTGATCAATTCCTTGAAGTTAGGCATGCCCTTAAAATAATAAAGATATCTTGTAATATAATTATTTGAACAAGATTAACTGAATTCAATCCAAAACATCTGTTTGCTTTGCTCTAAAATTTCCTATGAAAACAACAAATATAATTGTATGTGTATACACATAAATCCTGTATTAAGAACCCACGGTAAGTAAATAATCATTGCCAAATAGTTTGCAGCAATACAGCTGCTCTAAAGGCAGCATCTCTGGTGTTGAAAGTAGTGGTGTCTCAATAGGCAATAAGAGTTTCAAAGAGATCTGCTGGAGGCAGCGGGTCTAGGGGACAGATGTCTGTCAAGTTCTAGAACCCTTATGTGTTTTACCCAATAAAATGTTACTTCCTTTTTTAAATTAATTATCCCATTAAAAACTCTTAATGTCATTTTAGGAAATAAATTAAAGGGCGCAATACATAAAGGGCATATACAAATTTAAGTGTCTTCTAATTTCTACTTGGTTTTAATTCCAAGCATTACTGAATTTATATCAGTGTGAGCTGTTTTAAGCACAGTATGTTCCAAACGGACAGGAAGCAGGCTGAGGCTCTCACATACCAAAAACATTGCTAGAAACTGTCCATTTGCCAAGGATTCTTGTTTTGCTTTATGAACTCGTATGAATGATTTAAATTTTTAAGAATGTGTTCACCTACCATGAACAAAACCATTCTTCCCTTGGAATGAACAGTGATGATACAGTCAACAAATTGGGTTTTAGCAAGAATCTATACTGGGTTAAAAAATTATTAAAAGCCAACTATGGAAGAGGTGACCAAACCTTGAAGTGAACATTGTAACTTCTCGTTGTCTGCTCCAAGGTGAGAGGGAAGCTCCACACTGAATTTCTTTGTAATAGAACAGAGGCTCCAGGATACTTTTTTCTTGAACCAAGTGATCTTTTCAAGAGTCTGGCACTATCTCCAAGATAAATCTGCATTTGAAGAAGCTTTTCTTTTCTCTTCTTTTTCAATCCTTCTGCCAGAGTCACCAGGAATATTCCACCTCTTTACTCAGTCTGGTTTCTGGAGAAAAAAAATGAATTTTAATATTTTTGTTAAAGATCTCCCTTCATGCACATATGAAAAACACAACACTTCAATTTAATGCCTGCAATGTTTCCTCTCTGTGTGATTTTTTAAATACAGATAAGCATCACTGTACATGTCAATGGCTTATTTTCTTATCCAGTTCCATCTTAAAATGGTGGATCTACTCTTGGGAGAAGAAACAATTACACATACCCTGTTGAGATCCTTTGTGTTTGATGTTGTTTGGAAGGAAATGCAAAACCCGCCTCCAGGTTCACCCAGCCTGCCCCACCTTGCTGTGCAATTCTCCATCTACACAGAACTCCAGCACACTATTTCATCATTTCATAACAGCTAGGATCATAAATGTTGCGTTTCTCAGACGCTGACATCAAATCCCAGCTGACTCCTCTATCTGGGCTGGGACTAAAGGTTTGATCCTGATTTCACTACTAATGAGCTAATTTACTAATGTGTAAACTTGCACATGTTCCAGCCTTGGCAAGCCTCATTTCTGCATTTATAAAAGAATTAGACTAGATTATATCTCATATACCATCCAGCTATAAAAGTTTATGTTTTTAATTATTTATATATCTAGTTATCCACAGTGCACTCAGTAGCATTAAATAGCATTTAGGTCAGTCACAGTTAGGTTAGGCCTAGCTATAACCCCCGCCTCCCCCCACACACACTTCCTTCTTCTTGGCTTTAATTCATTCTATGTTGTCACATTGTTCTTTTCTCTGCTTCCAGTCCTTCCTTCCACTACCTTTAAAGGTTAATTAAATTTCCGTAAAGCAATCTAGTGAGTCTACAAGATCCCAGTTATAACATCAAAATGTAAGCTCACACCAAAAAATAAGCATGCAAAAACAACCAGAGAAATCTGAAAAAGAAGAATAACAGGGGATAACAACCCAAATAAATAATAGGGACACATTATGAAGACATAATAAAGAAATTTAGTACTGGTGCAGGAATATGATGTATGGGTCAAGGAGATAAAACAAGCCCGAAAATAAATTTAAGAACATAGGAGAACTTGTTACATTATAACATTGAAGCTTTAAATCAGCAGGTAAATTATAGATCAACTATCTACTCATTCAAACAGAAGGAAGCTGGACTATTTATACCTCATAATGTGTGGTCAGCCGCTGGCTAGCTGCTAAAGGGACCTGTTGAGTCTGGACTCGTGACCCCTGCCCGAATGGGCAGAAAGCAGGCGCTAGAGAATGGGCTTGTGCCCTGACTCATGACCCCTGCCCGAATGGGCGGAAAGCGGGCACTAGAGATTGGGCTCGACAAGGAGCCTTGAGGCATGCTGGTCTGTGATTGGTCATACCTCCTTGAAGGACAAGCTGCGCAGGTTGTGATTGTTTAGATCATTAAACTGCAGCAATGCCTGAGGCATGTGCACGTGCTACTCGTAGTCTTACCCAGACTTCTTGGAGCCTGTGATGAGGGGAGCTTGTTTTGATGTGTTAAGAACAAATTCCTAGAACGTGTGCCACGTGACTCCCAGGTGTAATCGTTTTTTGGACTTGTTTTTCACACACTATATAAGAAAGTGCACTCTTGAATAAAGCTGGACACAGTCTGGACATCATCCTTTGTGTTCCTCCCACTCCCATACTTTGTCTCTTTGTCTTTTTTTCCTCATTCCCTTGCCCTCAGTCCCGGTTCGAGATTGTCGTGCAGGCCGCGGCAATAATGAGATAAGTTCCAGATGGAATGGATGGATAAATATTTTGAAAAATCATAAAAATCTTAGGGGACATGAATATATTAGTATAACATTTCATAACATCAAAACACATATAATTCTGAGCATGGCAAGAAATCTAGAAGTCATAAAGAAAAAGTTAGGTAATTTATGTAGCAAAAAAAACCCACTGGGGACAAAGTCAAAAAACAATAAACAGAAAAAAACAATTGCCTCACACGTGACTGAGAGCTCATTAATCAAGATTTCTTAGAAATCAATGTGGAAAAAATCTGACCCTAATTACAAATGGACAAAGATTGCTCACAAAAATAAATAAATTAATAAATTAATTAAATATATGGCTGATAAACAGATGGGCAAGGATACGTAACAATGATGCTCTCAGCCTCGATTTGCTGCTCTATCTACAAGTGGTACAAGGGTGAAGAACGTGGATGTTGGGGCCTCAGGTTTCAGCTTCAGTTTTTCAGCTTTTAGTTGTGTGAGTTTGGGCAACTACCTAAACCATTCTGGGCCTTAGTTTCTTCATCTGTATTTGGGGAGACTAATAATGGTACCTACTTTCTATCTTTATGAGAATGAAGTGAATTGACATTTGAATGGCTCTCAGATCATTGTTGGGAGCACAGGAAGTGCAACACAAGTGCTCTAACTAACCTATCCTATCACTGGGTGGGGCCATGATAGAGGCCATGCACCCTGTCCCACCTAACTGAAGAAGGGCTGTGGAGCAGTGTGCTGTCACTAAGAGACCAAAAGCAAGTGAGAGAATGATGTAAGGCATGCACTACTCGGACATTATTTCTTCATATTTAGTAAGCATTGCCATTTTCCTAGGAAATTGCTCTGGGAATTAAAATGTTTGCTGTCATAGCCAATGGAATCCTCAAGAGAGTATTTAATAATCTGGGAATCTTGGGGCACCTGGGTGGCTTAGTGGGTTAAAGCCTCTGCCTTCAGCTCAGGTCATGATCTCAGGGTCCTGGGATTGAGCCCCGCATCAGGCTTTCTGCTCAGCAGGGAGCCTGCTTCCTCCTCTCTCTGCCTACCTTTCTGCCTACTTGTGATGTCTCTCTGTCAAATAAATAAATAAAATCTTTTTAAAAAAAAATTTAAAAAATAAATAATTTAATAAGATTAAAAAAATTTATTTTTAAAAATAAATAATAAAGAATCTCTTCTCCTTCACATGGTGGAGTAGGAAGTGTGGGAGGGAGGCAGGGCAAGAGTGGGGTGGCATGGGAGGAGGAAGGAGGAAGGAAGAATGAGGGAGGAGGGGGATGGAGGGGTCACCCAGGACGAAACATCTCTGGCCCCAAGGCTCCTGGGAAGACCACACAGTTCTGGGGGACTCCTTTGTTCTGTGGCCAGCCCAGGCACCCCAACCCAGCACCCCCTTGGCTGGCTCCCGCTGCAATACTGTAAGAACCTCAGCACTTAGGGACTCCATTTTTGCCAAGAACACCTGGAAGTGAGAATAGATCTCTGAACAGGGCTAGTTGTCCGGAAGCTCTTGCAGTTCTGGCCAAAAACTCACTGACAGATCCATATACAGAAGGGGTTAGCACCTACTGGATTCTATGCCTCATCTGGAATTTATCATTTTCAAAGGCAGTCCTAGCATAAATCATTCATTGATAAAGAGTTACAGCCCTCCTCAGCCCCAAGTTTACACTCTCTAAATTTGAGACTTAGCAGGGCACATTTATTATCTTATATCAGGTTCCTAATTTAATGCTAAGGTTATCATTACTTCACCTCCTTAAACACACCACCAATCACTCAAAAGAAACTCAGCTCAAGTGAAAGAGAAAGCCCAAATAAAGAAAGCCCAAATAAAATCGTTGCAAAACAATTCTTTCCCTGAATCTTTCATCTTCAGGAGAAATTTCCAAATAGATATTGATGAAAACAACCATGGTAGGAACTTTGCAAACTTTTTTCTGAATGTTCGCTATTTCCTATCCAACCCACACCAGTAACGGTTGGTACCTTCCTGTCAGTTTGATTTATTACATAAGTAATATTCTGCCCAGTGTCAGTGCCAACACTCCAGGGTCTCCGAGTTACTCTTAACACAGTCCAAAGAGAAAGTTGATCAAAAGAGCTGTTAAGGTACCTACCGGGACTTGCTGTAACACAGCTCAGGGGATGGCTGGTCATACTTTTCTCCCAAAAAGCCAGTCAATGTGGCTTGGCAGGAGATGCCTGGAAAATGTGAAGCAAGGAAGGAGTGAGGAGACCATGTGAAAGCAAAGAGTTTGTTTGTAAAAAGAAGAGGAAAGCATGGCCTTGCCAAGCTGTTTCTAGACCAAATGGACCAAGTGCAAAGAAGAAAACTGGTTAGTGAAGGCTTTAAATAAATCTGCTGTTTTCCTAACAAGCACCTCTCCCAAGCCATTGACTATTTTTAGCTGTAGATGACTTGCAGTCTTCTGTGCACATCTGTATAATAATTTAGGTTTACGGTTTATATTCACAACAGACTCAAGGCAACTGCCTATATTTGCTGTAAAAAGGAACTGAATTGAGCATGCCTTTAAATATAGGGGAATGAAATTATGAGAATATAAATAACAATAAAAAGCCTATGACGGTGTCTATATTTACAGCCAACCACTTTATTTTGAATGGGGCAGAAAAAGGCACACAGGGAAATTTAGAAGTATCAATAAATCTCTTTCCTGAGATGACCTTTTGGAGTTGTACAAATCTATTTTTATGGGCTTCTGGAGGTGTTATATAATTTTAAGGCTTTCATAACACTTTTGACCACAGAAAACCTTGCTATGTTCTGGGGTGTCAGCAAGGTAGAATCCGCCCACCTTTGCAGGGCTCATTCTTCTCATATTCCATTCAGTTGTCCTTCCCCTACAAGATTTCCTCAGGCTTCCTGCTGGCTACAGAGTCAAGTCCAGAGGCTCTGGAGACCTCACCCACTCTTTTATTTGCTCAGTTTAGCTCTGAAGTCTTGTCTCAGCCTCTAGTCTCTGCCAGGTGTCCTGCTCCATCATGCAAAGTACTTCCCATTATCGGATTATGGCCCATGTGTGTGCTGTATTTCCCTGTTCCCTCCCCCTCAGTGATCAAATGATCATCTTTCTTGACTTTCCCAGTGAGGGGTCATCCTGCCCTCCTCCTTGTTCCTTTGGACCTCTATTCATAGTTCTCTGCAGTCCCCTAATATAATTACCCATTTATTTTTCTGCCATCTTTACTAGACCTGCTAGACTTCTTGTGAGTGTGGGCTATGTCTTCTTTTGGCAATAATTCAAAATACCGCAGGAACCAAGATGAACTTGATTTGCTTGATTCATAGCCACAATCTAATGGGAAGGTTTCATAGCATGACAATATCATCTCAGTTCCATGAAAATGTCCTTGGTTTGAGAACTTCATTCAGTTCTCTGAGCAAGATCAGACTGGAGCAGGTTTTGAATTTGCACTGCCAGAGTGGTTTTCTTAAAATTATGAAATTTGGGGTGCCTGAGTGGCTCAATTATTAAGCGTCTGCATTCAGCTCAGGTCATGATCCCCAGGTCCTGGGATTGAGTCCTGCATCAGGTTCCCTGCTTGAGAGGAAGCCTGTTTCTTCCTCTCCCATTCCCCCTGCTTGTGTTCCCTCTCTTGTTATATCTCTCTGTCAATTGAATAAATAAATAAAATCTTCTTTTAAAAAATTATGAAATCTGTGTCAATTGCTTGCTTAACATCTTACCTCATCTTATATCACCATCCTGGGAACCTGGAACTCTTCCTTGTACTGGAGGAAACTGCACCTTGGGGCAGGTGAATGGGTTGCCCCAAAGTGTCCAGAGAAAACAGGGACCAGAAGCAAGTGCTCAGTTGGATCTGACGACAAAACCACAGGCCTCCTCAGTGTTCTCAGGGCCCAGTGAAAATTCCTTGACTTGGTGTGTAAAGAACTTTCTTGACTGGCCCCTGTTTCTTTCTCCAGCCCAACTGTAGCATCAACCTCCTGAACATTAGGTCAGTTGTCACCCTGAGCCATTTCCTACCCTCCTGTACCTCAGACCCCTCTTCTGCCCAGAACCTGGGCAGACATTTCCCCTGGGTTGGAACGCCTCATACCCCTTGATGCGAGCTCCCATTCCCCTTTTCTCAGCAAGTGCCACCACTCTTTGCTTCTTTGCTTGAAGGCAATGGGTTCCCTGAGATCCCAGGACTTAGCACAGTATTTTGTATGCAACAAAACTATTTGATGAATTGTATTTGTAGTTTGTGTCTTTCGTGAATAAAGGTTAGTGAACCTCCCCACTTTCTTCATAGTTAGGAAGTGATTAAAGCTTTGAGAACAGGAATTTCCAAATACAATGATGACAAAGGACAAATCAGGATAATGCATCTTAACAGGGGAGATAGTGAAAATCCACAACCCAGAAAAAAACCTATCAGATTATTATACCCACTAACATTAAGATTTTCAGTATCAGAAAAGCATGATTATAAAAAAAAATGTGATGAATCTAGTTCATCTATATGCATTATGTATTAAAAGCATTGGAAACATGTCTTTAACTTTGAAATAAGAGGATTAAATGGGTTTTACCCACACAACAGAAAAATAGCCTCACTTCATTTAGTCCCTGCAAAAAAAAAAAAAAAAAGAAGCCAATCATTACCTAGATATTTAACCAGTAACAACAAACACCATGAATACCTGAAATATTAAATAAGGTAATTGGATGGTGTATTTGTTTACTTGTTTATTTTATTGAGTCAATCTTTAAAGTACACATTTACTCGTGCAGAAAGACACAGAGACTTGCCACTAACAGGTCATTCTTATGGTGGCAGTAGAGGTACCGTAAGATTTCTTGTGTGCGTTGGTCCATATATCTCTAAGCATGTAATTTTTTCTAAGGTATTGATTTAAATAGTGAGATGAATCTGGGTTGTTAGTAAATGTACTTATTTTTTATTGAACTTCAGATGATGTTAAATTTTAGGTCACTCATTGGATGACTTTTACCTCCTCAGCCAACCTCTTCCCCCCTCACTGTCACTCTCAGATTAATACCCTCCCTCAGATAAAGACAGAAAACTCCACGTGGTGCCTGAAGCAGCCCCCTTATTTTTCTTGGAAAAAGACCTGAGCCTTCTTTTATCCCACAGGTAAATCTCTCTTTCCATTACAAGGCATAGGATTGTATCCAAAGTGAAATATTGCCTTGTTACTACACTGCCAGAAAATGCATGGGAAGGAAAAATTCTTCAATGTGATCACTGAAAACTGCTCTTCACTTAGGAAGTATTTAGTTGGCTCCTTGAACCAACACATGATTGTGGGAGATGGAACTGACCGAATTCATACTCGTAAAACAAATTTTTTAAAGTTACATCTTTACCAAAACCTAAGTCTTGGCTTTATTTTCTCATTGTAATCTCTTTTAATAAAATTTGTGGCTTGCTATCTAGTGGCTGGGAGATGAGCAAATAAATATGGGTCCAGAGAATATAGCTGATTTCTTATGATAGTCTTAAAAATTTTTTTATTGATTTGTTTGAGAGAGAGAGAGCATGAGTAGGGGGAGAGGGGAAATAGAGAGAGAGAAGCAGGCTCTTCACTGAGCAGGGAACAGGACAGGAGGCACAATGCGGAGCTCAATACCTGGGGCTTGATCCCAATACCCCAGGATCAGGACCTGAGCCAAAAGCAGATGTGTAACCAACTGAGCCATCCAGGTGTCCCCTAGATGGATTTTTAAAAACTGTTTTATCTGGAAGTAGAACTAGAACTAAGTCTTAATATTGTATTTATAAAATATTTTATAATTGTATTTAGCATTATCCACTGTTTTTTTCATTTACAACCTTGTGAGTAGGGCTAGTTAAAATAATTAGTATTACCATTTTGCAGATAATTAGGTAAGCTTGGAAAGGCTGAGTCACTAGCCCCAGCCAGTGAGTGGCAGGCAGTGCTGGGAAGGTAAATCTGTATGTTCTGCATTTTAGTCCCTAAACCTTTGCCTGAGCTGGTAGGTAGGTTGGGAGCTACTTTACATCATGCATCTCTAGATATTTTAAGCCACTTGGCAGATCTTTAAGTTTTTCTTGAATCACTTGACAAGAAGAAAAAACAAAGCAAAACAAAACACTTCTCCTCTACCCTAAATTCTTTCAGTGGTTGTGGCCCTGACTTGAACTGATAAAAAACAGATTCATAGGAGAAGTTTATTTCACATGCATATGGGGGGGTACTCACAGAAGTAAAATGAAAACCCCAAAGATGTAGTCAGACCTGGAGATTTATATACCATTTGAACAAAGGGCAATAAATTTCTGGAGAAGTGACAAGGCAAAAGGTTTTGAGCTTTAAGGGGCAGTGAAGAATGGGAAAGTAAATATATGGGAAAACTAATGGAAGGTAAGGGTTATTTTAGTAGTTTGTCATGTAGTTTCCTCTTATTGCCTCTCTGGGCAGGTGGGAGTCATCCCCAGTGATTAAAAGTCATTTTGATCTTGGTAGGGGAGAGGGTGGGGATGCCATCACAAAGGAGAATTTATGCATTGCTTTTAAGCAAAAAGCAGAAGAGTAAAGAGCTTTTTCTGCAGTCTGCTGTTTCTCAGTTATCTTCAGTTAGAAACGATCTTCAATCTTCATGCCAAAGTGGCCTCGTGTGGGATAGCACCTGATCTCCATCACACTCAACTGCCAGAGCACAGAATTCTCCAGAGCAGGGAATCTTCAGCTGCTTGTCCTAAACCGTAGCACTCAAAAGATGGGATCAAAAGGCCCCTGACTCCTGGGAATGGTAACCTTGGAAGGCAGGATAAAGAGCAAAGTAGTAAAGAAAAGAGGACAAGGCAGCATGCAGGATGAACTCCATCAGCATTAGTACAGCTGCAGTGGGCTCTGATCTGACCAAATCATGTCTACCCCAAGGTTCCTAGAATGACAAATATTTACAGGAATCCACAAAGTGTGTCCACATATAGAATGCACCATGGCCAGTTGATTGAACTGGGGGGCAATTTTGCCAACGTGACTACATCTATTGCCAATGAAAACAGTATAAAAATTCACAAGAAAAGTCACATGTGTTAAACACGATTTAAACAAATTGAGGCAGAGAATTGAACCAATTATGCAGGGGGTTGAAATGACATCGTTCTCACCCATTTCTACCCCCACTGCATTCATCAAACAGTGACCATCATCACTCTCCCCCACCCCGTGTCCCCCACCAGAAAAACAATCAGAGTACTTCTGACACCATTATTTTAGCATGTAAAGCCATTTGAAAGTCTGAATCATGTGGCAGGTATAACCTCTAATCCTACTTTTTGACTTTGTTAGTTTCTCAAACATTTGATTTTAGAGTTAACTATATTAAGTAATAATAAAAAAAAACACTACGTAAAAAGTAAACCCAACAAATACCCATGAGCGTGAGCGTTACCTCACAGAATGTATTTGTTTCCCTACCTTACTGTTCCAACATGGCTGACTGTGACAGAGAGCTCTTTGGGGGGTATGTCAGGATGAATATGCAAAAAAGAATAAAACTTCTCCATATTTACTTGTTCAGGGCTCATATTACCACACATACGCTGCCAGTTGATGTCTGTGAAACAGGAATAAAAGAACATTCAACATTTTTACTGCCTTAAGTTCCATTTACCTTTGCAGGCTGCTACTTTGACCCTTTCAAGGCCTTCCTTCTATCTTTTTGAAGCCCTGAAGCTCCAGGCTATGGGTTGGTGCCAGCTCCCGACACCAGAACACAGCATATATTCTCCCTTGAACATGCCATGTTCCTCTTTTGGTCCTTGCTTCCTTCACACTAGTAGGAGAGTTTATTTGGATCCAGAAACATACAGTAGGTAACACCTCTTCAGATCCTTAGGCTCAAGGACCTAGGGAATTGTTTATTTATCCTGGGGCCTGGGCCAGGGGGTTGGAGGTGGGCAGAACATCAAGCAGATCCCATTGTAGTTTGAGGCACTTTAGTAGATATTCTTAGGCAATACTTAGAAGGCTGATACCAGGTTGGTAGTACTTATTGAAAATTCCAACAACTGGAAATACATAGTGTCATTGGGCTACAAGCTAGGACAGTACTGGGCACACAGAAGGTACTCAAAATTATGTAATAAAGACACAAGATTCAAAGACTAACAGCTTTCTGCTTTACACATCTGTCAAGATCAAGAACCAAATTCACCAAATGGCTTCCAAATCCTCTTTTTATTTAGTGCCACATGGCCAAGTTAATAGGGAAAGACAAAAAGTCAAACTAATGAACTGAACAATTCAGGCCACAAAACCTACTAGTATGAACTTTATGGGCTTTCATGCACAATTGTCAACTTTACATCACGGAGATAGATAGATGATGATAGATAGATAGATAGATAGATAGATAGATAGATAGATAGATAGATAGATAGATACCAAGTGTTTCTAACCTGAATAACAATTCAGATCATATTGTATTCTATTATGCAGGAATATATTTATTTAAAATAGCAAAATAGGGTAATGATTATCCTTACCTTACATTTCTTATTTACTCCACATGCAGCTATTATCTGTTCAGAATCTGCTTCTGGATAAGTAAAAACCCAAACTAAAGTCAAGGGAAACAGATTTGCCTCCCTCTATATGCTGACTGAGCCCCTTCCACTGAGCAGAAGACCCCAACAGAAAGCAGTGTCTCCTCTGCTGAGATTAACTGGAAAGGACTCAGTCTCCCTGGGGGCAGTGGGAGGCACTTTCACAAAACCAAGTGGAGAAGCAGGGTCTTCATCAAGTTATTAATGTTGAAAAGCTACTTCTGCCTGAAAGCTAGAAAACTAATTTTCAGTGTGGTGTTGAGTAAATCAATAAGTAAGACTTGGGCATACCACACGAGGGTTTCTGCTCTTGCCTACTCAATTGATTAGTCTGCTAGAGCTGCCATGACAAAATACAGACTTGGGGCTTAAACAACAGAAATGTATTTCCTCACAGTTCCAGAGGCTGGAATCCCAAGATTAAGGGGTTGTCAGATTTGGCTTCTCCTGAGGTGGGTTGCAGATGGCCATCCTCTCCCGGTGTCCTCACACAGTCTTTATTCTGGGCATGTGCCCCTGGTGTGTCTTCTTCTAAGGAGAAGTTATGTTGTATTGGAGCTCCATCCTAATTACCCCATTTTACCTTAACTATTTCCCTAAAGACCTTATTTCCAGATACAGTTGTGCTGTGTGTTGGGCTTCAACAGATAAATTTGACAGGAGATACAATACAATCCATAACACCTATCCTAGGATAGAGCTGAATGGACCTGTAGTAAGTGCCACTGTTTCCTATTTAGCATGTAAATATGTTTGATTACACTTTTGAATCTCTACCTTTTTATGTTTGGAGACTGTGGGCAATGGCAATATAATTGATACCTAGTATTTAAGAAATATTTTGCATTTTAAAAGGCACTTTTACGCAAATTGGGTAGGTTTGGCAATCAGCATTATTTTCACACAATAAATAAGGAAGCAGATTCAGTGAGGTTAAAATTCTCAGTCCATTTCTCATTACTTACCTTAGTGCCCCTTCCATATTTGAGAAATTTCTCCTTACTGCGATGTATTATCTACAACAGCACCAGACCTTTGTTTTCTTCTTTGTTATCTAACTCAACAAGTTGGAAACACCTTATAAGCAGCTCCAGGGTAGGTGTGACATTAATCTTGCAGTGCTGAGTGAAGAATGAGATCTGAAAAGAAGGGTTGGCTCTCGATGAGTCACTTAGAACCCTGAACTCAGGTGTGGAAATGGAGAGAATGAAATCCAGATAGGAAAGGAAAAGGCAAAGCAACATTTCATGTATCCATGTTTACAATCATTACAACCCAAGGAGCCACAGGACTATAGCATGCCAGGAGAGACTAATATGATACTAGCCCAGAAATAAAAGGTTCAAGCATACTTCATCATTGGCATGAGAAAACACACAGAGAACAATGTGACCCTGAGAAAGTTGTCTGTCTTCCTGAACCTCAGCCTCCATGAAAGGGGTTTTTCAGCTTTGCACAGATCCCAGTATCAGCCCAAGAACCAAGCCGTGCACAGGTGCACATAGAGTCCTGATGGCCACAAGCCATTCTTTCTTCTTTCCATTCCCTAGATAAGGATTCCAGACATTTCTGAAGAAAATAGATCAAATTGAATTAATTCTATGTCCTTCCAACCAAAACCAGTGCAAATATTTTTCAATTTTCCTATGAGTCCAAAAAACTTCTACTATACTACCGTTAGCACATGGCTTGTTGGTCTGTAGGCACAAATACACAGAAAGTAATGTTCTTATTTTATTTATGAACACAGAGATGAAGGAATGGTAATGTTAAGCAACTTAGGGGGGCACTGTACACCAACACAAGGAGCATGGGCCCTAGAATCAAACAATCTGGGTTCTACTGCCTGCTAGCTGTGCATTGGGGCTACCTCTGTAATGTGTTCTTGTTTCCTTGCCTTTAAAATAGGGATAATAGGGGCACTTGGGTGGCTCAGTTTGTTAAGCATCTGCCTTCAGCTCAGGTCATGATCCCAAGATCTTGGGATGGAGTCCTTTGTCAGGCTGTCTGCTCAGTGGGGAGTCTGCTTCTCCCTCTCTCTGTGTTCTCACTCACTCTCTACCTATAAAATAAAATAAAATAAAATATAAAATTAAAATAAAATAAAAACAAAACAAAACAAAAAACAGAGATAATGATGTCAGCAGTTAAAAGAGTTGTTACCAGGATTAAAGAAGAAGATATATGGATGGTGCTTAGCACATACTGTCCTTGCTCTCAAATAGCTAAGAGAAAGCAGAGCTGCCATCAGACCCTGTTCTGAGCTTCCTGGGATGAACTCCTCATTGTAACTTTGCTTGTCCACAGAGGATTTGCTAATAACTAGGGAATTTGGTCCTTAACCATGACCACTCCAGGGCTGTTCTTCCTTTTCATTGAATGATAGAGCATAGTGTGGAGGAGAGAAGAAGTGGTGAGATTTCCCAGGAAAGTCATAGACATGGATCAGCTCTGTCCCAGGCCTCTGTGTTCCATCGACATGGCAAAATCTCTGCCCTGCCCACATGTTTCCTGCCAGATCAACACCCTTTTTCCAGAGCTGCCTCTTACAGGCACCTGTTGCTCCCCAACAAGTCCCCTCATTAGAAATGCCTCCTGTTTAGATGTTCATGTCTTCAAAACTTTTTTCTGAGTGTCCCATCCAAAAGTAAATATACTTTTGAGCAGTTATAAGGAGACTTTTTTTTTTTTTTAAGATTTTATTTACTTGACAGAGAGAAACACAGCCAGAGAGGGAACACAAGCAGAGGGAATGGTAGCGGGAGAAGCAGGCTCCCTGCCAAGCAAAGAGCCCGATGGGGGCTCAATCCCAGGACTCTGGGATCATGACCTGTGCCAAAGGCAGACGCTTAACGACTGAGCCACCCAGGCGCCCCTATAACGAGACTTCTTCATGGGGAGCTTTGCCATGGACAAAACCAATTTAATAATTTATCACCCCTTACATTTTCCTTCTTATTTTTTTTCCCCTTAGCTTTTACCATATGCTAATTCTGGTCCCTGTGCTTGAACATGCAGTGCCCATGTTTTTCTAAATCTTGACTCACTCTGAAGCCTATTTTAAATCTTTGCCAAAAAATGATCTCAAATTGACCCTGCTTCAAAGAGACTTTATTTGCCCTTGAATGCCTGTGCATTTGGATTCTTGAATATTAATTTTATTATTTTACTTGAAATGTGCAGCTTGTCTTTGGGTTCCTATGTGTGCATGTGTGTGTAGTATCAGTCTTCCCAGCTAGAACATGCATTTCTCAAGAACAGAAACACTTGCTTTTTAGTTTCATGTGTAATCCTTAATATACTGTTCATGGTATAAAACCTGAAAGCATATTGTCTGAATGACAGTTCAAACCATTAGCAGTCAAATGAATATATTATTTTAAGAACTACCCTTTTTAAAAAATAATAGAGTATGGCAGGCAGACTACACAAAAAGGTAAAGATGTTCAAGCAATGTAGTTCACATGTTTCAGTAATTTTAGCATTTAGGTACCATCTGTGTTATTTATTAAAAACAACTTTCTCTAACCCTGTTTCCAGAAAAAATGTCCTTGTCAGATAAAGATCCATATGAGGCATTCCAGGTGAAATGTGCAGGGTTTTCTTTAAAATATACCAGCAAAGAAGGAAATAAAACAAAATAAAACAAAACAAACAAACAAAAAATCAGAGAGGAGGCAAGATGGTGGAGGTGTAGGGGGCACAGAGAACCCTGGGAATCAGAAGTCCAGCTAAAGAGTAGGAAATCACTCTAAAAGCCGGCAAACGCAACAGCAGAGAGAAGAGAATAAGAACAGTAATTCTAAAAAAAAAAAAAAAAAAAAGAACAGTAATTCTAGGAGCAGAAAATCGACCACTTTCAGGAGGTAGGACGTGTGGAAAAAGTGAATTTAAAGCGACGGGAAGAGAGACCCCGGGGGGAGGGGCTGGCTCCCAGCAGCCGCAGAGCCGCAGAGCACAAAATCTGGAACTTCTGGTCCACACCACTGAGGGACATCGCTCCGCAGGCTAACCAGGGGTTCAGCCCTCACGGGAACAGTGTGGTTTCAGGACCCGTGGGGTCACAGAGGGACCAGGGGAGCCCGAGTGTGGCAGAGCTCCCAGGTATTGGGGCGGAGAAGCTGGCCGCAGAGAAGGAGCCCCGCAACACCACATAGGCCTACCTTGGACTATAGGAACTGAGACATATAGTCCATATAGGGCTGCCGTACCTCAAGCGGGGACCCCACGGGAGGCAGCTCCCAAGACACCCCCTCCTTCCTCCTCCAGGAGAAGTGGTGCGAGAGTGCGCAGCAGGAATCTGCTGGTTGGGGACTCCAGACAGGGCTGCGCACCACAGATGGAGGCGCTCCGCCATGCGCTAGCTGAGCACAGAGCACGGACCGCGGACAAGGGAGATGGGAGTGATAAGGGCTTTCCTCTGACGGTGCGTGGAGGATCAAGGCACCCAGCACTCGGCTCCTCGGGGCCGGAGAATGGGATGCCGCCATTTTCATTCCCAGCCTCCAGGGCGGTAAGGAAAGCGCTCTGGGAACAGACTCCCAAGAGCAGACCTGAGCAAAGTGCTTGGCCCATCCCCTGGCAAGGGCAGTGCAATTCCGCCTCGGGCAAAGACATTTGAGAACAACGGCAACGGGCCCCTCCCCCAGAAGATCAGCGAGAATATCCAGCCAAGACCTAGTTTATCAATCAGTGAAAACTGCAAAACTCCAGAGAATCTTTCTCTCTCACCCATCTACTCTTACCTTGACAAAATGACGAGGTGAAAAAACTCACCACAAAAAAAAGAGATAGTAGCGATGGCGAGAGACCTAGTCAACGCGGACATTAGTAATATGTTGGAAATAGAGTTCAAAATGACACTTATCAAGATGATAGCAGGGCTCGAAAAAAGCATAGAAGATATTAGAGAATCTCTTTTGGGAGAAATAAATCCCTTTCTGGAGAAATAAAAGAAATAAAATCTAACCAAGTCAAAGTTAAAAAAGCTATTAATGAGGTACAATTAAAAATGGAGTCTCTCACTGCTAGAATAAATGAGACTGAAGAAAGCAGCAATATAGAAGACCAAATGATGGAGAATAAAGAAGCTGAGAAAAAGAGAGACAAACAACTACTGGACCACGAGAGGAGGATTCGAGAGATAAGTGATACCATAAAATGCAACAATATTAGAATAATTGGGATCCCAGAAGAAGAAGAAAGAGAGGCAGGGGCAGAAGGTA
>CM053606.1:100179521-100190903 GCA_028646535.1 Procyon lotor | reverse complement strand
CATGGCGACAAATTAGGTAAGGGGAGTTAGGAGTGCAAAATGACAGAGGGGGAGCCTTCCATCTTAAACATGGTGGTCAGAGCAAAGGCTGAGGGTTGGGCTGGGGCATCCCTGGTGGTGGCAGGTCAAGAGTGAGCTTAGTGCCTCCTAGTAGTGTGCACAATAGGCTCCAAGGGGCCTGTGAAGGTACACCTCTGACATGTGAGGAGCAACATGGAAGCAAGTGTAGCTAGCTTCAGCCTCGTCAGTGTGGAGGACACCATGGGAAGGAAGAATTCTCTTAATTTTGCTGGATAAGCAGGCCCTTAAAGTAACAAAAATATATTTAAAAATACATTTATAGTTAATTATAAAATGTGTAGAATGTTAGTACAACGAAGTGATGTTTCAAGATTAAAAAATGTTTATTTTAAAAACATAGGTGAGGAGCGCCTGGGTGGCTCAGATAGTTAAGCATCTGCTTTGGGCTCAGGTCATGATCTCAAGGTCCTGGGATTGAGCCCCGCATCAGGGTCCCTGCTCGGCGGGGAGTCTGTTTCTCTCTCTGTCCCCACTGTTCTCCCTGCTTGTGCTCTCTCACTCTGCCAAATAAATAAATAAAATCTTTAAAATATAGGTGATAGTCTTCTGTAACTATCAATCTATCCAAGTATCTAAGTATATATATCTCATAGTAGCTAAGGACAATTTTACATTTTTGATAAAAATGCAAACAAGGAAAAAGATTTTAAATAAATATTTTTTATGAAAAATACTACTTACATGAGTATTTTTAATTAACTGTACTGTGTTTAAATTTTAAGTGGATGCTTCCCAGTTTTCTTTTTAAACTTATTTTGAAGTATCATTTTATCATCTTTCATTTTCTATCATTTTGTCACTTTACATTTATTTTGTGTATAACATAGCACAAATAATTCAAATTTAATTCTTATCTCACCTAGTATGAAATGTCTACATTTCATGTCCTTATGAAAGAGTCAAATATATAGACAAATTGGGAATACAGTCTTTGAAAGTATTTTAAAAATAATTATTTCAACTCCTTAAAGTTGTGAATAGGACATCACTTTTTTGTTTTTTGCAATGTTTTGGATCCCGGTTTCATTAAGTTCATAGTGATTTCATTATTGTTAATTACACATGTGTAAAGGGACAGTTCCTTTCATCTTTGTGTGTTTTCTTTTAAACCTCTTTTCTTCATCTGCTAATTAGGATAACAATACCTGCCTGACAAAGCTTCCCAGAATCCAGTGAATATTTATAAATACTGTGCATTTAGTGGTTCTTTGAGCAGATAAAAAAATGCAAGACAAATGTTGTGTATCATTAGCAACAGTCAATCCATTTGGTTCCATATTTGAATGCTATTTAAAAATTTCCCCAATCTCCTTAGCAAATTGCTCACATGTTTCTACTCATATATTTGTTTTGTTTGAATTTTCCTTTGAAGACTGAAATTGTCATTGACCAGGCCCTGTCCTGTTGGCATGAGCACCCAGCAAGGGACCAGGTTCTAAATTATGATTGAGCTGCCTTTTACTTCCTCAAACATAGAGAGTTTGCTGCAAATGCTGGTGATGACAGCTGTCACATGTCATCTCTGGGCCATGCAAGCTAGCCTCCGGAGGACTGTCATAGGGAGGACATACTTTGCACTCATAAGTGTTTCCAAGTTTTGCATCAAATTTGTCCATCCCTGCCTATAAAACACCCAAGAAATGCTTCCAGACTATTAGTTGGCCTCCTGAATTCTATGTGGTTTTCAAATAACTGATTTGACACAAATTTTCTACCTGAAAAATGATGTGAAAATGTGTCCCACAGTTGCAATTAAGTTCTGAATGACAAGGCTGTCCTTAGGGATTAGGTATAATTCCCTGCTTGAGATGATCAAACAAGGACCATGTGTTTGAACTATGCAGCACTGGTTATATCTTTGCTTGTTATATCCATACTGTGAGGTGTGTCTCAAAGGACAAGACATGGTCTAGAGTGACATCAGAATTTAGATCACATAACAAAAGCTGGAGAAAATGGTCAAATCTTTGATGTATTTCATAACGTAGCCTAGAAATAAGGATAACTGTAAATCTCACTGCTTGATAATAAGTGGTGATAAGCAATAAATTCTTGGTGTGATGGAGCCAGAAATCTTCCAGGTGAAAGGAGGAAGGCAATATTTTCAATACCATTGATTAGAGGTTTCAGAGGGGATCCCTCCCTCAGAGGATAACATCTTTAAAAATGAACAATCCTGGGTCACCTGGGTGGCTTAGTCAGTTAAGCGTCTGCCTTCAGCTCAGGTCATGATCCCAGGGTCCTGGGGTCAAGCACCACATCGGGCCCTCTGCTTAGTCGAGAGTCTGCTTCTCCTTCTCACTCTCCCTCTATGCTCACTCTCTCTCTATCTCTCTCTTAAGTAAATAAATAAAAACATTTAAAAAAAAAGAACAATCCTGGGGTGCCTGGGTGGCTCAGTCAGTTAAGCATTTGCCTTTAATTCAGGTCCTGATCTTAGGGTCCTGGGGATTGAGTCCCATGTGAGGATCTGCACCCAGTGGGAAGTCTGCTTCTCCCTCTCCTTTGCCCCTCTCCCTGCTTACTTTCTCTCTCTCTCTCTCAAACAAATCTTTAAAAAAGAGAAAAAAAGTACAACCCTCTTCTTTCCATTTGTTCTGAAAATTCAACACTTCATGGTTAGAACCAGCCCACGGATGATAGTTATGCCAAAATCTCAGTCCTATTAGAAAAGAGTGCTCAGTTCATAAATTTCTGAACCCCCCAAGTATGGTCATTAAGCACAGGAAGCCACATGTAACCCCTCACACAGAAGATATCTCACATGCAGGTACCTCATTAACACCCCATTGATAACTATCAATTTCACATTTTCTGGACATCATTTTTTTAACTTTACTGAGATACAAAAAATGTTACATAATTAGTGTATGCAACTAGATGAGTTTGGAGATTAGCATACATTCAGGAACCCATCACCACAATGTATGAACATTAACATATCTATTACCTCCATCTATCTATTTCCTCTATCTATTTCCTACTTACCTCTTTATTTTTATTATTACTTCTTTTTGTCATAAGAACACTTAATATAAGATATACTCTCTTAGTAAGTTTTTTTTTTTTAAAGATTTTATTTATTTATTTGACACAGAGAGAGAGCGATCACAAGTAGCCAGAGAGGCAGGCAGAGAGAGAGGGGGAAGCAGGCTCCCCGCCGAGCAGAGAGCCCCATGTGGGGCTCGATCTCAGGACCCTGAGATCATGACCTGAGCAGAAGGCAGAGGGTTTAACCCACTGAGCCACCCAGGTGCCCCTCTTAGTAAGTTTTTAAGTATACAATATAATATTGTTAATTATAGGCAGTGTGCTGTGCAGTAGCTCTGTAGGACTTATTCATCTTGCATAACTGAAACTTTGTACTCTTTGATGAACATTGCCTCTCTATCCCCCTCCCCTGGCCTTGACAACCATAATTTCACTCTTTGTTTCTATGAGCCTACCTATTTTAGATTCCTCATATAAGTGGTTTCATGTAGTGGTAGTCCTTCTGTGTCTGGCTTATGTCACTTGGCATAATGTCCTCCAGGTTCCAGGTATTATTAATCACTCTAATATATCCCAGACAAAGAAGGAGAAATTTTCTCCAACCTCCTTTTGTATTTACCTTTCCTCTCTACCAATGTACAAATGCCTGGTCTCACTGTGACTTGTCTCTCTGGCAACCATTAATCTCACATGAATCCAACATGCCTGTCCTCCCAGCACTTAACAAATCATATCTTACTATAATGGGAAAAGTATTTTGAGATATTTCACTCCCAATAACCCATGGTTGCTAATTTCCCCACTATTGGCTAGATAGGAGAGAAATGAATAGAGTCTAGAAAAACAGTTAGTGCTTAGCTTTTGGTTTATACACATACATATGTTTATGTATTTCTTTTCAATGTCTATATATAAGCCAGGGTCTTCTAAATTCTCTAAATTCCAGGGCTTTTGATATATATACCAGGATTTCCTTTTGCCAAGCAAAGCTTAGAATTCCAAACACAGTTTTATCAGGAGTCAGGATGTATGATTTAAACATCAGAGTATAATTTAATTGTCATTCGAAATAGACAGGAGCAGTGGCATGGAACTGTCACCAACTTTGTAAGGCATTGTTATGGGCTGAATTATGTCCCTCCCAAATTCATACATTGAAGTCCTAACTCCCATTACCTCAGATTGTGACTACTTCTATAGATAAGGTCTTCACAGAAGTAATCAAATTAAAATGAGGCCACTGATGTGGGTCCTAAAACAGTAAGATTCACGTCTTCATAAAAAGGGGGAATTTGGAGATAGGTATGAATACGGGGAGAAAGTGATGTGAATAGAAAGGCAGTGTCTACAGACCAGAGAGAGAGAAGGCTTAGAACAGATCCTTCTCTCATTGCCCTCAGAAGAATCAACCTTACCAGCCACTTAATTTTGGACTTCTAGTCCCCAGAACTGTGTGACCACAGCTTTCTGTTGTTTCACCCATCCATTTTGTAGTGCTTTGTTACAATAGGCCCAACAAACTAGTACAGGCATGTAGATTCATTCAACAAACCCAAATTAAAATGTCTACCATGCACCACATCCAAGGTGGGCTTTGGGGATAGAGCCATGAATGTGGCTCCTGCCCTCACAGAACTTAAAACTTAGTGGAGAAGATACTGAACAAACCATTTAACCTAATTGGATGTGTCTGTGTGTGTGTGTGTGTGTGTGTGTGCACATGCAAATGGGAGTTGTGAAAGATATTGTGATGACATGAGGGAATTTTTTTTTTTCTTTTTAAAACATCAAATTTTCTTGGGGTACCCAGGTGGTTCAGTTAGTTAAGTACTTGACTCTTGATTTAAGCTCAGGTTATAGTCTCAGGGTTGTGAGATCAAGCCCTGTCTCTGGCTCTGCACTGGACATGGAGTCTGCTTAAGATTCTCTCCCACCACCCTCCCCACCCCAGCTTGTATTCTATCTCTCAAAAAATAAAATTAATTAATTAATTCTAAAAAATAAAACATCAATGTTCTTGGAACTAAATGCCATTCTCAATGGTCCACTTACATTTGGGGCTGTTTTCTGCCCTGCTAGATATGGAACTGTGACCATGTGGGGACTCCTCAGAGCTCTGGGGTCAGGGGATGCCCTTGAAGCTGAGACTTGAAGGATGGGAAGAGAGGACTAGGTGAAGAGACTGGAAAGAATGTTCTAGAGAAAAGGAACAGTTTTTTACCAATTCTCCCTGCTTTGCCCAGGAAGTTCAACCCAAGTTCACATGGCCAGGAGGGTGTCAGGGTTGAGGTGCAGGGCCTGGTCTCTTGGTCCTCACAGTAAACTATGTACAAAGTTCACTGTGACATCTTCAGGAGGGAGACCCAAATGGCCCAAGCTAGCATATGGCCATTGTATCATCCTGAGGCAGTGCCTAGTGAACGAAATCCCAGGGATAAGCAGCCATAGGATGACCATTTACTGAGTGCAAAGTACAATCACAACACTGCTGAATGCCAAGAAGGAGACAAAGATGAACAGGAGATGTTCTCCACTCTCACTGAAAACTTACTAGATTCCGACTGAGATGAGGACACTTACTTGTTGTTCACTTGGTAGTGGTTTGGTTGCCCACACTCCTAATTTTATTTTGTTCAATTAAGTGACTTCAGGGCTTCATGATGTATGCAGCATATATGGTCACCTGGTGTCTCTTCTAGAATCAGCCTGGGTAATGAAATGCTCAGATAAGAAATTTCATCTTCATTGAAGGCCGCCAGCCTGGGCCAATCCCATTAAATCACACTTATCATATCACAGCTGAAGTGGTCAGATGAACCTCTCCGTATGGCCCGTTATTTTGGGTAGAGCTGAACATCACTCATGGTTCCAGGTTTGGAATTTATGGAGACTCTCAGGATCATGGATAAAAACAACTAATTTCATAATCAAAGATGCTATCTCCCTATTTAATTAGATACCACTTAAATCAATGCTAAGGCATCAGCAAGAATGAGTTAGAGATATATTAAATGCTTTACAAAATAGTTTATCTCTCTAGGATACATACACCAAAGATAATATTACAAGCAATTCAAAAATAAGCCTTGCAGAAAAAACATTTCTCAAACTTCATTTAAATTAACATTTGTTTATAGTCAGGAGAGAGCTTTCTACATTTCCCCAGCTCAAAGTGAGCCCTGAGGACTTTTGATATGTCCCTGAGTGATTTAATTAAAAGATAAGTGGAAGCTGGAAAATAGAAAGCAAAACAGTTTGATGGAAGGGACATGCAAAAATGAGGAGAGAGGATAGGGAAAGACCAGAGGACAGGAACGAGGACAGCTTCAGCAGAGAGATTAACCAACAGGAAGTGGTATAACTACATGAAAGGAGAAAACATCTCTTCTGATCTACACAGGTGATCAACACCTTCTTGGAACCACTTCAAAAGACAAGCAAAGCAAATCACTCTGAAAAAAAAAAAATCTAAATTATATGGATCTCATTCATCTCTCATCTAGTATGCTTTCCTTTTATTGCCTCTTTGTCCTTTTAGCAAGTAAAAGCCAGCAGGTATGCAAACCATGGAGGGGATTTGTGGCCTTGCCTCAACCCATGTGGTGGGCTGCCATCAGGGCTAGCCAACCAGCTTGCTCACGGGTGGAGAAGAGCAGGTAAGGGGTAGAGTGAGGGAGGGAAGCCCAGCAGGATGGCCGAGTCTTTAAGGCTAGTACTCTACTTTTTAGGACATTCTCAAAGCTAAATGCCCTCCATGCCCCAGAACTGCATAGATGCCTGTGAAGCCCTCCCTCCCAAGCGCAGGGCACCAGGCAGCTGTTGGGTGTGAGGAACAATATGATATAGAGCCTCTCAGAGACTTCCAGAGGCTACCTTCCAGTCACATGCAATGCAAAGGAGAGCACGCAACACACTTTTCTCTAGACACAAAATTAAATTGATTTCACATGTGAGTGAATTAAAAGATGGATGACTGCATGCATTTTTCAGTTCTGTTCAGTTTATTATAAGTGACATTTGAGGGAGTTTATGAATGGCAAACATCAGGCTTTGAGGACATAATTATGCCCTGGAGTTATGCTAAAGTATTTAAGGGCAATGTTTAGATGATATTTATATCTAAGTGGCTCACATTAAAACCCTACCAATACTATGTCATAAATGTAAATTATAGAGGAGATTGCCTATTTGTGGAAGTGAACTGTATGCAGCTTTATTAATTTTTCTGATATTATTTGCATCCCATTCCTGGCACATTTGTGATTATAATAATTATCTAAGGAGCATTGATTCTAATCCTATAATATTTCAGCTAGATTTCACAGACATGCCAACCCTTCTGAGAATATTCAATGTTATACTGAATATATAGCCACTATAGAATATATAGCCACTATGGAGTGGCTATACATTTAGCCACTATAGTGGGGCTATACATTTAAGGGAAATATATAGGGTAAAGGAGAACATAACTCAGGATTACAGACAACTATATAAATGGAGAACAAAATACCTCTCCAATGGAGTTTGCTTGATAATACAAGCTATTATCATACTCCCTCTATATAACTTCTACATAAAAATTTAGGAAATGGTAAAGCAAGCCAACAGTGATATATTTATTCGCTTTATGTATTGAAAAACTACACTTTGACCACAAAGGACACAATTTCCTAGTGGAGAATTAACTCAGAGAACAAAGTGAAATATTCACTGATGGATTACCTCCAAGCTCCCCTCTATCTCCCACAATTGCTCATGAGTATCTTTTTCACCTCTGTTAAAATATGAAAAGCTGATTTTTTTTTAAGATTAATTTATTTATTTTAGAGAGAGGGTGTATGTTCAGGAGCGGGGGGAGAGAGAGAGATGGCAAATTCTCAGGCAGGTTCAACCCCAGGATTCTGAGATCATGCTCTGAGCCAAAATCAAGAGTTGGATGTGAAAAGCTGGGTCTTATGAAGGCTCTACTTCTCTGAATGGATGACTATGATCTTTGGGGGGAAAGTCTTTTGGGTTTGGAAACATCAGTCTTTGAAGAGAAACCATTTATGCCTTCAACCTCAGTCTTTGTCAGAAATTTCCAGCAATGGACTGAGAAGACTTCTGGTTGACACTTCAATATTCTTTGTCTCTCCCAAATAAATCCATTTGGCCCTCAGACCCCAACTCCCTTTGGGTACTCAGTTTCAGACCACATTCACCATGAATGACCACTGTGTAATCAAAACCCCCAAGTTAGGGAGGGAGGCAAGATGGCAGAGGTATAAGAGGCTGAGATAGTGTTGGAACCCAGAAGTTCAGCTAGATAGGTAGCAAACCATTCCAAAAGCCTGCAAACTCAACAGGAGAGAGAAGAGAAGAACAGCAATTCTAGGAGCAGAAAATCGACCACATTCCAAAAGGTAGGACGTGTGGAAAAAGTGAATCCAAAGTGACGGGAAGAGACCCCAAAGGGAGAGGCTGGCTCCCAGCAGTCACAGAGCCGTGGAGCACAAAATCAGAACTTTTGGTCTGCTCCACTGAGAGACATCACTCCAGAGGCTAAGCAAGGGGTTTTGCCCTCGGGAGAACAGTGTGGTTTCAGGACCTGTGGTTTCAGGGGTGTCTGAGGGGGGCAGAGCTCCCAGGTATTGGGGTGGAGGAGCCAGTGGCAGAGAAGGAGCCACGCAGTGTGCTATCAGCTCAGGCTTAACTTGCGCTGTGATCTGAGGTACAGGAGGGCCACTGCTCTTCAAGCAGGGACACCACAGGAGGCAGCTCCAGGGGAGACCCTCTCATCCCTCCTCCAGGAGAAGTGGCACAGGAGCATGCAGCAGAAATCTGCTGGGTTTGGAGACTCCAGACGGGGCCGTGCATACCACAGATAGAAGTGCTCCACCACGGGCTAGCTGAGCACAGAGTGCCAGCCGCAGACAAGGGAGATGATTGACCGCTTTCCTCTGAGGGTATGCTGAGCAGAGGGGCACCCAGAGCTCGGCTGCTCTGGGCCGGAGACTGGGAGGCCGCCATTTTCATTCCCAGCCTCCAGGGCAGTTCATAAAGAGATCATGGAACAAAGACGCCCCAGAGCAAACCTGAGCAAAGTGCTTGGTCCAAACCCTGGCAAGGGTGATGCAATTCCGCCTCCGGCAAAGATATTTTAGAATCACAGCAACGGGCCCCTCCCGCAGAAGATCAGCAAGAATATCCAGCCAAGACCTAGTTAATCAATCAATGAAAACTGCAGAATTCCAGAGTATTTTTCTTTCTCATATCTATTCTTATCTTGATAAAATGACAAGGCGGAAAAACTCACCACAAAAAAAAAGAAAAGACAGTACCGATGGCTAGAGACCTAGTCAATTTGGACATTAGTAATATGTCAGAAATAGAGTTCAAAATGACAGTTATCAAGATGCTGGCTGGGCTCGAATAAAGCATGGAAGATATCAGAGAATCCCTTACTGGAGAAATAAAAGAACTAAAATATAACCAAGATGAAATAAAAAAGGCTATTAATGAGGTATGATAAAAAATGGAGGCTCTCATTCCTAGGATAAATGAGGCTGAAGAAAGAATTAGCGATATAGAAGACCAATGATGGAGAGTAAAGAAGCTGAGAAAAAGAGAGACAAAAAACTACTGAATTAAGAGGGGAGAATTTGAGAGATACGTGATACCATAAGACACAACAATATTCGAATAATTGGGATCGCAGAAGAAGAAGAAAGAGAGACAGGGGTGGAAGGTATATTGGAGAAAATTATAATAGAGAATTCCCTATTCTCTATTATAGGGAACAAGCATCAAAATCCAGCAGGCACAGAGAACCCCCTCAAAATCAATAAAAATGGGTCTACACCACGTCATCTAATACTAAAACTTACAAGTTTTAGTGATGAAGAGAAAATCCTGAAAGCAGCTCGGGAAAAGAAGTCTGTAACATACAAAGGCAGAAATGTTAGATTGGCAGCAGACCTATCCATAGAGACCTGGCAGGCCAGAAAGGACTGGCATGATATCTTCAGAGCACTAAATGAGAAAAATATGCAGCCAAGAACACTATATCCAGCTAGGCTGTCACTGAAAATAGGTGGAGAGATAAAAAGCTTCCAGGACAAACAAAAACTGAAAGAATTTGCAAACACTAAACCAGCCCTACAGGAAATATTGAAAGGGGTCCTCTAGGCAAAGAGAGGGCTTAAAAGGAATATAGACCAGAAAGGAACAGAAACAATATACAGTTAACAGTCACCATACATGCAATAAAATGGCACTAAATTCATATCTGTCAATAGTTACCCTGAATGTAAATGGGCTAAATGCCCCAATCAAAAGACACAGAGTATCAGAACGGATTAAAAAAAACAAGACCCATTGATATACTGTCTATAAGAAACTCATCTTAGACCCAAAGACACCTCCAGATTGAAAGTGAGGGGGTGGAAAACAATTTACCATGCTAATGGTCATCAAAAGAAAGCTGGGGTGGCAATCCTTATGTCAGATAAATTAGATTTTAAGCCAAAGACTATAATAAGAGATGAGGAAGGACACTATATCATCATTAAAGGGACTGTCCAACAAGAAGATCTATCAATTTTAAATATCTATGCCCCTAACATGGGAGCAGCCAATTATATAAACCAATTAATAACAAACTCAAAGAAACACATCAACAATAATACAATAATAGTAGGGGACTTTAATACTCCCCTCGCCGAAATGGACAGATCATCTAAGCAAAAGATCAACAAGGAAATAAAGCTTCTAAATGACACACTGGACCAGATGGACATCACAGATATATTCAGAACATTCCATCCCAAAGTAACAGAATACACATTCTTCTCTAGTGCACATGGAACATTCTCCAGAATAGATCACATCCTGGGACACAAATCAGGTCTCAATCAGTACCAAAGATTGGGATCATTGCCTGAATATTTTCAGATCACAATGCCCTGAAACTAGAACTCAATCCCAAGAGGAAAGTTGGACAGAACTCAAATACATGGAGGCTAAAGAGCTTCCTACTAAAGAACGAATGGGTTAACCAGGAAATTAAGGAAGAATTTTAAAAATCATGGAAACAAATGAAAATGAAAACACAACTGTTCTAAATCTTTGGGACACAGCAAAGGCAGTCCTGAGAGGAAAGTATATAGCAATACAAGCCTTTCTCAAGTAACAAGAAAGATCTCAAATACAAAACCTAACCCTACACCTAAAGGAGCTGGAGAAAGAACAGCAAAGAAAGCCCAAACCCAGCAGAAGAAGAGAAATAACAAAGATCCGAGCAGAAATCAATGAAATAGAAATCAAAAG
>CM053606.1:100144744-100179021 GCA_028646535.1 Procyon lotor | reverse complement strand
ATTCTACCAAACATTTAAAGAAGAATTAATACTTATTTTCCTGAAATTGTTCCAAAAAATAGAAATGGAAGGGAAACTTCCAAACTCATTTTATGAGGCCAGCGTTATCTTGCTCCCAAAACCAGACAAAGACCCCATCAAAAAGGAGAATTACAGACCAATATCCTGGATGAACACGGATGTAAAAATTCTCACCAAAATACTAGCCAATAGGATCCAACAGTACATTAAAAGAATTATTCACCACAACCAAGTGGGATTTATTTTTGGGCTGCAAGTTTGGTTCAACATCCGCAAATCAATCAATGTGATTCAATACATTAATACAAGAAAGAACAAGAACCATATGATACTCTTAATTGTTGCTGAAAAAGTATTTTACAAAGTACACATCCCTTCTTGATCAAAACTCTTCACAGTGTAGGCATAGAGGGTACATTCCTCCTCATCATCATGGCCATCTGTGAAAAACCCACAGCAAATATCATTCTCAATGGGGAAAAGCTCTCAGCATTTCTCCTGAGATCAGGAACACGGCAGGGATGCCCACTATCTCCACTGCTATTCAACATAGTACTAGAAGTCCTAGCCTCAGCAATCAGATAACAAAAAGAAATCAAAGGCATCCAAACTGGCAAAGAAGAAGTCAAACTCTCCCTCTTTGCAGATGATATGATACTTTATGTGGAATACCCAAAAGTCTCTACTCCAAGACTGCTAGGACTCATACAGGGATTCAGTCAAGTGTCAGGATATAAAATTAATGCACAGAAATCAGTTGCATTTCTATACAACTCCAGCAAAACAGAAGAAAGAGAAATTAAGAAGTCAATCCCATTTACAATTGCACCCAAAACCATAAGATACCTAGGAATAAACCTAACCAAAGAGACAAAGAATCTGTACTCAGAAAACTACAAACTGCTCATAAAAGAATTCAAGGGAGACACAAAGAAATGGAAAAATGTTCCATGCTCATGGATTGGAAGAACAAACACTGTCAAAATGTCTATTCTACCTAAAGCAATCTACACATTTAATGCTATCCCTATCAAAATACCATCAATTTATTTCAAAGAAATGGAACAAATAATCCTAAAATATATATGGAACCAGAAAAGACCATGAAGAGCCAGAGGAACGTTGAAAAAGAAAACCAAAGTCAGCGGCACCACAATTCCAGACTTCAAGCTCCATTACAAAGCTATAATAATTAAGATAGTATGGTACTTGCACAAAACAGACACATAGATCAGTGGAACAGAATAGAGCCCAGAAATGGACCCCCAACTCTATGATCAACTAATCTTTGACAAGGCAGGAAAGAATATCCAATGGAAAAAAGACAGTCTCTTCAACAAATGGTGTTGGGAAAACTGGACAGCCACATGCAGAAGAATGAAACTGGACCATTTCCTTACACTGCACACAAAAATAGACTCAAAATGGATCAAAGACCTCAATGTGAGATAGGAATCCATCAAAATCCTGGAGGAGAACACAGGCAGCAACCTCTTCAACCTCAGCTGCAGCAACTTCTTCCTAGAAATATCTCCAAAGGCAAGGGAAGCAAGGGCAAAAATGAACTATTGGGACTTCATCAAGATCAAAAGCTTTTTCCCCACAAAGGAAACAGTCAACAAAACCAAAAGACAACTGACAGAATGGGAGAAGATATTCGCAAATGACATATCAGATAAAGGGCTAGTATCCAAAATCTATAAAGAACTTCTCAAACTCAACACCCACAGAACAAATAATCCGATCAAAAAATGGGCAGAAGATAGGAACAGACATTTCTGCAAAGAGGACATCCAAATGGCCAAGAGACACATGAAAAATTGCTCAACATTATTCGGCATCAGGGAAATACAAATCAAAACCACAGTGAGATACCACCTCACACCAGTCAGAATGGCTAAAAGAAAAAATATCCATTGGAAAAAAGACAGTCTCTTCAATAAATGGTGCTGGGAAAATTGGACACCTATATTATAAGAATGAAACTTGATAATACTCTTACACCATACATAAAGATAAACTCGAAATAGGTAAATGACCTCAACGTGAGGCTGTAATCTATCAAAATCTTAGAGGAGAACATAGGCAGTAAATTCTTCGACATCAGCCACAGCAACTTCTTTCAATACATATCTCCAAAGGCAATGGACACAAAAGCAAAAATGAACTTTTGGGACTTCATCAAGATAAAAAGCTTCGGCACAGCAAAGGAAGCAGTCAACAAAACAGGCAACCCACAGAAATGTATTAGATATTCAGAAATGCCACTACAGACAAAGGTATGATATCTGAGATCTATAAAGAACTCCTCAAACTCAACACTCAAAAAATAGATAATCACGTCAGAAAATGGGCAGAAGACATGAACAGACACCTCTCCAAAGTAGATATACAAATGGCTAACAGACACTTGAAAAAATGTTCATCATCATTAGCCATCAGGAAGATTCAAATCAAAACCACATTGAGATACCACGATACACCAGTTAGAATGGCCAAAATCAATAAGACAGTAAACAACAAATGTTGGAGAGGATGTGGAGAAAGAGGAACCCTCTTTCACTGTTGGTGGGAATGCAAGTTGATGCAGCCACTTTGGAAAACAGTGTGGAGATTCCTCAAGAAATTAAAAATAGAGTTACCCTAAGACCCTGCAATTGCACTACTGGGTATTTACCCCAAAGAAGTAGATCAGTACAAAGAAGGGCCACATGTACCCCAATGTTCATAGCAGCAATGGACACAATTGCCAAACTGCAGAAAAAGCGAAGATGCCCTTCAACAGACAAATGGATAAAGAAGATATGGTCCATATATACAATGGAATATTATGCCTCCATCAGAAAGGATGAATACCCAACTTTTGTATCAACATGGACAGGACTGGAAGAGATTATGCAGAGTGAAATAAGTCAAGCAGAGAAAGTCAATTGGTTTCACTTACATGTGGAGCATAAGGAAAAATATTGAGGACATTGGGAGAAGGAAAGGAAGGGTGAATTGGGAGAAGTTGGAGGGGGAGATGGACCATGAGAAACTGTTTACTCTGAGAAATAAACTGAGGATTTTGGTAGGGGGTGTGGGGGTGAGCCTTGTGGTGGGTATTGAGGAGGGCACGTATTGCATGGAGCACTGGGTGTGGTGCATGAACAATGAATCTTGGAACACTGAAAAAATAAAATAAAATTTTAAAAAACAACAATAATAATAAAATTTTTTAAAATAACATTACACAATACTGGCAATAAGTAAACAATATTTGCTCTAGCTATGGATCTAAAACACCTATGAAATGGAATTGGAAGTCGGTGTTACAGACCTATTGTTTAAAACAGAAACCAAACCGTGATTTCAAGCACATGTGTAATCAGATATTTCAACTATGTACAACACATGTGTTCATATGTGTTTTTACATATACATCAAATGTCTTAACTTACCAGACTTTTAAGTATGATTAATAAGGTAGTGCCAGAATTCTCTCAAGATCACATGCTTCTCTGACAAACATGGGAACATCATAAATGGCAGAAACAGTGCCAAGGAGGAACCCCACAGCAGATGACATAACTGAAGAGCAAAATGCCCTTGGATCACAGGCCTTCACCTCACTGAGAAAGGCATATCTCAATACTCTCCATGTTCATATGACTATAGAAAGGTAAGTAAAATATTTTTAAAGCTATGCAGAAGTAGGTGTTATCTCTAGCAAGGAGATCAACCCTGGCTGCCTTTTTGAATCAAGTAAGACCTTTCTTTAAAAAAAAAAAAAAAATACCTGTCCCAGAATCCAGGTTTTATTTTTTTTCCTAACAGTATTTATCTATTTTTATTTATTTATTTATTTGAAATATTTTATTTATTTATTTGACAGAGAGAGAAATCACAAGTAGGCAGAGAGGCAGGCAGAGAGAAATGGGGAAGCAGGCTCCCTGCTGAGCAGAGAGCCCGATACGGAGCTTGATCCCAGGACCCTGAGAAGCCGAAGGCAGAGGCTTTAACCCACTGAGCCACCCAGGCACCCCATCCTAACAGTATTTAAATCAGAATTTTTTAAAGGTCAGCTTGGGCATCATTGTTTAGTAGTAATTCTATTATGTACTGGTGGTTGAAAGTTGCTCTACATTGTCAAGTGCATTTAATTTACACAGCAGTAACCAGGCTGTGCCTTTCTCATATCCTTCCAGGCCATTAAAAACATCAGAAAATTCAGTTATCTTTATGAGCAATAGCAAAACAAGCAAAAAACCCCACCCCAAAAAGAGTTCAGTGATGTATACAGGTATAATAAAGTTACTGAGGAGTAGAATTTGAAAGTGGTATGCCACTTCTTCAATATACAGGTAAGAAAGTCAGGTTCAGAACTGGGATACTTCAGCTCAGGTCCCAAAGCAAATGCATGGCAGAACCAATGTTAGAAAACAATTCCCAGGTCCTAGGACCTATCCTTTCAACAGACATTACTATCTGCCTGTATCATATTCCAGACACACTCTAGGCACTAAGGATAGAAAAAGGAACCAGCTCCAGGAGCTTCCCTAAAGGGTTTTAGAGTTAGTGAAGAAGATAGACTGGAGGGGAACCTGAGTGACTCAGTCAGTTGAAGGTCTGCCTTGGGCTCAGGTCATGTTCCTAGGGTCCAGAGACTGAGTCCCACATATGCTCTGTGGTGAGTCTGCTTCTCCCTCTCCCTCTGTGATTGCTCTCACTTTTGTTCTCTCTCAAATCAATAAATAAAATCTTTTAAAAAATTATTAAAAAAAAAAGACTGGAAAGAGGGAACACACACACACAATAAAACAATAAAGAAGGTAAAAGGGTGCCTGGGTGCCTCAGTCGGTTAAGCATCTGCCTTCAGCTCAGGTCATAATCCCACGGTCCTGGGAGAGAGCCCTGCGTCGGGCTCTCTGCTCTTTGGAGAGCCTGCTTCTCCTTCTCCCTCTGCGTGCCGCTCTGCCGACTTGTGCTCTCTATCTCTGTCAAATAAATAAAAACCTTTTAAAAAAATAGAGAAGGTACAAAATGTAAAACAGCAAACTTTTATCCAGAGTTTTCTGTATCAGGTACTACTCTAAGCAGCTTAGATGAATTCTCTCACTTCATCCTCATGATGATTTAGACCAATGCTCTTCAAACTTCAACATAAATAAAAGTCACAGGTTAAAATGCAGGTTCTGATCCAATAGTTCTAATAGTTCTATAAAACTGCATTGGAGAATTGGGTTTTTAATCAGAAAATAATTCCATGATGAGATGCAGTATCGTCGTTTCTGACTGGGGTTAGTTTATTGTATTTTTATATTTGGATGGACAATGAAACCAGTCGGGATTATAATACAATCAGGATTATAATGCACCAGCTCCCTCAACTCTAAAAAAGTAAGGAAATATTCCCATCAAAGGCATATGGGCTTTTGGCCTTCTCTGTGGGAGATGAGAGAGGGAAACCCAAGGATGGTAGTTATTTGCGGAGGAAAGGATGAGTTCCAGAGAACACTTTATTTAGCAACATCCTGTTTTGCCTTAATCATTTTATAGAAACTGTAGATTTTCTTATTGGCTAATCACACTAAAGAATGAATTTTCTTGTAAATATACTGATTTATAGACAAATCTTCATCAATGACCACTAAAGACAATTAAACTGATTCAACTGTTAAAGCCCCCCATAGTGCACAATAGGGGAGACTTTCAACCCCAATACCTTTAAGCATTTCCATTCCAGCACCACAGAGAAACAAATACTAAATAACATGGGTTTTTCTTCCCTTAAATCCTCTCAGAGAATCTAATATGTGTGAATTAGCCCATATTCATCTTATAATATGCTAAAATAGAAAAATCTCTATCAGAAAAAGCATAAAGAAATCTCTTCTAGATAAAATTTGATGTCGATTAAAAATTTTAACACATGAAAATCTAAGAATGTAAGGTTTTAATTTCAAATGAGACAGCTCACTTTTAAGGAAATGATGCTCAGAATGGAAAAATAATAATTTTTCTCCCAAGGATTATTTTTTTATTGGCCCCAGGGTCTCATCTATCAGCCTCTAACAAGCACAGAATGAAACCTCACATGTTTAGCTCAATTACTATCCTCTGGAGATCTGATTTGCATGAAACTCTAGAGGAGCTAACATTTCCAGCTGGTACAGAGAGAAGCTCTTCTGAAACCCAAGGTGACATCTTCCAAATTTAATGCATAGCTCTGTGCTTATGATTTAAATGATGAGATCCTACTTCAGTTGTCAAGATAACATTTTGAATTTTAAAAAATACATATATACATATACACATATACATATATATATACACATATCCTTTTTTCAAAGATTTTATTCATTTATTTGACAGAGAAAGAGAGCACTAGCATGGAGAACAACAGAGGGAGAGGGAGGAGCCGGCCCCCCACTGAGCAAAGAGCCCCATGCAGGATTCGATCTAAAACTCTGGGATCATGACCTGAACCAAAGGCAGATGCTTAACTGAGTAAGCCACCCAGGCATCCCAATACATACATATTTACCAGTTTTCATTTAGCTAGGTGGGGGTTGTCCAAAAATATTATCCTCACAGAAATATAATCTTCTATCTTCCCCTTTGATCATTAGTTTGGTGAAATCATTATTAGAGAACAATGGAAAAAAAATAGTAGGTTTTATTTGTAACTTGACTACTGCCTTCTTTTTTACTCTTTCTCTAACTAGTTGATATAACATAAATTGAAGGAAACATTGCAATGAGAATTGTAGGCAAAAGTTCTATCTCTCAGCAGTAATGACCACTAAAAGGGTAATGATGAAATGGAATAAGTTTGGAATGTCAGCAAAGAAACCAATTAAGGGAAAAATAAAAGACATACTCAAAAAGACATACACACATGTTGGAAATTCCTCTATATCTGTAATTGTTTTCTTGTAGTTTACCAGATTTAGCACATTTAAAAAAATGTCTCTTCCAGAGACCAAGAAATTTCTTGTTCTGGCCAAGATGGAGCATTCCCATTGTTCCCAGGTGCTCTGTTATACAACTAGGAACCTGGACATGACACAATGATAAGCACAGAAAGTCTGCGTAAGGTAGAAAGATAAAAGTGGGCTGCGGAAGGACATGAGGACTTGAAGAACAACACAGCATTGGGTCTCCAATATTTCCCAACAGGGCACTGCAGAACCTCTAACCCAGAAGTACTAACAACATAAAAAGCTCCCCAAAAAGCCCACTCCCCTGGCTAAAAGATTGGCAGGTTGTTTTAACAACCAAAACCTTTCTAGAACTATTCACTGTGAGCACCCCCTGCCATAAGAGTTTCTGGGAAGTTTCGGCCTGGCCTGGTAAAACCGTAGTGATGGTGGTCCCACCCTTGAAAACTGCTGTCAAGGAACAGTAGCTCTGATGATTTCCAAATGGGTTCAAGGTAATTTTTCCCTTTTCTTGAAGAATAGTGCATATTCTTCACACATAAACATCTCTATGGTCCCATCCTATAGAATCCAAGAAGGCCGGCTTGGTTATTTGAGTCCATGTCCATCCCCTTCAGTTTAAACTGGCAGTGTTTCTGTCTCTACAATCCTGTAATCTCTTTATCACGGGATAGTCCAGCCACATCCTTGGTGATCTCTTCAGAACATACTTTCCCATTTTTGCAAGATGCCTAGGCTGAGAATTTCCAAATCTTAAAAATATGGTTTCTTTGCCTATTTCAGTTCATCTCTCTTTTCTCATATTTTACTCTAAGTAGTCAGGAGGAGCCAAGCTTTGCTTCAATACTTTGCTTGGAAATCTCTGCTAAACATCCAATCTCATTGCTTGCAAGTTCAACCCTCCACAAAGTAGTAGAATACAATTTAGCTAAGTTCTTTGACACTTTGTAACAATGATCATTTTTCCTCTGATTTTCAATAGCCTGTTCTTCATTTCCATTGGAGATCTCACCAGAATCATCTTTAACATCCATAGTTCTCCCAACAATCTATATGGAGTTATTTAGATTTTCTCCAAGAAGGTGCAGGTTTTCCCTCCAGCTCTCCTCTTTTCTTTTGGAGCCTTCACCAGAATTGCACTGAGTGTCTACATTTCCACCAACAGTTCCTTTATGGCAATCTAGGCTTTTTCGAGCATGTCAGGAGCTCTCCAAGCTCTTCAGATTCCAAAGCCACTTCCACATTCTTAGGTGTTTGCGACAGTAGCAGTATAATTCTTCACGGTACCAAAACCTCTATTAATCTGCTTGGCTGGACATAGCAAAATACCACAGACTGTGGCTTAAACAACAGAGATGTATTTTCTCAGAATGAATGTTAGAAAGCCCCAGATCAAGTTTCCAGCAGGGTTTGATTTCTGGTGAGGACTCCCTCAGTACTGTGTCCACACATGGCCTCATGGCCTTTCTTCTGTGTGTATATATATTCTCTCTCTCTCTCTCTCTCTCCCTCCCTCTCTTTCTCTTTCTCTTTTTCAAAGAAAGAATGGTTGTAAGCTTCCTAAATTTGGTGAAAGCCATAAATCCATATCTTCAAGATACTTGGTAAACTCAATCAGGATAAACCCAAAGAAATCCACACCAAGAAATATCATAATTAAACTTCTGAAAATTGAAGATAAAGAAAAAACCTTGAAAGCAGCCAGGAAAAGATAACACATTACTCACAGAATGCCAATTCGAATGACAGTGAATTTCTCATCAGAAAACATTGAAGCCAAAAGAAGTGCCCCAGGATTTTTCAAGTATTGAAAGAAAAGAGCTATTAGCTGCACATACTAGTGCCAGAGGAAATATCCTTCAAGAACTAAGGAGAAATGAAAACAGTTTAAGATAAGGAAAATCTAAGAGAATTTTTTTTTAAAGATTTTATTTATTTGACAGTGAGAAACACAGCGAGAGAGGGAACACAAGCAGAGGGAATGGTAGCGGGAGAAGCAGGCTTCCTGCAGAGCAGGGAGCCCGATGCGGGGCTCGATCCCAGGACGCTGGGATCATGACCTGAGCTGAAGGCAGACGCTTAACGACTGAGCCACCCAGGCACCCCTAAGAGAATTTGTTGTTAGCAAAAAACTATAAATGGAGTTTTCCCTGATTTTTTTTTTTTTTTTACTTTTTATGATTAGCCTTTATGTGTTTGGTTGCCTTCTCCTTGGAACCCTCATATTACAAGGAGTCAGAGAGTTGCAAAGGAGTCCTTCAGATCCTTTTATGTTTGTACAGTACACATCTGTTCATTTCCAGAATGATGAGACAAAAATGATGTATAAGTGAATTATTTGGACTGCTTCTTAAAACTTCTCAGAAGCACGTTGCAGCTGTTGAAATCAAATCTTTGATATGCAGATTAGAAATGTCATAATCTAAAAGTTAATCTAGAAAGAATGCTTAGGATTCTAAAATACAACACAGCTTTTTGGGTTTTTTAAAATTAGTTTAACACTGCTCATGTGATCATTCAAGAATTAAAATTTGTGCTTAGCAAGGAAAAGACATGTACTTGAAGCTACTTGGAGAGAGGGTAAGATTCTCACACATGTGGTTAGTGGTAATGATAGATGAATAACCAGATTGTCACCTAAGTCAGAACAGGGGACCTGTAAGTGAACTTGAACATGGATCTTTCAGAAGGAAAGATGGAGCTAAAGGTTGTTAGGGTCCAGCTTAGCTAGGATGCCATCTACCTGCCATCCTTACACATTAGAGCATACACACCACAAATTTTACCTGCCTACACACATACACACACACACACACACACACACACACACACACACACACACACACACAAGGACTGCCAACTTTCCTCAAGGAGATACAACAAAAGAGAAATGCTATTTTAAATCTCCCTTTCTACCTCCTCTCAGAGAAAATCTGTTGTAACCAGGGAACATATTCTTTATACACCTCTCAACCCCACTCTAAAGGAAAAGGAGTAGCTGATATTGCCAGTCACCTAAATTTTTCTAGACTCTGTATTCAAGAGCTTTTGAGGCTTTCTATGCCCTCGGTACTATTGTCTCTCTCCTACTCTGCCTGAACCTGAACATGGCAACCAACTAGCTCTTCTTAAAAGACTCAACATTTTACCTTATGACCCAGCAATTGCACTACTGGGTATTTACCCTAAAGATACAAATGTAGTGATGTGAAGGAGCACATGAACCCAAATGTTTGGGTTTGTCCACAATAGCCAAACTATGGAAAGAACCTAGATGTCCATCAACAGATGAATGGATAAAAAAGATATGATACACACACACACACACACACACACACACACACACACACGCAATGGAATACTATGCAGCCTTCAAAAGAAATAGAATCTTGCCATTTGCGATGACATGAGTGGAACTAGGGGGTATTATGCTAAGAAAAGTCAATCCGAGAAAAACAATTATCATATGTTATCTCTGATATGAAGAATTTGAGAGGCAGGGGGTGGGGGGAATGAAACAAGAGGGTATGAACTAGAGAGTATTATGCTAAGAAAAATAAGTCAATCAGAGAAAAACAATTATCATATGATATCTCTGATATGAAGAATTTGAGAGGCAGAGGGTGGGTGGGAAATGAAACAAGATGGGATCAGGAGGGAGACAAACCATAAGAGACCTTTAATCTCACGGAACAAACTGAGGGTTGTTGGAGGGAAGGGGGTAGGGATAGGGTGGCTGGGTTATGGACACTGGGGAGGGTATGTGCTATGTTAAGTGCTGTGAAATGTGTAAGCCTGATGATTCACAGACTTGTACTCCTTGGGCAAATAATACGTTATATATTTAAAAAAAAAAAAGACTCAACATTTTTGTTGTATTCCAGGATCTAGGTAAGAGATGGCACCTTTCCTAGGAGCTCTTTACCCTATGGGACATCAAGATCACAGATTGGGATCTACCCTATAAATAGCATCATAATCTCTTTTCATGGAAGGTGACGAAGGGTTTGGGATAGAGAATGGCAGGGCCAGAGAAGAGTCACATGCCCTCTGGGTGTGGGGTACCTGATCCTTGCAGGTTGTAACAGCAGATACCACAATGGGCTCTAAAACCTAGTGGTTCTCAGTGTGTGGTCCTTGCACCAGCATCGCTGGTGTCACTTGGGAACTTGCTAGAAATACAAGTACACATTCCACTTACCAGATACCTGAATAAGAAACTAGGTTTGGATCCAGTTTTAATAAGCCTACAGCTATTCCAGATGGGTCTTTAAGAGCCACTAGCTTAAGGCAAGTTTCCCTACACTATCCTGACCATAAGAATCACAGGAATGGCCTTTTTTAAATATAGACCAACAGATCCCTTGACAGAATCTCCTGTTCTATACTTCTGGGCAGGACAAGGGAATGTGCATTTTCACAAGTGTTTTGTGTGATTTTTACCACGAGGTTTATCTGAGGACATTGCCCCTTCTCTTCTTAAAAATCTCCCCCTTCTTGATAATTGCATATGTCTGCAATACTCACTTACTCATAGTTAAGAAATATGTAGGGGCACCTGCGTGGCTCAGTGGGTTAAAGCCTCTGCTGTCAGTTCAGGTCATGATCTCAGGGCCCTGGGATCGAACCCCGCATTGGACTCTTTGCTATACGGGGAGCCTGCTTCCCCTTCTCTCTCTGCCTGCCTCTCTGCCTGCTTGTGATCTCTCTCTCTCTCTCTCTCTGTCAAATAAAAAAAAATCTTAAAAAAAAGTAATATTTATTGTTCTTTTAATTTAAAATAAACTTTTTAAAAACTAAGGGTTTAATTTTGCTCTATTTCATTACTAAATAAGGTTGGTCACTATTAGCTCACTCTCTAATTATTTTTTCATTGTTGCATGTAAAGAAAAGAAAGACTCATGTTAACTGTTTTCTCCAAGTTCTTCAGGGTAGGAAGTACATTATCACAGGCAGCTGAGTCACATGCCTTTGCAACCTGGTGGGACTTATAGCAAAAGAAAGTATTTTGAAAATATCTAGTCTTAAAGTAATACATATTCTGAAACATACAAGTTTCACACATCACTTGAAAAAAAGATAATAAGATAGAAGAAAGATAGAAGAAAGCTTACCTTCCATTCTTGCATCAATCTGAGCCAAAATGACTCTTCAACCAAAATAACAATTCAGTACCTCTTATCCAAACCCCCTTGTCTCAGTGAAAATTTGATAAATGTCTCAACCACAAAAAGTTCTTATCTCTTTCTTTGCTATATTATCTAAAGATCCATATCCCAATTGCATCTCCATTTTTGCCAGATAATTACCAATTCAGAGAAAAGGTCAGTATGGTGTGCTAATGAATTCAAGCCAGAAATCAAACTATACTAGCTTAAATACTTTTTGATAGGGAAACACTAAAGCTTACATAAATATTTGTGGAATGCATCTATCAATTCTGTCAGTTTACCTTGAAATCAGTAAGCTACTTAGTCCCCTGAACCTCACCATCATGGTCCTGATTTGACTCTGCAAAGGGAGAATTTCTTTCTACATATATTCTAATATGTGACCCTCAAACATACAGTCACCAACCAGACTGAAATTTCTGAAGGTATTTGCCATGTTTTGATTTAGAAGACTTTCCCAAAGAAGTAATGATTCTTGTGCAAACAAGGATAACCATGGGGATCCTATCTAGGGGTACTGTGCCTCTGTCAGGTAAGAAAGCAGTATGCAGAAAGAAAGGATACTATGAAGTAATGTCTAGAAACTCATATGCAGAAACAAGAACTTGTAAAGAATTCCATTATCTGAGCAGACATATATGGGCTCGCTCTCTCTTTTTTTCTCTCTCTCTTACTAGTCAGTTGCTATCCCTATCCACAGCTTCCTTCTTTAATGCTGACTTTATTGTTGATTTTAGGTACATTACATTCACTTTGAAATGTTTAGTGAGGATTAACAGACAGGACCAGCTGCATAATTTGCAAGGCCCAGTGAAAAACAAAAATATGGGGAGTCTTGTTCAAAAATTAAGAATTTCAAGATGGCAGCCATAGAGCATTAAAGCAAGCACAGGTGCTGTGTGCTTGCTCAGCTCATTGCTCATGATGGTGGCCCTGATCCCAGTATGTGTTAACTCAAACATAGTACTTAAAATGGGTTATTGTGTTGTGACAATAGGCCCTATCTTTTTGCCTACTCTGAGCATAACCACATTAAACTAATGAAACTGAGATTTTGTAGTATCACTTTCTATCTATCACTGCCAATAGGAGAGAGTTGGGAAAAGACATTAAAAACTATACCTGGCAGCCCAGACAACAAGGGGTTAACTGACATGGAGGGCTTAGGAGTAGTGCATTTTATCAGAGAAAAATAATGCTTAAATCAAATCTGAAAAATGGTGTTTGGATCACAGAAGTGCTGGCCATTCAAGAAGTCATGTTATTCTCTCCCAATCTTTGTTTTTACTAGATGATTGAGGGGAAAATGACTTACATTTCAACCTTATAAGACCTATATTCTGTTTTATAATGCTTACACCTTACCATGAAAATAGCAGTTACATAAAAAGCAAAAAGAGGCTTGCAAAGTACAAATGGGAGAGATGTCATTATTTCTATTTTTCCTAATTATTACATCTTGCCACTGGTGTCATTATGTGCCTTTTTTAATTATGATTTTTTTAAAGATTGTATGTATGTATGTATGCATGTATGTATGTATGTATTTAGAGCAGGAGAAGGGACAGAGGGAGAAGAGAGAGAAAATCCCATGCAGGGATCCATGCCCCCATGCTGGGATCGATCCCACAACCACGAGATCATGACCTGAGCCAAAACTAAGAGTTGGATTTTTAAGTGACCAAGCCACCAGGCACCCCTAATTATAAATATTTTATTAGAATTCTAAGAGAATAGTTCTAAATTATAATTTGCAAAAGAGGGAAATACCCACAAAAATTTTTAAGTTGTATTTTTATGCTAGTTTTCAAAGAACATTCTCAAGATTAATTTCATAGAACTGCATCACTGTGAGAAACAGTTCAAACTTTCATGTTTCCCAGAATAGAAATGTTTTAACAACGATTTCTATGTCTTTCTGGTAATTGATGGGGCACTTGGGCCTTCTGTGCCACATACATGCCCTCAGATTCCCTTTTGACCTAAAAATTGCCCGAGCCTCTTGCCAGCAGGCAGCTGCTGTAATGTCTAGCTATTGGAAAATCTCCTTGAAGGCACAACAGCTCTTGCTGAAATTTTAGCTGCTTGAAATGATGTCCAGGGTGAGTCTCAAGTGTCATGAAAATTGGTTTTACCACCTGGATCATGTCCAGGTGCTCCACTTGCCAGATGAATAAGGAGGGAACATGAAGAAGGAAAGACCATTCTGGAGCCTAAAGGAAGGTTGTGTGGAAGCTTTATGGCTCTGCAGCCTTCTTTCCCCCTGAAGAAGAAATCCCAATAAGGTTTCAATGAAAAAATTTTCAACCGCCGTGTTCTTTTATTCATTCATTTATCAAACACTGAACAGGCAGTGGGCTCAAGGTGCTATGCACTCTGGGTAGAGAAATAAAAAGCAAGTACTTGGTCCTCAAATTAAAATCTACTGTAAAATAATCCAATAAAAAGATATAAACAAGGGAAGAATTATGATCCACAAAACTCACTGAGTTGTGAGAGGAAGAGCCATTAGGGAACATTGAGGATGAAAGGACAAGTTGGAATTAACCAGATAAAAAGAGCCATTCCCGGGCAGAGGGGCAGCAATGTGCCTGAGAGTTTCAAGCAGGACAGGATAGTGGTGTGCCATGGGCCTTTGAAGGTAAGTAGAGCTTGGACTATGGAAGCTGGTAATACTTTTTTTATTTTATCCTGAAATAATGAGACACTACTGAGAAACTTTAAGAAGGGGTAAAAGGGTGTATGTCACAGACATGATTAGTCCTAGAAAAAGCATAAACCTAGCATGTTGAGTGTCAGCTAAACTGGAGTTAATTAAGAGGACAGGAACCACTCTATGGCAGTCATTTCCCAAACTTGTCTGCACATTGGAATCTCCTAGGAGAATTTCAAAATGTACTGATATATCTCACCCCCAAGAGATAAAGCTGCACTGTGGCCTGAGATTTGGAATTTTTACAAGATGCTCAATGATTCTATTGTGCAATCAAGTTTAGAGACTATTGCCTAGAGGAAAATTACATGAAACAAGGGTGAAGACAGAAAAGACAGTAAAAGCATAGGTGAAGGAAGAAGAGACTACAAAGGGGAATGAGTAGACATGAGGTGGAGGAGAACTGAGGAAGAGTAGTTTCTTGGGAAAAGGAGAAGGGGGAAGCAGCATAGAAGGATGCTCAACCAGAGTATAAGCACGGACAAGTAACCACTGGATTTGGCCTCTAGAAAAACTTGGGTGGTCTTGCAAGGGCAGTTCTAAGTAGGTTCTAGATTGTGTTGGATTCTGGAGGGGAAATAGGAAGGTGGAGATTATTTTCAACAAACTTGCCTACAAAAGAACTGGAGACTTAGTTTATCAAAAGACTTCAACAGTCACAGAAAGACAGGTCTTCTCCCCTCCAACATTATTAGTGTCCTTCAAGGTTATCTATACTTTGTATGTTCTCTGTATTTCACACTCTATCCAATGATCCCCATGAATCTCACTCTATAAGTCTGTTAAACAAAAATCTCTTCATAGCATTCAACTCTGCTGACACATTAAAACATTTCTTCTACTAATAGTACTTTTTCTCAGCTCTGCCTTCCTGTTGGCAAATGTTAAGTTCTATGGGTGGAGGAAGCAGTTAGAACTTGGCATATAGAAATGGAAATCAACTTGTGTGTGCTTTCATTGTTAAAGGAGACCTCTGTTGCCTTGGAAACCACCATCTATGTGGAAGAAGCAGTGTATTTTGTGGGTAGATGATAGAGCAATCAGGTATGCTATGTGTAAACATCATGCATCTGTGTAAAGAAGCATTGGCCAAGCTTTGTTGGCAGTAAGACCAGAATCTGGTTTTGGTATAAGTCACATGTCTGCTAAAGTATATTTGCAAAATGTTTCCTGGGCAGAACAAATATTACAGGGGACATAACTTTGTGAGTTTTCTTTTGAACCCATGCCTCACAGAAAGTATAGCCAGAAGAGAGCAAGTGACCCAAAACTGAAGCCACATATTCATGTCTTCCATTCATCATTTGTGAGTATTCTAAGATGTGTGAATATTACATTTGTTCACTCTTCATTACTGTTAAGCTCATAGATTTATTTCATAAGTCACAGTTCCCATTCAATAGGAACTTGATGATTTTATCGCTAAGGGAAACAAAAGTATTCAGTCGTCCTGAGGGAAGATGGAAAAATCATAAACTGCAGGGGCTGTTATGCACTTGAGAAGACAAAGGATTGTTCCTGTAAATTACTTTGAGGAATTTTGGAAAATAATAATTCAAGGACAGCAGCTTTAAAGGTTCCAACCTGCATAGGGTCAAGTCAGTGATAGCCTTTCATTTATAACTTCCTCTTTGAAGAAAAAAGTATTCTTGCAAATAAATTTAATTACCTATTTGGGTAATTTCTTCTTCTTTTGCACAATAAGGATTTATTAAGTAATCATTTTGTCCTTGCTTTATGAATACAAGAATCATAAAACATCACCCTTCCCCTCAATGGGCTTACAGCCTACAAGAAACAGAGAGAGATAAGTTAACAGGTCTAATGAGGCATGGACAGGATATACAGTGGTTCACAGGCAGGAGTGGTCAGTTCAAAATGGGGGAAATATAAAATAACAATAACAACAATAAACTTCTAACAAGAAATAGTCTTAAAATTGGAATTTTAAGTAGTCTTCACCAAGGGACAATGGGCCAAAGATCTTTACCTCAAACTATATTCCCAGCTACTCATCTCTCAGATGTGGGACATTTTAAGAGTTGGTAATTTTAGTACCGTTTAGGCCATGATAGAAACATTTCATTATTAGTTCAGTCTTTTATTAGCAGGCCTCCTGGTAGCTTGAAAGAGTCAAAGTATCTCCTTTATGCAGAGGGGAGCTTATTCAACTCATGGCATCTAACCAGGTAAAAGCATTTGGTGACCATTTGTTCACCATTTTTTTAGCACTCACAGTGACCTCCTTTCTCGCAAAAGAAGTGTGTGTTCTAAAAATTCTTTTTGCTCTGATCTATATTCATTCTTATACCTTTTTACAGGAACAACTATACATGGATTTTAGCAAGATTTGTCAAATAGGGAGAAAAGATTTATAGGAAGAAATTAGGCTACTACAAATAAGTAGGGAGATTTTTAAAAATCATTTTCCCATTATTGTACTACTATCACTCACTTTTCTTTTTTTTTAATTCATTCATTTTTTAATAACCACACTATATAGACCACTGCATGCAGACAGGTTTGGTTGGGTTTCTGTTTATTTGTTTGGTTTGGTTCTATCTACTATCAAGGACCTTAAAAATAAATCAAATCATTTGTAGACAAGTCCCAAATAATATAAATTGTTTTAGTATGTTATTAACATAAGAGTATATGTGTGCCCACTCATGCTTATATATAAAGGTAAGTGTAATACAGAATATGAAAGCATTAAAAAAATGAGTTATTCAAGAAAGCTTCTCGAAGAAGATGTATATTGATTAGAACTCAAATAGGGAAAAAAAGGGACTTGGGGCTCTAAAATAATATAAAACACATTTTTGCATCCTCCTCATTTAGAATTTAGCTCAATACAGCAAGGAGAACACAAAACAGAATCTCTAACTTCAATAAAACCAAGAACACCTGTTACCTCAAACTGTGATTTGTAGAGCAAGTATAGGAGTAGGAATTGATTTAGCAAAGTGCAAAATTTTAAATATAAGTCTTGCAGAGAGAAACACTGCTACAAAATGAATAGTGAAGCCTACAGAATTTGTTTCCTGATGATAATTGGAATCACAAAGTACCATTGAAAGTGGGGGTGAGTCAAGGGGCTGAAAATGGAATTGGCTGAAAATTTGTGTAGGGGGTGGTTCTGTCCCCATCCTAACCAGCACAGTTAGAAAGAACAGAATAATAAATGAACAGACCATGGTCTAAGGAAGGCACAAAAAGGAAACATTGACTCAATATCTTCAACATTTGACTAAAAGGAATTTTGGGGGAGAGAGGAAGAATATAAAGCATTGCCAAGAAATTAGAAAAGAAAGTTATCTATAATCGAGAGACGTTAAGTCCTGACCAAATCATCAAATTTCAGAACATGAAGAGTAAAGAAAAATCTCTGAAAATTTCTAGGGAGGAAAAAAAAATAGATGTGACCAACTAAGTTTGGAAAATGAGAAAGGCATTGAATTTCTTAGTAGAATATTGGATGCTCGAAGATGATGGAGTTATACTGTCAAATTCTTAGTAAAAATGATTTTTTAACCAGAAGCCTCTATAAACTAAATTATCACTTATCTGTGAGTTAATGAGATATGAGACCAGAAATGTCTAAGAAAAATTTATCTCTCCTCCTTCTACTCTTAAAAAGACAAAAAACAAAACAAAACCCCAAACCAAAACAAACAAACAAACAAAAAAACAGTGTTATAATGAAGGCATCTTCAGAATGAGTGAGATGTAGGTAGCTGAGAACACTACTTCCCAAACTGCCTTTGGAGAGGAACCAATTTTTGTTTTTGTTTTTGTTTTTACCCTCATGGACTAATACTTTTATAAATTACAATAAAAATGAATTTAAAAAAAAATGGTTGATGATCTGGAATACTATGACAATGTCAAATTGCTATGAAAGTTTCTAAAACTCACTCTCAATTTCTATACTAATTTTGTTACAAATATAGACACAAATAGTCCTCTCATTGGTACCAGTATAAAGATATTATTGAAATGAGGAAGTAAATACCAGTATGTATTGTAAGTAAATACATACAAGTATGTAAAAAGTTGCCGCTGGGAGCAGGATCAAGAGTGAAAAGTGGTGAAGAGGGATGGGGCAGAGACCACTATTTTTCATTTAATTTTTAAGCCCAGTGAAATATGAACTATGAAGGTGTATTTTATGAACATTAAAATTAAAAAAGAAATAAATTATGGAGCAGAGGGAAATATACTGGGGGAGAAGAAATAGGTCAAGCTGTGTGTTATAAAGCAGCTTTGGGGAAAAGTCAGAGCTAAATGTTAGAGGAAGGTGTATGAAGTGAAAGATTATGTTTGACTATGGCTAAAAATCCATGGGGATAGAAGGAGAAAATTCATTCACTCATTCTCTCGACAGATTTGTATGAACTGCCTCTTTGGGCTAGGTACTATTCTATATACTCTTGAAGTCACAACAGGAAAAAAAATCTCTGCTGCTATGGAGACTATGTTCTAGTGATCACAAATAGAGAAGTAAGTAAACTATGTGACTTATCAAGTGATTAAGCATTGAGGAGAATAAAAAGGTAATAAAGGAGGATGGAATAAAGCAGGGTGATCATTTTAGTTCACCATGATTCTGTATGCAAGTGATGCTGTACCTTTGAACCCATGACCTGGGAGTTTTATCCCTTTTTAAGTGGAATCTAAGAATGAGAAATGCCCTAGGGAAGTACAAGGAATGAGTTTTTGTGGGATGAGTAGAGTTGGCATAGTATTTTCACTGAAACTGACATCATTAATTGAATTCAAAGGGTGCTTAAAAGTTGAGCCTCTTATAATCCAGGATGAAAGTTTACTCTTCACATACAAAAAAAAAAAATCAATACTTCCAATTTAAAATCTAAGGAGAATATCATTACTGAGAATAGAAGAGAAAATAATGGAAAGTGCCTTATGATGACAAATGTGTCCCTGAGTCCAAGGAAACAGAGGCGACAACAGATCTAGAAGGAGGCACAAGATGGTCAGTACTTGGTTCCCCTTTCCCCTCTAGCAGATTTGGGGAGGAAGAGATAGTACAGGAGAGGAGGGCAGAGGTTCTTTCTTAGCTCCCCTTCTGTGCCAGCCACTGTCAGGCACTCTACATAGATCTTCTCATTTAATGGAGTAACCCTTGAGAGAGGCATTATTTTCTCCAGTTCAGAGGCAAGTAAAACAGCACTAAAATGGTAAGTGACTAGATGGGTTCAGGGGGAAGGCAATCCCTGAAATCCAGAAATCTAAACCAGTTCTATGTCAAAAGAATAGGAACAAAGATGATGTGGATGCATCATGAAAACAAGAAAAGCATGGTGCCATCCATCTTCCTTGCAGCGTGATGGGTGATATAGTAACACCCCTTCTTCCACCCACCTCCCACCACCACTGTTCAGGACTGTCACATGAAGGAGTGGAGAGATTACGGTCCCTGCAGGTCCCCGTTTCCCACTGCCTAGATCTGTCAGGACTGTAGAGAAGCAGAGAGGCAGATGGGAGAGTGTAAACATGGGGAGAAACATTTCTTCACACTCAGAGTAGCTAAGCAAAGAAAAACAAATAATGCTTGAAAAAAAAAGCCTGTTTGAGACAAATGATTCTATCATCCCAAATTTCTGCTGGGAACAATTTTCTTGTATTCTCTCTCTCTTGACCTAATTTTATTACAAATAGCTGACCCTAGAGGTCCTTTTTATAATACCTGCTAGTTTCTAACAAGGCTTTCCACATTGGTTTGACTAGTGTCTTGCTTAGACTCTAGTACCCAGAACCAATTGCTTTGAAACTGTATTCTTTTTCTTAAGATTTTATTTATTTATTTGTCAGAGAGAGAGAGAGAGAGAGAGAGCACACAAGAGGCAGAGAGGCAGGCAGAGGCAAAGGGAGAAGCAGGATCCCTGCTGAGCAGAGAGCCTGATGAGGGGCTTGATCCCAGGACCCTGGGATCATGACCTGAGCTGAAGGCAGCTGCTTAACCAACTGAGCCACCCAGGAGTCCCTTGAGACTGTATTCTTGTTCTTAATGTGAATAAGCACGAAGGATGGAACAGGCTGGTACTATCCAGTAGAAGCCACACAACAATCAAGAAAGAATGTGCCACTGAAAGGACAGGGGAGCCAAAAGAGCTCACAGAGGAGTTAATGGCTCAGAAGTCTTTGGAAAAGTACTATTGTTTTCTTTATTGAATATCATAATGTTAGGGGTTAAGGGAATCTTTAGAAACAACATTCTGGGACAAAGTCCTTGATATGTTGTTCCTCTTCTTTGCTGGATTGTAAATCCTATGACCTCATCCCTGGGAGAGTGCTAGCGAATGCAGCTGAAAAACAAAACTTGTATGAGAATCTTATGCAAAATGGTACCAGGATGATCCTTTCTTCTCTTTCAGAACTTCTCTGTGAGTGTGGATAATCCGTGACTGTTTACTCTGAATGCTTCCCTTCTATTGTGGGCTAAATTGTGTCCACTCAAAACACCTATGTTGAAGCCTTAATGCCCAGTAGCCAGAATATGACTCCATTTGGAGGTAAGGTCTTTAAAGAGGTGACTGAGTTAAAACAAGGTCATTGGGGTGTGAGCTAATCCAATATAGCTGCTGTGCCAATAGGAAGAGATTAGGACAGAGGCATGCATTGAAGTAAGACTATGTGAAGACACAGGGAGAAGGCGGCTATCTATAAACCAAGGGGAGGCCTCGGGAGAAACCAACCCTGTCAAAACCTCTGATTTCTAGCCCTGAGAACTATGAGAGTTTCCATTGTTTAAGCCACCCAGTCTGGGTTACTCTGCTATGGCAGCCCCACACAAATGCACCCTTCCTTCCACAGCCTTGATCCACTAATAACATCATGTAACCTTCTAGAGCTAATGTTACAGCCTTTATGGAGGCAAAAATAAAAAGGAGTGGCTTCTAGTCTCATAGTGACCACCAGACTTTCATGAGCTTTCACCTTTCAGCCCTCACTTTTCTTCCTTTACCCTTTTTTTAAAAAAGATTATTTATTTATTTGAGAGAGAGAGAGAGAAAGAACACGTGAGCAGGAGCAGGGAGAGGGGCAGAAGAAGAGGAGGAGGGAGAATCCCAAGCCGACTTTCCACTGAGCACAGAGCCCCACACTGGGTTCGATCACATAACCCTGAGGTTATGACCTGACTTGAAATCAAGAGTCAGAGTCTTAACGACCTGAGCCACCCAAGTTCCCCTCTTCATTCATCTTTTGAAGATGGTTGGTTGGTTGGGTTTTGGCAGGATTAAGTTTTAGGGAAAAGGAAAAGCTTTTCTACAAATTTATTTTTGAGAGGAAAGGTGCCATGGGGAGTGAAATCTTGGAACTGCTGGACAGAGAACTTGCTAGTATATCGTTGAAAGCAACTATTCTCCTACTGGCACTGAAATGATGAGCAGCATAAATCTCAGCATACTGGATGGGCTCCCCTGCTCAGTGGGTGAAAATCTGACCAGGGCTTCTGGTCAGAAAATCTGACCAGTTCACCAGTTCACTGGAAATCTTGGCTGCACATCAATAACAATAAACACAGCAAGTGAAAGCATTTGGGGTCAGCTGGACTTCTGTCATCTTTCACAGGTGGATGGATGCAGGATTGAGATTTTTAGAATGAATACTGATGCCTTACTTTTTACATAGCATAGTACCCCACTTATGCTTTATGCAAACTGATACATGTATACACACACAAACACACACACGCACTAGCTTAACTGTAAAGGAATGTGGATCATACTAATAATCTTATCATCTAATGTAAACAGCTTCATGACAAAAGCAATGGTTTTGTGGTCTTCAATGCTTGATCACTTAATGGATCCAAGCATTATACTCAATTCACAAAACACATGTTGATGAACCCAACAGAGTCATTACCACCAAGAGATGGCATATTCAGAATAGAAATCGCTGATGCTGCACAAATCACTTAGAGTGAAGTCCTCTCCCTTTACTGATTTTAAAAAATAAAACTTAATAGAATCAGTATTACCTTACTGTCTCATTCATTGACTAGAAACCAAGAAATAAAAACTTATGTCAACCTTTGTTTTGCCTTAAGAGGCAGAAAACTAAATGGTATTTTATGAACTTTTGGTGTGTAATCTGAATTTGGTATTCCAGTGCTGTCCTGGCCAGGCTTTTTACTTCTCTGTAAACTATTCAGTCATTAAAAAAGTAAAACCAAAACTAAAACAAAAACAAAAAACCACCAGAACTGCACCTGGTAGGTTAACTTTACTTCTGGCCTACAAAGCCATTCTCATTCAAGTTCCCTCACAACCAAAAAATTTGGGAAAGAACAATCACAGATGATGTGGATCTCAAAAGTGAAGTGGATCTCAAACAAAAAACAAACAAACAAAATTTGATAATTAAATTACCCCAAAGCATAATTTTCAGTGTGTCATTTTTTTTGTTTTGTTTTGTTTTCCCCTGATACTCTATAATATCCTGTAGAATTCCCTCTTCATCTAGCCAGTCTATGAAAGAACAAGAATTGCCATGCTCTTCACATTCAGATGCCTCAAAGGTGACATCAAGATGGTTCCTACTAAGAAACCAACTCATAATGAAAACTTCAAGAGTAGAGTATAACTGCTAACCTCATTTTCTATTGCTAAAAATTCTAGAACATCACTTCTTTTTCTTTTTTAATATATTTCATTTATTTATTTGAGAAAGAGCATGCAAGTGGGGGAGGAGTAGAGGGAGAGGGACAAGGAGACTCCATGCTGAGTGTGGGGCCTGACACTGAGCTCGATCTCACAAACCTGAGATCATGACCTGAGCTGAAATCAAGAGTCTGATGCTTAACTGACCATGCCACTCAAATACCCCCAAAATGTCACTTTTTAATTACAAACCATATTTGGCATTTGTGTGGTGGTTTATAAGTGCAAAGTCCTATACATATTACTGCATATTATTCTGAAAATGACTTTAGAGAGGTTTTAAGGCACATGTTAGTCTCCCATTGTCTGAGGATGAGCCTTCTAGAGACATACTCTGAACCAAAGATGAACATGCAAGTGATTTATTAAGGAAGGGCTCCCAGGAGCAACTGGTAATGGTCAATTAAGACAAGATGGGGAAGAAGCCAAGCAAGCATGTGGTTTTAGGGAAAGTCCTAGACTCAGCCTGATCTCACCAAGGAACTCTGGGTGTAAATGACGCTTCTCATTCTGTACTGACTGAGTCAGAGGCTTTTATATTCTGACATCAGTTGAGTGTTAGCTGATGATGTCCAGAGCACCTGCCTCCCTCCCATGTCCTGTGTAGGGCTGCAGGTGTTATGGTAGCAGGGAAATCACACAGAAGTTGGGAGTGGCAGCAATGGTCAAAGAGGCCCAGGAGACCTGGGAGAAGCACTGTGAAAGTCTCCTCCAGCCATCAACAGTGGAAGGACTGAAAGTCCCCCAGCACTCTTTGTTTGCCAGGAATTCCAACCTGTGTCTCCACTAAAATGCTTTGTCCTGCCTCCTTTGTGGTCCACTTGGTCTTCTCATTTCCCACACTTTCAGCACAAAACTTATTTCCCCCTGAAAGTTTTTTCCAGCACCATCCCACACAGAGGCTCTCCATATCTTCTTTTCCTCATTGTTGTACACCAATAGTATGGTCCTTATTACACATTATCTTAAATATGATCTCTTTTGGTCGATGTTTATTAAACACTGAGTCCATGATGGGGAAGGCTGGCAACTTATTCATCTCTGTAACCTCAGTACCATTCACAGAGCCTGGCTTATAAAAGCTCCTCAATGCACATTTGATGAGTAGACTTAGCAAATGAACTTAACCAACATGAAATCCAGTGATTTCTCTAAGGCAGGCAAGTGAAAAAACCTTCTGCCACTGTTTTTTTAAAGATTTTATTTATTTATTTATTTGACAGAGAGGAAAGAGATCATAAGTCAGCAGAGAGGCAGAGACAGAAGGGGAAGCAGGCTCCCTGCTGAACAGAGAGCCCGATGCGGGGCTCAATCCTAGGACCAAGAGATCATGACCTGAGCCGAAGGCAGAAGCCTTAACCCACTGAGCCACCCAGGCACCCCTACTTTTTTTTTAAATGTGATTAAAATCTCCTTTTTTAATATTTTCCACATATCACTTTTTTATTGTAGTTAGCTCACTTAACATGAAATCTAGCCTGTTAATAAATTTTAACTCTAAAATTATATATATTGTTCACTTTGGGCACAGTAGTGTACAGCAGATTTCTAGAACTTAATCATCTTGCAAACCTGCATACCTGAAAAATTATACCTGTTGAATAACAATCCCCCTCTCCCCACAGTCTCTAGCAGCCACTATTCCACTCTCTTCTTCTATGTGTTTGAGTATTTTATTTTTGTCTTTCTGCTACTGACCTTTGCCACTTAGCATAGCTTCCCCTAATTTCATGTAAGATTTTGTATGTGGTAGGATTTCATTCTTGTTTTTCAGACTGAACACTAATCTACTGTGTGTATCTGCCTTGTTCTCTTTATCCATTGGTGGACATTTAGATTGTTTTCACTTTTTGGCTACATGAATACTTTATGTGTAATTATCTCTTCAAAATCCTGATTTTAATTCTTTTGGATAAATACCCAAAAGTGGGATTTCTGGATCATATAGTATGTGCATTTTTAATGTTTTGAGGCTTTCCATGCTGGCTATGATAGTGGCTTCACCAGTTTATATTCTGACCAATACCATGTATAAGGCTTCCATTTTCTCCACATTCCCACTAACACTTGTTACCTTTTGATTTTTTTTATAATGCTCACTGAACAGGTGTTAATTTGTTTGCTTCTTTGGAGAAATGTCTTTTTAATGTCTATTTGTTTGCCCTTTTCTTAATTGAGTTACATTTTTACACTATTGGGTTGAAAGACTTCCTTATATACTTTGAATATTAACTCATTATATATCTAGTTGACAAATATTTGCACCCATTCTGTACATTGCCTTTTCATTTTGTTAATTGTTTTCTTTGCTGTGCAGAAGCTTCTTAGTTTGATGCAGTCTCTTTTGTTTATTTCTGCTTTTGTTGGCTGTACTTTTGATATCATGCTAATAAATGATTGCTACTAACTACCATGTGTAACTTGGACCAAGTGTCTTATTTTCCCTTAATCAAGTATAATAAGGATAGCAACATATAGCTAACAGCATTGGGCTGAAGAGCAAATGACATATTGTACATAAGTAAGGTAGACAGTAAGCATTTGAAAATGGACATGCTTTTGTCCCTTTTTTCTAACAGAATCAGCCATAATCAGCCATTTTTCCATAAGTCTCATATCTTGTCCACTCTTCTAAGAATGGTAGAATGGCCCCATGGAAGGTACTTTGTATCTACTTGAACATAAAATATAATTCATCTACTCATTTCTCTCCTTTTTGTTGGAAAACTAGTTATCATTTACTGAGAAAAGTAGAAAACTTTTAGGTCAGATGTTCAGATAATACAGCAAAAGGGAATCACAGTTATGATTTCGGGAAGGAAAGAAAAGCTATAACACATGTAAAAAGCTATATGTTTGAGTGCTTGGATGTAGCACAGCCCAATAAATGAAGCTCAAATAATCCCTTGAGTCATCAAAAAGAATATCAAATTATAATCTGCACACAATGTTTAACAAAGGCAAAGAACTGTGTAGGAATTTTTTTTTTTTAAAGATTTTATTTATTTGACAGAGAGAAACATAGCGAGAGAGGGAACACAAGCAGAGGGAACGGTAGCGGGAGAAGCAGGCTTCCTGCAGAGCAGAGAGCCCGATGCGGGGCTCGATCCCAGGCCCCTGGGATCTGACCTGGGCCGAAGACAGCCGCTTAACGACTGAGCCACCCAGGCGCCCCAGGAATTTTTTTAATATGCCAAAATGTTTTTAAGGAATTTTTATTATTTAAAGTCAACATCAATTAAACTAAACATCAATAAATCTAGAGATTCACCTATGTGAATTAAGTCATCTCACAATACTGATAAATCAAAGCAGCATTTTATACTTTATTTATCTACCATTAAAACCAAAAAGAGCCAACAGTATCAGGGTACTTGTGAGTGGCTTCCCTGGTCAATAGTTCTCCATGATACATCTATTTAGTGAAGCCTAATAATATTGAAGAACAAAAGTCAAAAACGTATTAAGAGTTTTAGATCCAATTAAACCAAATACAAAGATAAAAAAAGATGACTGTTAATCCTGAGGATAAAGAAATTACCAATGTGAATAAAAGAATCTGAACCATGACCTCCTCTCTCTTTCTCACGAAAGTAAAGATGAAGTACAGAACAAAACCCACAAGATTTGAGTTGGTAGTTCAAAAGAACTGGCTAACCACCCAAGTTTAACCCAGAAAAGTATGCAGGACTATTTTCCCCAGATATCAAGAATACTTCAGGAGTATGTCCAAAGAATTTTCCAGGATAAAAGGAAGAAATTATCCTAACAAATTAAAGTCCAGGCCAGATGGCCTCACTGGTGAATTCCACCAAATATTTAAAGAAGAATTAATGCCAATCCTCCTCAAACTCTTCCAAAAAGTAAAAGAAGAGGCGATAAACCATAACTCATTATATGAAGCCAGTATTACTCTGAACTAAAGCCAGACAGGGAAAGACAAATACTGTATGATTTCATTTACATCTGGAATCTGAAAACCAAAACAAGTGAACAAACAAAAGTCATAGATACAGAGAATAAATTGGTGGTTATCAAAGGGGAAAGGGGTTGGGGGCCAGTAAAAAGAGTGAAGGGGTTCAATTTTCTGGTGATTGATGTTAACTGGATCTACAGTGATCATTTTCTGGTGTATACAAATATCAAATTATTATATCATACACCTGAAACTAATATAACATTATATGTCAACTTACCTCAATAAAAAAAGAAAAGGATACTATAGGCCAATCTCTTTTATGAATATTGATATGAAAATCTCAACACATTACTAGCAAACCAAACCCAACAGCCTAGTAAGAGGATTATATACCAATGCCCAAGTGGGAATGCAAAGAATATCAATCAGTGCAAAGCACCATGTTAAGAGAATAAAACGAACAATTCATATGGTCCTATCAACTGACACAGAGGAAGCATTTGACAAAATCTTACATCTTTTTGCAAAGAAAACACTCAGAAAACTGAGAATTGAAAGGAAATTTTCCAACATGATAAAAGGCATTAATGAAAAATCTATGGCTAACATCATACTCAGTGGTAAGAGTTGTTGAAGTTCATTTGTATTGAAACATAAATCAGTAACTCAATTCTTTCTATGGCTGAATAGTATTTGACTTTATGTGGAAGAATCCTGACACAAAAGATCACAGATGGCCTGACTCCATTTATAGGACATATCCAAAATTAGCAAACCAGAAGACAAAAAGCAAACCAGTGTCTTTTAGAGATTGAGGAAAGAGGGGAAATGGGGAATAGCTGTCTAAAGGATATAGGGTTTCCTTTAAGGGGTGGTGGAAATGGTTTGGATCTAGATAGAAGTGGTGCTTGCACAACACTGTGAATATACTAAATACCACTGAATACCCACTTTAAAATGGCTAATTTTATGTTATGTCAAGTTCACTTCAAAAAAAAAAAAAAAGAAAGAAAGGAGGGCCCTGGATGAGGGCCCCGGATGAGGGGATAGCAGAAACAGGTCTCCTGAAATATCTAGGACAGAAAGGACAGCTCTGCAGACAGACCTTGTTTGGATCAAGTAGGCCAGTTCTTTGAACCTGAGCCTCTACTGCTGAGTCAGGGCATACCTGGGAGATGGAAGGCATAGTGATAGTGAAAGTGGAGGAGGAAGATAAAGATGAAGAAGACCGTTTCCAAAGGGAAAGAAATAGCATAGAATCATCCCCACCATCTCTTAGTCCGTCCACAACCATGAATGAGAGGGCCTTGTTATCATACCTGGTTGCCTATTGGGTAGCAAAAGAAAAAATGGCCCACACGGCTGCTGAAAAAATTATTCTTCCAGCATGTATGGATATAGTATGGACAATTTTTGATGATAAATCAACTGATAAATTAAGAACCAAACCTCTTAGTGACAATATGATATCTCATCGAATCTGTACCATTGCAAAACATTTAGAGGAGATGATTGCTGCTCGCAGCAATTTTGCAATCCAGCTTGCCGAGAGCACCGATACCGCAAGTCATCCAACACTTGTGGTTTACGTCAGGTATGTGTGGCAAGATGATTTTATAGAGGATCTGTTGTGTTGTTTAAGTTTAAACTCACACATAACCGGATTAGATTTATTTAGTGAATGAGAAAAGTGCATTGTTGGTCAATATAAATTGAACTGGAAAAACTGTAAAGGAATTTCAAGCGATGGAGCAGCAAATATGACTGGAAAACACAGCAGGGTTATTGAAAAATCGTTAGAAGTAACACATAACAGGGCTCTTTGGAATCACTATTTTATTCATCGAGAAGCTTTGGTGTCCAAGGAAATTCCACCAAGTCTAATGGATGTATTGAAAAATGCAGTGAAAATTGTTAATTTTATTAAAGGAGTCTCCCTGAACAGTCGACTTCTTGAAATATTCTGTTCAGAGATTGGAGTTAACCATACCCACTTACTATTTCATACAGAAGTTCGTTGGTTGTTTCAAGGAAAAATATTGAGCAAAGTATATGAACTCAGGGATGAGATTTACATTTTTCTCATTGAAAAGCAATCTCATTTGGCAAATATTTTTGAAGACGACAGGTAACAAAACTGGCATATTTAAGTGATGTTTTGGGGATTCTTCATGAGTTAAATTTGAAAGTACAGGGGAAAAACGATGTATTTCAATATCTTGAACATATTCTAGGATTCCAAAAGACATTACTGTTGTGGCAAGCAAGACTTAAAAGTAATCGCCCTAGCTACTATATGTTCCCAAGTTTGTTGCAACACATTAAAGAGAACATTATTAATGAAGACCGCTTAAAAGAAATAAAATTAGAGATACTGATACATCTCACTTCTTTGTCTCAAACCTTCATCATTACTTTCCAGAAGAGAAATTTGAATCATTAAAGGAAAATACATGGATAAAAGATCCATTTGTTTTTCTTTCTTTCTTTTTTTTTTCCATTTGTTTTTCAAACCCCAGAATCAATCATTGAGTTAAACTTGGAGCCCAAAGAAGAGAATGAATTATTGCAGCTTAGTTTATCATTCACACTAAGGAATTATTATAAGATATTGAGTTTATCAGCATTTTGGGTTAAGATTAAAGATGAATTTCCATTGCTAAGTAGAAAGAGTATATTGTTGTTATTACCATTCACAACTACTTATTTGTGCGAACTAGGATTTTCAATCTTGACACAATTAAAAACAAAGAAAAGAAATAGCCTCAATAGTGCACCTGACATGCAGGTAGCCTTATCTTCCTGTGTTCCTGACTGGAATGAACTTATGAACAGGCAGGCACACCCCTCACATTACATCCAATCTCTGTGAAATTTGGCTTTGTACTTAAGCTTTTTTTTTAGTAGATTGTATTTAAAATATTAATAAAATTATATTTGAAAAAAAAGAAAAAAGGAAAAATTACGCTTCTATTTCCTGACTGTGACAAAATAACATAAACTCATATGGATGAAGGAAACACAAAAGAAAAGTTTCTTTCTAAATTTACTCTTTTTAGTTCAGGAATTCCAGACCTAATATCTCAATTCTGGAAAGGATTTTAACATCTGGTCACCAGCCCACCCACTTGGCAAGACTGCACTCTTCCCCTGGGATCACTCAGCTTCTGCTCTTAGATGCCAGCAGCCCCCTGAGAAAGACCATTCCTTTCCTGAATACCTCCATTAGAAAATTCCTTCAGTAATCTGCTGAAATCAGCCTCCCTGAAAGACACATGGAAGAAGTAATGAGTTTCATCTCATAATAGAAGTGAGGTCAGCCTTGCAAACTCTGGGACTGGCACTGATGATATATATTTAAAGTAGATTAACCGTGATATTCAAAAGCAAGTTCACAAATAAGGGGGCAAGATGGTGGAGGAGAAGGTGGCTGAGTTAGCATTGGATCCCAGAAGTTCAGCTAGATAGTTATCAAAACATTATAAAAGTCTGCAAACTCAACAGGAGAGAGAAGAGAGGAATAACAATTCTAGGAGCAGAAAATTGACCACATTCTGGGAGATAGAACGTGTGGAAAAAGTAAATCCAAAGCAACAGGAAGAGAGACCATGGGGGCAGGGGCCGGCTCCTGGCAGCCACAGAGCAGCGGAGAACAAAATCAGAACTTTTAGAAGTCTGCTCCACTGAGGGACATTGTTCCAGAGGCTAAGTGAGGGGTTTAGCCCTTGTGGGAACAGTGTGGTTTCAGGAACGTGGGGTCACAGAAGGACTGGGGCGTCTGAGTGTGACAGAGATCCCAGGTATTGGGGTGGAGAAGCTGGAGACAGAGAAGAAGCTGCACAGTGTGCTATCAGCTCCTTGGGCTTACCTTACACTGTGATCTGAGGCACAGCTGGGCCACTGCTCTTGAGCAGGGACCCACAAGAGGCAGCTCTGGAGAGACACCCTCTTTCCTCCTCCAGGAGGAGTGGTGCAGAAGCACACAGCAGGAATCTGCTGGGTTTGGAGACTCCAAACAGGGCCGTATGCCAGAGATAGAAACGCTCCATCACATGATCTCTCTGATATGAAGAATCTGAGAGGCAGGGTGGGAGTTGGGGGGGTGGGGGAGAGAAATAAAACAAGATGGGAAGGGAAAAGAAACAAACCATACAAGACTCCTAAACTCATAAAATGAACAAAGGGTGGCTAGGAGAAGGGGAGAGGGATAGGGATAGGGTGGCTGGGTTATGGACATTGACAGGGTATGTGCTATGGTATGTGTAAGCCTGACGATTCAGACAGGTACCCTGGGGCAAATAATACATTATATGTTAATTAAAAAATTTTAAAAAATAAAAGGAAAGAAAAAAGAAAAAAAAAAAAGAAAAAAAAGGAAACGCTCCATCACAGGCTGGCTGAGCTCAGAGTGCAGGCCACAGACCAGGGAGAGGGGAATGATTGACTGTTTTCCTCTGAGGTTGCACTGAGGAGTGGGGCCCCAAGCACTCGGATCCTCTGGGCCAGAGACTGGAAGGCCGTTACTTTCATTCTCGGCCTCCAGGGCGGTATGGAAAGGATTCAGGGAACAAAAACCCCGAGGGTGAACCCGAGCAATTGCTCAGCCCATCCCTTGGCAGGGGCAGTACAATTCCACCTCAGGCAAAGATATTTGAGAGTCACGGCAATGGGCCCCTCCCCCAGATTATCAACGAGAATATCCAGCCAAGACCAAGTTCATCAATCAGTGAAAACTGTGGAACTCAAGAGTACTTTTCACTCTCAGTCATCTATTCTTATCTTGATTAAATGACAAGGCGGAAAAACTCACCACAAAAAAAAAAAAGAGCAAGAGGCAGTATCGATGGCTAGAGACCTAGTCAATACAGACATTAGTAATATGTCAGAAATAGAGTTGAAAATGACAGTTATCAAGATGCTAGCTGGGCTTGAAAAAAGCATGGAAGATATTAGAGAATCCCTTTCTGGAGAGATAAAATCCCTTTCTGGAGAAATAAAAGAACTAAAATCTAACCAAGTTGAAGTTTAAAAAAACTATTAATAAGGTACAATAAAAAATGGAGGCTCTTACTGCTAGGATAAATAAGGCAGAAGAGAAAATCAGTGATATAGAAGACAAAATGACAGTGAATAAAGAAGCTGAGAAAAGGAAAGACTAACTACTGGACCATAAGGGGACAATTCAAGAGATAAGTGACACCATAAAATGTAACAATATTAAAATAATTGGGATCCCATAAGAAGAAGAAAGAGAGAGGGGCAGAAGGTATATTGGAGCAAATTATGGTAGAGAATTTGCCTAATCTGGCAAAGGGAACAAGCATCAAACTCTAGGAGGCAAAGAGAAGCCCCCTCAAAATCAATAAAAATGGGTCTACACACCCTCATATAATACTAAAACATACAAGTGAGGAACAGAAAATCCTGAGAGCAGCTCAGGAAAAGAAGCCTGTAACATAAAAAGGCAGAAATGTTAGACTGGCAGCAGACCTATCCACAGAGACCTGGCAGGCCAAAAAGGACTGGCATGATATCTTCAGAGCACTAAATGAGAAAAATATGCAGCCAAGAATACTATATCCAGCTAGGCTGTCACTGAAAATAGAGGGAGAGATAAAAAGCTTCCAGGACAAACAAAATTGAAAGAATTTGCAAACACCAAACCAGCCCTACAGGAAATATTGAAAGGGGTCCTCTAAGCAAAGAGAGGGCTTAAAAGGAACATAGACCAGAAAGGAACAGAGACAATATACAGTTAACAGTCACCATACAAGCAATAAAATGGCACTAAATTCATATCTGTCAATAGTTACCCTGAATGTAAATGGGCTAAATGCCCCAATCAAAAGACACAGAGTTTCAGAATGGATTAAAAAAAATAAGACCCATTGATATGCTGTCTACAAGAAACTCATCTTAAATCCAAAGACACCTCCAGATTGAAAGTGAGGGGGTGGAAAACAATTTACCATGCTAATGGACATCAAAAGAAAGCTGGGGTGCCAATCCTTATATCAAATAAATTAGATTTTAAGCCAAAGACTATAATAAGAGATGAGAAAGGACACTATATCACCCTTAAAGGGACCGTCCAACAAGAAGATCTAACAGTTGTAAATATCTATGCCCCTAACATGGGAGCAGCCAGTTATATAAATCAATTAATAACAAAGTCAAAGAAACACATCAACAACAATGCCTTAATAGTAGGGGACTTTAACACCCCCCTTACCAAAATGGACAGATCATCTAAGCAAAGATCAACAAGGAAATAAAGCTTCTAAATGACACACTGGACCAGATGCACATCACAGATATATTCAGAACATTCCATCCCAAAGCAACGGAACACACATTCTTCTCAAGCGCACATGGAACATTCTCCAGAATAGATCACATCCTGGGACACAAATCAGGTCTCAATTGGTACCAAAAGACTGGGATCATTCCCTGAATATTTTCAGACCACAATGCCATGAAACTAAAACTCAATCACAAGAGGAAAGTTGGAAAGAACTCAAATACATGGAGGCTAAAGAGCTTCCTACTAAAGAATGAATGGGTTAACCAGGAAATTAAGGTAGAATTTAAAAAATTCATGGAAACAAATGAAAATGAAAACACAACTGTTCTAAATCTTCGGGACACAGCAAAGGCAGTCCTGAGAGGAAAGTATATAGCAATACAAGCCTTTCTCAAGTAACAAGAAAGATCTCAAATACAAAACCTAACCCTACACCTAAAGGAGCTGGAGAAAGAACAGCAAAGAAAGCCCAAACCCAGCAGAAGAAGAGAAATAACAAAGATCCGAGCAGAAATCAATGAAATAGAAATCAAAAG
>CM053606.1:100104957-100144244 GCA_028646535.1 Procyon lotor | reverse complement strand
GGGACACAGCAAAGGCAGTCCTGAGAGGAAAGTATATAGCAATACAAGCCTTTCTCAAGTAACAAGAAAGATCTCAAATACAAAACCTAACCCTACACCTAAAGGAGCTGGAGAAAGAACAGCAAAGAAAGCCCAAACCCAGCAGAAGAAGAGAAATAACAAAGATCCGAGCAGAAATCAATGAAATAGAAATCAAAAGAACAGTTGAAAAAATCAACAAATCTAGGAGCTGGTTCTTTGAAAGAATTAATAAAATTGAGAAACCTCTGGCCAGACTTATCAAAAAAGAAAAGAGAAAGGACCCAAATTAATAAAATCATGAATGAAAGAGGAGAAATCACAACTAACACCAAGAAATACAAACAATTATAAGAACATATTATGAGCAACTATACGCCAGCAAAGTAGACAATCTGGAAGAAATGAATGCATTCCTAGAGACACACAAACTACCAAGACTGAACCAGGAAGAAATAGAAAACCTGGAGAGACCCATAACCAGTAAGGAGATTGAAGCAGTCATCAAAAATCTCCCAATAAACGAGAGCCCAGGGCCAGATGGCTTCCCAGGGGAATTCTACCAAACATTTAAAGAAGAATTAATACCTATTCTTCAGAAATTGTCCCAAAAAATAGAAATGGGAGGGAAACTTCCAAACTCATTTTATGAGGCCAGCATTACCTTGCTCCCAAAACCAGACAAAGACCCCATCAAAAAGGAGAATTACAGACCAATATCCTGGATGAACACGGATGTAAAAATTCTCACCAAAATACTAGCCAATAGGATCCAACAGTATATTAAAAGAATTATCCACCACAACCAAGTGGGATTTATTTTTGGGCTGCAAGTTTGGTTCAACATCTGCAAATCAATCAATGTGACACAATACATTAATAAAAGAAAGAACAAGAATCGTATGATACTCTCAATTGTTGCTGAAAAAGCATTTTACAAAGTACCACATCCCTTCTTGATCAAAACTCTTCACAGTGTAGGCATAGAGGGTACATTCCTCAACATCATCATGGCCATCTGTGAAAAACCCACAGCAAATATCATTCTCAATGGGGAAAAGCTCTCAGCATTTCTCCTGAGATCAGGAACACGGCAGGGATGCCCATTATCTCCACTGCTATTCAACCTAGTACTAGAAGTCCTAGCCTCAGCAATCAGATAACAAAAAGAAAAAAAAGGCATCCAAACTGGCAAAGAAGAAGTCAAACTCTCCCTCTTTGCAGATGATATGATACTTTATGTGGAAAATCCAAAAGACTCCACTCCAAGACTGCTAGAACTCATCCAGGAATTCAGTCAAGTGTCAGGATATAAAATTAATGCACAGAAATCAGTTGCATTTCTATATACCAACAGTAAAACAGAAGAAAGAGAAATTAAGAAGTCAATCCCATTTACAATTGCACCCAAAACCATAAGATACCTAGGAATAAACCTAACCAAAGAGGCAAAGAATCTATACTCAGAAAACTACAAAGTGCTCATGAAAGAAATTGAGGAAGACACAAAGAAATGGAAAAATGTTCCATGCTCATGGATTGGAAGAACAAATATTGTGAAAATGTCTATTCTACCTAAATCTTTCTACACATTTAATGCTATCCCTATCAAAATACCATCAATTTATTTCAAAGAAATGAAACAAAGAATCCTAAAATTTATATGGAACCAGAAAAGTCCACGAAGAGTCAGAGGAATGTTGAAAAAGAAACCAAAGTCAGTGCCATCACAATTCCAGATTTCAAGCTCCATTACAAAGCTTTAATCATCAAGACAGTGTGGTACTGGCACAAAACAGACACATAGATCAGTGGAACAGAATAGAGCCCAGAAATGGACCCCCAAGTCTATGGTCAACTAATCTTTGACAAGGCAGGAAAGAATATCCAATGGAAAAAAGACAGTCTCTTCAACTAATGGTGTTGGGAAAACTGGACAGCCACATGCAGAAGAATGAAACTGGACCATTTCCTTACACTGCACACAAAAATAGACTCAAAATGGATCAAAGACCTCAATGTGAGATAGGACTCCATTAAAATCCTGGAGGAGAACACAGGCAGCAACCTCTTCAACCTCAGCTGCAGCAACTTCTTCCTAGAAATATCTTCAAAGGCAAGGGAAGCAAGGGCAAAAATGAACTATTGGGACTTCATCAAGATCAAAAGCTTTTTCCCCGCAAAGGAAACAGTCAACAAAACCAAAAGACAGCTGACAGAATGGGAGAAGATATTCGCAAATGATATATCAGATAAAGGGCTAGTATCCAAAATCTATAAAGAACTTCTCAAACTCAACACCCACAGAACAAATAATCCGATCAAAAAATGGGCAGAAGATAGGAACAGACATTTCTGCAAAGAGGACATCCAAATAGCCAAGAGACACATGAAAAAGTGCTCAACATCACTTTGCCTCAGAGAAATACAAATCAAAATCCCAGTAAGATACCAACTCACACCAGTCAGAAAAACTGAATTTAGCAAGACAGGAAACGACAGATATTGGCGAGGATGCAGAGAAAGGGGGACCCTCCTACACTGCTGGTGGGAATGCAAGCTGGTACGGCCACTCTGAAGAACAGTATGGAGGTTCCTCAAAAAGTTGAAAATAGAGCTACCCTCTGACTCGGCAATCGCACTGGGTATTTACTCTAAAGATACAAATGTAGTGATCCTAAGGGGCAAATGTACCTGAATGTTTATAGCAGCAATGTCCACAATAGCCAAACTATGGAAAGAACCTTGATGTCCATCAATAGATGAATGGATAAAGAAGAAGTGGTATATATATACAATGGAATACTATGCAGCCATCAAGAGAAATGAAATCTTGCCATTTGCAAGGACGTGGATAGAACTAGAGGGTATTATGCTAAGTGAAATAAGTCAGTCAGAGAAAGACAATTATCACATGATCTCTCTGATAGGAAGAATTTGAAAGGTAGGGAGGTGGGTTTGGAAATGATCCAAAATGGGATCAGGAAAGAGACAAACCATAAGAGACTCCTAAACTCAAAAACAAACTGAGGGTGGCTGGGAGATGGGGGTGGGTTAGGGATAGGGTGGCTGGTTTATGGACAATGGGGAGGGTATGTGGTATAGTAAGTGCTGTGAAATGTGTAAGCCTGATGATTCACAGACGTGTACCCTGAGGCAAATAATACATTATATGTTAATCTAAGAAAATTATAAAAATAATTTAAAAAATTAAAAAATAAAATAAAAAAACAAAAGCAAGTTCACATTCAAAAATTATCATTCTGATTTCCTTTTGTTGTTGTTGTTGTTGTTGTTGTTTTTCAGAGTTCAAACAGATTGCAAACATTCAGGCCAACCCACCCAGTGATGCCTTACTTGATATTTAATTTCTTTTGAAGCTTAAACTCCAACAGTTGCTCTGAAGATTCTGACCTAGAAGCCCACTCCAAGCGTTGCTTCTGATCAAAGCATGACTGGGAAAATCAAGGAAGGAGCCCTCAGTGCTGAACTGAGATGGGAAGTCTACAGTGGAGTGAACCAGCACACCAGAGAAAATAGTCACAATTAGATGAACTATAAATCAAGTGCCAGCACACACATTCACATTCAGGCAACCACATACACAAAGGCACTCTGTTCCATGCTTTACATGTGCTATTTCATTTAATCCTCTCAAAAACTCCATGCGGTAGGTACTATAGGAACCCTAGTCTACACATGGAAAAACTAAAGTAGAGATAGGTTTGGGATTTACCAAAGGTCACACACTTAGTAAAGTAGTGAACAATAATACAAGGTTAGAAGTGAGGGTCTTGACCACTGCAATATCCTGCCTGGCAGTGGAAAGGACGTGAACGAGGAGTCAAGAACTGACCCTAAATTCTAGTCTAGGTGTTGCTAATTGCTCTCTGGTTGCATTGGGCAAAATCACTTGATTTGTCTCTTCATGCCTCTTCTACCTCTTCCTCTCTCTCCCTCCTCTTCAATTCTATCCCTTTCCTCTCTCCCCCCTCCTCCTTCTCTCTCTTTTTCTCTGAAACAATAAAATTGTACTGGATTATACATTTGGTCCAATATTCCCTGCATGTTTTGTAAATCTCTACTATGAATAGTCAAGTACAAGCAGTATGTATGGAGCAGGTGTCTCTAAGAATATTCTTAGAAGTTCTCTTTTTCACAATGAAAATTACTCATATAAACTGAACTCAAAGCAGTTTGCTATTCTCATGGAAAGAGGAATATAAAACTGTAAGAACTCATGCCATCTTTGACTTTCCCAGACTTGTGATTCAATGATTTTCCAAATATGAGACCGAAAATGATGAGCAAATTGACTGGAAACAATATGCTCATGTTATTCTGGAAAGTAAATGTTTTAAATTAACCTTAAATAAGTTCTGCTACTGACATTACTGGTTTTCAGTTCCTATTGCATAGTTCCTTCTTGTCACTGAATGGCTGTCACTTGTCACTGCCAGTGGCTGTCACTGAATATTTTTGCCCATTTTTTTTTGTTTGTTTATTTTTGTTTTGTTGCACAAGAAAGAAGTGTCCATCATGCCAAATGAGCACCACCTGATTGGGAGCTATTGAGAAATGGTTGAGCTTTCCATTTCTCTTTCATATCTAATAACCACCATTATCATTTAATACCTATAGAGATGAGCCTTAAAATAAACATCCTTCCAGATTTCTCCATGGACTATAATTATATTTCAAAATGAAAAATCACATTTTCATTTTGAAATAAAATTGCCTTTTCTAAAATGTGAATGAATGATCAAAATACAGCTGTTTCTAAAAGCTCATGAGCATCTTTTTATACTTTTCTGTAGTGGCACTTTTTTTCCATCTAACACAATTTTCAGAGATTTTAGTGTCTTAAATCACCTCTCATTGACACAGACATAATTCATCTGATGTATTTACTAGTGGAAAAGGCAAACTCCTTTCATAAAGTTTGCTTGCAACAAAATACTGCTGCTAACAGTGTATCAAAAAAATGCAGGCATAACTAAATGCATAGAAATAAATTTCCAATTGTCCTTAAAAGCAAAGGCACTAAAAAAATTATTTGTAAGTGTTGAGTGAGAATGGACAGTGGGGGTAGAATTATGTCTATCTAGCAAATGCAGAGGATCAAAAGAGGTAATTCTGAACTCTTTAAACACCGCTTTCACATTGTCATTGAAGCCTTTCCAAACTGTTTAATTATGTACAGTGCTGCGCAAAGGATCAAGCTAGGAATTACATACAGCTGCTAGAACATGATAGGTAGGCATAGCTGGTCACAAAGAGACCAGGAAGACACTCTTGTCTCTTCAAAATAATATTCTTCCGAAAACACTGAGGCAACTATTGCTTCTACAATACACTATATATGTGATTCAATATTTATGGAATGAATGATCGATAAAAAGTCAAAAACTTTCCTCATTATCAAATGGAGTAAAAATTAGAATCCTATAAAGTTGTTTTGAGATTCAAATGAGATACTAGATGCTGTTAAAATATTTTGTAAATTATAACATGCCTCAGCAAATGTATGGTAAAGCGTTAAAATACTAGATCATGCAAAACTTTTAAAGTTCACATTGCATATGAAGTGATTCACCAAAACTTCAAGGTAGTATTTTTAATAAATAAAAGTCAAGCTGGCGAACCAACTGAAGATCCATTTACAGCTCCCACATCAAGCAGAAAGAGAGAGAGAGAGAGAGAGGTTTGTGTGTATGTGTGTATACATACATTTACATATATGTATATATACATATACATACATACATACATATATATATATATATATATATATATATATTAGTTTTGGTGACAAAAACATGAAATCTATTGGATCTTAATAAGTACAATAAATATAACCATAAAATCCATTAGAAAATATAAAATATCAGGTTTTGAGAACTTGGTCCCAGAGGTAAAATACTATACTCCATTTCTCCTTCAACGAATGTTTATTATTCTTGCTTGTATTAAATGTTCTTAAAGGCAAAATTCTTCCACGAATGCTCACCCATCTTCCTACTCTTCCCGAACTAACAACCTCACACCTCACGTATGAATAAGCCTATGTCAAAAGTTTCTCTATAAAAAACAGTACAATCTGAACAATGATGCATGTGTTTAGTCTAATCAAGCCCAAAAAGTGAAGCTCTTAATATTTTTGTATTAAAATATGAGTGTAACTTGTAAAGTGCACCCAGAGACACTCTTTTTTTCTGTAAACCATGGGTAGTTTTTCCCAGGCATACCTGTGATATGAATGGGCGCAGCAGGAGCAGGGGTGATGGAAATTTCATCCCAGCCCCTCAGGGCAGAATCCTTCACTCTTTATGCTTGTGTCCTGCATCTGTCTGAACCTTTCCAGGGACTGGGTTCTCATGGACTCCCCAAGCAACTTACTCAGTTTGTGAAATGATCAAAATTTAAGGACTTTATCTTTCACATTCAATGCAAATTTACTTGAAAAATAAATTTTGTTTTTTTTGTGGATTCATCCAAGTTCACTTTCCAAAGCAATGCAAGCTTAATAATTGTATAAGGCAACTATTCCTTATTTTTAAAGGAACTCATGCCCCTGTGTTCTCAATCTTGAGCTGTGCATCTAACTTCCTCCTACCATCATTATGGAGCATCATTTCGAGAACTGTCTGTAACCCTGAGGGTATCCCCAGATTGCACTCCATTTGGCCAGGGTCCTGCCAACAGTGTGATACCAGAACTGTCCCCACATGGCAGGGTACAAGGTGCAGACAGATGGCCCATGCGACCTGTGCCCTGGCTGTGTCTTTTCTAGATTGCATTGAGTTGTGACATGTTTTGTCAGTGAAGACAATAGAAATCACTGAGCACTGACTAGGGACCAAACTTTGAGTCTTGCCAACATTGCCTTATTTAACTCCTAAAACAATGTTGGGAAGTAGTAAATGTGTTTATTGTTGCTATAACAAATTGTCACAATGTTGTCAGCTTAAGACAACACCATTTTCTTGTCTTACAGTTCCATGGCAGATGTTCTGGGATGGTTCTCAGGTTAAAAACAAGATCTCTTTGAGGCTGTGCTCTTTCCTGGAAGCTCTTGGGGGAGAATCTGTTTCCTTGCTCATGCAAGCTATGGGCAGAATTCAGTTCCTTGCTGCAGTAGGACTAAGGTCCCTTATCCTCGTTGATGTCAGCTGGGGTCACTCCTGACTTATCTAGGCAGCTTGCAATCCTTGGCTAGCAGCTGCCTTCCTCCACTGCCACCCAGCAAGAGCTGGTCAGCTCCCTCTCATGATGCAAATCGCTCCGGGCTATTTTTTCATTCTCACAACTCTCTGATGACTCTTCCTCCTTTCTCTTTCAATTTTAAAAGTCCATGTGATTACACTGAAACCATCCAGATAATCTAGAATAACCATCCTATTTTAAGGTCAACTGATTATTGGTAGCCTTAATTCCATCTGCAACCTTAATTCCCTTCACAGAGTAGTATAACATATTTACAGGCTTAACACCAGGAAGTGAAGATCAGGGGTTAAAGCTCCTGCCTAAGACAAATAGGTGTTACTGTCTCAGTATCACAAAGAGAGTTGAGGCAGCAAGAGCAGTAGCTGGGAAGAAAATCTAGAAATATCCTTCTTGGATCTGGATTTCAATGAAACATGTAATGAAGCCCTGGTTAAAGGACCAAAACTAATGAAATCTGGAGACCTAAAATTGTAAATAATCTTATTATAATGATATAAATTTTGGATTCAGTCTATTAGTTTGTTTGATTATGGCAGAATAGAGGGGAACCCAGCTGGGCTTACTGATGGCAGCTGATAAGACTATAATGTTGGTCACAGAACATGGGATCCCTCTGCTACCCGCTGAGGCAAAACACAGAATAGAACCTTCTCTCTTTGCCTGAGTTGACATTGCTGTACCTGTTGGGACCTGCAGATGAATAGTTAGTCACTTCCCTGACCAGAGAAAGTGGAGCCCAGCAATAACAGGATCTAATAAATACTAGTACAAGACCCCATTTCCCTTCTCTTCCGAGAGCATACCTGGTCACAAAGGACACATTTAGTATTGCTCCTCTTACATAAGGTATCTAAAGTAGTCTAACTCATAAAAATAGAAAGTAGGATGATGGTAGCCAGGAACTAGAGGAAGAGGAAGAGATGGGGAGTTTTTGTCCAATGCGAAAAGAATTTCAGTTTTGCAAAACAAAAGTGTTCTGGAGATTGGTTGCACAACAGTGTAAATATAATTAACACTACTGAACCGTACACTTAAAAATAGTTACGATGGGCAAATTTGATGTTACATATTTTTGCCATAATAAAAAAATATGAAATGCTCAGTCTCTTAATTATGTAAATTTAGTTTGCTTCCTCAGATTTCACTGAAATTGCCTGAAAAGAATGACAGCTGGTGCATTCAGCAAATCTCATATTCTCCATTATGAAGTTCAAGAATATAAACTCCTCATGAATATTTCCCTGAATACCATATGCATTACTGGGAACGTACTAGGTGCCCCATAAGAATCTGTTCAATAAAGGAGAGAAAAAACAAACCACTAAATGACCAGCTTAAGAAAAAAAATAAAATCTACCTAAAGCAAGAGAAAGAAGGCATGTCCATAATGTACATGGACTGGAACAGATTTACCTATGAGGAGTTAAAGGTCACCCTTAGTTTTCAGGTCTGAGTGGCTTTAGAACAGTGATATTCTTAGCAGCAATAGTGAGGAGAACTAGTCTAGAAGCCAGAATACCCAGCAATTTTCTCCTTTCTCAAAGTAATATTCTCACCCTCAATTCAAAGACTGAATATAGAAGATCTCATGCAATTTAGATGTTCTGTTAACAGGGTCTATTTAACTCTTAGTTGACCAATTGTCTCTGCTTTTTCTGAACATGACTTAGTATTTGGGTAGAAGCTTGATAAAGCACCAGAAACTCAGAACTTAAATGTCTCTTTTCTGGCTAGATCTTTTATAGTAATTTACACCTCTTTTGTTTTCACTTGTATCTGAAATACCTCCTCACCTTATTGTACTTTCCATGAATATGAGGTTGGCATTACACATTTGACTCATTAAAAGCAGTAATGCATTCCGAGGACTGGTCTGTGCACTTGACCCAGAGACACTTACAGAGACTTCACACACGTGGGTGACTGAACCTACATTTTCATGCCACAGCACAGCCACCCTCACAGCACAGTGAGTGTGCAACACCTAGTCCCCTGGTGACCCTAGACAATCAATGGTTGTGTACAGTGTTTAGCGAAAGTGATGACAAGTTCACCCTAAGGAGTAACAGAATGGGAGCAATTCAACTTTTCACCTCAGGGGGAATAAAAACAGGTTCTTCTCCCTTTAGAAAGAACTGAGAATTCTGTGTTCACCAGATCGCCTCCTACTTTGCGTGTGTATGCATGTGTGAGATGGAGGGGAAGCCTGAATTGCACACTGCTGTCATCTATACAGTGGGTCCTCAAACTTTAAACATTACTCATCAGATAACCCAGGGCCAGTCCTTACGTCTGCATTTCAAGATGCCTCTTTTTACCTCCTACAGATTTCTGAACCACTTGAGATACTGGAGTTACAGAGGTGGCAACATGTCAGCCTCATTCCCAATGAAGTTGTCACTGGAGACTGTGGCTTTTCTATGTGAGCAGAGTCAGCTTTCAAATACCACATCTCCGAGCTAGGCTGATTCCCCAGGGGGTAGCCCTGGCACCCCAGGAGTGGGATCTGAACACCCTGCTCCACAGGGGGTCTGGGTAGAGGGAGAGAGAGGAAGTAGGTGGGGCTAAGACACTAGCTGTCCGTTCCCACCTTGCTCTGGGAAAGAATGAGGGGGAGGGCAGGAGGCAAACAGGGGTTAGGAAAATCCTCCCTCCAGAGACCAGAGGAGCGTGAAAAAACGGTTTCCCTCCAACGCTGCACTTGCCAGATAAAAGGAATTTCCTGGGAAATGAATGAACCATCAACCAGGCCAAAGGAAATGTGTCAGGAGCCTTTAAATAAAACAAAAAGAAGAGGGGTACAGAAAGGGGGGAGAGAAAAAGGGAAGAAGGAAGGAGGGAGAGAGAGTTTTTATGATTGACGTGTACACATATACATTCAGTTGTGGATACTGTATATGCTGTATATATTATATTAAAAGTGACCAAGTTTTTCCCCAGTAGTGGAGTGGGTATTGTCCAGAGCCAGCACAGATCTGAGCAGGCACAAGTTTACTTGCCCACCTTTCAGAAAACAGGCAGAGAAACACCAGGTATTTGAAACTGTGTTCTTTATGCATGTAATTGTTTACTTGTTTGTTTAGTCCCCATCAGTAGATTAAAGCTTAGTGCAAGGACTCTGTCTTTCTCTCTGCTCAGTCACCAGTACCTAAAACAGTGCCTGATAGATAAAAGATGCTCAGCAAATATTTCTTGAAAAAAAAAATACTGGGGCACCTGGGTGGCTCAGTCAGTTAAGCATCTGCCTTCAGCTCAGGTCATGATCCTGGGGTCCTGGGATCGAGTGCCACTTTGGGATCCCTGCTCCATGGGGAGTCTCCTTCTCCCTCTGCCCTTCCCCCTTCTTGTGCTCTCTCACTTGTTCTCACTTGCTCTCTCTCAAATAAATAAGTAAAATTTGAAAAAAAGAGAGAAAAGAAAAAACAAATACTAAGGCAATAGTCACAAATCAAGGCAGTTCCTAATTTAAAAACAAAATAAAAACTATGTCATCAATAAATATCTAAGACAACAGTGCTTATTTCCATCAGTCACTTAATTTTGTCAGTTTTATTATCCAAAGTTGACTGATATCACTCTTGAACTTTTATGCCATCTATCGTTTGGGAAATGTGAATCATAGACATTTCTTCCTGATTCTCTTACATTCCATAAAGGGACATGAGGTGTGGGGAACAAAGTCCTCACTTCTGCATTGTTCCCATCTCTCAAAGTCTACGTACCTTTTTCGTAATATCCTTTCTGAAACATTTTGTTAGCCTCCCCTTTGAGGCAAAACTCTGACAACTGAGTCATAGTTAGTGTCTAATGCAGTAGACATTAATTTTATTATGTGCTAATAATGAAGACATTCAACACAGTGCCCAGTACCCAATATTTAAATTTATCTGCTAGGTCACCTTTAGAACTAAATATTTCAAATATTTTTTCTTATAGTCCAATAAAGTATAGGAAAATAAGGAAAAAGAATATAAAAGCAATAAAATTGCAAAAGCAAAAGCATAGTCAATCTTTTTAAAAATGCTGCAATGTCAAATAATTTATTACAAAGCAATGCTGACATTTAAAGAAATAGATAAAAATCCAAAAACTTATTTTGCTGTAATAACTCTAGGATCTCTTGAGTTATTCGTATTTTAAATGTCAAACACATTAAGCAGATTCTTCCAAGGCAGGAACAAAATTCTCTTTTAACCTAGTAAGCACCGTGGTTACACATTTATTATAATTCTGAGCAAATATCAACATTGCTTATTATTCTTTCAGTTTAACTCAAATTTATGACCAAGTCAATAGTCCATTATACTCACAGCATCTTAGTAGGTACAAAAATTATCCATACTTTGCAGACACAAATAAGCAGAGGAAGAATGAGAAGTGCAGAAGGAGGGAAATATCTTTTTTAAACTTGTGTTAGGAAAAAGAACCCACAAGTACTGTTTTTCTAAATAAATAATTCTTAATCTTCATGACATGGCCAAGAACTTAGAAGACAAATAGAATACCAGAAATACATCCCCTCTTTAGTGTACTGCCCTTAACTGCCCTGCACACATTGGCCCTTTGGGAACCTTGGCTGTGCTCTGAGCACACAGGTCATGGTTTGTGTTTCTCCACCTGGTGTTCCTACTCTGCAAGAACTGACCTAAGACCCTGCCACTCTCTCCAGAGAAGATACTTGGGTCTACCCTAGCTCAACAAAGTCAGGAGAGAGAGAGTTTTTAAGATTCAAAGTTCACAGAGCTGTTTTCATCATTGTTCTGCTATTTTTTAATCATCTTATCTTACATAGACTGCTCTTTCTTCCATCTCTTCCATGATATCTTTTCATCTCTAAAATGTTCTGCTGACTTTTGTGCTCACTCCAACACCCATCTATTTTCTTCTTTTCCACTCCTTTCCTTGCCATCATTCTTGGAAATTCAACCTGGACCTAAAAGATTCTTCTAACAAATTGACCCAATAGTCATAGAACCACTTCACTGCCCACAATATTCACTCCATTCTGACTGCCCATTACCACTGAAGTATCGTTGACTCAGTATCATTTAAACAGTTGCAACCACAGCTGTGTATCTCACCTCCACTCCTACTTCATGAACTTAATTTTATATTTCTTGAAAGCTCTTGATCACTGCTCTTAATCAACCCATAAGCCCTCTTCAGGCACCTCTGCCTTTTCTCAGCCTGGACCCCAAAGTTGCTTTCCTAACAGCCCTAGATAATATATTTCCCTTGTTCTACTAAGTGCATTTTGGCAGTCCCTCTTCAACACAGACACCTTTTGCTTCTTGATTCTGAATCGCAGACAGTAGCTAGAGTAGCTAAGGAGATAAAATGGCAAATGTGTATTAATCTGTGCATATAAATTCTGTTCTCCAACTTCTGCTGTATTCTCCCAAGCCCCTGAAACTCACTACAATTTGTCATCCTTCTTTCTAGCTTTCTCCATGTGTTCCTCTCTTTCATACTATTGATTGTTATTTGCATGTTCCTTAAATGCTCACTGCACCTGAGTGTCAGTTTCATAAGTCCAACTCCCCCACCTCTTCATATTGGGTGGACAACTATTGTCAACCTACACATACCTTTCAGGGTGAAAGAGGTGATGAGGATGAAGGAGTACACTTGTCATGATGAGCACAGGGTGAGCTGTGGAAGTGTTGAATCACTATATCACACACCTGAAGCTAAGATAATACTATATGTTAACTAATTGAAATTAAAATAAAAATTAAATTAAAAAAAGGTACTAATACCTTTGTTTTCCACTTTTGTGGAAGAAGGAGACTATCATTCCTTGAAGGAAAGCCCCAGACCTCACCACCTCACTCCCAAGACTATTATAATGACATCCTTACCGTCCTTAGATCCTCTGATTTCTCCATTCTCCTATCTGTCCCACCCATTGCCAAGAGGTTCAACTTCCTAAAGAACATTTTCAGCAAGTCACTTCTTTGCTCAGAACATTTTTGTGGGTTCCTTATTTTCAAACAAGTCTTGTATCTAAGGCCTTTGTGGATTTGTCTTTGTAAGCCCTACAAGGTCCTACATAGTCACCTGTCAATCTGGACACTAATTAGAGACTAATGCATTGAGTCAGTGAATTCCCATGCACTTCAATTATGAGGTTTGGCAGCTTATTAAATTAACTGGTAGCTTTTGTCCTATTTATTATATTTTCAGTGTGGAAGATGAAACAGTTATAAAGATCACACAACTGCAGTTATTGTTAGGTGTAAATAACTACCATAGTTTAATCTCTACTATATGCTGAATATTTTATTATATACTTTATATGCATTATCATTTAACCTCCAAACTGTCCTAATAGATGGATGGCATTATTCCTATTTTATTTTTTAAACTTTTTTTTTTTAAGATTTTATTTATTTGACAGAGAGAGACACAGTAAAAGAGGGAACACAAGCAGGGGCAAGGAAGAGCAAAAAGTAGGCTTCCCACCGATCAAGGAGCCTGATGTGGGGCTCGATCCCAGGAACCTGGGATCATGACCTGACCCAAAGGCAGATACTTAACCAACTGAGCCACCCAGGCACCCCTTTAAACATTTTTTTAAGATTTGCATTATTCTTATTTTAAAGATAAAGAAACTTTCAGGATGGCTAAGACACTTGCACAAGGTAATATATATGTGTGGAGCTAGAGTTCACATTTCATAGATGTCTGACACCAAACTTCTCTAAATACTGTTTTTTCACCAGAAAAATCTTGGGAACTCCCTTTTGTCTATAAAGAAAAAATGTCATTGGAGCTCCTGGGTGGTTCAATCAGTTAAGCATTGGACCCTTGATCTACGCTCAAGTCAAGATCTCAAGGTCTTGAGAGGGAGCCCGCATTGCACAGGCTCTGTGCTCAGCAGGGAGTCTGCATGAGAGTCTTTCCCTCTGCCCCTCCTTCCACTCATGTGCATGTGACATGCTCTTTTTCTCTCTCTCAAATAAATAAATATTTTTAAAAAAGAAAAAAAGTCACACACACACACAAACACACACATTTTAAAAAGTCTCTGGTCTTAAATTACTAGATTCTCGATTCTAGAAAGGAAAGTTTAATCAAGAGCAGAAGGTGCCATTTTTAATGTTCTCCACTTGGTGTCATCCTCAAGATAAAATGGTCTCTCTCTTTTTTTTAAGAAGTTCCTTATTTTTTTTTAAAGATTTTATTTATTTATTTGATAGAGTGAGAGACCACAAGTAAGCAGAGAGGCAGGCAGAGAGAGAGGGAAGTAGGCTCCCTGCTGAGCAGAGAGCCCAGTGTGGGGCCTCAATCCGAGGACCCTGAGATCATGACCTGAACCGAAGGCAGAGGCTTTAACCCACTGAGCCATCCAGGCACCCCAAAATGGTCTCTCTTGACATTCATCTGCTCTTTTCCTTGAGAAGTGAGTTAAGGGAAAAGGGAAGAAACACATCCTCTCAGTACTCTGCAGTGTGATAGCACAAGAAACCCGATGACAATTGTGTGACAGTCACTGGGCATGCAGAAAGTGCCCTAGCACCTCCATACTACGTTACCATGTGCAACTTTGACTACATCCTGGATAAGCTGACTGCAAGAGAGAGCTCATTCTCTTCTTCATTTGCCGTCCATCTGCCAAGCTAAGTGGTTCAAAGGAATTCCCCCACATCCTGTAGGATGCGTTGTCAACACTCCTCATCCTGGACAAAATACAAAGGCTAATAAGTACCAGATTGTTATCACAGAAATATAGAACTACCAGCTCCTTTTCAGTTTAACTGCTTGAGCATTTCACTTTCAGAGACAATAAAGTCAGGAAGTGATGACTGATTCTGAAAGATAAATATTCTTTGAGGGAGACCACCTGGATGAATATAAGGATGAGTTGGATAAGCCTATGCAAATATTTTATTTTTCACCCTAAAATTCAAATTTCAAATTCAAATTAGATTGTAAAGAAATGTGGGTCTAGTGGCTGACTTAAGATACCACACAGAAATTTAATACCCATAAATATGCAGTTAAATAGAATTTTACCTAATTTTCTACAACTACCTCTTCTTAGGGGGCAGTGATTTAAGAATTAAAAATATTAACCAGAATTCTTATTGCTTACATCTTTACTCTTACATAAAATTTTCTCTAAACATCATACATTGAGAAAAAATACCATCTAATTGGAAATGCATGCCTATCAATTCACAATCCATAAGAAGGCAAATAGTTACAGAGTATAAAATCTTTCTCCAAACAATAACTGAGTTTGATCTCCCTTAGATAAGTGTTGATTTTTTTTAACAATTGTATTACCAGGGAGATAATATTTGAAGTGAAAAATGATTACCAGTGAAATTAACAGACCATTTAAGTGTATTTATAATCTGCTAGAGATTTTTGTTTTATTTTCTTTTAAATATTTCCTATATCTTTCAAAAAAATTTTGTAAGCAATATTATGTCCCAAAGGATCACATATGCCACCTCCCACTATGTCATATGATAACAATTTTACTAATAGTATTAATAAGCAATATCTGTTTCAATAACTATTATGCCTAAAGTAACGTAAATAAGAAGATCTCAGCATTCGCCAGCTTTAAAGAGTGCTCTAATTTGGTTAAACTTCAAAAAGCCATTTACATATGTAACTAAAGCAAGTAATAATGTACCCTATTACATTTTCAGTAAATTCATTAACTATTTTTTTAAAAATACTGATTAGATAATTGGCTTTTAATTATGACATCTTAATTCAAATCAATTTAAATTTACCACTAGAAATAAATGACTCATTTGTTGCAACTTACAAATCATATTTTTCTCATTACAGTGCTTTTTTAAATAAAAAGATATCCACTGTTCTTTGAAAGAAAAAATATATGATAAGGATCAAAGGATTTGTGTATATAAAAGAACATTGATTGACATAATTTGTGCTCTCACCAGCTGGTTCATATCCACATCAAGAGGCAGTGATGTTTGTTCCCAAATCTATTTATGCCAGTTATATTAGTTATAATAATTATTTAAATTAGGGGCACCTGGGTGGCTCAGTGGGTTAAAGTCTCTGCCTTCAGCTCAGGTCATAATCTCAAGGTCCTGGGATGGAGCCTCACATTGGGCTCTCTGTTCAGCAGGGAGCCTGCTTCCCCCCACTCCTCTCTGCCTGCCTCTCTGCCTACTTGAGATCTCTTTCTCTCTGTCAAATAAATAAATAAAATCATTAAAATAAAAAATTATGTAAACTAACAAACTATCACACATGAGGTATGACGAAGAAAAGAGAGCTGTTTCTAATGAAACTATATTGAATGCTTTAGAAAGATTAAATAAAGGTAAGATATTTTAAAAAATGTTTAGTTTGGTGTGGCAAGATCATTTTCAAAGTTTGGAGAAAAAAATTATTTTAAAAAAAGCATTCTCTTCCAAATTCATCTTGTTTTCAAAAAAACATAAGTGATTGTTGATCTTTTAAAAAATCAAAACTGGATATCAGGGATCAATTGCATAATAGGGAAACCTAAGCCTCTATAAAAAAGACTTGATATAATGGCCTTGACTATATAATCAAATCTTATAAATAAATGTTCTTTTTATGTATAAAATCAAAATAAGTGTGTAAGATATGTGTGTGTGTACTTCTTTTAATTCTCTGCCTCAGTCTGATTTTTCTGTTAATTGATCAAGTATTCAATCTTATCACACATCTACTGTAGTGTAAACATTGGAAAGCTTATGTTTTCTCAGTGAAGGAAAGGCCAGTGTTGCTTCTGAAGAACAGTGGAAAGAAGAGTTGGGAGTTTTGGAGAAGGTAGAAAAGAGTTGCATATTTAAACACATCAGACTGGGGTTCCTGGGTGGCACAGTCAGTTGAGTGTCTGACTCTTGATTTTAGCTCAGGTCATGATCACAGAGTCCTGAGATTGAGACCCACATTGAGCTCCACACTCAACGCAGAGTCCGCTTCAGATTCTCTCTCTCTCTCTCTCTCTCTCTCCCTGCTCCTCCCACTTGTGCTCTCTCCTTCTCTGGAATAAATAAACAAATCTTAAGAAAATAAATAAACTAAATAAATACCTCAAATTGTAGTAGCAAGGTCCCAATTGAAGCTGGTGAACATTCATATATTGTTAATACCAGCCTGCTTGGAAAGTTTTCTCCAGCAATCCTCTGCTATTTGGATACAGGCAATGGGAATGTGGGTGTCCGAGTTCATTTAAGGTCAGAGTTTAACCAGGTGGGTGGAACAAAAACAGAGGACAGGAACAGAGGTGACACTATTTGCAAGAGAGTGATCTTAGTAACTAATCATAATATACATGCTCAGCAAGAGAGAAGAATAATGAGAGGAGGGCCAGTGGATAGAAAGCTGAAACATTTGGGGTGCCTGGGTGGCTCAGTGGTTTAAAGCCTTTGCCTTCGGCTCAGGTCATGGTCTCAGAGTCCTGGGATCGAGCCCTGCATCAGGCTCCTTGCTCAGCAGGAAGCCTGCTTCCCCCTCTCTCTCACCTATCTCTCTGCCTACCTGTAATCTCTCTCTCTTTGTCAAATAAACAAATAAATCTTTAAAAAAATAATAATAATTTGAAAAAAAGAAAGTTGAGATATTTTAGCAGATTAGGATTTGCAATGAGGTTGAAAAGTGTTGCAAAGGTACTTAAGCATGGGAGCTGAAATAATAGGAAGCCATGATTGGGAGATGTTAATCTGAGATTTCAGAGGTCGTACAGTTTATAGTGATGATATTGTACAAGACATGACTTTGGGACTGTGTAGATGTAGAGAGGTTGTCACAAGGTCATTGGAAATGATGTTGTCTAGGACCTGAGAAACTAAAATGAACGAAGACACCTTCATGCATGGTGAAGTCATTGAAGATGATGGCAAAGGTTTGGGTGGAAAAAGAAGGTTGCTACCTAGGGACTGAAGTGTTGAATGGAATGAACAGTATTTTCGTTGTTACAAAGCTGAGGAAGCTTATCAAAGTGAATGACTATGAGCTTCAAAGAAGCTATATGGTATGGCTTTTATTTTATTTTATTTATTTTATTTTATTTATTTTATTTTCCTAAAGGAGAGAGGTAATGGTCTGGAAATGACAGTCTTTGTGGGGAGGGGAGCAAGGGCAACACCTAAGGCAACTGGGATATGAGAAAAGAAAATCAGCCTTTTTTGAGAAGGTTTCAGGGGAAATGTTTCCAGAAAAAAGCTGGCTTGCAGGCAAAGAGTTATGATAAGGTTCCCAGAAGATGAAGAAGATGCTGAAGCTGTTACAGAAGAAAGGACATTTACTGTTTGAAGAGTGAGATCTAATTGTTCAAGATCAGAGTGCTAGTAAGTGGCTCTGCCAGAATTCAAACCCGAGTGTGTCTGACCCCTAAACTGGGCCACACTGCTTATGGGAGGGAGAAAACTCACCCAAATTTGTGAATTGGGTGTGGGATGCCGGCAAAAACATTTTCAAAATTCTTTCCTTCATCTCTTTAATTCCCGAAGATTTCCAGAACATTCGGAATATTTCATTGACATATGTATGTAGCTGAAAACAGAAGAGGGAATAGTTATGCAATCCCCTAAAATACAGACTTTAGAAGCTTCCCTTAGCCTCAGAAATACGATGTGAACATAACAACTCAGGTGAGCCTTTGGAGCTGGCAGAGACACTAAATCAATGAGACAATAGTTCCTTTAGAGCTTATGAAGCAATTTTTATAAACTGCTGTTGCACTCAATGCTTCCCACAAGAAACTATTCAGAATGAAAATGACAACGGGAAGATCAAATTCTTAAAGCTGATTCTTCCGGTAGAAAGAGCGTACAAAATATCTTGAAAGCATGTGCATTATGCTTAATGCACCTCATTTAGTATTCATTTTCTTAAATTGTTGCATATAATTGATAAAACATTTTGGGGAAGAGAATATTCTATCCCTAAATCCCTCTAAACAAAACGGTATCATTCAAGTTCTAATATTCTGACCAAATTATCTCTTCACTGTGAGCAATGATATAGTACAAGATCAAAGGAAGTCAAACAGGAATGTTGGCTACATGTATTTAATCCTCTTCAACAAATTTGGGGTGCATGGATGGCTCAGTTGGTTAAGCAACTGCCTTCAGCTCAGGTCACAACCCTGGAGTCCCAGGATCAAGTCTGCATCAGACTCCCCCACTCAGCAGGGAGTCTGCTTCTCCCTCTGACCCTCCCCTGCTCATGCTATCTCTCTTTTTCATTCTCTTTCTCAAATAAATAAATAAAAATCTTTTAAAAAATGAAATAGATATATATATAAATTAAATATATATTAAAAATAAGTATATAAATAAAGAATAAATATATAAATTTTAATATATAAAAAATTAAATATATATGTATCTCTGTCAATTTAAGATTGGAAAATTCCTGTAACATTAAATGATTAGACAATTTTCCAGAGTAACAGGCCACTCCAGCTCTCCTTTTCCCCAAACTACTTAGAAAACAAATGTGTTGTCAATTCTTGCTGCCAAAAGACAATTTGTTTCCCTGTGATCCATAACTTGCTTTTCTCCAACGATCGACATTGTCTTTTTTCTCCAAAGGTAACATCCAAGAAAAGTATTTTTCCCAGCTTTCTGGGTACAGTGGCCACCTACTGTCTAATTTTGAAACTCCACCGCTCCCTAGTACTTAACCAGACAACCGTGGAAGCAAAGAAAGCCACGTGACAATGTGATCCTGGCCACTCTTGATTGGCCCGGGGCTGGACACCTGACTCAAGTCAGACCAATCGAAGTCCTCCAAGGATTTCAGAAGCCCTTGGATGCGTGAAGCCTGGATGCTGTTAGTTTCAGTTTACTGCCTCTGCCTTGCGAGACCAAAGGAATGAAGGGACGTGATCTGTGGGATGAGAAAGTCGAAAAATGCCTACACGAGTGTGCTGTCAGCAGTACTGCTGCTTGGAAAAGCAGAGATAAATACACCCTCGTGTCTTCCTGTGCCCGTGGTTCACAGTATCCGTTTAATTCATGTCCACAGTCCTGTGAGACACCCCAGTATCCCTGTATCTCTATAGGACACTGTTTTCTCCATTTTGCTGAAGCTATTACACCTTGGATTTTTCTCTCCAAACTAAACAAAACTGAAGAAACTGTTGCACTATAAAATGTGCCTGGGAATATATACCTTGTATTGTGGAAAGCATTAAAAGGATGCCTCCATTTTTTTGTATGAACAAGCACTTTGAAATTAGCTACCTCAACTACAGTGCTTTGAGTAATAACGATAATGAGAATGAATGTTTGTCCCGAGGTTAGAAAGTTCTCAGCATTATGCTCTCTGAATTACTGAATTACACTCATCACTGCACTCAGTCTTCACAGAGTCCTTAAAAGAAAACCAAAGCTCAGGGAAGCCAAGTGAGACTGCGGGCGATTCCTCTTCCCAGGTCCATCTTCAAGGAAAGATTTGCCCTAGCTGTTGGGAGTGATGTCATCCCCTTCAGGGCTAGCCTCAAACTGTGGCGAGCTAACTCCCCCAGATCACACCCTCCCGGTATGTAGCCCGCATCCAATGAGTGAAAGATATCAAAGTCCAACATCCATCTGCAAGAACATTTTAGTTCCAGAGTTCCTAGTAGGGTGGCTGAGGCTATGCTTCCTTCTCATCCTTTCCACGGCTGTTATTTCCAGGAGTCTGGCCTAATAAACACCTGAGCACTAATATCTATGTCAGAGGCTGCTTCTTGGGAAACCCGAACTTTGACAATTGGATGGTCCTTGTTCCTCCAGGCATCAAGGGCAGTGCTAGGATTTATGTTGGTCTTCCTGACCCCAGACACGTGCTTTTCTCCTCTGTGCTAGCCACAGTATCTGTGAGTGAACAATGATTGAGAGGCCACTATGTCCTAACTATTCAGTTCACAGTGTTTGCTTTGTCCATAGAAATCCAGTCTTTTCTTCTATGCCAGAGAAGGACCTCTTCAAAATTTATAAAAAATAGAACTGTTCCTACCTTACTAGAAATAGGTAAGATCCAGCATTAGAAAATGAAAGGCATATTCAGTAATAGTTCTCACTGACCACAAAAAGAAAAGAAAAGAAGTTGTGCATTTTCATTATTGCTGCAAAATAACGTATATTTGTCATGTGACATGTCTTAATCTCAATCCTTAATACAATTTGTACCAATCATTTCTCTTAAATAATTGTCTTCTGACCCTAAAACTGGTGGGAGAAAGGGGCGCCTGAGTGGCTTAGCCATTTAAGTGTCAGACACTTGGTTTTGACTCAGGTCATGATCTCAGGGTCCTGGGACCAAGCCCCACATCAGGCTCTCTGCTCAGCAGGGAGCCTGCTTCCTCCTCTCTCTCTGCCTGCCTCTCTGCCTACTAGTGATCTCTCTCTCTGTGTCAAATAAATAAATAAAACCTTAAAAAAAATTCTCTCCTTCTCCCCCTGTTCCTCCCAACCCCCAGCTTGCACAAGCTCAAGCTCTCCTTCACTCTCAAAAAAACAAAACAAAACAAAACAAAACAAAACAAAACTTGTGGGGGAGGGGTGCCTGGGTGGCTCAGTAGTTAAGCATCTGCCTTTGGCTCAGGTCATTATCCCTGGGTCCTAGGTTCCAGCCCTGCATCAGGTTCCCTGCTCAGTGGGGAAATCTGCTTCTCCCTCTCCCTCTGTTGCTCCACCTGCTTGTGCTCTCTCTCTTTCTGTCAAATAAATAAATAAAATCTTTTTAAAAAAAATGGTGGGGGAAAATGCAGGAAGGCAGAATTTCCCACGCATGACCTTGATTCTTCACCTATTGATGAGGAATTTGTATTCAGCTTTTTAGAGGAACTAAACTCATAAACCATCTACACACCTCTTCTTCAATCCTTAGGGATTATTTAGAAATGGTCTTTATGTAAAAAGATTACAGAAAGTCCCCACAAGAATATGACCCTGTTAGAGAAAAAAATAAAATAGTATAAAAGAATTTCAAAAGACTCTTCTAGGTTTTCTCTAGCAAAGTGATGGACATTAAGAAGTTAATGGGTAGGCTGCCTTTAATGGATCCCATTTTTTATTCCCCACTAGACCTGGAGGGAATGGAGACCTGGCAGAAGAACAAAGGTGAGCCAACACCACTGTGTGGAATAGAGCCCTCCCTCCACTGTGGGGGAGGCCAGCCGGACAGACTTTATCCCAATTAGGAGAATGTTTTTCTTCCTTAATATAGATTAGACCATACTGCCCTGAGAAGTACTGCTTGTCCTTAGATGCGTGTGTGTGTGTGTGTGTGTGTGTGTGTGTGTGTGTGTATGTGTGTGTGTGTGTGTGATGTTTGATTGGTTACTTAGGTACTGGATGACGCTAATGGATAAAGAGGCACATCTTCAAAGAAGCCCAAGCTACATGGAAAAACTTAATTGCAACTTTGTCCTGCCTTGGATATGTGTCACTCAAGCCCCCTCCAGGGCATCATGCTGAGTGAGCATCTCCCCACTCACCATCTGCACCATACTGACCCCTGGATGGAAGCTGATCAGAATAACTCAGACATCAAGAAATCCATGCTGGGGTCATTACCTCCCTTGGCTGGCTGAGGGATGGGAAGAAAAGGGGAGAGGGAGCCTATGGAAGGAAGGATAGTGTTTCCCTGAATGTGAGCCACCATATTCAGCTCCTGACCAGGGGATTTAATGAAAACAGGATGGATGGGACAGCAAGGCCATTTCATGGCATGTTTGACTTTCTTATCGTGCTTCTTCTTTGAATTATGAAGACATTGATATAAATATACAGTTTATTAAAATAATAAAATCTTTCTAAGGCCTAAACTCTTTAGTTAGTCATCCCCTTCCAGTATAATTGGCTGTCATGGAGTCTTGGGGGAGTGGGTCAATATGGAAGCTCAAGGAAACAAGAACAAAGACAAGGGCCTCACACCCATCCAGGTTCTGCAGGGCCAGGGGACATCTCAGTAGCTTCTCAAGGTGGCTAATAGGGAGGAGCTCCAGGGGGTGTGGGTGAAAGGAGAGAGTGAGAACGGTAGTAGCCAAGAAACATCTCCACAGAAGGTATGACACATTCTTTCTTTCATAAATGTATTAAATATATTATATTTAGTGTATATTATATATTACATTTAATATATTAAATATATTGAAAACACATGACCTTTTGAGAGTTGGGGTCAGGGGTCTGTGGCTTCTTGCAAACCCTTCTTTGGAAGAACTGGCTGTCTGGGACCCCACCCAACAAATCAAATGTTGAACACCTATTGGATTTTATTTAGTGGCTGGTCCCATGGGTCTTGTGTCCCATTTGTGTCTATAAAAATTTTAATTACTTGATGACATTTGAAAATTGGGAAGTTTCAATGAAATTCGTATTTCTACTTTTTTTAAATCTAGCAATACCAAGCTTATGTTCTAGAATAACAACACCTTGGCCAGGAGCAAGTAGCTGCTGCTGCAGTTAGAGGGGGAACTCACACTCCACAGTTTCATCTGGTGATCCTGCCTTCACTCAGAGTGGGTCTGGACTCTCTGCTGTGCAAGCCCCCCAGATCCAGGAGAAGTGAAACAAGGCTCGCTGTGCAAACTTTCATTTTTACATTTTGTGTGGTGAGTTGAGGGAAAGAACTTTGCAAAATAACTAATGGAAATGACATCCGGCTTACATAGATTTCAAACACTCTCAAAAAAAAAAAAAAAAGAAAAACCCACATTTTCCACAACTTTGAGTTGCAAAATTGGCAAAAGTGGTGAGTAGTTGGGAAAGCAATTTTCTACACACTGAGGTAGTGTCAGACTCCAAAGACTTTAAGGTGAATATCTTAGAGCATCATCACTCAAGTCACAAATGTTCTGTTTATGAATATGGGGGAAGGAGAAAGCCACGATTTCTAGGTGTTTATCTTCCTACATATTGCTTTTCTGGTTGAGGCACAATATCAGCAAGTTATCACACACACAACCCAGAGCAGACCCATTTAATGTTACCAGACATCTTCCTCAGTACATTTGGACTGTACCTAGTAGCAAATCAAAACAAAATTGTATTGCTCATGTCCCCACTAACTGAAGAATTTAAAATACCCAAATCTATAGCTAATACATATATTTTGGTGACATGTCTGTAGAAAGACTTTAAAGAAGTATCTTCATAGAGTGTTTCCTGACAATTTCTTCAAAAGAGCATCTTTTCTGCCCGCAGAACAGATGTCACATATTATTTGGTTAATATATGAAATACATTGCATTTTAGTTGTGTTGGTCTTTATAATGATATTATTTAGAACTGTTTCCCAACTCTCTTCCCAGTTTGAGTCCTTCTAGGAGTCAGTAGCAAAGAAAGTAGGTAGGTAGAGAATAACCTGCCCTAAATGAGTCATTCTGATTTGTGGAATTCTGTACAATAATAATTAAGATAGATACACCGATATCACTTAGTTCCTAGCCTCTTTGCCACTTTCCTTTATGATTTCAGTCTCATATCCATGAGCTCAGGGAACAAATTCACAAAGAGCTGGTGGAGGAGATGACTCCAAGCTCAAGGGTTAACCTCGCTCCATTTTCACTACCGGTTATATGAATGCTGCTGGCCTAGGACATGATTAGAAGCAAAAGACAGTCAGGTTGACTTCAAAAAGAAGTGATTTGGAAGCATGGTGAGTGGCCACTGGGCAAAACTGCCCACCCACCGTGTCATCCTTCTTCCTCCTCTCACCCCAGGCTGAGCATCCTGCCCTCGACTCCACTTCCTACTATTCTAGAAGAAGAAACAGACTTAGAGACAGAACATCTGAGGAGCTTTGTTTGTTTGTTTGTTTGTGGGGTTGGGTTTTTTCCCATCACAAGATTCAGATCTTGGTGATCTGAATTTATCTGCATTTATTGAAAGGGTTGGAAAAGAATAAAAATGCCCTCTAGCTTAAGAATTTTTGAGTTGTCTGCAAATCGAGTCCTTTCAAGAGGGAAAGAGTCCTTGGTCATTTCTCAATAGCAAAATTTACTCGTTTCTCTTTTGAATGTCTTCTAAAGATGCAATCATACAAAGTCTCCTATATTCCATACATCATGAATTCTTTGTTTCAGCCAACTCTTAATGGAGGGGCAACTAGTACATCATCTCCCTGGACAAAGAGCACTGGAATATTCTGTTCTGTTGATTTATATGTCTTTTTGTATGTTTCCTCATCAATTTCCATAGTAGTCCCAGTTTCTTCCATGTCTCCCAATATCACATTTAAATGCTGGTCATAAGCACATCATCTGCCTTGATGCTCTCTGTTGTTTCTCATTTTCACATAAATTTGCTCAGCTGAGGCTGATGAGATCCAGGGGTTCTTATATAGACTCACTCTCTTTCCACAGTGTTGGTAGTTTGTTGCTGGTCCATGTAGTCCACCATGTTTCAAACCCTGAGCCCTTTTAGAACATCGGTGTTTTATTTTTTTTTTTTTTTTTTTTTTTTTTTTTTTTTTTTTTTTTTTTTTTTTTTTTTTTTTTTTTTTTTTTTTTTTTTTTTTTTTTTTTTTTAGAACATCGGTGTTTTAATTCACATCTGCCATTTGTTTTATGACTGGCTAGTTTATTTTCCTGATCTTTAGTTTTGCTTTTTGTTTAATGAGAATAAAAATAATAGCCCAGCAGGGTTGTTGTGAAAATTCATTTATTCATTCAATGAGTATCTACTGAGCTCTTACTAAGCCCCAGATATTGTTCTAGAGGCTGGAAATACAGCATTTGGAGGGTGGTTGAAGGGCGGGAGTGGGGAGAGGATTAAAGTTTCTGTGCTTATGTTGCTAATATTCTAGGGAAGACATCACAAGTAACAATATAATATAATATAATATAATATAATATAATATAATATAAAATAAAATAAAATATTGGGTGCCTGGGTGGCTCAGTAGCTTAAGCATCTTCCTTAGGCTCAGGTCATGATCCCAGGGTCCTGGGATCCAGTCCCATGTCAGGATCCTTGTTCCACAGAGAGTCTGCTTCTCCTTCTGTCCCTCCTCCCACTTGTTCTCTCAATCTTTTTCTCTCTCAAATAAATAAAATCTTTTAAATAAAAGATTTACAATATATAACACTCGATATAATATAAGGTAGAGGTAATTAATATAAAGGAGGTAAAAAAGCAGAGGAAAAGGACAGAGAGTGCCAGGGGTAGGGGGTGCTGTTTAGAGAAGATGATCATAAAAGCTCTTGAGGGAAGGGTGGCATTGCATCAGGGATCAGAATAGATCAGCAAACGAGTGAACCACAAAGAGGAACAGCAGGTGAAAGTGGATTTACAGAGCACCTACCATATTACCTGATAAATGGCAGAAGTTTAAGAAACAAAATAATGTCATTGACTGCACCAGCGATTTTAAGTAAGCCTGAGGTTTGCCAGGTTGGGTGTCCTGCTCCAAGGCTTTGCTTTAGCAGGGATCCTTCCTTCCTTCCTTTATCTTTTAACTCAATAATTATTTGTGTTGGGAATTGAAGAGGACACTGAATAAATTGATAACCAATTGAAATTCAATGGAGTCTTCTAGAAGTATCTAAAAGTAAGACCAGGAATCTTTGCCATGAAGGAAAAGTGCTATGGGAAGGGTCTAAAGCCAAAGACGACATTAAGGCTGTCTTACATTTTGCCCTGAAATGGCCATGAAGGTGCTAGAAAACCTTTAAGACTTCCTGGCATACCAGGGCACCTGTGAGGCTCAGTCAATTAAGCATCTGCCTTCAGCTTGGTCATGATCCTAGAGTCCTGGGATCAAGCCCCACGTCAGGCGCCCTGCTCAGCAGGGAGCTTGCTTCTCCCTCTCCTACTGCTCCCACTGCTTGTGCTCTCTCTCTCTCTCTCTCTCTCTCTCTCTGTGTTAAATAAATAAATAAATAAATAAATAAATAATAAATCTTAAAAGAAAGACTTCCTGACACACCGATAATAATTTTATTGTTTTAAATATTTACAATATAAAATTATTTAAACATTAAAAAGTTTATTACATGGGGCGCCTGGGTGGCTTAGTGGGTTAAAGGCTCTGTTTTCAGCTCAGCTCATGATCTCAGGGTCCTAAGATGGAGCCCCACATCGGGCTCTCTGCTCAGCAGGGAGCCTGCTTCCTCCTCTCTCTCTACCTACTTATGATCTCTCACTCTGTCAAATAAATAAATAAAATCTTTAAATAAATTAAGTTAAATTAAAACATAAATAAATAAAAAATAAAAAGTTTATCACACACTGGTGTCTTCGTACTGGTAGAGTAGCTTATATAGACTATCTCTCTTTTCAATGAAGATTTTAAACCCTGGAGAAAATATAAAATTACAACAGCTTTAAGATAGCAGAAGAAAAAAAAATAAGATAGCAGAAGACAACCAAACCTAGGCAGAAGCTGGAGGAGACATACACCTCTCTAGCTCCACCCCCCTGACCTCCACCCCAAGACAGTTCACAAGGCCCTCAAACACTCAAGCAGAAGGCAGCCATCATAGTAGACTGAAGAGTCAGGTTGGAATTCAAGGTTGTCAAAGCAGTGAGAAATCCAAGCAGGAAATCCCAGAGAAAAGGACTCAGCAGAGAGGACAGCCCTAACATCTGCACTTGACTTCCTCTTGAATTCTTTGCTGTCTTTGAACTTCATGTATGAGTAGAGGATTGGAGGAGCCCAGCTGTGAGCAGCAGCTGCCTGATGTCACAGAGATGGAGTTGAGAGTTCAAGCCTTACCACATTAGAAGGACTTCGTAACACTCCGACTTTTCACTGCAACTCCAAAAAGGCCACATGCTAGGAGAAAGGGCAGGTTTACTACTTTATAGCTACAGTTCAAAATACATATTGGGAAACACTAGTGCTAATTCCAAGCCTAAGGACCAACTCGTTACAACTCAGGGAAAAATTGGAATAGATCCACCCTAACAAAGTGAAAAATGAGACTCCACATAGTCAAAGTGATATGCTGGTAACTTTTTAAACTATTTTGAAATAAATTTAGACACATAGAGAAGTTGCAGATATAGCACAGCATTCCCATAGACACTCTCCACCTTCTGTTAATGCTAATATCATGTATATTCATAGTACAATGATCAAAACCAGAAGATTAATGTTGGTATTATACTATTAGTAAACTTCAAACGAGACATTATTCAGATTTCATCAGTTTTTCCACTTATGTCTTTTTCAGATCCAAAATCCAATCCAGGATCTCACAATACTTTAAATTGTCTTTTTATCTCCTCCAATCCCCAGTTTTTCCTTGTTTTTTCTGACCTTGACACTTTTGACAAAGATTGGTCTATCATTTTGGTCCTCAGTTTAGGTTTATCCGATGTATTCTCATGACTTGCTTGAGATTATGCATTTTATGCAAAAATGGCACAAAAGTGATGTGCCATTTTCATTACATCATATAAGGTGATATGTGATGTCAGTATGTCTTATTTTGGGAGCTGTTAACCTTGATCGTTGGGTTAAATTGGTGTCTGCTGGGTTTCTCCATTATAAAATTACAATTTTTCTTTCTTTTATCTGTTTATTTATTTGAGAAGGATAGAGTGAGTGGGGGGAGTAGTAGAGGGAGAGTGAGAGAATTTCACGCAGACTCTGTGCTGAATGCGAGGGCCTAGTGTGGAGCTTGATCTAAGGGCCCTGAGATCATGACCTGAGCTGAAATCAAGAGTCAGATGCTTAGCCAACTGAGCCACCCAGTCACCTCATACTATTTTTCTTTTTATAATCAATGACTATTTGTGAGAAATATATTAAGACTATGCATACTGCTTCTACTAAAATGCTAAAATTTGTTTTGCTTTTTTTTGGGGGGGGTAAATTTATTTGACAGAGAGAAAGAGCACAAGCAAGGGGAACGGCTGGCAGAGGGAGAGGGAGAAGCAGGCTTCCCACTGAGTCAGACATGGGGCTCGATCCCCCTGGATCTTGACCTGAGCCGAAGGAAGACATTTAACTGACTGAGCCACGCAGGTGCCCCTAAAATGCTAATTTTTGTATCAATGGGTGGATCCTGCCTGCAGCATGATCATTGTGGTATCTGCCCAAAGTTAATTTTGTATTTCCTTCATACCTTCTACATATATTAATTAGAATTCTTCTGTAAGAAATAACTTTATCTTTTCTTCCATGCATCCTTTTATTCAATAATTTTTCAAATCAGCATGGACTCATGGATGCCTGTTTTATTTCATGAATTATAACCCAACATGATCATTACTTTGTTGTTCAAATTGTACCAGTTTTGCCTACTAGAAACTCCTTCCTATTGGCTCCTGAGGCCTTTCAGCAAGCTTTCCCAACCCTCCTTTTTATTGAGCATATTTTTACTATCACTACTCCAAGAAACCATGGTTTCTTTTACTGAAGAATTTATGTTAATAATTTGATTGTTGAGAGAGTGGCCCACTATCAAGAGAAAAAAAATAGTTAATAGAAACAGTCTGGTAGACAACCTAAATATTGATATTACTTGGTGAAGATTTAAAAGTAATCAGTATATATGTGTAAACGAATCTTTAGAAAAGGAGAATTACAAAGGTAAAAAGATAAAAATTTTTCAGGAGAGATATAGAAACAAAAAGTTGGGGGAATCCTAGAACTGATATCTAAAATCTAAAGTAGATGTGAACCATCAGCTTGATCATACATTAATACATTTTGACAAATTTTTGCCATATTTCCTTAGGTTTATTTAAAACTTTAATGATACATTTCATTGCTCTTTTATATTTTTCTCCGAAGCCATTTTCTTCCTTCCTCAATCATTCCTTAACATAATAATCATACGTTAATTACATAAACAGTATGCAGTATTTTTATTTTTTTGAGGAATGTGTCCTAAAATTTGTTTTTTTACTCAAAATCATTTTTTTAGATTTATATTGATATTAATTCATTAACTCCAGTCTATTATTTCATTTCTTGAATGTATCACAATTAAATCATCTAATCTCTTTTGAAATACACAGAGGGTTTCTAGTTGTTGAGAATTCAAAATCATCTTATCATAAATATTTTTGTATATTCCCTTGAGCACATGTGAGAGATTTTTCCTATTATATATTTTTATGAACTGAATTTCAGGTCTTGGTGTTTGGGCATATTAACCTAATTCTTCAGCACCAAATTTTGCTCCACTGTGGTTGCACCTATTTACATGACCCAAAGCAGTGTGTGATTTAAGTGTTCATTTCTCTACATACTTGCCAACACTTGGCATTATCAGCCGTCTAAATAGTTGCCAATCTGATGGGTGTATATGTAACTGTTCTTGACTGTTTTAATTTACATTCACCACGTGGGTGGTGAAATTGTCATATATTTACAATATATTCAGGTTTCCCATCTGTTAATAACCTATTCATTTCCTTTGTTCATTTTCTATTGAGTGATTTGTCTGTGCATGTTTGTCATGTAAATTTCTTTATAAATCCTGAATAATAATCTCTGTCAGTTATATACCTTTTAAACCTATCCTCCAAGTCTATGGATTACTTTAAAGTTGTTTGTGGTATAATTTTTGAACAGAAGTTTTAATGTTAAGTAGTTTTTGTGTATGTGCCTTATTTAAGAAATTCTTCCATTCTATGATATGTTTCTTTTCAAGTATTTTGGGCTTTAATATATCATAAATTTGTTTTTGTATCTGGAAAGTTACAGGGATCTTTTTCCTATATGGATAAGCAATGATTTGAGGACTATTTCTCAAATATCTGTTCCTTTCCCCACTGATTCATAATGCCTCCTCTGTTTTTGTATATAAATGAATCTGGACTCTTGTTGTTCTACATGTCTCTTTGTCTATCCCATATCATCCTTATTCCTATAACTTTCCAATTTGCCCTGTCAGGAAGACTTGGAGAACTCTCTCAAGTGGTTCTTTAAAATATCTGAACTACTCTTGGAGAATTTTAGGATCAACTTGTCAATTTCCACACGAAAAAAAAATTCTATTGAGGTTCTTGGATTGAATTTGCATTGAATTTATGGATTAATTTGGGGAAAACTGGCATCTTTGTGAAACAGTCTCTTTAACCATGAACATTTATACCTCACTTTACTTATTCAGCTATCTCTTTACATCTTTCAATAATGCTTTAAAGTTTTCTCCATATAGTTTTACAGTCCCTTTTTGGGATTCATCCCCAGATACCATATGTTTTTGTTGCTAATTGGGAATATAATTTGTTCTTATTACATTTTCTAATTAGTTATTACTGGTATAATGCTATTTCTTTTCACTGTGGCTATAGAAATCTCTGAGTTCTCAGAGTTAGTTTTGGTAGTGATATGAAATATACTAAATGTGTGGGACGGTAAAGCATTATTCAGTCACATTCAGATGCAGTGGCCACAGGATACAGACTCTGTTTTTTTTAAAGATTATTTATTTATTTATTTATTTATTTATTTATTTATTTATTTGACAGAGAGTGAGAGAGAGAGAGAGATAGAGAAGCAGGGAAAAGCAGCAAGTAGAAGGAGAAGCAGGCTGCCCACTGAGCAGGGAGCCCAATGCAGGGCTCGATCCCAAGATTCTGGGATTATGGCCCGAGCCAAAAGCAGATGCTCAACTAACTGAGCCACCCAGGTGCCCCAGTGATACAGACTCTTAAGCACTCTTTCTCCAGGCATGGCTTGCTCACAGTTTGGAGATCTCTGGTTCGCATCCTACCACTTCAGAATGATTGAAACAAAAGCAATGATCGTACCAGAAACTCAAGCTAGATCAGTGATCAGTTTGATTACCCAGCTCCTTTTCTCTGAGACTTATGTTTACTTTGAATATAATTCAAGATGCACATATCATCTGGCCTTTGTCATGGATCACTTCTTGGCCTTTGGATCATGCTGAATGCAAACTCAGCTATGGTACTACTCCTAGTGGGTCTCAACTCAGTCTAAGATGAGCAGGTAGCAGAATGGTTTCTATGAAGAGGCTTCATGGGGACAGATGAACCAGTCAGCAAGGAAATAAGCTTACTGGTTCTTTCTTTTAGTTGGCATTTTCCTGTGAAGGCAATGAAGAGGCACTTTGCATGCATGGAGTCACTTAATTTTCATAATATTTCGATGAAGTATCATAGCCCTATTTTATAGACCAAAAATCAAAATTTAGGGAATTAAATAAACTGCCAAACACAAACACACAATGATAGGACCTTTACTCTACTTAATTCCAATATCTGTGCCTTTCTCACTACCCCATTATTCGGGGTATTTCTTTTATGTACTATTTTTTTTTTACTAAGTTTTAGCAGTATTATATTCGTTTGTATCCATTTTGTATTCCTTGCACAAAAAAGTGAATTTTATTAATGAAGATACATTTTAGAGGCTCAGTTAATCAGTTCCTCAGCTGGTCAGTGACTAAGATGGGTCATGCAGAGACACGTAGGCAGTGAGCCTGAAGTGCCCACTGAATGATGATGGTGAGGGCAGGTCCAGCGGCTAAGCACCAGCCTTCACCACAAACCTCCGTACATGCGGCAATGGGCACAGATGTCTAAAGGCTAATTAGGGGCACATAATGGAAAGACTCTTGGCTCCTAGAAATTATCTCCTGTTAAATAAGGGATCTGGAAGATCGAATCACAAAGATCAGAAATATCAATGACTAATGCAGAAAGCATTGGCAAGCTGCTAAGGATCTTTTCTGAGCAGAACAAAAGGAAACAGAGCTTATATTTTAGCATTGAAAAATACTGTAAGGAAGACATAAGAAGACTATAAGTAAAGAGGGTATTTTTAAAGTTATATGTAGCAAAATCACAACTGCAACAACAGAGAATAGAGGTTATGGTACCTACATGGGTTAATTCAATCACTTTTGCTCCTCAATTAACCCTTCTTTCCCTTCCAAAAGCTGCTTTTTCACCTCCATTAACTATAAATTACAGAAGATGGAAAGAGAATGCCCAATAGATTTAGGGAAATATTCCTTTGTGGGGCCTGGCTAAAATATGTCTTGTTAAGTCTGGAGACTCACAGTATAGCAACAATGTTGAATTTCATTTCCGGTTATTTAAAATATTGAATATATCTTTTACAAATCTTCTACAGGAACAAAAGAAGAAAGCTAGAAGCTTACTCCAGGACATTCCATTAGACTGGCAGTTTGGCGTATCTTTAAAACCAAATAAAAGAAAACACATACAGGAATAATAGACCTTTACTTGTGCTCCAAATCCTCTTCAGTTTGTAGAAAGAGGTGTGCTGTTTTTCTCAGCTTTTTTTGGGAAACCTTCCGAGGGTTGTATATACAATGGAAGTCCTAGTATCCATTTATGCTTACTCCCCTATCGGGGCAAAGAATTCAGAGACCAGCAATTCTACAGTAATTAGTTTAAAAAAAAATACAAAAACCACAAACAACATCTTGGCAGTGGAATTCACTTTTGCAATCCGAGAAGGAGCTGGCCTTGCTATAGGGGTGCTTCCTTGCCTCTTTGGTACAACTCACATCCACAAAAGACCTCAGTCACACATGGGAATCACAAAAAGAATGTCATTGCCTGCTGTGTTAAAATCTGGATCCATGGAAAGAAAAAAAAAAATCCAATCCCAAGTTTTGTTGTGCTTGGTTTAAATAGTTGTACATACCCTGGATTGGTGGTCCCAACAGTTACACAGCTCTATATAACTTTACTCCACCCTCAAGGGATAGGTAAGCCTCTGCTCCATTGGAATGACAAAGCTCATATAAAACCTAACTGAAAGGATAATACAGTCAGCACTGCCACCATATTATGAAAATTAAGTGACTCCACCGTTTTCTATTTCCCGGTTACCGCTCTAAACTTAAAAATTCCTTCATCTCACTTAGTCTTTACAAAAACGTGATAACACGCATGGCTAACACTTCACAGAGTCACTTATGTGCCACGTGCAATTCTTTACAATGCCATTTAATTGCCCATGAGCCCTCCATGGAGGCCGTGTATTTCCATTTCAGAGCGCAAGTTATTGCCCGCGGTCGAATGATCAGTAAATGGGGAGTGGGCTTTGATCACAGGCTGGTAGGGAACCCACACCCTCCCTGCCTCCACATCCAGCTCAGTAGGGCGGACCGACAAACCTCCACCCTACAGAGGATAGGACCGAAGCCTAGAGGGAATGACCTACTCAAGATCCCACAGCTGGAGCCTGGTGTGGATGGAACCGGAGCCTGCGCTCTGCATGGCCCTCAGGGAAACATCCAGCCGACTCTCAGTGCTCTATCTGGAGGCGGCTCTGGAGGCCTGGCCGGAATCCACAGCTTGTCATGCAAATAGATCTGTTCTCTAATAATGTGGCATACGGTTAAAGACCAGTGCAATCTGGCAAGATTAGAAGCCTGATGTGGAAGATATGACCGCGACTATCCCCTCTGTTCGGAGCAGATGGAATGGTGAGGGGGATGGTGGCTCCAAGGGGAGGTTAGCATTCACACAATGGGAAGAGGGCATCGTGGCGTCTGATGGGAGGGGGCATTGGCTGATGGCTCTTCCTCTCTCTACTTTAACTCAGTATGGTCAAATGTGAAAGGCACTTTGATTTGTTGGAGGATAATTCAGCTGCCATAACAAAATGGAGGAGAATAGCATCATGGGCATGCAGGAGTGGCTCATGTCGTGTCAGGTTTTAGAAGCCAAAATCCAAGTTCTCCTAATGTATTGCCTTATTACAGTTCAAGTAATATAATTAAAGGCTGTGGTTGGCACACGTTTACTAATTATATAGTAACCGTCATGCTGCTTCTAGGTTTTAATATTTATTCATAATTTTTCTCACCAGATCAAACTAACCATCTTGGGCAGTCGTAGACTAATATTTTTGTTGTGTTTGTCCTGTAAGTAGACCTATTACATTCCAGCTGGCTAGCTGACCTTTGAAGGCAGAACTGACTCAGTCTTGCTAATTTTTTCACTTAATTAAATTTGAGACATTTGACTTTGAGGTAAATATTGAGTATCTAGACCTAGCAAGGTTTTTTGTTTTGTTTTTTTTTTTTAAGATTTTGTTTATTTATTTGACAAAGAGAGAGAGAGAGAGAGATATCACAAGTAGGCAGAGAGGCAGGCAAAGAGAGAGGGGGAAGCAGACTCCCTGCTGAGCAGAGAGTGTGATGTGGGGCTCGATCCCAGGACCCCGAGATCATGACCTGAGCTGAAGGCAGAGGCTTTAACCCACTGAGCCACCCAGGCACCCCCAAACCACGTTTTTGAAGTCTGTCCACCATTTTACATTCAATAAACAATAGAAGGATCGATGAAGATTTACATATTCATGGAGTCCAAACCACTGAATTAGGTGAAATTTTTCTAGAACCAATTGGATAAGATAGAGACAAGATAGAGATGACAATTGCTTAGAGACTTACTTTAATGTCATTCTCCTTTCTCAGGTTGCTGAATTTCTGGAAAGCAAGGTTCTGCTTTACTTACTAATCTTCATGCATCAAGCACAGTACCTAGGGCATAGTGAATGCTTCATCAATGCTTATCGAACGAATGAATGAATGAATGAAGTGGGCATGAGACATGAGTAGGGAATATAAGTCACTAGTTAGAAGGGTTATTTATCACAGGAGACACACTCAGACAACAAAAAGACTTTTTGAGATATATTCTGAAAAGTACAGAATGGAGAGTGTGTAAGTTTTACATTAACTTTCATACACACACATATTCATATGTAATAATATGTAACAATTCACAAGTAGTATTAAATGAGGTTTCTATGTTAACTAACTTGCAATGTGTCCTCATCGAAGAGATGGGGAGAACTTTTCACCAACAGTGGGTAACTCTTGTCTGTTTTCTGATTCTAGCCAGACTGTCATCAGTCTGCTCTTGTTTAAGAGGACATTTCCTTTCACAAATATACAAATATTGAGGTGTTGGGGCGCCTGGGTGGCTCAGGGAGTTGGAGCCTCTGCCTTCGGCTCAGGTCATGATCTCAGGATCGAGCCCCGCATCAGGCTCTCTGCTTGGCAGGGAGCCTGCTTTCCCCTCTCTCTCTGCCTGCCTCTCTGCCTACTTGTGCTCTCTCTCTGTCAAGTAAATAAATAAATAAAATATTTAAAAAAAAACACAAATATTGAGGTGTTATGTTGTACATCTGAAACTAATATGATGTTTTATGTCAATTATATCTCAAAAAACAAAATAGGGGTGTTTGGGTGACTTAGTCAGTTAATCATCTGCCTTCATCTCAGGTCACGATCGGGGGTCCTGGGATCCAGCCCCGCATTAGGCTTTCTGCTAAATGGGAAGTCTGCTTCTTCTTCTCCCTCTGCCCGTGATCCTGCTGTCTCTCTCTCAATCTCTCTCAAATAAATAAATAAAAATCCAATTAAAAAATAAAATAAGAGGACAATTCCATTTAGATATTTATGTTAATTGCAGAGACATCTCAAGTTATGTTAAAAAACTGACTAAGGCACTTACCCCTGACTTCATTTTTATAGTTCTATTTAATTCAAGGCTTCATTGGGCGTCACGACTCTTTCAAAGTATGTTCTGTAAAATTACTACCATCTGCTTTCTTTCTTTCACTGTCTCTCGATGACAACCTTCTCCGTTTTGATGGTAAGGAGGGATTAAACAGACTTCCTTGGATTTTAGCAAGAACAAAAGAGCTCCCCAACAAAAATGTTAAAAAAAAAAAACAGTTTACTCTGCTGCATAGAAGCATCACAGTTATGAAACTTACTTTGCTTTAATTCAAACTCCCCACCCAGTATAGCAGTCTATGTTTGCAGTGTTATTTTTTTTCCCATTCCCTAAGGATGGAGTACATATACATCCAACCAGAACACTATTGCTAAAATATTAATCATTTGTATAGCCTTTGGCCATTAAAATTATTTCTGGCTAATTGCTTGATTTATTTTTTATAAGGTCCATCCTAGAAACGAAAGCCAGAGCTGTTTATGTGACCTGCCTTGGAATACATTATCAATAAGTAGCAGGGCTTGTTGTAGCTTAAGTCAAGATTGCTCTTTATCATGCTAATTCCATTGCAAAATATTTTCAAATATTCTCACCAGTTTAACACCAACACCTACAAATGGCAGGAACGTAATTTCATCAAAAACAGGTCTTTGGGACTGGGATTTCCCACCCCTTAGCCACAAATGGGAAGACCTTCAGCAGCCAGCCTCATGGCAGTGGGAAGGGCTAGGGGACTGCAATCATAAGGAACTTTCTCTCCTTTTTCAGAATGGTGCAGAGAAGGGACAAAGCATCATCATTCAAAAGCCCTGCACAGAGTCATTCCTGTTGCCCTCCTCTGTACCCTTTCAATCTTTGAAAATGTCTTTTTGCAAGAGAGTGATCCGCATATCATCATACAGTTCCAAAATGATTCTGAAGACTGATAGTTTATTTGTGTATGCAGTCATTATTTGCTCATTTCCATTTCATTGCAGTCAGCTCTCTATTATCTCAGGATTGCTCACTGAGTTTGTGGCTTCTCCGGCTCATTTGACCTGCCCTTTTCCTATTCTGTTACAATTTCAGCTCTGGGAACTTTGTTTGCCAACATGCCAGTGCAGAGAGCAAAGAAATACAGAAAAAAGAGCTCAGTTTGCCACTTGTTCAGAATCTTCATGTAAATTTTCTTTGTTTCTTTCCTTGCTTACTTTTTTCAGTTTAAGTTCTATAGGGTGAAGAATGCAGGACATGGAGCATTTGAAAATATGAATTATGGATTAAAATTGTTTTGCTAGGTTCTGATATTTTGAATTATTTATATTCAGTGTAATTAGCTAGAAGGAAAAATCTGATCTTTTGGGGGGTAAGTGAATCACTTTTCTGTTGTCTATTTTAGGATACTGATTCTTATAAGGTAAATTAGAATATTGATCTAATTCTAAATAATGATACAATTTTCTTTGTTGAAATTCATTGTTACCTGTTGAAAACATGGATGAAGTGAACCGAGTGCCCTTAGCTATTTCACAGTTTATTACAAAACTAGGAGTTAAAGCAAAACTCAAGGACAACTTGGCCAACCACATGGCTTCATCAGAACTCTGGGCTGACTCATGGGCTGGTTTTCACCCTTACTGCTCACACAGAATGGAGAGCTCTGAGCAATGGGGTAAAGTCACTTTGCTGTAAAGCCTGAAGCAGATGAAAACGAAAGGTGTTGGTGCCGGTGGTGTCTATCCTGGAAAACCAGTGGTGGTTCACCTCTGCAGCTGTCTCTGAAGAAGAGCCCACTTTAAATACTCTACAGAGAAGCACCTTTTATGAATCTAACACATTAGAAAAAAAAATTGATCATAAGGTCTTAATAGTTTTACATACTGGAAATACTGGAAGGAGAATTTTTACAAACTTGAAAAATTGTATGCCTCATTGAAAAAATATCTACAAACATAGTCTCTTAGCTGTATATTTTAGAAGTTTTGTTTTGGGATGGGTGTCTGGGTGGCTCAGTTGGTTACGTGTCTGCCTTCGGCTCAAGTCATTGTCCTAGGGTCCTGGGATCTAGTCCCCCATTGGGCTCCCTGCTCAATGGAGAATCTGCTTCTCCTTCTCCTCCTCCCCCGATTGTTCTGTCTCCCTCTCTATCTCTTTGTGTCAAATAAATACATAAAATCTTAGAAAAAAAAAGAAAAGAAAAGAAGAAGCTTGGTTTTGGGGAGAAGGTAGGATGGCGATGCTAGGAGAAATTGTTATGTGCCTTTAATACAGATATAGTCCACACTGGGAGCTTCACATGAATAGCTGATTGTTGTAACAATCAGAAATACTTCGTTCAAGTTGATGCCTTCATTTAATCAAGCCAACCACAAAAGTATATTTTTAAGTCAAATTTATAGTGTTGTCAGCATTACACCCCACAAACCATTATCATTTTATAGATGAGTTATGATTGCAACCCAGTTCTCTGCTAGGTAAAACTTAAGTAAGCACATTAAATTAAACTAAAAAACATGGGAACGCAAGCTGGTACAGCCACTCTGGAGAACAGTATGGAGGTTCCTCAAAAAGTTGAAAATAGGGGCGCCTGGGTGGCTCAGTCGTTAAGCGTCTGCCTTCGGCTCAGGTCATGATCCCAGAGTCCTGGGATCGAGCCCC
>CM053606.1:100076855-100104457 GCA_028646535.1 Procyon lotor | reverse complement strand
CTTCCTTCCTTCCTTCCTTCCTTCCTTCCTTCCTTCCTTCCTTCCTTCCTTCCTTTCTTTCTTTCTTTCTCTCCTTCTTTCTCTTTCTTTTTTTAGATTTTTATTTATTTATTTGTCAGAGAGAGAGAGCACAAGCAGGAGAAGTACAGGCAGAGGGTGAAGCAGGATTCCCACTGAGCAAGCAGCCAGATGCAGGACTCCATCCCAGGACCCTGAGTTCATGACCTGAGCTGAAGGCAGACACTTAACCAACTGAGCCATCCAGGCGCCCCTCTGTATTGGTTTCTAACATCTATTTACACAGTAGCACCACAGAATCCCTGGGCTGCCCAGGAATGAGACAGCATAATCTCTTTAATCACTTTAATATTGTCAAAAGTTACTAGTTGGGTACAGCAAATGTTGATTTGATGCTGTGGTTAAATATGCATAGACTTTTTTTTTTTTAAGATTTTATTTATTTGACAGAGAGAGACATAGCAAGAGAGGGAACACAAGCAGGGGGAGCAGCAGGCAGAGAGAGAAACAGGCTCCCCACCCAGCAGGGAGCCCAATGTGGGGCTTGATCCCAGGACCCTGTAATCTTGACGTGAGCAGAAGGCAGGCACTTAACTGACTGAGCCACCTAGGCACCCCACATAGATAGTCTCATATAGAAAAGGAGACCAGTATTTTATAAACGGATGTAAGTCTTGTATTTTATGTATGTAAATTATTTAATCCTCACAAAGTCTCTAAGATGACTTTTACTGTTCCCATTGTTCAGATGAGGTCATTAAAGCTTAGAAAGTCTAAATGACTTTAGCCAGTCATACAACTAGTAGATAATAAGGCCAATACTCAATTACTAAAATGCCTCAGATGGAACATTTTATGTTATTTTATTTATTTTATTCATGGTATGCTACAAAAATGCAGCTGCCAAATGAACATGAACGTCCTTAGAAGACTTTTCGTTTGAGTTGAAAGAACTTCTCAGAGTTTCAGTAGGGTTATTGTGTAATGAGTTAGAGGAACATTAAAGCTCACTGCCTTCCTCGGCCTTTCCTGGCTAGTGTGTGGACCATATTACATTAGGATGTGACAGGATGATGTGTCAGCTTAGAGATACTTTTTGTTGGCATATTAATTATGGACATTTCCCTTTCTTGGCTGATTTTCCAGAAGCCAAAACAGGTGGATTGCTTTTCAAGAGAACGTTCAAGGCATGTAATGACATGTTGATTCCTGTGGTGCATTTTGTTTGCCTCTTTGTTCCCCCAAATATGGATTTCACACAGGGATGCTTTCAGTGCAATACAACAGTACAAATCTAATCTTAAAACTGCCTTTGAGCATCAGGCAATAACCTTACACTAACTAGCAGCCTCTGGCCTTATGCAATGGGCAGTGTGCATAGGAATATATTAAACTCTAGGCTACGGCTTTATGTATTGTTTTAAAGTCAGGTACATAAAGATCTTTGTGCTCCTTCCTAGAACATAGATTGCAAAAAAGAGAACTCTCAGTATCTATAATAAAGTCTGTTTGTTTAGAAAAAAAAAAAGGAATATATTAAACTCATCCATCAAAGGACAACAAAGAAATATATACTTTAAGGAATGTGTTCATGCCCAACATTGCTGAAACACTCTTGCTCCCTCTTTCTCATTTAGTTGATCCTGGATACTTGTAAGAAGCATAAGACATGTCCTATTGTTAACTTCAGGATTTTAAATAGTAAGGTATCATTAAAATAATTTAAATGATAAACTAGTAGATTGATGAGATAAGTGTATACTTTTAAATGTAGTATAATATTGTAATTGACAAACTTGTTCATAATTATTTTCAAAACAGCAAACATCATCCATTCTCTCCTCCTGTGCATTCTCCACAGCCCAATGTGGTGTCCATTTACCTTACTCGAAGAGAAATCACAAGACGTTTTGGTTAAAAGAAATTAAAGTCAGAGTAATTTTGTGCCTGTGGTTTTGTTGTAGAACCTGGACTGGAACCTGGCAGAAGAACCAAGGGGCACTCAGAAACTTAGGAGGATTGAAGATTTATTTAACACAGGCGGGCTCAGAGGAGACCCTTCTCCAAAGGTCTGAGCCCAGAGCACAAGCAGGGAGGGTAATTTATACCTTCCTACTTCTGCATACTTTGTATTTTGGTGTGCATGGTAAACAGGGTAGGAAAGAAGAACCCAGAAGGGCTTTGAGACAGGGACTACAGTTCCCTTGCCAGTTTGGTCGGTCAGTTCAAAGTACAGTTTTTTTTTCCTTATCAGTTTCTTGTTGGGCCAGCAGTCCTGGGGAGCAAGGAGGCTCAATAAAATGTCTGCCGACCCTCCATCTTGATGTTCACCCTGAAACCTTCCCACCACGAGGCCTTTCTTCCTTGGTGCACAAAGGAACAAAGACCCATAAAAACCTGCCCTTATACGGCATTGTCCAGCCCCAAAGTCCCCACTTATACGGTGATTACCTGAGCCACTCTTACTCCCCCAAAATATTGACCTGCCATGTTCCTGGGTGCGACTTCCCTGGCCTCACTCCCTTGTGAGCTGTGGAACCTCGCCCAAGAGGGCTTCCAATTAAAGCCTACTCAGATCTATTATCTGGCCTCCTGTCTCTGGTTCTTTTTACTGCCCACTAAAATAGACCTGACATTTCTTTTAGTTGTCTTATGTTTTTTGTATCTATTTTTCCCTGAAACAAAATTTAATTGAAAAATTTGACTTCAATTTTCTCTTTTTATTCCTTTAGTTCTAGAAATAACATTGAATCATCCAGAAGTCTTCTGTAGTCTTGTTCCACCTCTTCATCCAAATCTCCAATACCCCAAGCAGTACTTGACCCCATCAGAGTAGAACACAGATGGTCTGGGGACAGAGATGTGAGAAATCTTAGTTTCTAAACTCTGGACAAAATTATTGTGTGTCAATTTTTACTCTATTTAGATATTTGTTCTCAGTAAACATAAAAAGAAATCCTTAGTGAGAAAAAGTACCTTTTGCTATTGATGTAAGGGTTTTTTTGAAGTAGTGTTGTTTGGGTCTGGAGCCTATAGCCAAGAAAATTCTCCAGAGGGCTTCAGCGCAAAAAGGTGGTTTTATTAAAGCAGGGGAACAGAACTCTTGGGCAGGAAGAGCTGTTGCCTAGGGATTGTGAGGGGCAACTATTATGTAGTTTGGGGTTGGGGGAAGTAGAGGTAAGGGAAGTTCCAAAACAATTTTCATATGTTAACAAAGACTCACAGAATATAGGAGACCTTGCTATTGTCCAATTTAGATTGTTTTTGCTTCTAGCAAGACATTAACATTAAGACATTTGGGAACTTCCCGGAGGAACATTATCTTCTGCTGTCCCAAGTAATTGTCAATGGGCTGCAGGTTATAAGGATGTTTAGTCTACATTTTTCTTTTGCCTTCGTTTGCCACATCACTTTGATGAGGAACAAATCTGAATGTGAACGAGTTTCCCAGTATTTTTTGAAAGCAGATCTTCATGAATAGAAGAGGTAAACAAACAAACAAACAACACTGGAAACCTGAGTGGGGAAAAGCAGAAAGGAAAAGGGTGCAGTATAATACAAAGACCTGGATTTGCAAAGAAGGAACTATGTTGGAACTTGAAAGAAGGGTGCCATGATCAAAATGCAGTGATAGGGAGTGGGAAAAAATGTATGACTAACAGATAAGGGCAAGGGCTCACATTAGGTCAAGATGTGGGAAACAAAGGTAGAAGACGAATTATTAAATTTCCTTACCACCCACAGCCCACTGACAAGTCCTTGAAACAGGCAGAGTGACATTCCTCTAGGGACTCAACTGCCTCTATGTTAATACTTGACTAAGGACAAAAAAGGACCCCCTCTCCTCCCCAGGATCCTGTAAGTCTGTTTTAACATATAAAAATTCCTTTGGAGCTTTCCTTTATCTCTAAACTCCTAAGATACATGTTGGCAATCATCCCCCAAGTGTATGGCCTACAATACACATCTGAAGTGTCTCATGACACTTCATTTCATGTCAAGGTTTAATTCATGTCAAGGTTTAGACAGTAATAAGTGACCTTTTCCAACAATATCTAGCTCCCTCAACTAATATCTAGTAATAAATGACCTTTTCCCAACAATATCTAGCCCCCTCAAAGTCCTAGAAACCTTGCTTCCAAAATTCCTTCGAGACTTAATGCTATCCCTAATCCTTTCCCAACTTGAAAGTATATAATGAGCCACTCCTCATGACCCCAGTACAGCTCTTTCTGCCCATGGGTCCTCTCCTTGTGCTTTAATAAAATCACCTTTTTGCAACAACAACTGAAAGAGTAGAGCAAGGCCACCTCTGTTTTGTATAACCCAAGGCCAACTCTGTTTTGTGCTACACTCACTACACCTGTTTTGTGCTACACTCACTACACTCAGCTACACCTGCTATCTTGTGTGTAACCCCCACATGACTGGCTCCTGCGAAAAAACCACAGAATGTTAGAATATTGCCTAGCCCATCCTTGAGTTAGTTGGAGTTAGCCAAAAAGAATGTGATAGGACATCTTGCCACCTGTGCAACTGACCTGTGGCCAACCGGCACAAGCCACAAGCATCACCCCACCAACTGTTACCAAACCCCCTATAAAACTGCTTTTTGAAACTTGCTCTCTTTCTCTACATCATGCCACTGTGTCAGTGAGTGTGGGAGACTGAGCTGGAGCTAGCTCAAATAAAGGCTCTTTGCTTTTGCATCAGACTTTGCTCCCTGGTGGTCTTTGAGGATCTCAAAATCTGGGCATAACACAATGTCTCAAGAATTTTTTCTTGGCTATCGGCTTCAAACCCTAATGTTCTCTCCTACATCAAAGAAGCTTGCATTTTATCTAATGAGTAATAGTAATATGCAAAATTAAGTATATGGATAGGTAGGAGTCATTTAGAGAGGTTCTGATGGTGGCCTGGATGGCCCAGAAGAGGAAGAGTTAGTTAGGACATTGCTCTGTGCTCTGCAGACTCTAGATTGAAAACTATCTTTCTTATTTTTCTTTATGATCTCAACACAGGCCCTAGACTAAAATGGAAATGGAATAAATGTTTGTTGGGTATGCAAATGGAAAAGAAGAGGGATGGACTTGAATGATAGCGACTGACAGGAACAACTCCATAAGGGGATTCGTTGTCCCATGCAGCCATTTAGGGCTGCAGATGGACAGAGGACCTGCTGCCTTCAACGTGTGGCTGCCAAGATTACAGGCAGCCTTCATCCAGCAGAAGAAGGAAGATCAAGAGTTGCAGACCATGTAGGAAATCTTTCAGCCTAGGCCTGCATCTCCTCTTCATTCCATCATTTTATGCAATTCAGTCATACATCACACTTAACATCTGAAAAGGATGCTGGGAACTGTGGTCTAGCCATGTAGTCTAGCTGGGTAGCCTGGAGGAAAAGGAAATGGTTTGGGGAACAGTTCTTCTTCTCTCTCTGTCACAGTAGCTAAGGAAGCCAGTATATTTTCCCTAGGAGAAATGGTTAAAGGGAGTTCTTTAGATTGAAATGAAAAGACACTTGCTGGAACTCAGTCATAAAAAGAAATTAAAAAAGAACAACAACAACAACACTGATAAGAATAACTACATGGATAAATACAAAAGCCAGTATTGTTATACTTTTGGTTTGTAACTACTCTCTTATATCTATATGACTTAAAAGGAAAACATAATTGCATAAAACAATGATAATATATATGTCAACAAGCATACAATATACAAAGATATGTTCTGTGACACTAACAATGCAGAGGGGACAGAAGGAGATATATAGGAGCAGTTTGTGTACAATTGAAATTAAGTTAATTATACATCAATACATTGATTTATAAACTACTGAAACGAAGTTGTTATAAGTTTAAGATATCATTTGCAATCCCCAACGTAGTCACTGAGAATTTAAAATAAACAGAAAAGAAGAAAAGAATGAAAATGGTATGCTATAAAAAAAATTAACTAAATACAGAATGGGTAGTAGTGGAGGACTTGAGGAACCACAACAAAAGCATTTAAGACACACAGGAAACAAATAAACTAAATAATAGAAGTAAATTCTTCCTTGCTCGTAATTGACTTCAAGGTAACTAGATTAAACTGTCCCATTGAAAAGACAGAGATGGCAAATGAATAAAAACAGCAAAAATAATATGACTTATCTCTATGCTGTCCACAAGATGTCACCTTGCTAGGATGCAAAAACACAGAGATTGAAAATAAAGGATAAGCAAAGATATTCCATGTAAATAGTAACTACAAGAGAGCTGGAGTGGATATATCATTATTAGCAAAATAGACCTCACATCTAAATGTTTATTAGTAGGGTGTCTGGGTGGTTCAGTCAGCTAAGTGTCTGACTCTTGATCTTGGCTCAGGTCTTGATCTCAGTGTCATGAGTTTGAGCCCCACATTGGGCTCTATGCTGGATGGAGAGTCTACTTAAAAAAAAAAAAAAGGTTACTAGAGTAGAAGGACATTGCATACCAATAAAATGTGCAATACATTAAGAAGATATAAAAATTAGAAATGTATGTACTTAACAGAACTTCAAAATATATGAAGCAAAAATCAACAGATTTGAAGGGAGAAATAGTTTTATAATCTACTTGGAGACTTCAATACCACTTTCAATACATAAAACTGACAGACAGAAGATCAAGAAGGAAACAGAATTTGAACAACACTATAGACCAATTGTACCTAACAGATGCATATAGAACATCCCATCCAACAATAGCAGAATATACATTTTTCTCAAGTGTACATGGAATATTCTCCAGGATAGATCATATGTTAGATCACAAAACAAATAGTAGTAAATGTAAAAAATAGAAATCATACAAAGTTTCCTTTCTGATGGTGATGGAATGAAAGTAGGTCAATAACAAAGAAAACTGAAAAACTCACAAATATGGGGAAATTACAAAACATATTCTTAAATAACATTAAGTCAAAGATCAAATCACAAGGAAAATTAGAAAATATTGTACCTTGTATGAGTGAAAACAAGACTACAAACTACCAAACTTACTCAAGAAGAAATAGAAAATCTGAGAAGACCTAAAATGAGTAAAGAGATTTAATCAGTGAACAAAAACCTCCTAATAAGGGACACCTGGGTGGCTCAGTTGGTTAAGCAGCTGCCTCCAGCTCAGGTCATGATCTCAGGGTCCTGGGATTGAATCCCACATCGGGCTCCTTGCTCAGCAGGAAGCCTGATTCTCCCTCTGCCTCTGCCTGCCACTCTGTCTGCTTGTGCTCTCTGACAAATAATAAAATCTTAAAAAAAAAACAAAAAAACCTCCTAATAAAAATTCAGGGCTAGATGACTTCATTGGTGAATTCTACCAAGTATTTAAAGAACTAACAGCAATCCTTCTGAAGTTGTTTCAAAAACAGAAGTAGAAGTGCATCTCAATTCATTCTATGAGGCCAGTACTACCCTGATACTGATGCCAGACAAAGATACTACAAGAAAGATATAGACTCTTATCCCTTATTATGCAAAAATCCCCAACATAACACCAACAACTTGGAAGTTGTAACTAGAGTGATTATGGAAGAAAGAGAAACAAAAAAAAAATCCAAATTGGAATAAAAAATCCACTTTTTTGCATAAAACTCTAAAGAGTCCACACACACATAAACACAAAATCCCTGTTAAAATTAATAAATGAATCCATCAAAGTTGCAGAATGTTAAATCAACACTCAGATGATTTAGTTGTATTTCTATGCACAACAATCTGAAAAGAAATTAAGAAAATGTTTGCATATACAACAGCATGAAAACAAATAAAATATTTAGCATTAAATCCAACTAAGGAAGTGAACAATCTGTACACTGAAAACCACATATCATTGTTGAAAGAATTAAAGAAGACCTAAATAAATGGAAAGACATCCCATGTTCAGGGAATGAAAGGATTAATATTATTAAAATGAGAATATTACCTAAATTATAAATTCAATGCAAACCCTATCAAAATCCCAACAGAGATTTTTGTAGACATGGAGAAACCCATCAAATTCACATGAAATTTCAAGAGATCCTGAAAAGCCAAAAGAGCAATATAAAGGAAGAGCATAATTATAGGTCACATACTTTCTAATTTCAAAATTTACTACACATTAATCAAACCAGTGATGTAATGAAATAAGATCAACAGAATAGAGTTAAGAACCCAGAAATAAATCTTTACATCTATGGTCAACATGAAAATATTTGACAACAATGCCAAAATCTTAAGAAGCATAATCTTCAACAAATGCCGCTTAGAGAGTGGATTTCCACAAGCTAAAGAATAAAGTCAGATGGGTCACCTGGGTAGCTCAGTTGGTTAAGTGTCTGACTCTTGAATTCCACTCAGGTCATGATCTCAATATTGTGGGATCAAGCTCCAGGGTGGGCACATACTGGGCATGGAGCCTCTTAAGATTCTTTCTACTCCTCCCTTTTTACCCCCTCCAAAAAAAATAAAGTTGGACCCTTACTTTATGTCATATACAAAAATTAAATTAATATGGATTAAGAACTTAGATTTAAGAGCCAACAACTATAAAACTCTTAGAAGAAAACATGGGCAAATATTCATGAGCTTGGATTTGGCACTAATTCATTAAATATGACATGAAAAACACAGGCAACAGCAACAAAGATAAATTAGATTTTATCAAAATTTAAAATGTTGTACATCAAAGGACATCAAGAGAATGAAAAGACAATATCCAGAATATATAAAAAACTCTTAAAACTGAAAAAAAAAGGACAAACAACCCAATTTTTTTAAATGAGGAAAAAACGTGAATCGGCATTTCTCCAAATACAAATGGCCAATAAACATGTTAAAAGATGTCAAAATAATGATTTTAGAGAAATGGAAAGCAACACTACTGGATATTACCACACACTTAGTAGGATGGCAAAAAATGGACAATTGTGTTGGTGAAATTGTGGAAAAAATGTAACTCTTGCTTCTGTGGAAAATAGTTTGGTGGTTCCTAAAACAATTATACATAACATTATATATGCCAGAAGAAAGAATGAAGTTCTAATGTATGCAGCAATATGGGTGAACCTTGAAAACATTATGCTAAATGCAATAAGCCAGACACAAAAGGACAAATATTGTATGATTCCCCTTATATGAACCAGCTAGAACAGACAAATTCACAAAAAAGAAAGTAGATGAGAAGTTACCAAGGTCTAGAGGAAGAAAAGAATGAGGAATCAATGAGTACAAAATTTTGGAGGGGGGTGATAAAAGTGTTCTATAAATAGATTATAGTGATACATTTTAGCTGTACTTAATGTCACTCAATTGTACACTTAAAAATATTTAAAATTGTAAAATCTATGTGTATTCTGCTATAATTTAAAAAAGATATGCAAAACTCGAATCTGTATTTTTTTATTACTCATTTCAACAGTCATAAAGTAACTCAGCAAAATTGTAGTTTCCAACATTTGCTCACTATGGATACTGATGAACAGTTTGCAGACCAGCACCATTTTGTGGACCACTGTAAGGAGCACTGCTCTGGAGCAAGACATTTCACCTAAATAAGCTTCAATTTTCCCATAGATAAACAGGGAATAATTGCATTTCTTACCTTCTCTGGCTTTGTGTGAACGGAATTAGATCATGTATGGGAATTTCTTAGCACAGCCCTGGCTCAATAGTCTTTAGCTCTTACTTGTTCATTCTCACATATCACATTCTACATTTTAAATTGTTGATATATACGTTTTATTAATTCTTTTTTTTTTTAAAGATTTTATTTATTTGACAGAGTGAGATCGCAAGTAGACAGAGAGGCAGGCAGAGAGTGAAGGGGAAGCAGGCTCCCCGCTGAGCAGAGAGCCCGATGTGGGGCTCGATCCCAGGACCCTGAGATCATGACCTGAGCCGAAGGCAGAGGCTTTAACCCAATGAGCCACCCAGGTGCCCCACGTTTTATTAATTCTTAAAAAAATCTTTTGAGCTCAAAACTACTTTTACATTCTTTATTGATATTTGACTCCACTCAACTTTCTATTTCTGGTTAGTATATACTATACTGCATAGCATTTTTTTTTTATATATTTGATATCTGTGAAGACTACCTATTTATGAGCAAGGATCATGCTTTCTAAGGACAAAATCACTAGTGCTCAGCAAAATTTCTGCCATGCAATAACTCTCCGTAATGCTTATTGAACAGTTTCTGACCCCACCACCATCCCCCAGCTTCACCCTACAGTGCTAAAGATAATCTTGAACTGAAGAGGCACAAAATAAGCTTGTCTAATCTAACTGTAACCTCAATTTGGGTTGGTCATTAGATTCCTATGACATTTTGGTATTATATAAATTGTGGCCTTAAAGAGCAGTCATTTACAATGTGAGTCATCCATGAAAAAATTCCTGGAGCATATGATATTCAAGCGCCCTTTGTTCCCATTACTAAATAGCAGAGAACATTAAACCACCTACATGCCACCTCCCACCACAGTAATGAAGCAAGTCACAGCCTTCAACATGACTTCTGAAGAATCCTACAGACCACAGCCAAGTCAAATCAGGGGACAGCCCTATGTGGTTTGCAAGTTTTCTATTCATGGAGTTTGAAGCATAAGACTGAATTCTATATAAAGAAAAAAACTCAAAAACTAAACCAAAAAAAAAAAAGCCAAAACCAATGACAACAACCCCTCTTTTTATTTCGTGTTCCTCCACAGACATTCCAAACTTCTGCTTCACAAAAAAATAAAATAAAATAAATATGACAACAATAATAACTCATTCATGGACCCTGGAAAAATCTGTTGCAGGGAATACAGGCGATGTACATGTGGAATGCAGACTATATATAAACTATACACTGAATGATTCATGAAATTGATTACAGAAATTACTTCAGTTAATTAAAACCTAAACTAGCTGTTCTTAAAAACAAATCAACAAACCTCTTCCATTAGTCCTCAGGTGAAGAGAGATGAGGTAAAGTGCTACCTTTTAAAATTTTAAATACTTGGGAATCAGCACGCGCACATTTCTTCCTCCACTCTTGTAAGTGCTACTTAAATATAAATGGAAAATAATTCAGTGGGTTTCCAATACTATCTTCATTAAGGTAAAGCTATAGAAGGAAAGTTGTAGCCTGAAGTGATGATTTCCAAAAATGGAATAGAATCTATGTGTTCTGCCCAGATGTGCCATACAAACACAGGACTCATTGGCTGGTGGGCTGACAGTAATAACTGTCTGCCTTAAGTGTTAAATCTTATCTACACCACCTTCTACTTCCAGACTCCTTAGTCATTTGCCAGTAATCTCATTTCAGGCTGAGTACACCAGCGGCTAAAGAAGAATCTGAATCCGATAAATAAAACAACACAGGAGAAAAGCGTTATTCCACTCTTCTCTTTAACTTTGCCAAGTAGCCCTAATTCTGTGCCAATATATGTATTGACTCAAAGTAATGTTATAGATGCTTTATTAGGCTGATCCCTAAAACAGCCCTAAAAACAAGGGAACTACACTCTTTTCTTGCTTTGTTCCCCAATTCCCACAAATATTGCTATTTGATTATCTCTGACTTTCCTTACGTGTTTTATTTTCCTAGGTATATTTAATTGACGATTAAATATAAGATGAAAAGCTGTTATAAAATATCCAATAACAATATTGCCTCAAAATTCTGACTCCAAATATTCTGGGCAATGCTGGAATCTGGGGAAAAAAAAAACAAAACACAGTTCTAATTTAGAAGATCAAGTAGGTCAACCAAATATATTACGGCTACAAATATTGTATAAAACTTTTCAAGATTTCAGCTGTTTTAGGCTTTCCTTTTTGGTTTTAGGAAGAAGGTGGGAATGTTTTTCTAGTCTTTGTTAATTTCAAACCAAAAATTTAATGAAGTTTTAGAAATATATGGGAGAAACTGCATAAACAACACTGACAAATAAAAACCACCCTCCTTCTTTAAAGGACATAAAGCAATCCAACTTTGAGACATAATCATCATTTTGTCTTTTCACCCACCTGAAGAGTGAGATAGACCTGACCCTGCTCTATTCCTGCTCACCAAGAGCCATACATGGACCCTTGTCACTGACAAGCTGCATTGAGAGGCTCAATGAGACATTGTTCCCAGCATGGCCACCTGATGCCCCAGTGTCTTCCAGCTCATGCAATTTCTTCATCCAGATGGAAAGTATTGTATTATTCATTTGTATATGAATCATATCTATATATATGTGTGTATATATACTTGTATTTTATGTATTTTTGTTATATGTATATATGTATGTGTTTATATACACATATGTATGTGTATATATGTATGTATATATTTTATATATAGATAGATACAGAATATATATATATATATGTTTTTATTCTGTATCTTGTGATGTTTTGACATCTTAAAATATTGCTACTGGGGGGAGACTGCTCTCCCAGGGCTAGCCAGTGCCTAGAGATAGCAAAAGTCTAAGCCAACAACTCACCTCTCAAATGCAAACTAACCAAGCAGAGTCCGTTGGTTGGCTCAACTACTTCCTTTACACCAAACCAATATACCTCCTGCCCTAGATCATCCCCCAGCCAGTTACCAGTCAACTAGAGACAACCCTTATAGCCCAAGCCTGCCAGAATTATTCAAACGAGCCAGTCCTAAACTGTTCTCTCTGCCCTGCCTTTCCTGCACAAATTCCAGAAAAGGCTCTGGCCTGAGCTCTTCCCTACCTCCTCCTTCCAGTCCTGACCAGAGCCCCATGCTTCCCCTGTGGCCCTGTGTAGTGGGGCATGCCCTCACCTCTCCGAAATGCCAGTAATAAATTCTACTTTCAATGGAATTGAATTCTCTGTATCTTAACTCAGTCACTTCTATAAATTAAAATCCCATAGGTACAAATGAGACAAGTATCATAAGTGATACATACACAAACATTATTCTTCTGGGCTCTCTTACTTTAGCATTTTGCTGGGAGACAAGCCACTTATTAAAATTAATTTGTAAAGGAAAAATATGTACACAGATTTGTTAAGAAAAAAAATGAGAGTCTGCTTTTGCTTTGCTTTGCTTTTGGCCTTCAAAAAGCACTTAATTAGCCATCAATTTTATTTCAAGGGCCTTTCCCTAAAACTTGTCTCAATTGCCAGATAAGATGGTTTTCAAAGTGAAAATTTACAGCTTCTCAGTAAAATTATTGCAGTAGCCAGATGTTTCGTATTGTGCTGTGTTGGGTAGCTTCTGCATGCTTTCTGATTAGAATGCAGTATAGACTTTGATGGCCCAACTGTAGACCTTGATGGCTCATGATGTCAGAACAAAGGTTTAATGGAGACCTGAGCTTTAAATCACTCACATTCTTTAAGCTTTTGTGTAAGACATAGCAGGCCCTCTGCTGGTGGTAACAACTGATTGTACCGTCCTATTGAACACATCCTTTACCAAATACAGATTCTGTCTATGGTGGTAGTTCTTAACTATTTCTGTGCAACAGACTCTCCTATGGAGGCTTCTAGAAATACTGATGTCCATATTCCTCTGCAAGATGTTTGGTTTTAGTACTAAGAGTTCAAACATTGAGATACATTACAATTCCCTTGGATGATTTTAATGCTCAACCAGAGTTGAGAATATTCATTTATATGGTATCACCGTTTAGTCTTGAGGCCCTATGTGAACATTATGCTATTTTTATGAAACATTAATTTTAGGTTTTTTAAAATTTTTTAATTGTTTACTTTTATAAAATGTTAATTTTATAAAATCTGAAACTCTAGCCCCATTAGGTAGATGGATTTCACAAGGGCAGTACATTTAATAACAGAAACTCTTATAAAAGAAAAAAAAATCCCTAGAAAAAGCAGGGTGCTTTAATGATCAGAGCATTGGCGTAGCATTAGGAAAATTGACCCACAGTTACCATTTACCTGCTGAGATTCTGGATGAGTCACTGAAATCATCCGTCTGCCTAAGTTTCACTTGTTAGGGTCTATTTTGTGGAGCTTCCAAATAATGACATTTGAAAGTAAATGAAAGTGAGAATAAACATCTCCCAACTGTAGATGGGATTGTATCAATAAAGGGAGAGGAAATTTTAGTTACCAGCCAAGTAAAGTTTAGTGTTCTGTTAAAATGTATGTTTAGGGGCGCCTGGGTGGCTCAGTGGGTTAAAGCCTCTGCCTTAGGCTCAGGTCATGATCTCAGAGTCCTGGGATCTAGCCCCTCATCAGGCTCTCTGCTCAGCAAGGAGCCTGCTTCCCCCCCTCTCTCTGCCTGCCTCTCTGCCTACTTGTGATCTCTCTCTCTCTCTCTCTGTCAAATAAATAAATGAAATTTTTTTTAAAAATGTACGTTTAGAGAATTAGAGAAAACACCCTGGACAAATCCATTTGTGTTTATGGAAAAAGGAAACAGCCTCATGATGCATAATTGTGTCCTCCTTCACTTACAATTCTTCAAAAGTTTTTGTAGGATTCTTGATCCCATCAATAATCAAAATTTATTTATCAAATATAAATCAGTATATTTATAAATCAAAAATAATCAGTAATGTTTTGAGTGAACCACGGTGTGATATTAACAAAGAGAAATGTCCTTCTCATTCTTTTTTTTTTCTCATTAAAATTTTGTTTTGATGGGTCTCGAAATTCTTTGACAGATTTTTGGTCAAGTTGTTTCCATTAGAAAGTACTGATTTTAAAAACTAGTAACTTAAAACTGCCTCTCCCCAGACACACACAAATGGTTTGCAAAACATTCTCCTTTTCTTCTGAAGGTTTTGTGATGCATTGTTGTCATTAACTGGTCTTTTACTATTAAATGGCCAATTGACACAAACAGTTCTGAGACTGTTCTTCCACCAGTGATTAAGACTGAGGTGGCAGGTATTGGGGATATATATTCATTTAGCCTTCTGAGCTCTCTGGGCAGACCTGGGGACCTTGCCAGCTCCAGTTGCCTTCTTGTCCCCTGCTTTGATAACACTCATGGCAACCATCTGTCTCATGTCACGAACTGCAAAATGGCCCAGAGGAGGATAATCAGAGAAGCTCTAAACACACACAGGCCTGTCAGGAACCATATCAACAATGGCAGCATCATCAGACTTCAAGAACTTGGGACTGTCTTCAAACTTTTTTCCAGAACGATGATCTATTTTCTCCTTCAGCTCAGCAAACTTGCAACCAATGTGAGCTGTGTGACAATCCAGCACAGGTGCATATCCAGCACTGATCTGGCCTGGATGGTTCAGGATAATCACCTGACCTGGGAAGCCAGCTGCTTCCATTGGTGGGTCATTTTTACTGTCACCAGCCACATTATCACAACGAATCTTTGTATCTTGTATCTTTGACAGATACGATCTCGACATTGAAGCCCACATTATCCCCAGGAAGAGCCTCACTCAAAGCATCATGGTGCATTTCAACAGATTTTACTTCAGTTGTAACATTGACTGGAGCAAAGATGACCACCATACCAGGTTTAAGAACACCAGTCTCCACTTGGCCCACAGGGACAGTACCAATACCACTGATTTTGTAGACATCCTAGAGAGGCAGACGCAAGGTCTTGTCAGTTGGGTGAGCTGGTGGCAGAATGCAATCCAGAACTTCAAGCAGTGTGGTTCCACGGGCATAAAGTCATCTTTATGGTGACTTTCCATCCCTTGAACCAAGGCATGTGAGTACTTGGCTCCAGCATGTTTTCACCAATTCAACCAGAAATTGGCACAAATGCTACTGTGTCTGGGTTGTAGCCAATTTTCTTAATGTAGGTGCTGACTTCCTTAACGATTTCCTCATATCTCTTCTGGCTGTAGGGTGGCTCAGTGGAATCCATTTTGTTGACATCAACAATTAGTTGTTTTACACCCAGTGTGTAAGCAAGAGGGGCATGTTCACAAGTCTGCCCTTTCTTAGAGATTCCTCTTTCAAATTCACCAACACTAGCAACAATAATCAGGATAGCACAGATATACTTGTAATCATGTTTTTTATATAGTATCTATGTCCTGGGACATCAATGATGATCACATAATACTTACTAGTCTCGAATTTCCATGGGGAGATATCAATAGTGATACCATGTTCATATTCAGCTTTCAGTTTATCCAAGACCCAGGCATACTTGAAGGAGCCCTTTCTCATCTCAGCAGCCTCCTTCCCAAATTTTTCAATAGTTCTTTTGTTGATCCCACCACATTTATAGATCAGATGACCAGTAGTGGTAGACTTGTGTGAATCTACATGTCCAATGACGACAATGTTGATGTGAGTCTTTTCCTTCCCATTTTGGTTTAGGTTGAGTGGTGGTTTTCAAGACTCCTGTGTTCTGGCAGCAAACCCGTTGTGAAAAAGTATCTTTTGTTTTAAATAAAAAATATTTGAAATGCTCAGGAATTCTTTTTTGTTTGTTTGTTTTTCTTGACAAGAAAGAGGTTGACTTCATAGATGGTAAATATGTTTTTTCTTTATATTTCTAGACAGATTGACTTCTCTAATCCGGTAGTATCACTTCATTACCCTCCATGTGTTTGCTGGTTTGTTTGTTGTTGGAATAGCTCCTAGTTGAGTAACATCTGGAAATTTGACAAACTGATTATCTCTCTTTAGATGATTAATAAAGCTGCTAACTAAAATCCAACAATGAAATTGTAGAGTTCTGCTGTTCATTATGATTCATGGAAGCCTTTGAGTAGGTATCCTATCATCCTTCATTTACTCAAAAGACATTTAATATTACTGATACTTAACTCCTGCGTTATCTCAGGGGAGTGAGGCAACCTCCACTGGTGAAGAGATTGAGTCTTCATCATCAATGAACTTTCCATGTGGATTATTGTTATATCTCTCCTTTCCATTAATAAAATAATCAGGAATGACTATAAATACATGGGTTGGGGATGGTCTCCAGGAGATCTTTCTTTGAGTCAAATCATGACCCCTTCTTATAATTTTCATCTGACATGAATGGCTTAGGTAAAGTCCAATTAAAGATCAGAAATATAGAAGAGCTGACATCTGAGATCTGTGCTCTATGAGTTTATGTTATCTTTTCTAAATATTTGTATATTCCATTTTGAAGCTATTTGCACCAGAAGGAGAAATTACTAAAACTACTGCCACCCAGGACTTTTTAATTACATGCATTACATGGCAGCTGTGGCTCCAAGTTTTTGGTGACAACTCCAAGAGGCTAGGTCTTGCTCTTCTTACATTTAGCTCTTATTACCAGGCTATCAGGTGATTAGTGGGGACTTTTTTTTTTTAAAGACAGATGAGAAAATTCTTAAAAATCTAAGAATCATGGGAATTGTATGGTCTGATTACCTTATTGCCACTTAAATATTAAGATTAATTTCTAAATAAAAATAATTCTTAAAGTATCAAATTTTAAGTATGGAAAAGTACAAAAGAAAACCATTTAGTTGGTTATAAAAATAATTAATATTTATTGAGCACTTACTTTATACTTAGACCTGGGTTAAGAACTAAAGAAAAATTATCTCATTTAACAAAAGTTACAAAGAATGATTTTTAACATCTATACTGCGGTATTTAATCTTGCTTTTTTCTGCATTGACCTGTTATATACAGAAACTTAAGTGGGTTAGAAATCAAAGTTTTCTTTTTAAAGTCTTAATTATCTATGAGTTATTATAGACTAGAGTCACTATGTTTCATAAATTGTTGCATTAATCTGCATTAACCTTCCATTAATCTCAACTCTTCCCTAGGTGAGATATACCCTGTTCAACTCCTTCATTTTTATTTGCTGGATCAACTTTTTATCTTTATAAAAAGATATATAAAAAGGGGACACATCCCCTTTCTTGATCCTCCTTTGCCTTTTATTCCTGTGTATGTGTTATCACTGTCTCATATATATGCCATATATATATATATACACACACACACACACATATATATATATAGTGCAGTGATACAGAATGATACAGAATACAGAATGATGCAGTGATACAGAATAGTTGACTTAGAGAAATGGAGACAGAAAGAAAATTATAACTCTTGTGGAAGACATATTCATCCTGTGGGAAATTGGTACTTTCCAATTTGATTACTTAGCTTATTTTTTGTTTTTATTTAAGATTTATGTATTTATTCGAGAGAAAGAGAACATGGGTGCTTAAGCATGGGTGGGGGAGGGGCAGAGGGAGAGACGAAGACTGCTGAGCACAGGGCCTGACACAGGGCTTAATCTCATAACCATGAGATCGTGACCTGAACCGAAATCAAGAGTGGGACACTTAATCCACTGAGCCACCTAGGAGCCCCTTAGCTTAGTTTTGAAAGCATAGTTATAACTTTTAATCTTCCACACTATGGAATACGCAGATGAAGCTTTAAGGTAAAAATTTGAGCCATAAGCAAAATTTGTTATTAAATATCATTGCTAAATAACTGGTTTGATCTGAAGAAAATAATAGAAAATGTATAAGGAAAAGCTAATTCTAGAATATTTTGAACATAGATGCCAGGACAATTGAAAATGTTCTGGTTTGGCACAGTAATATGGTCATTAAGTGAGTAACCATTCAAACAAGAATTAGACTACATTTCCTTCCCAGAAAGCTCTAGAGAGAGAGATGGGGAAAAGTCTAGAACAGAGGCTGTTGAGAAAAGACAGAATAACTGAAAGAAATGTAATTTTTGCAAAACAGTCTTTTTCTTTCTAAGGTTTTGGCACATACCTGTGCCTGGCATTCTTCTGGTTTCATCCTACCATTGAAATGGCACTCATTCTTGCATGGATCTGCATTATAATTAGGAAAACACAAGGTACTTGGAAGCAAAAAACATCATTTCCTCTGTGTTAGCCAACAGGATAATTTACAGAAAATGCCAGTTTAGTTAAGTGACATGGATTGTGCTAATTCAGCTAGATAGAGTAAGGTTGACACGCATAATTTTATAAAAGAAACAGAGCAGAACTGTCAATTTGTCAAATAGAACGTTTGTAACTAGGATCCTAAAATAAAGCACTCTATAATGCTTGAATCAGAATACCACAGTAGCAAAGAAATATATGGTGGCTTGAAAAAAGACCTTTTCATTAAAAGTATGGGCCAAAGACCAACAGCAACAGTTCAGGGTCACCTGAAAGCTTATTAGAAATGGAGACCCAACATTTACATTTTAACAGATGCCCAGGTGTTTCTTCTGTGTGATAGAGGGAGAAGATAAAGAATTCTTAGTCTACTTTGGGGAGTGAAAGGCAAGGAAGGCAGAAGAACGCCTTTCTTTTTTTTAAGATTTTATTTATTTGACAGAGAGAAACACAGCGAGAGAGGGAACACAAGCAGAGGGAATGGTAGAGGAGAAGTAGGCTTCCTGCCAAGCAGGGAGCCGGATGTGGGGCTCGATCCCAGGACCCTGGGATCATGACCTGAGCCGAAGGCAGACGCTTAAGCACTGAGCCACCCAGGCGCCCCAAGAACACCTTTCTAACACCATTTACTTACTTACTTACTTATTTAAACGATTTTATTTATTTATTTGTCAGAGAGAGAAAGAGAGCTTGCACTAGAGCGCACAAGCAGGGAAAGCTGCAGGCAGAGGGAGTTGCTGGCAGAGGTCTGAGAAGCAGTGCCATGCTGATCAGGAAGCGCACCCCCTAATAAGGGACTGGATCTTAGGACTCTGAGGTCATGACCTTGAGCCAAAGGCAGATGCTTAACCACTGAACCACCCAGGAGCCCTTCTAACTCCTTTTAAATCGGTGATCTCCACAAAACTGTAACTTGTATTATTTATCCTTGTACCGCTTATACCTGGTAGTAGCTGGTCTATGGTAGCAATAAAATGCTTGCCAAATGAGTAAACTAGTTAATGATCCTCTTTTAAACAGTCTCAGGCATAGGCAAGCTTGAGATATGCTGAGAGAGAGAGAGGTTTAATCCTCCCAGGCTGGTATTTTGTTATAGTGGCCCTAGCAAACTAATACAGGTAGAGAGATCCATCTGTGAGGCATTTTCCTTCAGCAGTTTGAAGACCCCCTCCTAAAGCTGCAGAGAATCAGCTCAAACTAAAGTACAGTTGACCCTTGAACAGTGCAGGCGTTAGGGTCAATGACGCCCCACAATCAAAAATCTATGTGTAACTTTTGACTCCCCCCACAGATTTAACTACTAATACTGCAGTGTTGATCGGAAGCCTTCCCAACAACATGAATAGTCATTTAACACATATTTCATATGTTACATGCATTATATACTGTATTCCTATAATAAAGTAAGGCATAGAAAAGAAAATGTTATTAGGAATATCATAAGGAAGAGAAAATGCATTTATAGTACTGTATTTATCAGGGAAAAAAACCATTTATCAAGAAGAAAATGACCCTGAAACTATGATCTGAGGCAAAATCAAGAGTGGGCTGCTTAACTGTTACAGCCACCCAGGTGCCCCTCCAGCCATTTTCTCATGCAATAATCCTCCATCCACCTCAGCAGCGTTAGTTCATGTGCCAGCTCCTCATGTTCTTGCTTCCTATTGTGAATTTCCTTATTATCTTATGTATATTGGTAATCACTTACTGTAATTTCTCAGAATTCTTCCTGGTGTATTGTATGAGTTCAGTTTGCTGTCTTTCTTTTATACTGTTTGTATTTATCTGGTGTTTAAATATTGGAGTTCCTGAAATCAAGTTTGGGTGCATATATCATCTGTTCTGTCTGGCAGGGTTCCCGAGGGGAGGACAGGAGGCCTGTTCTGGTCTGTAGTCCCTCCCAGAGAGTTTACAAAGAGAGGAGGGGATAAGTGTCAGGCAAGGAGACCCATGTACCAGAGAACCACTGTTCGGTCATTCCCATGCATGACCACACCACAGATACTGACTGCATTAGGAAAAAGGATGGAGAGACAGTGGTCCTCTAGGTTTTACCCATCCTTCCTGAGAGGTTTAGAGAGAGGTAGTAGTAAATGTCTGATGTGGCTGGCCACCAATTTTTTTTTTAATATTTTATTTATTTATTTGATAGAGCACCAGCAGGTGGAGCAACAGGCAGAAGGAGAGGGAGAAGCAGGCTCCCTGCAGAGCAAGAAGCCGGATGGTGGGCTCCATCCTAGGACCCTGGAATCATGACCAGAGCCAAAGGCAGACATTTAACAGACTGAGCCACCCAAACGCCCCCGGCCACTGATTCTGGGGCTTTGCATTGCCCTGATATTATTCCATGCAGAATAGTCTTTACTTCATGGGTAATTCTGTCCTAAAAGTGGGAAGCAATGATTGCCACAAGACAACTCAGGAAGAGGCTAGAGTATTGTCTAGAGCTTTCTTCCAAATTTTCCTCTCACGCTGCCTCTGGTAGTTCTGTGCCCAGGTTGCGGCTGCTCATCCACACATGAGTCCTGACTGACCTCAGCCTTCCATTTCCTTCTTTCCCTTCCTTCCTTCCTTCCTTCCTTCCTTCCTTCCTTCCTTCCTTCCTTCCTTCCTTCCTTCCTTCCTTCCTTCCTCTCTCTTTCTTTTCTCTCTCTCTCTCTCTCTTTCTTTCTTTTTATTCCACAAATCCTTTGTTTTCCCTGTCTTTTGTTTCTTCAGGTTTGACTTTGGAAGAGAGAGCCAGCAGCCAATGTTTATTTGATATCCTGATAGGAATCTATGATCTAGTTTACCGCTTTTTATTTCTGGCACCTGGGTGTCTCCCTTGACACCTACTATTGCAGATACACATGAAACGTTATTACATGTTAATCCACTTTAAGACCTGAGGGTTTGGGGATTGGCATAGTCTTGAAAATTCCTGGAACCAAAAGCCACTAACCTTTTCAAATCTGTGATACGTATCTTTGTGTATTTGATTTGGCTATTTCTCTCTCATGTGTTGCCAAGTTTTACATGAGATAATTGTAAAGTCAACCTAACATTGCGTGGGTAATATATACGTTTTACAATAAAACCTATGACCCTTGAAAGAAGCAGGAATAAGGCAAAGAAAAGTTAAGAACCTTTGTCCCAACATGATGGAGCATAAATGAGGTTTCTTTTATGAGGTAGTGATATAATTATGATTAAGAGTATAAGCTTGAAAATCAGAATTTCAAGTTGGATCACATGCAGTCTCAGTCACTCATTAACTACATATACTTGAGCGAGGTGCTTAATTTCGCTCAACTTTGATTTGTGCAGCTGTAAAAGTGGTTAGTAATTGTACCTACCACACACATTGATGTGAGGATTAACTTCTATAATAGGCACTTAGTACAGAGCTGATCATACAGTAAGTATCTAATTAAAAGTTCTATTTTTATTACATTTATTATGTTTTCCTAACTTAGAAATATTAGAAAAGATGAATTGAGGTGGTGGGCAAGAACTCTTTTTGGTTTTCCCTATAAAACACCATCTACTTCTATGTCCTGTGTTTAAGTTTACATTTAGAAAGGGACGAACCCAAGTATTATTTAAATGCAAACTGTCAGTTTCTTCTTTCAGCCTAATAGGTCCTCAGGATGATTTGCAGCTTCTATAATATGTAGTAACTTCAATAAGCCAGAAGGACTTTAGAGATATTTAAATATGCTGCATTTATGTAGTCTAATAATGATTTGGAATTAAGCATGAATCTTCATGATCTAGTGATTCCATATATATCTCACAAGTTTTACATTAGAATTGCAAGAAACAACGTATGTGAATATTACCTGAAATTGTAAAAGAATGTAAAATATCAGTTATTATTATTGAAACATCTACATTAAATAACATTATAAAACAGAATTATGTCTTTGCTATATATATATATTTCATATATATATATATTTCACATATATATTGCTTAAAATTACATATATTCTTTGATAGTTCTAAAAGGTAGAAGTCTGAAATCAGTTTCCCTGGGCTAAAATCTAAATATATATTTATATTTTTAAATATATTTAAATATATTTAGGATTTAAGACAGAAATTCTCATATTACTGAATGCGGGTGAGTTTGAACAATTTCTCTTGTTTAATGATTGGTTGGTTTTTTTATTGATTTTTTTTGCATCTTGTTTTAAGAGATATTTTAAACATCACTTGACAAATCTGTCATTTATTCCGATTTTTAAGAGGGTTTAGGGTATTTTCAGTCTGGGCACAATGGAAGAACAAAAACTGGATTCACACTCCTGCCTTATGCAACTAAAAATATCCATAAAAGGTATGAAAATAATATTTTTCAGGGATTGAACAACAACAAGAAGCTCAGGATAGTGGCCCTCAGTGAAGGAAAACAGAACAAGTAAGTCCTATGTTCATCTGTGTTTTCTGCCTGTGGGCATTCAGTGGCTCCTGAAGCAGGGGCAGGAGCAGGGGCAGGGGCAGGCCTGCAGCGAGGCTAATGGTTGCCTCAGCAATGGTCGCAAACTGAAGGGGGCACTCACTTGCAGGGTGAGGCAAGTGCAGAGTTGCCTGGAACATGAAGAGTGTGGAGGTATTCTTGAGCTGGGGAGATATCAAATATTAGGGAGGCTCAAGTGACAAGAATTTGCCTAGAGTGCCAAAGTAAAGGAGATGATATAGAAAGCGCACCCGTGGCCTCCTGTACCCTCCCCCATTGTCTATCACTTGGTATAGTGTAGACACCATAAATGCTATAAGCCCCTTCCTTGAGTAGGGAGACTTGGAGAGAATCATTGGCCTGCCTTCCTTTTGCTTTCCTGAAGCAAAGGCAGTGTATTGATGTTTGGGTTTTCTGCCTTTCTGAGCTCTGTCTGCATATCTGTATCATCTTCTTTGCATGATGACTAAGTTGAGAGTGAGAAAAGAAATGTTAAAAGCTTGGACTGGGCTGGAATTTGGGGTTCCAACCAGCCAGCATGAACTAACCTCACTGAGCAGCTGGAGCATTCAGAGGACACCTGAGCTATGCCATTACTTAGTTTTAAAGACTGTTCTGAGCGTACCCCAATGAAATTTCAGAATTTGTTTTAAAGGGCTCAGGCTCAGGGTGCCTGGGTGGCTCAGTGGGTTAAAGCCTCTGCCTTTGGCTCAGGTCATGATATCTCAGGGTCCTGGGATGAGCCCTGTATCCAGCTCCCTGCTGAGGAGAGAGACTGCTTCCCCCTCTCTCTCTGCCTGCCTTTCTGCCTACGTGTGATCTCTCTTTCTCTCACTGTCAAATAAACAAATAAAATCCTTAAAATAAAAAAAGGTTCAGGCTCATCTGCATCCAAATTAAATATCTGCCAGTGTAAAACTTAATAAATAGTCTTTGAAGGAAGTTAACAAGACTAGACACAAAACAAAATATTAATAGTAATAAGCATCCTTTTAAAATTGCTAGACATGTGAAGAAGCAGGCAAATGTGATGTTTAAGGAGGAGAAAATTCAGTTGATGGAACTGGACCAAGAATGACAGAGACGATGGAATTGCCAGATAATGCCTTTTAAAAAGCTATTAAGAACATATTCAGACCCTTAAAAGAAAACACTGAAATAAAGAAGAAAATTTTCATTTAATTTAAAATAACTGAAATCAAACAAGCAACATTTTCTGACTACACCAGATTCAAATTAAAAATAGATAACAAAAGAATATATAGGATATCAGCAAGCACTAGGAAGTAAAAAAAAAAAAAAAAGAACTTCTCAATACACTTAGGTCAAAGAATTCATCACAAGGGGCATTAGAAAATATTTCAAACTGAATGATAAAGAAAGCACAATATATCAAAATTTGTGAGGTACAGGTAAAGTAAAACATATAGGAAACTTTATGGCTTAAATTAGTATGTTAAAAAAAGGTTAACATTAATGATCTAAGCTTCTGTCTTCATAACCCGAAAGAAAATACACCCAACTGAAAAAACAAGAATATATAGAAAAAGGGAAATAATGATAGGAGCTAAGACCCATGAAATAAGAAATTGGATATAATAGAAGTCTATAAACTCCTTTAGAAAATAGAATTTGACATTTTCAAACTCATTTTAAGAGTCCACCATGACTTTGATAACAAAGTCATTGCAAGAAAACCACACTGGAGTATTGTATGCAAGCAATGAATTGCTAGATTCTACACCTGAAACTGTTATTGCATTGTATATTAACGAGGTGGAATTTAAATAAAAACTTGAGAAAAAGGAAATAAATTTGATATGGATCAAACACTTACACACCAAAACTCAAACTGGAAAACTTCTTGAAGAAGTGTTCACAATCTTGTGATATACAATGATTTCTTAAGTCACATAATGCACATACCATAAAAAAAATACATTGAACTTCAAAATTAAAATTTCTGCTTGTCATAAGACACCATTAAAGAAATAGAAAAGTGGGATACAGAGTTGGAGAAACTATCTGAAATGCATGTATCTAACAAAGACCTTGTATCCAGAATATATAAAGAATTCCAATAATTCAGTAATCAGATAACAAACCAATTAAAAATCACAAAATATTTGAATATCAACTTTACAAAAGAAAATATAAGAATGGCCAGTAAGTGCATAAAAAGATGTCCTACATCATTCGTCATTAGAGAAATGCTAATTAAAACCACCATAAGATACAACTGCATACTCTCTAGACTAAAATTAAAAAGAAAGATAATACCAAGTGTTGGCAAGGATGTGGAGCAACTGGAACGCACACTACTGGTGGAAATGTAAAATGTTACACCTACTGTGATGGTTAATTTTGTTTGTCAACTTGCCTAGGCTAAGGGATGGCCAGATAGCTGGTAAAACATTAATTCTGGGTTTGTATCTGAGGCTGTGTCTGGAAGAGATTAGCATTTGATTCAGTAGATTGAGTAAAGATCATTCTCACCAATGCAAGTGGGCACTATTCAATCCATTGAAGGCCTGAATAGAACAAAAAAGTAGAGGAGAAAAAAGTAAATTTTTTCTCTGCACTGAGCCATTCAGTTTCTCCTGTTCTAAGATATCAGTGCTCCTGGTTCCTGGATGTTTGGACTCAGACAGAAATTTACACCATTGGTTTCTCCCCCCATTCTCAAGCCTTTGGACTAAGGACTAAATTACAACACTGGCTTTCTTGGTTCTCCAGACTTTAGAGAGCAGTTCATGAGACCTCTTGGCTTCATAACTGTGTGATTCAATTCCTATTGTAAATCCAGATAGATGACATAGCTATAGATGTGTAGGTACAGAACAGATGTTGATATAGACATATATCCTATTGGTTTTTCCTCTGGAAAACTCTAATACACCCACCTTGGGCAAGAGTTTGGCAGATTCTTATAAAGTTAAATATACAACTCCAGTAATTTCACTCCTAGGTATTTGCCCCAAATTAAATATGTGTGTGTGTGTGTGTGTGTGTGTGTGTGTGTATACACACACATATATATATATACATAAACATACATATCTCAATAATTAAAGACATGGACATAAGTGTTTATAGCCACTTTATTCATAATAATTAATAACTGGAACCAGCATAAATATCCATTTGTGAATGGGTGAAAAATGGTGAATGGATGAAAAATTGTGATGTATAATTATGCAATGGAATGCCATTCAACAGTAAAAAGGAATGACATCATAACATGGATTAATCTCAAAAACATTACATTGAGCAAAAAGCCAAAACAATTGAGTACATAGTACATGATTCTATTAATACATTATGAAATAAGGAATAGTAACTAATGGTGATAGAAATCAAATGGTGGTTGCCTAAGTCTGCAAGTATGAGAGTTACTGTCTGCAAAGGTGCATAAAAGAAACTTGTAGGTATGCTGGAAATGTACTAGATCTTGATTAAGTTTCTATGAGTGCATATATTTTATCAAAATTAACTGAACCATAAAACAGAGTGGTTGCATTTTAATATATGTAATTATATCTCAAATTTTACTTAAAATAAAAATAGATTTGTTTTTTAGATTCCACTTGTGAGTGGAATCATATGCTATTTGTCTTTCTCAATTGGACTTATTTTACTTAGCATGATAACCTCTAGGTCCATCTATGTTGTCTCAGATGACACAATCTCATCCTTTTTATGGCTATGGAATATATATGTATATATCATGTCTTCTTTATCCATTTATCTATTGATAGACACTTAGGCTGCTTGCATATCTTGACTATTGTAAATAATGCTGCATATATATGCATAGGGGTGCATATATCTTTTTGAATTAGTGTTCTCATTTTCTTTGGGTAACAGGACTTGTGGTGAACATACATAATGTATATACTTGTAAGATCACTAAGTACAAACCAGAAATTAATATAACATTGTGAGTCAATTATATGCAAATAAATACATGTTTTTTCATATCTGAAAATTCATAAGACAAACCTTGACTAGAACTCAGTAAGAGCACAAAGTGGTTTTTAGGTATATATCAATTTGAAGGACTAATGTTCTCAGAATAAAAATTTTAAGTATATGGGGCACCTGGGTGGCTCAGTCGTTAAGCGTCTGCCTTCAGCTCAGGTCACGATCCCAGGGTCCTGGGATCGAGCCCCGCATCGGGCTCCCTGCTCTGCGGGAGGCCTGCTTCTCCCACTACCATCCCCTCTGCTTGTGTTCCCTCTCTCGCTGTGTTTCTCTCTGTCAAATAAATAAAATCTTTAAAAAAAAAAAAA
>CM053606.1:99997636-100076755 GCA_028646535.1 Procyon lotor | reverse complement strand
TTTAAGTATATTTAACAGTTCTTGCCTATTATGATTTAAGGCTACAAATTTAATAGACTTCACATGGCAATACTAAAAGAGAAACTTGTGATTTTTTGTTTTGTTTTGTTTTTAATATTTTACTTATTTATTTGACACAGAGTACAAGTAGGGGGAGCAGCAGCAGGAGAGGGAGAAGCTGTTTCCCCACTGGGCAAGGAGCCCAACATGGGGCTCAATCCCAGAACCCTGGGATCATGACCTGAGCCAAAGACAGGTGGTTAACTGACTAAGCCACCCAGGTTCCCCAAGAGAAACTTGTTTTAAATTTTTTTCTGTATTATGAATTTAATAGAGTAATGTGTGCTCATCCTTATAAGCCAAACGTTACAGGAATGTATTCAGAAATGAATAGTCCCAACTATACCAAGTGAATGCCCAATCCTTTCTTGCTGATCCTCAATCTCAAACCTTGAGAAAAACAATGTAAACTATTTGCTCCATATTCTGCCATACCCCTTCTTCGTTCACCTAAATACATACAAGCATCCCATTTATGTTAAAGAGGTTTTTCCCCCTGCTTACAAAAGTGGGATCATGGTCTCTATAATTTATAATATATAAATATAATGTACATATTCTATACAACTTGTTTTTCATTGAGGAACATACTTTCAACAGGTGTTTAATTAATACCAAGGAATCCAACTTATAATTTTTAAATGTTGTATAGTTTTCTGGAGACAGGATAGACCTCAATTTATTGAACCCCACGCCGACAGACATTTAGTTTTTTTTTTTTTAATTTATGCTGTTATTAAGGATACCTAAATAGTGCCAAGTTTGTAGCACATGCTCAATAAATATTTGTAAATCAAGGAGTGAATGCTGGAATAAACATCCTTGTACTTAAATCACAAGAAAATGAGCACTTAAAACATTCTTTTTTTTTCTCTACTCCATTCTATCCATGGTTTCACTTAACCAAGTCATAGGTATTTAAGTGAAAAGAGGGGTTTTATTTCATTTTTTAAAAGTCGGCTCCAAATTATATGTGGAGTGTCAACGCTTAGAGAGAAGAGAAGTAGGACTGCTCTGAGTGAATCAGAGAACTCCATCTTCTATAGCAACTCTGGAGTCATCTATCTCTGTGTACTTCTGGGGGCGAGAATTGGAAACACAATAGTGTGTGCTTCAGTTAGTTAACCCCAATTCCCATCACTCACAGCACCTCCTGCACTAAATCCAACTGAACACTATGCTTGGCATTCTTTCAAAATTACTTTAATGGGATAGCAAGGTAAAGCACTATGCTTTTTTTTTCTCTAAATTCTCTTTCAAATGTAAATATTTACATGGTATTTCTAACGTTCATACATTATATCCTTCTCTTTTAGAAATTAGAAGCAACACTGCATAAGAATCATCAAAGCTCTGGCTTAGATATTTATAAATTTATAAGGAGCGTTTTTGCTCAAAAAGTAATCCCACAGCCAAAACATGCAGTGCATTAAAAGGGTATTAGAATCATTTCAACTTAGACATTAACCTCAGAAATACTATGTTTCACATGGAACAAAATTGTTAGTCTAAGAATATACAAAAATTTATACAAAATCTAAAAATACTTATATCTCTATTCATACCATAGTAATACAAAACATATTTCAAGTAGCTTTCCGATAACTTCCTTTCAACCAAATGAATATCAAGACCTTTCCTACCCTAGCTGTTAAAAATGTATCCCCTTTTCCTGCTCAGTTGCAACCCTTGGATAGGTCCTATAAAATTCCATAGAACCAATACATTTTGCACCTCTAAAGTGTGCTTGTCATCAGGTATCACAACACTCATCAGGTATCACTACCAAAACTACTGTGGCTCCAAAAAATAAAAACAAAAAACTTATTTAACTGGCCATGTTTCTTACCTGGCAGTACACATAATACAAGAACGTTCATAGAAATCCATATAGGGAATCCTTTGTTAATCATTATAACTAATTATAGTTAATTATAACTATAATTATAGTTAGATAAGTGCATTTTCATGAGAATATATGAAGTTCTTTTCAATTTCTGTCACAAAAATCTAAGCTTTGGGAGTCAGAATTTCTATAACGATTATATTAATTTTTACTTTAGATAGAAATTTAGATTCTAACAATGTGGAAAGTAGATTATAATTATATTCTAAAGATCCATAACTGAAATGATATGATATGCTGTTGCTGTTTTTCCTACCATTTCCTTATTGACAATCAAATTTGATAAATTACTTCTTTACTAATTCCCTAGAAAATTAAAGATGACAGATAATTGATATCTCTTTAATGAAACTGATGCCGTGTATCTCAAGGAGAGCAAAATGTAATGTGTAAATTGTTACATTTTCTGTTAAAGAGGTATTGTCCTAAACTTTGAGCCTTTTGAGAAGGGGCTATGTTCCGTTCATTTTTATATCCTCAGCCTCTGACACTGATCTACTGTGTAAGTGTTCAAGAATCATTTAGTTAAAGCCATTTACTTTATTAAAAGAATTACTTTCTCTTCTTATGACTTGCATTCCTCTCAACACCAACATGAAAAGTCATAGTTAAATCATTGTTGACACTTTGATCATATTTGACAGATTTTTGAAGTAGCAGTATACAATAGTTATAGCTTTATTACTCAGTAACAATGGTAACAGTCACATCATTGTCTTTCCTGTCACTGAGTCATCTTTTCATGCTATCATCAATGCCTCAGTCGTTGTAGAATCTTGGTGCTCCCAGACTATATGCAATATATATGGCAACAGACATGTTTGTCCTAGGATAGAGGATGCACATTTCATCCATGTAGAAAGTCAATGGTGATGGTAATTTGTGGATCAGTGGACTATTCTTCCTGCTGTAAAAGCTTTCAGAAGAATGAAGTGTGTTGGTCTTTAGTCCTTGCCCCTTTTACAAAATTGAGAACTTTTGCTTTTAAGGTGACTTGAACTGTCCAAGGGCCCAGAAAGATCTCAGAAACTCTGAAACTGAAGAAATGTCTGGGGAACAGAGTGTGATAGGGACACATTGTCTCAAGTGAAGATCAAGGCCTACATTCCATGTAACCTACAAGAGGTCAAGGACCTGAGTTGGTGGGAGCTGCAATAAAGACCCTGTGTTCTTTTGCTGACCACTTTGGTTAAGGTCACATGTCTTTCAAAGGATGATGGGGCTTAGAGAAAAAGCATTTAGGGATGTCCAGAGGCTTTGCTTCTATTTACTAGACATTGCAGAGTTACATGCCCCCTACTGCTTGTGGAACCCAAGGTGAGACCAATAAAACATTCCTTAGGTCAGGCTTCTCATCATGGTGAAGTTCCAGAGCTGGATTTGGTATGAGCTTTTAAAACAAAGCTATGGGATCTTCTCTTATATACAGATGTGTGTATTTCCTGTCACATTTTCAGTATGGTTTTATCAGGAAAAACCTTTGGTAAAAGATTCAAAAAAAACTTGGTGATCAAATATATAATAATGATGTCCTTCTCACAGTGGTCCTGAGACTCTAAAATATAGTTAGTTCTTCAGTGGCTAAACAAATTGAACAAAATACATACAATCCCTGTTCCCCTAGAAGTTTATAAGTAGAATCTATATTCACATATTGCCAGTCTATCACTAAATGTATTTAATTATTTAAGATGTCATATAATGCAGGGTTTTCATACCCCTAGAAGCCATTCTTTTCTCCCCCACAATGTTAAAAAGAGGTTCCAGTTTTTTCATTCATTCATTCATTCATTCAACAAATATATAGTACTGATTACTATGTGTAAGCATGGTTTTATGTGATGGGGGTATAGCAATAAAAACAACTGTCCTTATAAAACTTACACTCTAGTAAACAAGTGTAATATAATATTACATAATATACATACAATAAATACATACAACAAACATACATACAACAAATAAACATTTAATACAATGTCAGGTAGAGATAAGTGGTATAAAAATACAGCAGCATAAGGAAATAGAAATTAATGTTGGAATCATGGTGAGAGGTACTACTGAAGGTAGGATGAGCACTGAAGACTTCTTGACACAACATCTGAATGTAGATGGGAATTCAGTGGGGAGGAAGGCATGAGAAGAGCTGCTGTAAGACCATTATTTTTGGCAGAATGGACAGCGACTGGAAAAACTTTCAGAATAAAATAAGCATGACTTGTGTGAAGAACAATTGGGAGATACAGTGTCTGGAAGGCAGTAGTTAAAAAAGAAGGATACAGGAGGTAAGTGTAGAGTCCAGGAGGGGCCAGAGAAAGCAGGTGTTACAGGTCAAGGCATAATTTTGGATTTTGGGAGGAATGAAATAGGAAGTCATGTGGACACTATATTATAGATAAATAAGAGTGGAAGCATGGAGACTAGCCAGGAGGCCAATGCATAATCGAAGTTAAAGATGATGGTGGTAGGCAGCAATGGAAGTGGGGAAAAGTATAGATATGTGACTGAACTTACCGGTAGATTATCTGTGGAGGGTGAGGAAAAGGGAAGAATCAAGAATAAATGCTAAATTTCTAGCCTGTATACGTGGATGAATAGAGATGATTATTTACTAGGGACCTGGGAAAGAGTTGGTGATGGGGACCAATCAAGTTCTACTTTGGAAGAGTTGTCTGTCGGAGGATATGTCAAGTGGACAGATAGGTATACAAGAGAAAGCTGGTGGGGAGCTCAGGGTGTTTAAATCCAAGAACTCTGAGGAGGACACCCAGGGCCTGGGTGGAGAAATGAAAAAGATGACACAGCCAAAGACTGGGCCCTATGCTGCTTCCACACTGAGAGAACAAGAAGGAGCTGCAAATGAATGGGAAGAATGCCAGACCAATGCAGTTCCCTGAAGCCAAGGGAAGAAGTGGTTTCAAGAGGAAGACATTGTTCAGCTGTCTCAAAAGCTGCTGGCTGAAAAAAACTGGGCTCATTAGATTTGTTAAAGTAGTAATAATAAAATGATTTTAGCGAAGTTGCAGGGTCCAAGCCCAATTGGACCAAGTTGAGGAGAAAATAAGGAAAAAAAGCAGCAGCTCGTAGAGCCAACTCTTTCCAAATGTTTTACTATAAAAATGGACTGGAAAAACACTGGGATTCCTAGAGGAATATCAAGAGTCCAGGGTGATTTTTCTTTTATTTTATTAAGAAGAAAGCAATTACAGCATATTGGCATATTGACAAGATGACTCCAACTGAGAACAGAATTACTGACTGCATGGGAGAGAGATGAGTGTGTCTGGGGAGTCGAGACCTTGAAGATGAGAAAAGATGGGATCCCATGGGTACATTTGGAGACTGGCAGCAAAAGAGAGTCTAACAACCACATCAAAAATGCAGATGGTCAGGGGCGCCTGGGTGGCTCAGTGGGTTAAAGCCTCTGCCTTCGGCTCAGGTCATGATCTCAGGGTCCTGGGATTGAACCCCACATCATTGGGCTCTCTGCTCAGTGGGGAGCTTTCCCCCTCTCTCTCTGCCTGCCTCTCCACCTACTTGTGATTTCTCTCTGTGTGTCAAATAAATAAATAAATAAAATCTTAAAAAAAAAAAAAATGCAGACAGTCGGTCCTGTGTTCAAGTCCCAGTAGGGTAGCAGGTTGGATGACAAGGACAGACACTGGGAAATCCTTTTTGGAATCTCTCTTCAGTTTGTAACTGAAACAAGGACAAAGTCCATACACTGGAGAATAATGGTAATGAAGGGGGCTTCTAGAAATGTAAGGAGAGAAGAAGTTGCAAAACAGTTGTCACACAAAGTAAGAAAGTAAATTGATACAGAAATGCCTTGCTCTCTCTTTCTGCCATCTCTATCAAAACCCCAAAATACTAAGAGTCACAAGTGAGTCTTCCTCTTTTCTTCCTTTATTCAGAAAGTGCCACAGTTGCCTGGTCAACAGCCTTTGTTGGGAGGTCAAGCCCTCTTCTGTTGTAGTCCTGAGCTTGCCTCCCTCACTACTGAGGCTGAAATCCTAGAAACCGACTTCCTGATTTCCTTTTCGGGTGAGGCTTTGCTGATGACCATGTTCTGGCCAAAGAGACCTGAGGAGACACCCATTTGGGGGGTTGGGTGCTAGGATCATTCTTTGACACTTTTTCTTCCTTGATAAGAGTGAGGTGCCAAAAAAAAAAACAAAAAAAACAAAAAAACAAAACAAAACAAACAAACAAACAAAGAAAAAAGAGTGAGGTGCCCCCAAAAGAAACTCTGCTGGTGTCTTGAAGACTTTGGGTTCTGATAAGTGGAGGTGTGGTCTATGGCTGTGACCACCACCTCTGACAATGGTGAGGTGAGTGGAATCAGAGAGGCACCCTCAGGCCCACCGAGACCTCTGCCTTGCGAACCTGCTGAAACTCCAACCATGGGATTTTTGCTGCTTTAGTTTTATTAATGAACCTCTGTTGTTGTTGTTTTAAGATTTTATTTATTTATTTGACAGAGAAAGAGAGAGAGCAAGCATCAGCAGGGGGAGGTACAGAAGGGGAGGGACTCCCTGCTGAGCAAGGAGCCAGAGGGGGGTGCTGGATCCCTCAGATCATGACCTGAGCCCAAGGCAGACACTTAACTGACTGAACCACCCAGGCACCCAGGGGTGATTATTCATTCAATAATGAATCTCTAGGGGCGCCTGGGTGGCTCAGTCGTTAAGCGTCTGCCTTCGGCTCAGGTCATGATCCCAGCATCCTGGGATCGAGCCCCACATCGGGCTCCTTGCTCCGCAGGAAGCCTGCTTCTCCCGCTACCATTCCCTCTGCTTGTGTTCCCTCTCTCGCTGTGTTTCTCTCTGTCAAATAAATAAAATCTTAAAAAAAAAAAATGAATCTCTATTGTTGAAGTCACTTATAATTCAGAATTCTTTTTCTTGTAAACCAAGACATCCCAGCTGATACAAATTGGGACTTGAATACAGTTAGGGAATGATGCCATAACCAAGGACACTCAGAATATTCAATAGACCAATCTCACAATTATATGCATTTTTAAATGATAAGAGAGTAAATCAAATGGTTTAAATACTTTGAATTCTTCTGCATTATGTGATTAGGAGGTCTAATTTGCCCTGTCACGGGAATTGATAGGATTTTACCCTTTAATTTCACATACAAGGTCTAATACAAACATAGCCTGAATTCACTCAGCTTATAAATGCATACTGTTATGTCCGGATCGAGACCCTCCCAAAAGAACCCACAAAAGGCAGGCTGGATGCAGCAGCAAGAGGGTTTATTTCCAGCTAGCTGGGACTCTCACCGGCACACAGGACACAGCACAGTGCTAAGGCGAGAAGCCCCGCCTCTCTCCTTTGCAGCATTTTTATGCATTCGTAAATAAGCACACATGTCACTACACACATAGGCGGAGTTCCTTATTCTTTATATGGCAATTACCTAAATCTATGCATTTCATTGGTGAACCTGAATAACTCAGGGGCTAGGCAACACACGGCGAAGCTAAATTCCAGGAATAGTTTCACCCACATATCCTTAGGCCTGTCTTTTTCTGGCACGCCTCATCATGGAGGAACTTAAAACTGAACTCCACACATACAACCTATAGCTTAAAGTCATGATTTCAGTAGAGGAGGGATCCATGTCTGATGTGGACACCAGTCTAAAATACCTTAAATTATCACAGTTTTAATAAAGAAATGATTATTATTGCTTTTGAAATTATTATTATTACCAAAACTACTAAGCTTAAGAAGATCTAAAGTTGGAGGAATATAATGAAAATGTTGAGTACCATTAAAGAAAAATTGTACTTTTCCACAATCCTTTCCTATTCTTCTGCTGTGAGTAGATTGCAATTGTCAGAATATAGGGATCTTGGTGGATTTTACAGATCAATATTTGTCTATGCCTATAAGCCTTTCATTTTAGATTTGTTAAAAAAAAAAAAGTGGTATGGTTTGTGGGGATGATTAGGAAATTTATTACAAAGAAAACCTGAATTGGTTTGAGATGGGTTTTCTCTTGACTACCATCTCTACCAACATCCCTGCCATGTCTGGTTCTAATGCTTGCTCTGCCTTTTCAAATTATGTTTTAGGCCTTTTGGTAAGTATATATACATTGCTTTTTCTTGACAGCCAGATGTAAGGTGCTGGATAAAGTGTTCTTCTATAAAGAGGTTTTTTTAGTAATTTGGGGCTAAGGTGTGGAGTTGGGAAGCAATTTATAATACTATGATTAGGTTTCAATATTTTAGAGTACCTATGTCTCTGGACTATGAAGTTCACAAATGTTTCTCAGTTGTCCTCCACCCCTCAACCTCCCTTAGGTGGGACAGGTTGGCTACAACAGAGTAGAAGTGAGTATTTCCATTCTCCAGGACAGAAAGCACTCCCTATCTCTTCAGGCTCACTGTGATCCTAGATTCATGGCTTCACTCAACTAGTTCTGTAGAGCATTTATAATTCATGTATATTGTTTTACATTAGAACAATGCATGCTTGCAACTTAACCCTTTTCCGTTATTTATATAAAATATATTCATATAGGTCTGTATGTGGGCAGTAGAATGTGCTGATAGTTTGACAAAAACACAGGAGATAGACTACATTGAGCCAAAGCAAACAACTTCAAATGTAATGTCAGTCATCCTTCTTTTCATTTAATCTACTATATCTAAAGGATCAGTCACACATAATCAAAATGAAAGTTATTAATGACTATATTTTAGGTTTTTTAAATAGAATCTTCAAAATCTAGTATGCATTTGTAAAGGAAAAAAATACTCTTCCTGTGTCTACGCTCAATACTTCACTACAAAACTATTTCATTTCTGACACCAGATGTGTGTTTCCCACGCCTCCAACAATTCTGCTACACCAGCTGGGTGCCCTACAATTTAACTCAATTCTGACCTTATAGAATACAATGTCAAATGAATAAATAGAGTCAGATTCCATACCTGAGGACAGACTCAGATTCCATAGGTTAAGGGCTTAGTCCCACAGGACTGCCCTTCCTCATTTCAGATGCCAAACCCAAATCCAGACTGTCACCTACGCTTCTGACTAACTAGCTATAATCCAGAAGTTTTCACAATCCCCTCCTTGGGTTTGATTAATATGTTGGAGCAGCTCACTGAACTCAGGAAAATATTTAGTTACTAAATTACCAGTTTATTATAAAAGGATATAACTTAGGGATACTTGGATGGAAGAGATACATAGGGCAAAATATCTGGGAAGGGATGTAGAGCTCCCACATTCTCTAGGAGTTCCAATCTTATAACACCTCTATGTGTTTATCAACCTGGAACTCCTCTGAAATCTGTCCTTTTGAGTTTTTATGGAGTCTTCATTATGCCAACATGATTGATTACATCTTTGGCCATTGGCAATCATCCAACCTCCAGTCCCTCTCCCAGACCTCAGCAGGACTGAAAACTCTAACCCTCTAGTCATGGTTGGTTTCTTTGACAACCAGCTCCCATTCTTAGGGGCTTTCCAAAAGTCACCACATTAACATAAACTCAGGTGTGGTGGAAAGGAGCTTTTTATGAGTAACAATTTCACCTTTTTCTCCTTCTAGTGCTATTTCAGCAACTAGATACAAAAGATGTCCCAGTAGTTCTCATCACTTAGGACATTGCAAAGGTTTTAGGAGCAACGTGCCAGGAACCATGGAGGAAAATCAAACATAGATTTCTTATTATAAATCAATACTATGATCATTTATACAACATACCTCAATTCACATGCTAAATTTCATTAAAATATTTTATCTGTCTTTAAACTTAATATTTACAGTTGAGAAAGTAGACTTAGATACTCAAAATGTTTGAGACATACTTTAGTTTTCCAATAAAACTGAATGAGTAATAAAAATCATTGTTCCATATTTCCAACCACATTGACAAAACAGGTTCATGATGTTACAGAATAGATTTGACTTTGAAACAAAAGCGTAACAACTCTCCAAGTTTAGTAAATTCCTTTCTATGTCAACCTAGTAATAACAGCAAATTCTAAAGAAAATTACATAAATTTAAAAAGTAACTCTACATTTACCAATATCAACAAAGCAGTCTTCAAATTTTCCCTATAGTTCTTGTAGTCAAATTATAGAATTCTGTGAATTATAATTAAAATCCTCTGCATATTGAGTCGTGATAAAAGTTTTATAAAATCATTTTGATTTGTATTATAGAAAGTTTCCATTTCAGCATAAATTCTCATATCTGCATAGCTAGGTCACAAATAAGCATTTCCCTCTTCAAGGCTTCAAATTTAGCTCATTCATACACAGTGTGGCATCAGTGAGAAAATGTAAATCACACTGAAAAAAAATTTTTTTAATATTTTATTTATTTATTTGACAGACAGAGAGAAAGCACAAGCGTGGAGAGCAGCAGGCAGAGGCAGAGGGAGAAGCAGGCTTCCTGCTGAGCAGAGAACCCAACGTGGGACTTGATCCCAGGACCCTGGGATCACGATCTGAGCCTAAGGCAGATGGTTAACCGACTGAGCCACCTCAGTGCCCCACCACACTGAAATATTATCCAACTATATAGTAAGCATTCTTTTGTGGTTAATGTGCACTTGAAATATTGTTAATGCAACTGAGGAAATAAATTTTTAATTTTAGTTAATTGTAGTTAATTTAAGTTTATATTTTAAAACTGATGTCGATACCATGTTAAATACTTTTCTTTTAATATGACTTTATTGTTTTGATCAAACTATTTTTTTCAACCACTGCAACATGGAAGACATCATTATTAGGGCATAATAACGGGCATATTGTCCAGTTCTAGCCATTGTCAAAGGTTTATTTCAGTGTAAGCAAGGTTTTTCTAGCCAGTGATAGAACATTGTATTTATTGAATATTTTATGTGTGGAGCATAAGTTACAGTACACCTATATAAATCAAAATTTGTGATTAAATTGAAATATTTATTATTTTAACTGTCATATAATTGAATCATTTTTCCAGTTTATTTATCTCTTAACCCACTTGCCCATGAGTTCTTTGGGCTGCAAAGAGGTATTTTTCTGCTCTGTACTTCCAGTGCCTAGTAATGTATAAAGTATAGAATAAGTGATAAATTAACATTTGTTGATTGAGTAGAATCAGAACTCTGCCACGTACTTTTTCCTTCCTCTTGGCCAAACATGCAGTATTGCCACATGCTCTAGATGTCTAGATGTGTTCTTTATGAAATGTATGTCATATCTTTCAAAAAGAAGGGAAAACAGCTTTAATAACAAGGCAATGCTGAAAGAGAGTCTCCATACTTTATTTTCCCAGGATAAGTCTTAAATGTTAAGAGTTCAAATATTCAGGATGCTATCAGAAAAAGGTGTTATTAATTCCAAGCTTTATACATTTTATTGAGAAGATCTCGCTTGTATCATAGAATCAAAACCAATCACACTTAACTTGTCATGACTAGAGGCAGCGTGAGAGGTCAGACAGACCATTGATTCAACACTGTCTCCTCTACCCAATAGTGTTGTAATTTCAGGCAGCCTACTTTCTCTCTCTAAACTTTAATTTACTCACCAGTAAAATGTCAAGGATATTAGGATATTGTCAACTCCTGAGGTCATTGTAGAGATGAGGAAGCATACAGAACACCTAACACAATGTTGGTATGGTAAGGCCTCAATAAACCTTAGCAATTTATATTATGAATAATAAGCAAAATATTTGCTATATGAATAATAAGCAAAGTATTTGCTAGAGTATTTGATTGTTAGCATCTGATTGTAAGATTGCAATTAACTTAAGAAAGAGAAAGCGTCAAAGGAGAAGGGGATGGCATAATCGGATTATAAAACAGCAGAGAACAGAAAAGAAAAAAAGACTAAATCAAGAAACAAAGGAAGCAGGGCAGCTCTGAGAACTGACATTTTGTAAATAAGATACTATTTCTTCAAGGTGCCATGATTAGAATGATTCAACTGTAATGATTTTTCTGCCCTGTGCTACTAGGTTAGATATTTAAATTCTAAGTTCCTGGTAGACAATCTGATTTAGCTTAACATGGGTTTTGTGCCAACCCCTTGGTATGTGGTATGGGGATAGCAGGACTGCGGCATCTTGACTGACAGTTCCTTAAAGAATATTTTCAAGGGGGCGCGCCTGGGTAGCTCAGTCGGTTAAGCATCTGCCCTCTGCTCAGGTCATGATCCCAGGGTTCCAGGATTGAGTCCCACATTGGGCTTCCTCTTCAACGGGGAGTCTGCTTCTCCCTCTCCTTCTGTCACTCATTCTGCTCGTGCTCTTGCTCTCTCTCGCTCTATCTCTCTCTCTCTCTCACATAAATAAATTCTTAAAAAATCTTTAAAAAAAATAGTATTTTCAAGGGAATGTAAACTATCTCTCAAAGTAAAATGGGAGTGTTGCTATCAAAAGAAGGAGTAAGGACTGCTTTGCAAGTAAAAACAATAGATGTCCTTTACACATATTTTTATGATAAACTATAAATTACCTAGTATTTGTAAAAGATGTAGATAATTTTCTGTTTGTCTCTTTCCTTCCTGTGAAACAGAAGTAAAACAGGTGGACAAGCTGCCTGCCAAGGGTGTGGTCTTAGGATAAGGATTCCTAGAATGGTAGAGCTGGGAGGGATGGTTTACCCAAGGCAATCTACAACATTTGAACCTGTGGGGAACTCTGAATTATGATAGAGGGGGTGCCAAGGTCCTAGATGGGAAGACCTGGCCATACAACATGAAACAAGAAAATGAGCAGGAATTAGAGACTGTGAAAATAAAAAGCAAGATGAATTTGGTTTGGAAAAGATAAAGCATCCAGTTCAGAATTAAATCCATGAATAAGAATAAAATGAAACATTTCTTTGTTTTCTGTTCCCAGAGTATTTCCAATGGCCACAGATAATATGCTTCAAGTGCTCATGTAAAAAGGTTCTACAGGGCTGGAGAGATATTAATTCCTATGACTCCAAACAGAAGAACTGGGCCAACTCTATCAGACAAAACTGTTAACTTGTTTCGTCCTTGTCTTGATCAGATTCTTTTTATCTTTCATGTGAATTCCTCCATCATCTTTGAACTACTGTTTTCCAGATGCCAGTCTATAAACCTAGGCTTAGCCATGACAACATTTTTACTGATTTGTAGTCAAGTAAAAAAAAAAGGGAAGAAAAATAAAATTGCTGCAGTAAGATTTTCATAAAACTAAATTTACTCAATTTAAAGGACTTTCATTCTAAAGTTATATCTTTCTAACACATTTTGGTGTTAACTTATCCTTTCTTTTATGAATTCATGGTGAGAATAAATGGCAGTTTTTAAAAATATATTTTTCTCACAGACATGTACCCTGGGGCAAATAATACACTATATGTTAATAAAAATTAAAAAAAAAGAAGATGTATACATGTCAAAAATATATATATTTTTCTTAGCACAATAAATATTGGCAACTCCATATTGGTTTCCTTTCCTTTTTCTTTTCTTTTTTTTTTTAAAGTAATGTTGATGTATGAAATATAAAATCTGGGAAATATAGTTCTAAGTATTTCCAGGTCTCTCCCCATTCACTTATCACAGTTCTGCATGGGGGAGGGTGGCTTCTGACAGTACCCTTCAGTGGTGAGAAACAGAAGTGGCCTTAAGTTTAAATCCTGCTTCTCCACTTACTCACCCTCTGACCTAGGGCATGTCATTCAGTTTTATCCATAAAATAACAATAATACTTGCACTGATTCCATCATGTTTTTGGTAGAGTGCTCAGTAGATTTTAGTTCTAATCACAATCTATGTCTGTTATTAAGTTCTAATCACAATCTATGTCTGTTATTAAGTTCAAGTAATTTTTTTTTTGTCTTTCAGTTTATTATTACTCCGAGTTTAGACTTTAAGGACTCTGCTTTTCAACTGAATTTTTTCTCTCTCAAAATACTGCCCAAATTATGTAGAGCTAGAATTACAAAAGATGTGCTCCTTCAGTGTTGTATGAAATATACAAGCCACCTGTCCCTTAAGAACAGGGTCTCAGTATTTGCAAGGTTTGGCTTTCCCCCTGCTGTGCTAGGTCATACCCCTGCCTGCTATTTGGCAGGAGATAATCCTTAGCAGAGAGTGAGAACATGAACAAAGTTCCCCTCCATTGGGGCATTAGTTATAAGTCCTTTGATTCTTTTGGTGTATCAGATTATATATCATCCATAGTTATAGCAGCTCTGTCCTATCAAGACTCAACTAATAAGGTATTATTATATAGGGGCGCCTGGGTGGCTCAGTGGGTTAAAGCCTCTGCCTTCAGCTCAGGTCATGATCTCAGGGTCCTGGGATGGAGCCCTGCATAGGGCTCTCTGCTCAGCAGGGAGCTTGCTTCCCCTTCTCTCTTTGCCTGCCTCTCTGCCTACTTGTGATCTCTCTCTGTCAAATAAATAAATAAAATCTTTAAAAAACAAAGGTATTAATATATAACCTTATGTTCTTTCTGGCCTAGTACAGCTTGTTGGAACAGGTCAACCAGGATTTGAAAAGAGACAAAGAAATAAATCTGAGGGGCGTTTCCTTGTTTGAGAAAAAGCTATTTCTTTAAGGGCTCTCAGCACACCCATGGGTGTAGTAACAAGAATCTATGATCAATTTGACGTCAATCTTGTACAACATGTGAACTTCAGATTGGGGTTAATTTTTTAGCTATGGATTTATTTTTGGATATGCATGTACGATTTCTCTCACACAGTTTGTTGAAAAGACTATTCTTCCATTGAATGCCTTTGCACCATTGTAAGAAACAAAAAACAAAAACAACAGTTGGTTATACCTGGGTGTGGCTAGTTCTGGGTTCTCTGTTCTGTTCCATGGATCTAAGTCTGTCTCCGCCAATACCCTATAGTTTTGATTACTGCACGTCTTGAAATCAGAGAGAATAATTCTTCCCATTTCTTTTTTTTTTTTTTTTGAAGTTCTTTTAGCTATTCTAGTTCCTTTGCTTTTCTATATATATTTTGGAGTAATCTTATCTATATTGACCAAAAAAGAAAGGGATTTTTACAAAAAAAATCCTTGCTGATATTTTGATAGGAATTGTTTGGGGAGAATTAGCATATTTTACTACATTGAATCTTCTAATCCAAGAACACAGAATCTTTCGATTTATTTAGATCTTTGATTTCTCTCACCAGCATTCATTAGCTTTCAGCATACAAATCCTGTACATGTTTTGTTAATTTACACACAAGCTTTTCATTTCTTTTGAGCGATTATAAATGGTATTGTATCATTCATTTCAGTTTCCATGTGTTTATTGCTAATATATAGAAATACAGTGAATTTTTGTATGTTGACCTTATATTCTGTGACTTTGCTGAATTAACTTATTATTTCGAGTCTTGTTAAAGATTCCTTGAGATTTCCTACATAAACTATCATCTCATCTGTAAATAGTTACAGCTTTATTTCTTCCTTTCTAATTTATAGGACTTTTATTATTATTTTTTTCTTGTCTTACAATGCTTGCTCAAATTTCCATTACAATGTTGAATATTAATAGTGAGAGCAAACATCCTTGCCTTGTTTTCTCTTTCAGATGAAAAGCATTTAGTCTTTCATCATTAAGCATGATGTTAGCTGTAAGTTTTTTAATATACGTTCTTTATCAAGTTGAGGATGTTCCCCTCCATTCTTACTTTTCTGAGGGTTGTAATCAATAATTGATGTTTTCTGTTTTGTCAAATGATTTTTCTACTTCAAAAATAAATTTTGTCAAATGATTTTTCTACTTCAATTGATAGAGTTATATGATCTTTCTTCTTTAGCCCGATAAAAAGTAGGTAATATTGATTTTTCAAAATTGAGCCCATCTTGCATCCATGTAATAAACTCCAGCAGGTTGTGGTGCATAATTCCTTTTATGTATTGCTTAATTTTGTTTGATAATGATTTATTAAGAATTTTTGCGGGGCGCCTGGGTGGCTCAGTGGGTTAAAGCCTCTGCCTTTGGCTCAGGTCATGATCTCAGGGTCCTAGGATCGACAGCATCTGGCTCTCTGCTCAGTGGGGAGCCTGCTTCCCCCTCTCTGCCTGCCTCTCTGCCTACTTGTGATCTCCCTCTCTCTCTGTCAAATAAACAAATAAAATCTTTAAAAAAAAAAAAAAGAATTTTTGCATCTGTGTTCATGAGTGATACTATTTGTAGTTTGGGGTTTTGTTTTTGTTTTTCTTAATTTAAACGGTGTCTGTCTTTTTTTTTTTTTTAAATCAGAGAATGAGGGAAAGTTTTTTCTCTTCTTCTGTTTTCCACAAGAGATTGTGTAAGATTGATATAAGCCCTTAAACATTTGGAAGAACTCTCCAGTAGAACCCTATGGTACTGAAGAATTCTTTTTTGGAAGATTTCTAATTATAAACTCAATTTCCTTAGTAGTTAGAATAATCAAATGGTCTGTTTCATGTTAGGTGAGTTATAGATGATGCATTTTGAGGAATTGGCTTCATTTTATCTAGGTTGTAAAATTTATGGCTGTAAAATTTCTTATAGTATTGTTCCCTTACATACTTTCATTTCTGTGGGGCTTACTGTGATATTTCTTTTTGCATTCATGATCCCACTGAAATTAATGATTTGTTTCTTTTCTCTCTTTGGTCAGTTTTGCTAGAACTTTGTGAATTTTCTGAAACTTTTCAAAGAACCAACTTTTTTCTTCACTGTTTTTCTCTTTTCAATTTCACTGATTTTTGCTCCTATGTTTATTATTTCTTCTCTTCAGTTTTGGATAAATTCTGCTCCTCTTCTCTAGTTTCTTGGAAGTGAGAGCTTATATTATTGATGTGAAACTTCTCCTCTTTTCTAACATAAGCACTTAGTGTTATAAATTTTCCTTAGTAATACTTTAGCTGCATCACACAAGTTTTAAATATTCTATTTTCATCTTATTTAGTTCAGTGTCTGTGAGCATGTTTGTTTCTTTGTTTATTTTTTCCTGATACACTATCTTTGATCCATGGACCAAATGGATCCATGAATCCATTTGTTTGTGGATTGTTGGATTCATGGATCCAACAATACTACCATTTAGAGGTGTATTGTTTGGCTTTCTAGTGTTTGGAGATGTCTCTGTTATATTTCCATTATTAATATGGTCATAGTTTTATCCATTCTATCAATCCCTGTTTTTAAGGGGTACATTCAGACCATTTACTGTTATTAATTATTGATATGTTAAAGCTTAAGTCTTCCATTTTATTTTTTGTTTTGCTTATTCTCTCTGATTTTTGTTTGCCTGTTTTCCTTTACCTGCCTTCTTTGGGATAACTGGACATTTTTTAGAATGCCATTTAGATTTATCTACAGTGTTTTTAAGTGTATCTCTTTGTATAGCCTTTTTAGGGGTTGCTCCAGGTATGTGTTAAATGCATATAGTTTATTAAGGTCTAGAGGTATTGGCATTATACCCATTTAAGTGGAATGTAGAAACCTTACATCCTTTTATGTCCCTTTACCCTCACCCATTTACAACTGTCTTGAACATTTCCACTACATATTGAGAACCATACTTGTGGTTGTAGTTTTTGCTTCAACTATCAAACATGATTAAGAAAATTCATAAGAAGCAGAATCTATTTGTATTTATCCATATTTTTATATTTTTGTGTTTTCTTCCTTCCTAATATTTCAAGAGTCCTTTTTTATATCATTTCCTTTTTATTTGTTTCTTTGGGGTTTTTTTGGTTTGTTTTTCATATTTGAAGTTCATATTTTATTACATAATCAGTAATAAAAATTATTAATGGGATAAACTCTCCAGTTAAGGTCAAAGATTGCCATTTTGGTTTTTGTGGGTTCTTTAATTTAAATTCAATTAATTAACATATAGTGTATTATTAGTTTCAAAGGTAGAGTTCAGTGATTCATTATTCTCATGTAATACCCAGTGCTCATTACATCACTTGCCCTCCTCAATGTTCATCACCCTTTTATCCCATCCCCTCACCTTCTTCTCCTCCAGTGACCCTCAGTTTATTTCCTACGATTAAGAGTCTCTTATGGTTTGACTCCCTCTCTGATTTTGTCTTGTTTTATTTTTCCCTCCTTTCCCCTATGATCTTGTTTTATTTCTTAAATTCCAAACATGAGTAAGATCATATGATAATTGTCTTTCTCTGATTGACTTATTTTGCTTAGCATAATACCCTCTAGCTCCATCCATGTCATTGCAAAATGGCAAGATCATATTTTTTGATGGCTGGGTAGTATTCCATTGTATATATATATACACATCTTCTTTATCCACTCATTTGTCAATGGATATCTGGGTCTTTTCATCATTTGGCTATTGTTGATCATTTCCTTTTTGTTTGGAGAACTTTGTTTAGCCATTCTGTGTCATCTGTGTGTTGGCATTTGTTGATTATCTTGTCTCATTCAGATTGACATCATCCTGGTTCTTGGTATAACAAGCGACTTTTTTTTTTTTTTTTAATAGAAGCATGGTCATTTTGGAAATTATGTTATAAGGCTATGGATCTCATTTAGATTTTGTGTTCTATCAGGCCTCCTCTGACACCACTCTACCTCATTAAAGCCAAGTACAGGTGAAAGTCCAGGTTCCCCACTGGGCCTCCATTATGGTGTGGTGGCAGGTCATAGTTAATGCTGAGCTGAGAGGGAGTTCTGGCTCCCCACTGGATGTCTTACTAATTTCTCCTTGCTGAAAAAAGGAGGGGCAGCCCCAATGACAGTGTGTGTGGGGTGCAGGGGTGAAGGATGGTCTTTTGGCCTTATTACTGCAATGGAGGTGGAAGACCATGTTCTCCAAAGAGGAAGGCTCACTGAGACCACAGTGGGAGGGCTCTTTGTCTCTTGGTTCCTTCTCTGACATCACACTGATGGAGGAGGGGCTATGTGCCTATGTGGAAATTAATATTCCACACTCAGTCTTTGTTGGGAGGGTCAAAGGAGTTGGTTTAAGAAGTCTTGTTATCTTCTAAAAGTTTTCTATCTTGCTAGCCTACTCCTTTCCTCCTCCTTTGGCAAGATGGAGTGGGATTTTTCTTAGGGCTTTTTCTGTTTGCCTGTTGGTGATACCAGGTTCCATCTTCTGTTCTCAGTCAGGGATATATAACATCACAAAGCAAACACAAGGACTCACCTGCACATGGTTCTTCAGTCCTGAGGTTCTCCACATTTCAGAATATAAGCATGCTTCTTTTTTATTTCTAATGTCCACAGAGGCCAGTTATTATTACAGGGAGAACAAGGAAAAATGCATCTACTACATTTTCCTGGAAGTGGAAGTTGCACTTTTTTTTCCTTCTTCACATTCTTTCCTTTGGCCTTTCACTATTACTTAATAAAACTTGTGTTTTGATTTATCTGTTACATCTCATAAACACCTAATTTATGACATACAGACTTCTACTTCTTATATCTTTCACCTACTCATTTCTCCATATTCACCAGAGTAAGCTAACTTAATTAATTAATTAATTAATTAATTAACTAATGTATTGCAACATGAAATGAAAATCACCTTTAAAATAATCAATTACAGGGGTGCCTGGGTGGCTCTGTGGATTAAAGCCTCTGCCTTCGGCTCAGGTCATGACCTCAGGGTCCTGGGATGGAGCTCTGCAGTGGGCTCTCTGTTCAGCAGGGAGCCTGCTTCCCCCTCTCTCTCTGCCTGCCTCTCTGTCTACTTGTGATCTCTCTCTCTCTGTCAAATAAATAAATAAAATCTTTAAAAAAATAAAATAAAAATATCAGTTACAAAGTGAATTGTTATTTGCCTATGATTTTTCCCTTGATACAGGAGCTGGCATGTTAGATAAAATTCTCTAGTAGATGTAAAGAAAAGTGGAAAAAATAGTAAAGGTCTTTTCCTCATTTTTTTTTAAATAAACAGATACTTATTTGTTATCATTGATTTAATTCTGTCTAAACAAAGAAATAAGAGTTGAGATTCAAAATTCTAAAAGTTCATAGCAATTATGATTTAAGGCTTGTAAACCGACAATATTACGTAACTTTTAATTACCTAATTAGTGGTGGAAGTATCTTAAGCTGTCACAGCTTCAAATTTTAAAAGCCCAATTCCTGTCAAACAAGCTGACATCCATGCACTTACCAAACTACCTCTTCCATGATAATTCCACATAGTCATTTTTGTGTTTCTTTATTTCACTGTGACAGCTTCAACTTTTATATTTTCCAGGGGACTACTGGCAGAAAGTTCCAACAGGAAGAATAACCACATTGTGGTTTACTTTGTTATCAAGATCTGAAGTGTTTTATCAAGCACGAGTTTGTCAGTGAGGCCTGGCAAGCCCTGGGAGGAGCTCTGGAGAGCTGTGGAAAATGTGTGTCTAGCACATTTTGCACTTTCTTCTCTTATATAATGAAAAGGGTGTAGTTCATATTGCTATCATTGTATTTTTATTTTATTTTCATAATTTTAAAAAATATTTTATTTATTTATTTGAGAGAGAGTGAAAGAGAGGGCATGAGCTTGAGCAGAGGAGGGTCAGAGGGAGAAGCAGACTCTCTGCTGAGCAGGGAGCCCAATGTGGGACTCGATCTCAGGACCCAGAAATCATAACCTGAGCTGAAGGTTAACACTTAACGCACTGAGCCACCCAGATGCCCCTATTTTATTTTCATAATTTTATTTGTATTTTCCATAATTGTAATTCTCTAAGGTTGTCTGAGGTACCGATAATACCAATTCTCCAGTCCATCATCATGCTTATAGTCACAGGTGCACCCTGAGAAGGAAGCCTCAGAATACAAGAAGCTTTTCAAGGAAAATTCCAGGGTAAGAAATCTGGGCTTGGAAAGCTCAAGATTTTTGGTTTCAAGGCAATGAATTGTGAAGGCTGGTGAGCAGAGTAAGCTTGAAGGGTGGGGCTTGTGTTCAGATCTGGATATCGTCATCTGAGTTTCCCTCAGGTACTTTTCCCTCTCTGGTACTTTTAACGATGAAATTTGACAACCCTCACCAGCTAATTGTCTCTACAGGCCTGGAACAACAGATTTACTTCCAAACAGCAAAAGGAAATTTGATAGAATGTGATAGAATATGATAAAGTCATATTTCCATGTGCAGTATTTCCAGTACTAGGTTTTCTGGCTTATAGCCTAAATTAAATTTCAATAAAGCCTCTCTGAATGTTTTTCTCTAGGAAGGGGCTGTGTTACAATGGGAGGGTAGAGTATTACTGGGGGACAGTGGCATAGACATAGAAGGGAAAGCTGGAATGAGGGGCGCCTGGGTGGCTCAGTCAGTTAAGCATCTACCTTCAGCTCAGGTCATGATCCCTGGGTCCTGGGATTGAGTTCCACATCAGGCTCCTTGCTCAGTGGGGAACCTCTGCCTGCCACTTCCCCTGCTTGTGCTCGCGCGCGCTCTCTCTCTCTTTCTCTCTCTCTCTCTCTCTCTCTCTCTCTCACACACACACACACACACATAAATAAATAAGCTCTTAAAAAATAAAAGAAAAGAAAAACTGGACTGAACATTTGAATAAAAGCTAAAGGTTCAGGATGACTAATAAGCAAGAGCAGGTGGACAGGACCCCACTGGAGTGTCAACAGATACACAATATAGAGGAAGAGCCTCTTCTAGACCTAAAGATCACTGTCAGTCTGGGGTCCAGACACCAGTCATCAGCCAGGCTTGAAGGGTCAAAATTAACAGTAAGGAGTCTTAGAACCTGGAGAAACAATAAGCAGAAGAGAAAGAAACAAGAAGACAAGAACCCATAGGGATGACTCAGGAAATATACAGGACACTAACAAAGAAGGAGACCTTGAAAACAAACTATGTCTAGCTCAGAGGTCTACACAGGCTTCTTATAAAGAAGATAACCAGGGGCACCTGAGTGGCTCAGGCGTTAAGCGTCTGCCTTCGGCTCGGGTCATGATCCCAGCGTCCTGGGATCGAGCCCCACATCGGGCTCCCTGCTCGGCAGGAAGCCTGCTTCTCCCGCTACCATTCCTTCTGCTTGTGTTCCCTCTCTCACTATGTTCCTCTCTGTCAAATAAATAAAATCTTAAAAAAAAAAAAAAAAAAAGAAGATAACCAAATCTGGAACACAACGAGCCTGGGGCTGGTAAGTAAAAATCAAGTGTAATCCCCTGTGTGGGATCAAGAGACAAGTTCTGGTGGGCACAATACTTATTTATTCATTTTTTTTCATTCAGATACAGCACAGAATTTATGAAGTGCCAAATAATATTCTAGGTGCTGAGAATACAGCAGTGAATGAAAATGGATAATCCTCTGCCTATGAGGAATTTATATTTTATTGAGAAAGATAATAAACAAGTGACAAATACTGCAGAGCATAATTTTGAGTAGTGGTTAAGTGCTAAAAAAAAAATTAAAAATAAAGAAAAAAAACTGAGTACAACTTCTCTAGGAAGGAGAAATTTGAGGAAGGGCCCCATTAAAACCAGGGAAATTGCTATGTGATGATCCCATGGAAGAGTGCTCTGAAGAGAACTGAAAGTGCAAAGGTCCTGTGGCAATACTAAGTATGGCCTGCTTAAGAAACTGCAAGGTCAGCAGCTTCCTTGCTGAAAGCCAAGGAATCAAGGCAAGGCTGACAGGTGAGGAGTTTGGAGAAGGAGTGGGCAGATGTTGAAGGGCTTCACAGGTCCTGGCTTGGAGTTTGGATTTTATTGTTGAGATATTTTTCTCATCCACTCTAATGGATGTCTAAAATTAAACCCCACCACTTCTTGGTTACCACAGATTTTCACTCTGTGCCTTATAACTATTCATTGTTGTCACAGGCAGCATAGCCACTCTAGGCAAATAGTCAAAATCAGCTGTCAGTCTCCCTGTGGGGCTCTTGGCCACAAGTCCATTTCGCTGTCTCCACAACCCACAGAGGTCTCTAAATGGCAGTGCTGGAACCCACCATGAAATGTCTAATGCCATGTGCACGTGCCATTACAAAGCCCAAATCCGGTCTAGTTTTTCAAGTGGGCCAGAGGGGAACATTTCTCAGATGTGCACAAATACGCAATTCCCACAGCTTATTTTATATTTTCAAGTGCATTCCTCTGAATTTAAAAAGAAAAAAATATAGGGGGTATTGTTTTGAAGTCCCAGAATTTTTCTGTTCAAAGTTATGGGGAAAATGGATTTATATGCTTTCCTGGATATAAAATATAACCAGAAAAGTAAAGCAAAAATAAAATCATTTCCTTGCCAGGATAGGAAATTCAGAGTTTACACTGAATAATGGATTATTCAGGATAAGGATATTTGGGCTATAATTAATTAACAAACATTGTTAGAACTGGATAAGCAATTGTGTTTGGTTTCCATTTTGGAAGATTAAGCCATGGAGACATTCTGGATCCAACACTATTTAGCCACTCATTTTTATAGACTGAAGAGTGTCATCTAGCCCTACTACCTTCCATAAAAATATTTCAAGTTCCAGTGTCTCGCTTTGTGCTTTCTTATCAAAATAATGGCCATTTACCAAATGGCACTAAAGTAATAAGGCATTGTTCTTGAGAAAATACAGAATAGATATATAGGTAAGTGTGAGGAATGAGGTTTGTGGACGCAAATAAACTAACTTGTCTCCTGGTTCCATTACTGTCTAGTTATGTGAGCTTCACTGTGTTATTTCAACTTTTCATTTCTTGGTTTCCACATCTATAAAACAAGGATAAATATACCCATCGCAGGTTCCCTGGGTGGCTCAGTCAGATAAGCGGCTGCCTTCAGCTCAGGCATGATCCCAGGGTCCTGGAATTGAGCCCCGTGTCAGGCTCCCTGCTCAGCTGGGAGTTTGCTTCTCTCTCTGCCTGCCTCTTCCCCTGTTTGGTCTCTCTTTGCTTTCTCTGTCAAGTAAATAAATAAAATCCTTAAAAAGAAATACCCACCCCATAATGTTGTGAGGACTGAGATGACACAGGGACCCCAACATAAAGTAAGGGCTTTATCAATAGTAGTTTTGTAATAATTACAGATTCACAGAAAGTTGCAATAAGAGAGTGGCAAGATCACATGGTTTCCTTTGGTGGCTTCATCTTACATAATTTATGGGGAATTGACATCACTATGATGTACGTGTATAGATCTGTGGATTTTATCACGTGTGTGGATTCATATAATCGCCACCATGACCAAGATACAGAAATATCCCATCATTTCAAAGGGCTCCTGCATGATACTCAAGAAGTCACAACCCCTATAACCCCAGCACTCACCATCAGTAGTCAACTACTACTGATCCGTTTTCCATCTCTGTAATTTTATCACTGCAGAAATGTTTTATATAAATAGGATAACACAGTATATGATCTTCTGAAATGGACTTTTTTTGCTATGCATAATGCCTCTGAGATCTATCCAAGTCATGGCATGTATCGCTAAGTTTGGGGTTTTTTTTAATACGTCATGCAATGCTCACCATGATAAGTCTAGTTGCCACCTATCAGCATACAACATTATTACAATATTATTAACTGTATTCTTTATGTTGTAACTTTCATCTCCATGACTTAATTACTTATAACTGGAAGTTTGTACCTCTTAATCCCCTTCTCATATTTTGTTCATTCTCCTGCCACTCCTTCTAGCAACCACCAGTTTCTTTCTGTATTTGAGTCTGCTCTGTTTATTTATTTGCTCATCTATTTTGTTTCTTAGATTCTACATATAAGTGAAATCACAAAGTATTTGTCTTTCTCTGACTTATTTCTCTTAGTATAATATCCTTGAGGTCTATCCATGTTTTTGCAAATGGCAAGATCTCATTCTTTTTTATGGTTGATTAATATATATATATATATATATATATATATATATATATATATATATATATGTATGTATCTTACATCTTCTTTATCTAGTCATCTATCAATGGACATTTGGCGTGCTTCCATATCTTAGCTATTATAAATAATGCTGCAATGAACATAAGGGGTGCATATATCTTTTTGAATTAGCGTTTTTATTTTCCTTGGGTAAATACACAGTTGTGGAATTACTGGGTTTTATGGTATTTCTATTTTTAATTTTTTGAGGAACCTCCATACTGTTTTCCACAGTGATTATACCAATTTACATTCCCACAAACAGTGCGTGAGGATTTCCTTTTCTCTACATCCTCACCAACACCTCTTGGTTCTTGTCTTTTTTATTCTAGCCATTCTGGCAGGTGTGATGTGAGACCTCTGTGCTTTTGATTTGCATTTCCTTGATGATGAGTGATGTTGAACAAGTTTTCATATGTCTGTTGGCCATCCTGATGTCTTTTGAAAAATGTCTATTCAGATCCTCTGTCCATTTTTAAATTAGATTTTTGGGTTTTTTTTTTTTTTTTTGGTATTGAATTATGTAAGTTCTTTATATATTTTGTATTTTAACCCCTTATTAGATATATCATTTGCAAATATCCTCTCCCATTCAGTAGGTTGCCCCTTCATTTTGTTGGTGGCTTCTTTCTCTGTGTAAAAGCTTTTTATTTTGGTGTAGTCCCAATAGTTTATTTTTGTTTTTGTTTTCCTTGCCTGAAGAGACATATCCATAAATATGTTGCTAAGGCCAATTTCTAAGAGATAACTGCTTATGTTTCCTTTAGGAGTTCTGTGTTTTTGGGTCTCACATTTAGGTCTTTACCAATAGTTTGTTTCTTTTTATTGCTGAATAGCATTCCATGATATGGAAGTGCCAATTTTTTTTAACCATTCATGTATTGAGGGATATGTCAGTTGTTTCCAATTTGGGGCTATTACAAATAAAGCTTCTTATGAACAACCCTATACAGGTGTTTGTCTGAATATAAATGTTTATTTTTCTGAGATAAATTCTCAGAAGTATGATTGCTGCATTTTGTGAATGTTTATAATAATTTCCTTACTGTTATGAGTGACAAAGGTGCAATTGTTGCACTACAAGTGATTGTCAATAAACTATTAAAGACAAAGAAAAGTTGAAGAGGGAAGGAGAGATATGAAAGATAGCTCTGGGGGTACATCACTTTTGTCTACATTCCATTGGCCAAAATCAGTCACATAGTCTCTACCTAACTGCAAGGGAGGTTAGGAAATTCAATCATCTAAGAAGAGGTAATGGAGAATCTATCTGGCTAGGATTTGTGTCAATAGTGAACAGCATCTGTGAACAGATGGAAAAATAGAACATTTTGTTTTTGCTATCAAAGCTTTGCAGGTTGAATTAAGTCTGGCTTGAGGAAAACTCAGTAGCAATCCCTGAATCACTTCCTATGAAGACAATTGGGAGAGTTAAAGAAAAGGTAATGACACTTTTAACAGTACCAATCGGAGTTTATTGGTAGTTATGATCATTAAAGCAGTTGACAGATGCTGCATGTATTAAACTCTCCTTACTGGAGGCAAGTAATCTTTGGAAAGTACAGGAATGAAGAGGGGGTACAGAAGAAGAGGTGGAAATGCTCCAAGACCAACCTCTCTTATTGCCTCTCAAGAGCCATTCTCATTCTACAAGCTACAGCCAGGCTGAAACCAAGTGAAGCTGGGATCAGCAAACTCACGGCTCGCACATCACATCCAGTGCTCTGCCTGTTTTTATATAGCCTGGGTGCTAAGGATGAGTTTTAACTTTAATGGGTTGAAAAAAAAATCAAGGCAAAGAATGCTATTTTGTGACACTGGAAAATGTACAAAATTCAATTTCTATTGTCCATAAATAAAGTTTTGTCAGAACACAGTCATACTCATTTGTTTATGCATTGTCTATCGTTGCTTTCACACTACAGTGACAGAGTTAAATGGTTGCAACAAAGGCTGTCTGCCTAAAGACAAAGCCAGAATTATTCACTATCTGGCTCCAGTGTGCCAACCCCGAGTATAAACCATCTGGGCCTAATAGTTTTCAGCGGTTTTAAAAATATTGTTAAGTTCATGGAAGGTTATGCCCCTTTTAAAGCCAACTTTATTTAATGGCCTTTTCACACTGGAAAAGTAATGTTGCTATTTTTCTAAAGATCCACTTTTAATAGACCTTTTTCAGCTACTTGTCACAAAAGCAGTCATCTGAGAATTAACAATCCCATTCCTGAGCTTGAAGGGACAATGATATTGTCCCCGAAATCCATCAGCATTGACCCCAGAGTCCCTGGTTTGGAAAGAGAACTGCAACACATACTGCTTTGAAGAGTCTTAAAATATTACATAACTGCAGCATAATCATGTTATATGGCTGGAAACCTTTAAGCACCATGAAAAGGATTTTCCCCAGGCATAAAGTGTACAAGTTTTTAACTGTATTTAGAAATCTTCAGCTTTTCCAGACTTACTTGTTCCCTCATTGAGCAGCCAAGTTCAAAAGAGCGTCAGCAGAAAACAAACTTTTCTCTAAAAAAAAAAAAGTTTCCATACTGTCTGTGTTCTGAAATACTTTATCTTTTTAAAATAACCTGCAAAGATTCAGCTTTAAGGTCACAATTTACAGAAATGAACAAATAACACTTGGGTTATTTTGATATCCAGGGAAAAGCACATGAATCTTTTCTAACACCTTAGGAAGACTACTACATTTCATGACTTTTTAACAACTTGTAAGATTTTTGTTCTCCACATCTGATTTTGGTTTTTTAAATTTGTTTTTTTTTAAATTCTTTTTTAAATTGGTGAGAGTCCTGGCTTGGAACTCAGACAGCCCAGGACCCAAATTCCCCTCTGGTACTTTCATTATGTGACTTTGAGTCAACCACATGATGGGGCTCATACAACACCCACTCCACAGGATATTGTGGGAATTAAATGGGACACAGTCTGGGAAGTCCCTACCTCAGTGCCTGGCATTTAGAATATGGTCAATAATACTGTCTATGATTAAAGATTGTTGTTGTCTCACTGGGGCATGGACGGAGCAATGAGAGTCTTCTGTTTTGTTGCTGTACCAGACACCACGGCTGCATGGTTACAACTTGTAGAAATAGGGCCAGAGACAAATAACAGTTGTCATCAATAAAACCATCTGTCAGTGGCGTAAGCACATTCCAACAGAAAGAGCCTCTTCTGTTTATCAAGGCAGTGGCTAAAATATATCAATTAGATGGACAGAAATACAAGTATTAATTCAAGTCCATGAAAACAATCATTTTCCATTAAGCTCTCTTAAACTCCTAGGAAATCTTAGGATTTATTCAGTTCAACTGCCTGGTTCACTAAGCCATTCTGCCTCTCCCCATGGTAAGAAAAGCACCAACCTTTAAGGCAACCCTTTTCCACTTAAGACTATTTCTTTGACTGAAGTGTAAAGGGTTTCTTTGGTGCCTACATTCTTTGGACCAAGTTCCACACTCCAGAGCCCAATCTGATACCCCTCACCTTGACTGATCTTTGAATATTTTATGAGATCGTCTACACTGCTCCTGCATTAATTTCTCCAGTCCCTTCTACTGTTCACCACGCTACAGGATCAGTGGGGCCTTCAGCATCCTGGCCACACATCCTATTGTGCTTCAAGTACGACACAGCCCCTTTCTTTGTAAAATAGCTCACCTGCCCTGGACTCTGCCCTCTGGCAAATGCACAACCACATAAGTTTACCACAGTGTGTAGCTAGAGTAAAGTATTCTAAATATGTTCTCCAGCCCACTCTTATGTTTGAGAGCACATTTCTTTTTTTTTTTTCTTAAGATTTTATGTATTTACTTAACAGAAAGAGAGAGAGCACAAGCAGGGGGAGCAGAGGGAAAAAGAGAAGCAGACTGTCTGCTGAGCAGGGAGCCCAATGTGGGGTTCCATCCCAGGACCCTGAGATGATGATTTCAGGGCTAAAAGCAGATGCCCAACTGACTGAGCTATCCAGGTGCCCTTAGAGCACATTTCAAAGCAAAATTATTTGATCTCTTCCCTGGGTTCTGTTATGCACGTCAGAATCACATACCAGCCATGTCGGAAGGCAGTGTGAGAAACTGGAACCACAGGGTGTTGGCCTGGAGAACTTAAACCTGGGTGTCCTGTTGACTCAGTTTGCCATACAACTAAATTGATATGCTTTTCAACATTAATTTCAACAGGATGGCAAAGAGTCTGAAGTTTTACCCTACTTGCACGCTAGCAAGCGAGCCTCCCCAGTGTCGGGGAGGCTGCCAGATGCCATGAGATGCCTGGGTCAGAGACAAAGGAGCTTATGACATCAGGCACAGCAAGTAGCTCGGGCTTTACATTCCTGTGATTTCCACTTGCCTCTTGGGTCCCCCCAGGACAGGGGGATGCTGAGGACTCAGCAAGTGTACACTACAGCTGTGAACCCCAGAGCTCAAACATCGCCCAATCTTTCATAATGGGCTGCAAATGAGCTCACCCAAATTTTACCTTGGAGGGAGACATAATCTTTATTACACTGGGCAGCCAACAAACTTGCCCTCCTTTCCAGTGGGGTCATTATCTCTATTTTCCAAGGCTGTTCATTATATAATCATCCTTAAAAAGGGAATTTAGAACAAAAACTGTCAATGCCTCTGCTCATAAGACATGCAAAGCCAAGAGACCCATGGAGAATGGTCTCCCAGTACATCGTAGGATTTCGCTTAATTACTCCAGAACATTAAACCATTCAGTAAGTGTCTACTGAATGAACACTGTGTGTTCCACACTTGCCTGGGTACTGTGGAGGGTGAAAAGTCCAACTTGAACCAACTAGGGACAGATTCAAGGAACTTAAAACTTAAATTCTCTAGATTCAAGGAACTTAGAAGTGATCAAGGACTACTTGACCCATAACAAGGAAAAATATTCTAGGGAAGAATATAAGATAAGCTAAAGTTTAAGAATAATTCATTCATTCACACAAATTAATATTAAATGTTTAACATAAACACTAACATTTACTTAGTGTTCATTATAAAACAGGTACTAATCTGAGCCCTTTACATATATTAAAACAAGCATATGGACTAAATCCTAATATTATCCCTATGTTACAGTTGTGAAAATAAAGGCGAAGCATATAAAGTGGCTTATCACAGGCACACAGCTAGGAACTCCTCTTGATGCTCAGGCAGTGCCCGAAGAGACTGCAGACTTACTCCGAGCACTGCACTCCTTGTCTTGATAAAAGTTGGACAAGAGCAAAGACAATCCCTGTTTCCAAAAACTTGCGATCTACTAAGTAGGATACTTGCTCAGGGCTATTCACTTGATGAAAGAGGGTGGTACTTTTGATAAGAAGACCAGCTCAGAAGCAATCACAATAACACAAGCAAGAATTAATGCCTGCTTGGGGCGCCTGAGTGGCTCAATCATTAAGCATCTGCTTTCACCTCAGGTCATGATCCTGGGGTCCTGGGATCAAGTTCCACATCGGACTCCCTGCTCGGGGGGAAGCCTGCTTCTTTCTCTCCAACTCGCCCTGCTTGTATTCCCTCTCTCTCTGTCTCTCTCACTCTCTGTCAAATAAATAAATAAAATCTTAAAAAAAAAAAAGAATTAATGCCTGCTTGAACCAACCAGGGGCAGAAGAAATGGAGGGGAAGGCACAGAAGAGATACAAAAGAAATAGAATTAATGAGATGAGTGACTAATTGGATGTTGGAAGTGAAGGAGAAAGAGGTGTTTGTGATGAACTCAGGCACTCAGGCCAGTGTCTGGCCTGGGGCCAGTATGCCTGTTATGTCACTGGCCAAGGAAAGTAAGAGCAGGAAGAAGAGCAAGCTTTGGGAAAAGGGGATTGACCCCGTTTTGGACAAGCCCTCAGGGGTCAGGGGTCAGGGGAGGCCCATGGAGCAGCACTTTGAATGAGCACAGATCTTGGGCTGCCTGAGAGCAGTTGGCCTGGCCAATGAGTCTGGGGCCATGGGAGGAGTCTCTGTGACCAGAACAAGCATCATTCTGCCATTTTTTATAATTTGGGGGTCCTTGTAACTGGAGGGGGTCTTTGTTTCCTCAGTGCTTAGGGGATGGAAGTATGCAGGTGAAAGGTAGAAGCAGAGAGACTGTCAGGTATGGAGCTATATCTGATAGAGTGTGTCCTATAAGGGAGGGACTTAGAAGAGAGCTATCAGTGTGGGGGCTGGAGAGTGCTCCTGAACACATAGGGTTAATTTCCCTGCTAAAATATACATTTGTCTGTAATGAGCACTTGGAGGATAGTATGGGTGAAAACAGTGGCCACAGATGGGAAAGCAAACATCCGGTCATGCTAGGCGGATCTTGTCCGGGAGCCTTGGATCACACCCACGATCACATCATTGTCCTGGTCACCAGCCAGGTATCTTCACGACTGTCCATGTGCTGTCCCTCACCATAGGGAAGTAGATTTATACTGGAGAAGCCATGGAAATCCTTACATTGTCGCCTCAAAGGCACATGGAGGTTGCAATAACACAGAGCTGTTGTCCCGTCTTGGTGGGAGTCGAGTAGTGCCGGAGCACATGTTGCAGACAGTGTCAGCTGCGGTTAGCCTCCGTGAAGCTTCTAAACTTCACAAATTGAGATTAGTGTTTAATTCATCAGCTGTTGAAACTCCTAAGAGCTGAGACTTTTTTGAGGGGTGTAACAGAGCCTGGCAGCCATGCTGGAGCTGGGGAAAGGCCTCCACCTTGGAAGTCTCAAAGATGGGCTGCTACCAATAAGCACTTCAGAGCCCTCACTGAGGCCAAATTATGCTCCAGAAACTGGAGACAGAGTCAGTAGTCAGTGCCATGCACTAGAAAGGAGGAATTTCACATTAGTTTGAAAAATAAGACAGTAAAATATTAACTCCTATAAAATATGGAGTTTTTGAGAGGCAATAGAAATTAATAGAAAAGTTTAGGTCTGACATGAGAGATGCCACAAGTCTCCGAGCTGGGCATCTCTCTTCTTTGGCAGAAGGCTGAGGAAAGACCAGTGAACAGTTATCCACAAAGGAGTTCCAGTTACCCTGGGGGGAGGCATCAAGGACCTGCCATGTTTTTCACATGCTATGCCCTCTGTCATGAAGATCCTCCCTAGACCACTGCGTCTTCCTTTTCCTCTTCTTTCAAAACACCTACTCATGTTCCCATGCTCAGTTCAGGAGTCCCTCTCCCCCATCTCACCCCACTGCCCAGGTAGAATTGGCCACTCTCTTCTTTGAGTGCTCAGGTACTCTATATATAGAAATCTTTCATAGAGATTGGTGAACCTTTTTATTTGCATGCCAAATTCCTTCTAGTAAACTCCAGTCCTTAAAGGACAAGGACCTTGTTTTGATGTCAGATTCCTCAGCCCCTGCCACAAGGTTTGCTGTAAGATTGGTACTTGACAAAAGTTGGATGGTTGAGAGGCTCACGTTGACCTCCATTCCCACTCAGATTCCTAGAAGAACAAAGTACAAGACAGGCACTGAGGCCAATGCTGTATGAACTAGTCTGAATTTCCAGGACCCATTGGGAGAAGGAAAATGAAGAAGGAAATGAAAAATCCAAATCTGTAACCAAAGGAGACAGGGGGCCATCTCCCACCCAACCAGCTCCCAGTCACTGAAGACCAGACCCTATAGAACAGGGGTGGTGGGAAGAAGCAACTGTTTCCAGTCAGAGGGGAAAATGACCAGAAAGAAGGAAGCAGAGCCAGCCCACAACTGCTTTGTGGGGAAAGGCTCCCAAGGGCCTCCCGTCTATCATTTGACTTTCCCCATCACAGAGAAGCCCTTATAGTAAATTCCCTGAGGTTAAAAAAAAAAAAAAAAAGGCAAGTAAGTTGGAAAGTCTAGTGGCCAACAAGTATCTCTCTTACCATGCCTTAAATCTCACCCAACAGAAAGAGAATTTAGAAACATCAAATGCAAATACCTTGGCATTCTGAGGTAAATGGAATGGACACTGGTTCTCTGTCTAGAACTAGCCTGTAACAGAGGTACCAGCAAAGACACTACCAGCAGCTTCATTGCCTGGAGTGCTGGCCATGGGCTGTGGGCCTCCCTGGACTCCCTCAGACCATTTTTTGGTCCATGTTAGAGATGACCCTGCAGATGCTAGAAGGATGATTTGGTGCCAACTCCATTCCCGTGGGCATTCTGTGAACTCCAGATTAGGATGGGTCTGCTAAGCCCCATGGCCAGTGCAAAGCCACCATTCCCTCCTCCTGCCAACCTGCTATGGCTTCAGTCCCAGCCCCTCCTGGCCTGGCAAGCACATCCTCTCAGTGCCTTTCCTGTGTCCTCACCTCCTACACCACACCTCTCCCTTCTCACTGAGGCCCTCCCTCAGGTTTGTGCCCCGGCCTCACCCACTGTGGCCAAGCCTTGACTATCACTCGTGTGGCTTTATGATCCAGTTTTCTGGTAACTGCCAAGGGACTGGGTGCCAGTAAATGAGGCCAGTGGAAGCCGGTGGATAAATTCTTCCCTTTTCCTGTCCCCATTCCCCCATCACAGATTGCTTGAAAAGGTAGTAGTCTCAGCATCCCTCAAGAAGTATTTGAAACCTGTTAACCCACTTGAGAATACACCAGATTGAGATATATTTGTTCTCTCCCCTTCTGGGCCTCCCCCTATGTTTGCCTTCATCGCAGCTTCCCCAGATTTCATTCCCAGTAAAGTATGAGCTGGGAGCCTGCAGGTTCAGTCTGAGGATGGGATCCTGGAAGGAGGAAGGTTTGCTACCCACAGAAAGTACAGTGGGAGTAAGGGAAGGACAGATTCTAATATTCCAAAAATACAATGGCTTGGGACTATTCTCATTCTAGACCCTTATCATTCTCCAGAGGCCAGATGAGATGAGTTACCTACCTTCAGGCATTCTCAGGGACATCTGGGCACAAGCCCCTGCATGTGGGAACAGGGATCCTCATGCCCACTTGCTGTAAAACTTCATGCTAGAGAGACCAAAGGGCAAGATGGGAGGAGGCCTGAGTCCCCTACTCCAGTGGGTCACGGACATGAGGAACATGACTCCTTGGGAAGCTGAACACAGAGTTTGGCCCCTCTGCCAGACCCTCTTTGAGAATTCCTTCCCTTTCTTTGTCCACATCTCCTGCCAGAGTTTATTGAGAAACCAACATGGAGAACAAAGCAGGCTTCATGTGGCCCAGGGAGAGAGTCACCACAGGTAAGGAGACAGGCGGACCTGGAGCCTCATCCAGAACTACTATGTAAAGACCTCGGGCACGTTATCTAACAGTTCTATCTTTAGTTTACTTGTCTATCAAGTGGGAGTGATCAAGCCCAGGGAAATTGTGAAAGACTTTGGAATGGGCCTAAGAGATCCCTGAAATGGGCCTAAGAGATCCCTGAGTGTCCTTTCAATGGCACATTGGGCATTGCTCTATGGACGTTCAGGGGTTATTGGATTCCACAGGAGTATGTGTCTTTGACAGTCTCCCAAGAGGCTGTTTTACAATTTGGTAGAGATAGAAGTAAGTCTACAGAAAATTGATAAGGTGCTTATAGACACATGCTTTAATCTTATTAAGAGCAACACAAATCAATTCTGTCTGGTTGAGAATATATGTCTCTATACATTAAATCTGAATTTGAATTAGTTTTTACCTTTCAGCAGTTCCCTTCTTAATGACTTACATAAAATCTTTGATACATGTTCATTTTACAAAAAAATCATGATTTTACCATTTTGAAAATTATCCTTCATAGTTATATCAAGACTTAAAAGGATTTGGGGAGGATTAAATGAGGCTACATATATGAAGTATCTGACATTGAAGGATGTGAAATATAGGACAGCAAAGTCTAATGTGGAGTAAAAGATCACACACAGGGGAAAGGAAAGGAGGGAGTTGCAGCTGAGTTTCGTCAGAGGCCCTACTGTGTAGTCTCTTCTAATATTGACAACTATCCTGTATGGTAGTCATTATTAATCTGGTATCATGAAGGGGGGCCCTGACGTCTGGGTTCTAGAGAACTTGACCCAAGCCAAGATGGTGACAGATAAAGCAGAGGAGACCCAAGTCTGTCTGACCCCAAAAAGTCCATGTTTTTTCCACCAAACTACCTAACATAGGCCAAAAATCAGTGCCACTTTAGTGTGGTGGGAGGGCACATCTACAAATCAAGGTGGGTTGTCTGTAAGTGAAAGGGGAGAAAGTACTCAGAGCCCTGGACACCCTGGCTCAGAGGGAGCAAGGAGGAAGGGGGCGAGTAGAGAAGGAAGGTGGCAAGGGGACAAAACTGAGGACCTCCAGCCTTGGGAAGACACAGGCTTTGTTTCCTCAGCTTCCTTCCTGCTCCTTCTGTCTGAAAGAGAGCAAGGTGAAAGGAAATTGAAATTCACATTAACTTCATAATTTCATCCAAGCAGGGACATTGACATTTTCAAAGACCAAAAAATGACTCTTCCAGGTCATGGGCAATGTCAGTGAGGAAATAGAATGGAGGACCCCTGGCCCCTAGGATCCTCTACCTCCCCACAACTATATTCCCTCTGAAGGTTTTAAAGGGTCATTATTCATCAGAATGGTGAATTCACTGACTGTGATTTATGGTATCATTCATCAAATTGGTGGCCAAGTTGGTTAATTTTTAAAGACTCTAAATCCTGTTGGCTTTTCAAAACAAAGATAAGCATGCAAACCTGATAGGGAACAGTCAAGAATGATGCAATATTAATAAATTTTAATTGCTTTATTATTTACATTGACAAAGCAACCGAAGGCCATTAAAACAGAAAGAAAGACAAACTCAAACAAGCTCCATTTGTTCTTGTGTGCCAATCTGCTTAAAAAGAGTAGCTGGGGGCTTTCAATATCTAGCTACACACATCAGTGATAGCTCGACCAAATCAACAACTACCTCAGACTCAGTGGCCTTGTAAATGATTTCTCAGGTTCGTCCCATGTCTTTCACAGGTAGTAGATGGTTGCTGCTAATCTGGGGTGCTCATCCAATTTATCATTGTGATTTTTTTTTAAGATTTTATTTACCTATTAGACCGAGAGAGAGAGATCACAAGTAGGCAGAGAGGCGGACAGAGAGAGAGAGAGAAGCAGGCTCCCTGCTGAGCAGGAAGCCAGAGGCAGAGCTCTATGCCAGGACCCTGAGATCATGACTTGAGCTAAAGGCAGAGGCTTTAAAACACCGAGCCACCCAGGCCCCCCATCATTGTGATATTTTAAATTACTATTTCTCCCTCCCCTTCACCTTCCATCTAATACAGCCCTGACCAGTGATTTTGAAATAAATGGGATTAAAAGAAAAGAAGAAGAAATATATGGGATTTTTCTTGGAGGAGAAACAATGTTCTTAATATGTAAATGGGAACTAAATGTCAAGCTTTAAAGATAGTAGTATATCTTCTAAAATTGTGAAACCAGAGACATTTCCAATAGACCATTTTTCTTCTCCTAAACTTTTAGTTCCATGACCTACGAGAGGTCATTTCATTATAGCCCTCTGAGGAAAAAGTAGCTACATTTTTCACCCAAATGCAGACCCAGGAGCGAGGGAAGGGAATAGGCAACTAATCTAGCCTCTTCATCCACGATTGCTCCAAATAGCTTTCAAACGACTGTGAAGAAACATAAACAGTAGATTATGCTTCCCTATAATGAAGAGCTGTAATAACTGCCAAACTTCTTAGAATTCCACTCTTCACATTTTCCTAAAGGAAACAGAGCATACAAAATATAAAAATGGGGAATAATAATGAATTCTCAGTAATCATATAGCTATCTCTTCTAATTTGCTTAAAATGATAAATTCTTTTTTATATATTATAAGAAAAACATTCATCCTACTGGGTGTTAGTAATTAGATTTCATGGAAAAACTTCATTGCCACTGAGTCACTTGGCATTTTGTCATAACCAATTAAAGTAATCAATTCATTAAAACATATGCTGTGAACTAAAAAAATTTTTAGGAGCAGCATGGTCTTTTTTTATTCTTTTTTTTTTTCCAGTGCTTATGATTGACTCTTACTTAGTCTTACTGAGTGATTAGTCTTACTAAGTAAACCACTTACAATAACCAAATGAGACGACCAATATTTATTTTACCAACTATTGGCAGATTGACTCTAAAAAGGTACTCATTAAAAGATGTATATGGTGTGTGTGAGGTGTATGTGTGCACGTGTGCCTGAGTTCATAGGTGTGTATGAGTGTATGTGTGTATGAATGTGTGTGTGTGTGTCCATGTGGAGCTTTTGGTAGTAGCCTGATTAGTGGTTATACCTCCACATACAGGGTGACCTCCAAGTTCTCCCATAGCCCTTCTGCTCCTTTGAATCTCTACATAGAAAGAAATCATTTATCACTTGGCCAAAAGCAGGAATAAGAATCATTTTTCCTACAGTGGGCAAATGATACAAAGTAAAATCATCATCATCATCATCATCATCATCATTATGATGTCAACTATGAAGACACCTGTCACAGATCATTCTTTAATGTTTGAAAATTCATTTCTGGACACCATCCCAATAGTAACAATATTATCTACTCACCTGAGAGTCAACATAGTTCAATAAACAGCAATGATAAGGCAGTACTGTAAGCATGTGCTAAGAAGGAATACATGGAGAGTGCTGCTATAATTCTACATTTTTATTAATTATAAGTCCTCTGAAAATAAGGACTGGGTCAGTCTCAATTCTGGGTCATAAATTCCCTACCCAAGGCTGAAGTACCAAAACACTGTGTTAGCAGTAGAGGACCTTTGGTTATTTTTAAGGAAATACTAAGTCTTTGAAGACTATAGCAATTCCTTAACAAATTCAGATAGCATATTCCAGAATTGCTATGGTTTTAAAGGTATTGTTTTATGGCAAGGACCCCTCTGGCCATCATTACACTCCTCTTTCTGTGAAGGTCTGAGTGGTGGTTGTGTTCAGTGGTGCTCAAACACTGCTGTTGGGCTTTACTGAGCGAGTAACTTGCATGTATCTTCATGTCCTGGCGATGGGAAAAGAAGCGCTCAATTCTCCTTTTCTTGCTAGCTCCAACTCTACCAACTGACCATTTTACTATGCCAAGAGAACTGGTAAATTCCCCTTGAGTTTAGCAGGCGTTCACTGACGGCAAACCAAAACAAAACAAAAAACAAACAAAAAACAACACAGAAGCGCATTTCAAATAAAGTTGGCTTATCTGTCACACTGCTCTCTTATTCCAGACAGACTTCACAGAATTTTTTCCCTATACTTCTCTTTGTTCAAATATCGCAGTTTTGTTTTAACTGTTGTAAGTTGACAGCAACCAGGCAGAGAACTACAATAAAGACTACAAAGGAGCAGAAGTTTGAATATTTTGGTCTTTATCCTAGAGAAAGAATCATTCAACAGGTTCTCTGTTGCCTCTACAAAAAGACTAGTTATGGGGCACCTGGGTGGCTCAGTGGGTTAAGGCCTCTGCCTTCTGCTCAGGTCATGATCTCAGGGTCCTGAGATCGAGCCCCGCATCTGGCTCTCTGCTCAGCAGGGAGTCTGCTTCCCCCTTTCTCTCTGCCTGCCTCTCTTAAAATGATAAATTCTTTTTTATATATTGTAATCTCTTTGTCAAATAAATAAATAAAATTTAAAAAAAAAAAGACTAGTTATTTCACTGCTATGAAATGTGAGTAACTCTAACTACCACCATAGTACCACCTATGCCTGCCTGCCTCTCTTAAAATGATAAATTCTTTTTTATATATTGTAATCTCTTTGTCAAATAAATAAATAAAATTAAAAAAAAAAGACTAGTTATTTCACTGCTATGAAATGTGAGTAACTCTAACTACCACCATAGTACCACCTAGCTACTATAGTCTGTGAAATGGAGACATAATATATGCCAATGGGCAACACTGGTCAGGGAGCTCTAGCTAAGGATAAAGGGCTATACTGGACCAAAATGTCCTGTTAAAGAAATTAGCTTACACTTCCAGGTCTATTATTTCTGTCTTGCTTTCACTGAAGTTCAGGTCAGAAGTTAAAAAGTCAGACCAAAAATAATGTTTATAATAAACAAATAATAAGATTTATCAAAAAGTATTTTTGAATTACATGCATTCAAGAATTAAGATAAAACAGCTATAATATATTCTTTATTAAAGTGCAGTAAATTAAAAGCAGCATAAAAAATGGTAAGGAGGGACGCCTGGGTGGCTCAGTTGGTTAAGCAGCTGCCTTCAGCTCAGGTCATGATCCCAGGTCCTGGGATCGAGTCCCACATTGGACTCCTTGCTCAGCAGGGAGCCTGCTTCACCCTCTGCCTCTGCCTACCTCTCTGCCTGCTTGTGCTCTCTCTCTGACAAATAAATAAATAAAATTTTAAAAAAAATTATTTAAAAAATAATGGTAAGGAATATTTGTTTTGCATCACAGGAAACCTGGGTTTGTTGTGCCCTGGCTTTACTATACACCAGCTTTATGACCTTGGATAGTTAACCCAAGGCTTGGATTCCTCAGATGTAAAAGAGGAAGGAGAAGAATTGTTTTTTCATAGTTTTGTCGCACAAAACATAGTTTGTCGCATAGTTTTGTGGGATGCCTAGCAAACAGTAGCACTCGGTAAGAGTTAATGGTGATTATATTTATTCAATATTTAACTAACATTTATTTATCTTAAAAATATTAGTTAAATATTAGCTGAGCATATTGCTAAATGGCAGGCATTCTTCCAGGGGCTAAAGAGACAATGATGGGGCACCTGGGTGGCTCAGTCAGTTAAGCATCTGCCTTCGGCTCAGGTCATGATCTCAGGGTCCTGGGATTGAGCCCTGCATGGGTCTCCTGCTCAGCAGGGAGTCTGTTTCCTCCCTCTCCCCATGCTTCTCCCTCTGCTTGTTCTCTCTCTCTTGCTTTCTCAAATAAATAAAACCTTAAAAAAATAAAGACACATTGATAAATGAGTCAATAATCACTAAGAGTTATCGAGGGGTGACCATGTGCCAGGCACTGTGCCAAGTGAACACTATGCAATGACGTGTTTCAAACTCACAACTCAGTAGTAGCAGCAGTATTGCTTTTCAGATGAAGACACTGAGAAAAAGTTAAATAGGAAGATGTAGATCTGAGATTTGGAACTAGGTGCTCCAGCTCAAGACCTTCACCATTATGCAGGTTCCAATGCATGAGTCACAAGATAAATAAGTGAACAAGTTAATGAATTCAGAGGCTGAATATGGCCAGGAAGAAAAGAAGCCTCAGCATAAGGAACTAGAGAATGGGAAAAGCTTGGGAGAAGAGAGAGTGAGAGCAAGGAAGGCCTCTGGGACAAGGTGAGGTCAGAGCAGAGGTTTCAGTCACATGAAAAACAGAATCTGGCTAAAGTTTGCAGGAACAGCATTCCAGGAGGAGGGAACTACATGAATAAAGACCCGGCAACTAGCTTGAGTTTCATCTGAAAATTAATTTTCTATATGAATATTCTCAAGGACCCCATGCCTACCCTATTCACTGCCTCTTTCCCTGTAACCCCTCCGTGTTGCTTTATCTTCTTCCCAATCCCCTTTCCTGTTCCTCTCACTGCCTTCTCTTGTCAATTTCCCACCTCACTATCATAGAGTATGAACACAACGAGAGAGGATCAGAAGGAAAGTCAAGAAAACGGGAAGGGAAGACTTAGGATATGACTTCCTTAGGAAAACTTAGGATATTAGCATGCTACTGCAGATGCTGCATGCTGTTGTATAAAAGGCTTGAATTTGTGAAGCTGGAATACATCAGGAACTCTATCCCCTCCTCTCCTGCCTAATAACAAACTCAAAGCTATGCTCTGTGTTCAGTTGTAATAACGTCTATGAGCCCAGGTGTTCTGGTATAGTCTTTTAAATCCCAATACTGCATTACTCAAGTCTTACATTGGATCTGTACTTCCCTTACATGCTACAATTCCATAATTTGAGGTGTAGATATAAATTGCAAATACATTTAAATAAACAAATAAGGGCACCGTGGTTATTGTTTGCAAAGCAGCCACCATGATTTCCCTCTGTGGACAGGTCTTTAGGCAGGGCCTCCCATACCGATGCTAAGGAGCTTTCCTTTTCTTTTAATCCTGAAAACCCTTTTCTCCTGTGCAAAAAACCCTCCTGGTGGAGGGAGAGGTTCTAGCCTTCCAGATTTTCCCATTTCAGGTGAGGTCCCAGATGTGAGGTCATCCTGGATTCTCTAGCTGCCACCGAGCTGGCCCAAGCCAAAGGCCCTGTCCAGCCAGGATAGAGAACAATGGGAAGTAATAAGTGTTTTATTTTATGCTGCTAAGTTGTGGCAGGGCTTGTAATACAACAAAAGCTAATTGATAAAAACAATAGCATTTTCTCCAAGTAAAATGCTTGAAAGTAAATATATGGCCATATTCTAAATTATATTCTTTTTTTTTTTTTTTTAAGATTTTATTTCTTTAACAGAGAGAAACACAGCAAGAGAGGGAACACAAGTAGAGGGAATGGTAGTGGGAGAAGCAGGCTTCCTGCTGAACGGGGAGCCTGATGCAGGGCTCAATCCCAGGACCCTGGGACCATGACCTGAGCCGAAGGCAGCCGCTTAACGACTGAGCCACCCAGGTGCCCCTCTAAATTATATTCTTAATAAACTGCTTACCTTCTCACTAATGTAACCAGTTCATAATTTTTAGTAAAGAATTTTCCTGATAATATAGAAAGGATGCTTATTAAATGTGAAGAGCACAGGAAATTAAGAATGATGTAATTAGATAAAATAGATGTTTGAAAAGCCCAAATGATAAGATCCATTCAAGAAGCTGAAATTCCTTAACATATTAAATATTGAGTCTTACATCATGGTCCATAATATCTACAGCATTCATATAGCATGGTTTCTTGTGTGTTTTCTGAAGCATTTGAGGATAAACATTTTGGGCAAATTCTCTCCTTTGATGCAGAGAAGATGGGAAAACAAACAAACAAACAAACAAACTAAGAAGGACCAAGGTCACCCAGAGGACCTCATTGGATATTATATTAGTTAATGTTGGCTATGTGCTTTAATAAATATATCCCAAATTATGGAATTGTTAACACACAAAAAGAGACTATGTATTACTTATGTAACAATGCTGGGAAGGTGAGCAGATGAGGGAGAGTGGCTCTTGGCCATACAGTCCCTCAGGAATCCAGGCTGACAGAGCCCTGCCATCTTCAGTATGTGGCTTCCAATATCCCTGGTTTCCAAAATCCAATTCAATCTAATACCCCTTCTCTATTTCAGTGGGCCAGAGGAAGAAGAACCATAAAGGATTCTGTATAGCAGATAATCATGTAGCTCTGAAATGATAGGTATCACTCCCTTTCTCTTATTCCATGGGTTAGAACTCAATTATAGGACCATCTAACATAAAGGAACGCTGGGAATTCCATGTGTTAGGAAGAAAGAAACAAGAGAATATGGCAACGGCTCAGCCTTTCTCACTCCAGTGTTTCATATGTATGCACACCTGCCCACCATTCATTCTCATCCTAATCTTCTGATGGACCCACTCCTTTCCGCCCCCGCCTCCCCGCCCTCTCACCTTGAGTAACTCATGGCCATTAATGTGCATGAGGTTACATTACTCAGGTGGGGTGCAGAGAAAAAAAAAATTCTTCAGATCCATTCACTTAGAGAGTTTTATTCAGTACAATTCAATCCTGGAAATGACTGCAAAGAAGCAACAAAGTTCACTGATATCAATAGTGTCCAGAATGAGAGCGATGCTCTTCATTATTCTTCACTGCTTATCTCAAACATGAAGTATTTCATTCAGTTCCATCCCATGTGCAAAAGGGTAAGGTGGGTCACAGAACCAAGCCATAAGAAGAGAAGCTGAAGGAAGTAGAGTTATTCAGAGAGAAGAGCAAAGAAGGATCAATGGAGAGGCTATAATTGTCTAAACATGAATATTTTTTTTAGAAACTAAGCTTCTTCTGATAACAAATTCATGGGGTTGGGGGAGAACATTATCCATATTCCCATCACCCAGAGACAAACTCTGTTAACATAACTTTTATATAGTTCCTTCCAGACCATTTTTCATGTATAATCTTTTAAGATACTCTTGTATTTTATGTATTTTTGCACGTTTTTGTCGTTTAGGAGAGTAAGCATTTGCTTTATGTTTTTAAAGTCTTCAAAAACACCATTTCTTAAAAACACATACTGTTTCACTGGAAAGATACATCACAGCCACACACTGCTCAAGATTTACATTGCTCCTAATTTTTCACTGTCATAAATATCATTGGGATGCATGTTTGTGTGCAGAAGCCTTTTTCCTACTGATCAAAGTACTGTCTACTTGCATAAAATCTTTTCATATGTATGCTAAATTGTTTTTCAATATTTTTCTCCCACTGGTAAATGGCTAAGAATGCATGTTTCATCAACCCTTCTCTAGTATTTGGAATTACTTAAAAATATTTTCTCTTAGAGAGAGAAAATTCATAACTTTTTTTTTTAAATCTGCATTTCTTTAGTTATTAGTGAGATTAAACACTCTTCCAAGTTTATTAATCACTTATATTTCTGTATTTGTGAATTTTTTTACCTAATTTGGCCAACTAGTGTTTTCCTTATTGACTTGTAGGATATAATTATGCTGATATTTTAGCACATCTGTCAAGTTTATTTTTTTAGTCCCTTTGACTTTGTTAATATTCATTAGTTTGTCTACAGCAGTTATAAACCATAATGTGTATTCAAAAATTTTAACCTCCTCTATTTTTCTCTAATGTTATTTAATATAAGAAATTTCTTTCCAATTTAGAGGGTGAATAAATAAATATACATTGATATTTTCTTCTACCTTTTTTAGAATTGCTTTTTTTTTTTACATTTAATTCCTTAATGAAACTATAACAGTATTTCGGAAGTCCCAGATTATCTAAAGCTTTATTTCAAGTTTGACATTGATTTCTCAAATAGCTAGCTTCAAATATTTAAATGGATGCTATCTGTGCAGAATGTGGGTTGTAGAATTAAACTGGCTTTGCATGGCTCCAAGAGAGAACGTTAGAATCAATGGGTTAAGTTATAGATTTTGGTTTCATAAAAGAAAGCACATTTTAAATGGTGATGACATCGAAATATTTAACTGATATGGCATGTTCTCCAAGCATCCAAGTGGATGCCCAGCCAAAAAAAAAACCTGACAATGCCCTATAGAGGCGACAGATAAACATCAAGCAAAGCTAAAACTACCCGAAGAATATTAAATGGACCACCTTGAAGTTAAAGGTACAATGACCCTATGCATAGTTAGCCCAGGACAGTCTTGATTTATGCCTGTTGTCCAGGTATGATTGTTTGTAATTCCTTTTTTATCCCACTTTTATACTCTTCCAATTTAGATAGCCCTGATCAAGGCAGCACTCTCTCAATGAAGATATTCAGCTAAAGTGGGGGGACTAATTTGGAAGATGTAGAATAAAGAATTCTGACATTGAGGGACTGTGCTAGTCGCTTCACAGGTCCTGTTGTCAGGTTCTTATGGCCTGGAGTGCACCTAGCTGTGCCCAAGTCCCTGTATCCTCTCCACAGCTTGATGAGTACTTTGTGGGACTGTGTATATCCTTATATTTCCCCAATAGAACCTACTTGTAATGTGATATTGTGCTGTTTTCTTCTACTCACATTCCCTAATTAGTGCTTAGTATGAGGCACAATTTTTCTTGGTTGTAGAGCACTCCCCACCTCAACAAAAGGTTGAGGACATGGGAGACATCCCCAGTGAAGATGAAAAAAGTCATCTGGTCGGGGTTGAACTGTTGTTGACAACCATGAGACTTACATGGTTTATGCCCATAGACTAGGGAAGCCCTAATAAGGGACACAAAGTTCCCTGAAATTTTATCTTTTGACTCTACCTCAGAGTCTATAAATATTTCTGAGACCTAAAGATAAAAAGGAAGAGAAAAAAGAATTCCCGTATCATCCCTAGGCAACCTTTGGAGTAGCTGGAGCAGCCTAACCACTTAGACAGGAAGCCTTCCATCATGCAGCATAACACTCAAGGACTTTTTTTGGAAACAAGTATGGGTAAAAATGTGATGATACACAGAAAGACAATTTCATTCCTTTGGGTGTATTATATCCTATATTATATTCTGTAGCTAGAGGAACTAAAGAGAGTTCATTTGAATGATGAAATGTTTACATTAAAGAAGTTGAATGAGACTGCATATTATGCAACAGGAGGCAACAAATGGAGGACCCTCAGTTGCAGAAAGAATTTTCTAGACTGACCAATAAAATATGCCTCACTTTTTTATTAAGGGTTTTAGGGAATCAGTTTCACATTCTCAATCAAAGGATCCTTCTCGAAGAATCCATAATAACAAATCTACAGAAACCTCAGGGGTTTAACAGGTAAGTTTTTGTTCATTTAAAGTCCATTGGGAACCCATGAGCTCTTTAGGCTAGCTGTCTTTTCATGCAATGACAAAGAGACCCAAGATTTATCTTCTCATGGTGGCCAACCCAATCAACATGGAAGGGAAGTGGGAGCTGAAGGTTGCACAGGGGGTTTATGGAACTTTTACGGTCAGGATGTGGCATAGCTCACTTTCTCCTATATCCCATTGGCCACAAACAGTCACATGGTACCAACAAACTGCAAAGGAGACCAGCTAATGGAGGGCTGCTCCTGGGTGTATGATAAGCATTAAATGCATCTGCTGTAAAATTTTTATAAATTAGGGAAATCTAAAAGAAAAACTCTCCTACACAAATCACATTTAGAAATATTAGACTTGGGTACATAATATCCATATTCTGTGTAATACCTGATTAATCCTAGATATAGGAAAAAAGAGCTGTTCACATATCATCACAAGCTAGAATTCTAGCCTTTTTACAACTGCTTTCTAAACTCAGTTACATCAATTTATATCTCTTATAACAAATGATAAATGTTATCGGTTTCCCTAATTGCCTTTATTTTACATAGAGAGGTTTAACAGGCATTGAGACTGATTATAAGTGTACTTATTAATGTTTTCAATTCAATTTAAGCCTGAAGTGAGGGCTTATGACATTTCTATAACAAATCTCATTATTAATTGATTGTTTCTCCCATCCAACATCCTTGTTTTCCCTGTTAAGTTTAATTAAAAATCCATTTGAACCACAGCCATAGCCTTACTGATGTAATATTTCAAAAGCACTACACTACATGACAATGCCTGCATCTCTCTAGATGGCATCATTGTCCCATCATAACATGATGCTTTTTTCTTACTTAGCACTTAAGAGTTCAGAGAGATGATTCATGGAGATCATTAATCAATTCATATTTAATCATATCTTTAAAATAGTAGAAAAGTGTATGTGGCTCATAAAGTCAGATGATGAGCTTTCAGTAAAGGTTACTTGGGTCATTTTGAGGCCAAATTATGAATATAAGGCAATGACCCTTAAACAAGACCAAGATGGCATAATGATAAATTAATATGATGTCAAGTAAATGATAAATTAACTATTACTTGCTTCCTTAAAAAAACTTTTCTTATCTGTACTTGAGCAGCTTTTCATTCACTAATGTTTAAGACAGGATTTAAATTCTTCAAGAATAGGAACATTTTGAGCTACTCATCTGAAGATACTTGTGAAGTACTACATTATATTTTGGTATCTATGAGAAAAGTAAGACTTCATATATTTAGTCCAGTTATAAATCAGAGGGTCATTAAAGATCATTTATTTGACTTTCCTACTCACCATGTTATATATTACCTGGTGGTAATATTGGCTTCCGCTGGGATGCTTTTAATAGACAGGGGTCCCCAGTGTCTCCAACCTATTGCACTGTTAAAGTTGCTGGGTGAAAGCTTTATTTCTTTTTTTCTTTTTCCTTTTTTTCTTTTGAACAAAAACTTATTTTTACAAAACTTCTTCCCAATCGATCTTAATTACTCTATAATATAATATATATATATATATTATGTGTAATGCTAATACATAATGTCCTTTAGTAGTGTAATTTCTTTCTCCCCAGACAGCTATGATATCTGCCTTTAATCTTCATCTCATCTGAAGCACCAAATGAAATTGAATACTCTAACCATTAATGGTGAGATGGTCTGGAGACACCCTACTAAATTGATTATCTTCTGAATTAATGATTCTCATTTGGAGACCTGGAGTTTACTTGAGAGGAGAATAGTGTTTTTCCCCACATGGTCCCGTTCCCCTGAGATTCTTACTATTGGGGCAGCAGGGGATTCTTCTGATGCTTCCTGAGGAAATATGCCCTTTCTCTACTCTGGGAATGACTGCTGAGTGAATCTCCATAATTGATGGAATTGTGAGAAAAGATTTACTTAAAATGTACATTGAAACTTATTAAGAGACTAGTCTGATAACTAGTTTTTATTTATTTATTTATTTAATAACTAGTTTTAGGAGACTAGTCTAATAACTAGATTTTAATACGGAACTCCAGACATTGCTTGAGCATTACAAAATATAATAAAGCTATTATCTTTCATACTGCTCATTTCCTACCTCTAATAATACAACTGTTACTACAGAGTTTTCTTAGCGTTACAGACCTGTAAATATTCATTTTATTAATAATAAAAATACAAGTGTCTCTGACTTTTGATCTCTACTTTCTCATTCTGCTATTTAGTGCATTTCCCACTCCGCTCTCAAACACATGCTGTGTGTTTCTTGAAAACACACACACACACACACACACACATACATATCCACTCCAGTGTGATACTGGCTCTTTTAAAGTGTATTTATTTCATCATTTAATTCCCACAAGAAGTGCTATGTGGGTAGTAGTCTTACTTTACAAAGCAAAAATATTAACACAGGGAGGTTAAATGTTTTGCTAAGTTTCCTTGTCTCTCAAATGGTATGTTACTGTATAATTGTGTAGATAAATACAAGGTATTCTTGTGCAATATGGTAATAGACAGTACAATTATCTGGCATGAGGGGTTTAAATGATTCTGTCTTAAATTCCAAGCCACACAGATGGAACATTTCAAATCATTGTGTTTTCATTACCTTTATTTTCATGGAATCACAGACTCCCTATACCTCACTCTGTGAGTTCAGGGCTGCAGTCATAGTCCTCACAACCTTTCTTGGAGTTAGGAGCACTCATCAGGCAGGCTGAAGATATACATCCAAGGCCAGTAAAGTCCAGAGTGGAAGTGAAAGTCCATGGAATGCGAATGCGTTGACTACTTGAGCACCCAAGTTCCTTCACCTCTTCATAACTGCTTCAGACATGTCTTCAAACCACATTACCCACATCTCATGTCCATATGAGCTCAGCCCCTAAACTCCTAGATCACTAGCTCCTACACTTTTTGCACCAACCAGGTTGTTGCTGCTGTAGGTGAAATGTAATGGCCACAGACATGTCATGTCTGAGTTCCCACAGTGCACAAGCAGATCCAACTAATGTTAATGACAGGGCAAATGCTTCCATAGTTAAATCTCAATATGCTCCTCACAAGTACATTTTCTTTTTAAGATTTTATTTGTTTATTTGACAGAGAGATAGAGAGCACAAGTAGGTAGAGCAGCAAGCAGAGGGAGAGGGAGAAGCAGACTCCTCACTGAGCAGGGAGCCTGATGAGGGACTCCATCCCAGGACCCTGGGATCATGACCTGAGCCAAAGGCAGCCACTTAACTGACTGAGCCACCCAGGTGCCCCACTCCTCACAAGTACTTTTAAAAATCTCCCCTCATGTCCAAGCAGCTTATGAACAAATATTCTGAAAAGTCAGGAAAATGTCCTAATTTTTGGAATTTAAGATTACATAAGGAATATGGACCAGTTTAATGACTTCCCTACCACTAAGAAACCAGGCAGGTCATGAGCCAGCCCAGGACCATCCTGAGCTCTTTTCTTTGAACTCCAATCTAAAGGTATTTCTTTGATGGAAGCTGCTACTTCGTGTAAAAAGAGATTCCTCCAAACAAATGGGCTAATTTCTTTTTTTGGCGCAAACTTCAACACAGAGATCCTATAGTATTTCTTTTTCATTTCCAACCAATGTGTTTCTATACCATTATAAATGCTTTATTTTATTCAATTAAAAAATCTTATCTGGATAAATTTTATAATAGCACTGACTTAAACTGTACTCTCCCTTCATTAAAAGTAATAATCATAGTACAATAAACAATAACAGAATAAAGCAACTCAGTTTAATTTGCAGAGTAGAGAAAATTAATCAAACCACAGAAGGTGATTTAAAAGAAAAAGCCTTCTATTGGAAATCAGGGAATTAATAGCTGAGAGACCTTCTGGGGATTGTTTGAAAACTGGCATAAAAGTGAAAATGCTATTTGAAATACCACCATTGACTTTAAACCCTTCACTTGGAAATACTCACATATATGCACTCATGCATTTGGTCAATCAACAAGTATCTGTAGAGTGTCAATCATGTATCCTGAGATAAATGTTTGATATTTATTCTGATTTAGGTTAGTGAACTGTCTTCTTAATCTAATCTCTTTAACAAAGAAGAAAATAACTTTCTGCTGCACAATTAAAAGTTCTGCAAAAAGCTGCAATAACAAGTCATCTAAAGCATATTTATTTACTCCTAGATTTCATGCTACTATTGAAATCCAATTATGTATTACTCATCACTGAAACTTGAGATTTCTTCCCACTGAGGTATTTTTGTTCCTGGGAAAACTGAGGTCAAAGGCTTATTTTCATTTTTTTTCCCTTGTGTGTTTCCTCTGTCCCTCACTTTTTTATCAGACTGTAAGGAACAACAGAATGAACTGAGATAGGAATGTTAAGAATTTAAGACATCAATCTTTTGTGTGACCAGACCCAATTCAATTTAAGAAGAGTGAAGCAGAAGAGTACTAGAAGAGATCAATCTAACCTGTTCTTTTGAAAAGTTTGGCTTCAGAAGGGCAGTGAGGGAAGGGTCAGGAATAAAGGGACAGTTAAGTGAAAGTGCTTCTGCTAAAGAATGAAGGGGGGGTGCTATTTCTCCCCAGTGGATGGTAATGGCAGAGATCCAGGTTTGTAGTCCTCAGTATAACCTCTATCAGTATAGATAGTGAAGTGGACACTTCTCTCCACACCCATCTTCCTAAAGCCTGGGGATGAGTCACCCTCAGGGCTAAGATAAGAAGGGGGGCTTGTTAATCATTTCAGGCTGGGAAGGGTGGGTGCTCTTTTAGTGTAGTTAAGAATAACAATAGCTGTGTTCCACCTTCCTTAATGGAGAACTATAAAAAGATTTCCCTCTGAAATAAAAAACAAGCAAAGGATCTCCACTATTCTCTATAATTGTTTTGAAGGTCCTTATCAATATAATTAGTCAGGATGAAGTAGTTACAGGCATAAGAATTGGAAGAGGAAGAGATACTGAAAGAGCAGAGCAAGGCTAACTCCATTTTGTGCTACACCCGCCATCTTGTGTATAACCCCTACATGACCAGCTCCTGAGAAAGGTCACAGAATGTCAGAACATTGCCTAGCCGGCCCTTGAGCTAGTTTGAGTTAGCCGATAGGAATGTGGAACCCCTAACAGCCATAGGATGTAAACCCCGCCTCTTGCATGCCAATTCTGACCAGAGTGATAGCCTGGTACAAACAGCTAACTATAGGGCAAAATGCAATTCAATTGGCCACCTGCGTGTGGCCTAACATGACTATGCAACTTTCTGTGTGTGTTACAATCTCATTGGCCACTGGCCCCTATAAAACTGCGGCGCTTTTTGAAACTTGCTCTCTTTCTCTACATCATGCCGCTGCGTTGGTGAGTGTGGGAGACTGACCTCAAGCTAGCTCGAATAAAGGCTCTTTTGCTTTTGCATCGGACTCAGCTCCCTGGTGGTCTTCAGGGATTTCAAAATCTGGGCATAACAATACAACATCTGTATTTACAGAAAATGAAATTATTAAATATATGGAAAACCTAAAGAAATCATGTAAAAAACTACAAAAATAATAGAATTCAATGAACATAGAAAACTATTAGTCTTTATGCATACATACGATAATTTTCTAACAACAAAATGGAAGCAGAGACTTCATTTACAGTAGTAAAAATAATAATAGTAATAATAACAGAATTCCTAGGCATAACTTAACAGGACATGTTTAATACCTATATGAGGAAATTTCTAAAAGAATCCTGAAATACACAAAAATAGACTGAAAGAGCAGAGCAAGGCTAACTCCATTTTGTGCTACATCCGCCATCTTGTGTATAACCCCTACATGACCTGCTCCTGAGAAAGGTCACTGAATGTCAGAACATTGCCTAGCCGGCCCTTGAGCTAGTTTGAGTTAGCGGATAGGAATGTGGAACCCCTAACTGCCACAGGATGTAAACCCCGCCTTTTGCCCGCCAAACTTGTGACCAGAGTAATAGGCTAGTTCACTTACCCTACCCGCCAAACTTGCATGCCAATTCAGACCAGAGTAATAGGCTAGTTCAAATGGTTACTATAGGGTAAATTGTAATTCAATTGGCCACCTGCATGTGGACGGACATGACGGACATGACTATCCAACATTCTGTGTGACCACTGGCCCCTATAAAACTGTTATGCCCTTTAACCTAGGCGTCCAAGTCCCACCCCCGCTGTGTCAGATATACTTGGGCCCAAGCTCGAGCTTGCAAATAAACCCTCGTGCTTTTGCATCGGTATCAGCTCCTCAGTGGTCTCTTGGATTCGAAATCGGGAGCATTACAGGACTTGAGTGAATGAAATGATACATACCTTGTTTAAGATAGGAAAGCTTAAATTATAAATACGTTAATTATTTCTAAATTAATTTATAAATTTAATGCATTCACTACAAAAATATCCTCATATTTTCTATAGGAGGATAAGTTGATCATAATAAGCAATAAGAGCCAAAAAAGGAACCTTGAAGAGAATGAGAGGTGATCAGGAAGTTAGCCATATGTCTAGAAGTTACTCCATAGTATGAAAGATACAATCTCATACTAAAACATATTACATTAAAGCATGTGATAATTCTCAATGGGGAAAAACTGAGAGCTTTTTCCTTTAAGGTCAGGTACACGTTAGGGATGACCACTATCACCACTGCTATTCAACATAGTACTAGAAGTCCTAGCCTCAGCAATCAGACAACAAAAAGAAATAAAAGGCATCCAAATCAGCAAAGAAGTGAAACTTTTACTCTTCGCAGATGACATGATACTGAACATTGAAAACCCAAAAGACTCCACCCCAAAATTGCTAGACCTCATACAACGTGGCAGGATATAAAATCCATGCACAGAAATCAGTTGCTTTCTATACACTAACAAAACAGAAGAAAGAGAAATTAAGGAGTTGATCCCATTTACAACTGCACCCCAAACCATAAGATACTTAGGAATAAACCAAACCACAGAGGCAAAGGATCTGTACTCAGAAAACTATAGAACACTCATGAAAGAAATTGAGGAAGACACAAGAAACGGAAAAACATTCCATGCTCATGGGTTGGAAGAACAAATATTGTTAAAATGTCTATATCACCTGAAGCTATCTACACATTTAACTCAATCTCTATCAAACTACTACCAGCATTTTCCACAGAGCTGGAACAAACAATCCTAAAACTTGTATGGAACCACAAAAGACCCCAAATAGCCAAAGCAATCTTGAAAAGGAAAAACAAAGCAGAAGGCATCACAATTATGGACTTCAAGTCATATTACCAAGCTGTAGTGCTCAAGACGTTATCATGCTGTCACAAAAACAGACACACAGATCAATGGAACAGAGTAGAAAACCCAGAAATGGATGCACAACTCTATGGTCAACTCTTCTTCAACAAAGCCAGAAAGACTATCAGTGGAAAATAGACAATCTCATCAACTAACACTTTTGAGAAAACCAGACAGCAACATGAAAAAGGATGGAACTAGACCACTTTCTTACACCATACATAAAAATAAATTCAAAATGGATGAAAAACCTAAATGTGAGACAGGAAACCATCAAAATCCTAGAGGAAGACACAGGCAGTAACCTTATTGACATCAGCCATAGCAACATCTTCCTAAATATGTCTCCAGAGGCAAGGGAAACAAAAGCAAAAATAAATATGGGACTTCATCAAGATAAAAAGCTTCTGCACAGGGAGGGAAACAATCAACAAAACTAGAAGGCATTTTATGGAACAGGGAAGATATTTGCAAATGACAAACCTAATAAAAGGTTAGTATCCAAAATCTATAAAGAACTTCTCAAACTCAACACCCTAAAAATAAATAATCTGGTTAAGAAATGGGCAGAAGACATAAATAGACACTTTTCCAAAGAAGACATCCAGATGGCTAACAGATGCATGAAAAAATGTTCAACATCACTCATCATCAGGGAAATACAAATCAAAACCACAATGAGATACCACCTCATACCAGTCAGAATGGCTAAAATTAACAAGTTAGGAAATGACAGATGTTGGCAAGGATGTAGAGAAAAGGGAACCCTCTTACACTGTTGATAGGAATACAAACTGGTGCAGCCACTTGGGAAAACAGTATGGAGGTTCCTCAAAAAGTTAAAAATAGAACTACCCTATAGCCTAGCAATTGCACTACTAGGTATTTACCCAAAGGATACAGAAACACAGATTTAAAGGGGTACATGCACCCCAATGTTTATAAGCAGCACTGTCAACAACAGTCAAACTGTGGAAAGAGTCCAAATGCCCACCAATAGATGAATGGAAGAAGAAGATGTGGTACATATATACAATGGAATATTACTCAGCCATTAAAAAGAATGAAATCTTGCCATTTGCAATGACATGGATGGAGTGTCATTATATGTACATAGAATGTATTATGCTAAGCAAAATACATCAGTCAGAGAAAGACAAATACCACATGATTTCACTTATATGTGGAATTTAAAAACCAAAATGGACAAACATAGGGGGAGAAAAAAAGGGGCCAACCATAAAACAGACTCTTAACTAATAGAGAACAAATGGAGGGTTCTGGAGGGGAGGTGGGATTAAATGGGTATTAAGGAGGGCACTTGTTGTGATGAGACCGAGGTGTTATATGTAAGCATCGAATCGCTAAATTCTACTCTTAAAACTATTGCACTATATTTTAACTAAATGAAATTTAAATAAAAACTTGCAACAAACAAGTAAAAGATATCTGAACAAAAATATGAAAAGATGTACGTACTATGTGATTTTTTGTTGTTCTTATTAGATTATTTGTAAAATACTGGAAACAATCCTATTATGAATCCTCAGAGAACTGGGTGAAGACAATATGGTATATCCACATGATAGAGTGCTATCAAATAGTCACAAAATGAAGTATTAGTCCTCAAAGGAAGGAGGAGGACTGTCCTATGGAGTAATCTCCAATATGCACTGCTAAATGAAAAGGGAAGTTGCACCACAGTCTGGGTAATATGTTTCTCTATATCTAAGAAATGGAGTACATTCTGGCTTGTGCTTTTTCAAAAAACAATTCTTAAAAGCTAATAAAAATCGTTCCTTGCTTGGAGGGATAGAACGGAGTGATTGACTCAGAGGTGGAACTTAGGCTGCTTAAACTGTCCCTTGTTTTGTGCTTTTGACTTTGGAACAGTATAAATGTAAATAGAAAATGAAATCAAAATGAGGGTGAAATCCCTAAAAATTGAAAACAAAAATAAATAAATAACCCTAGCTGTATATCAAATTGGTGGTTTAATGACATAGGGGAAAAAAATCATATAATCTGATTTTAAAACACAGTATTTGACAAATACAATCCTAGTGGAAAATAATCTAAGAACAACAACAAATTAAAAACTGCAAAGAAATCTGAAACTGTACTCATTATTCCCAGTGTTAGTAGTAATAAAGCACCCGGCTCTTTCTGCCAGGATTAAGGTGTTGGCTTTTATTTTCTTCTTCAGTGCCCTTGGCTAGAACTGGGTTATATGGCCACTTTAAGGAAGTGGAGCTTTAAGGGAGCTGGAGGCAATAAAAAGTAACTTATCACAATTATTTAGATGAATCATGAACCATTCCTTGGGGCTAGGCATTTATCTGTTCTCTGCCACAAAAAGTAGCGTCTGTTAGGAAGGAAGAAGGAGAGAATATACTGGAGAGAAGTAATTTAAAGCACTGGCCACAGAAGGTAGGAGTGAGGGGAAGACCTCAGATGAATGCTTTCTGGGGGTTACCGGAAGGGGACAGACACACCTGTAGAGCATTCATTGGACAAGTTAACCAAACCACAGATTTGACTTCTAATCCCTAGCACTCTTATGAGTTGGATTATGTTTATCTCTCTGAAGCACTCTCTGAAGATTCTTGAATATCTTCTGTGCGTGCATGTGTGTGTGTGTGTGTGTGTGTGTGTGTGTGTGTGTGTGGTCAACTGACAAGACAGGTCAAGTATCCTGCCTAAGAGCATACAGACAGTAAGTAGATGAACCTGGATTCCCACTCACACAGCGGCAACAGAGACAGGCTCTTAAGTACTCCTGGAGAGACTGGTTTTACTGAATCCAAGATAAGGGACATAATACCTAGGACTCATTTTGCAATGACAGCTAACATCTAACAGGCAAGCAGTGTGCTAGGGGTTTTATATAGATGATCTCTCTCAAACCTAGAAAAAACTCAGGTATTACCTTGTGATTCCAGATGGGAACACTGAGATTCCGATAGCCTGAGTAATTTGTCCAAGTTCTTAGCTTTTCTAAGTAGCAGAGCTGGGATGTTTGCCTAATTCTTTCTGCCTCCAGTGTCTCTCCTCTTGCCTGCCTTGGGAAACTCTCTTCCTGGAAAGAAGTTTTTTAAAAAAGGCTTTTAATTTGGAGACATCCTTTTCAGTTCTTAAATTTACATTGTGTGATTGTGGGGGTCTTGGTGTCTCACTAAGTGGACAAGGAATTTAATAAACATATTTTAGAATATAAATTGTTTTCCATAGATAATGTGCAAATTAGAGGACACTTTCTGAAAGAAATATGAATGAACATTGAGAGTCCATTCTGAATCCCACTCTCTGGGTTCAGACCTAGTTTTTGGCGACATGGCTAAACGCACCACGAAGGCCAGAATCCTTCATGACTATGGGACTGGTTATGGTGCCTCCTTCAGGAAAATGGAGAATATTGAAATAAGCCTGAAATAAGCGGCTTATTTCAATAAGTACAATAAGTACAATAAGTACACTTGCTCCTTCCGTGGCAAAACCAAGATGAAAAGATGAGCTGTGGGGATCTGGCATCTTGGTTCCTACATGAAAACAGTAACTGGTGGTGCCTGGACCTACGACACTACTTCTGAGGTTGGTGAAGTCTGCCATCAGAACACTGAGGGAGTTGGAAGACCAGCAGAGGCACCGCCATTTGAAACACTGCTAGCCTACAATATATGGGTTAATTTATATAACAACAACAGAAAAAATTCTGAATCCCAGAATTGGTGGTCTAGATCATAATGCCCTTAAAAAAAGTCAAGAAGTTTTACTTCAAGTACCAAACCTTCTGTTGGCACAGAGGGGAAGGGATACGCTATCTCTAGGACAGGGGCCAAGATGTCTACAGAGCATATTGGGATCAGGGAGTTCCAAGTGTAAGACCACAGAATTTTCCAAGGCCAGCTATTGGAGTAGCCAAGAAGATACACAGGAGTAGCTTCCCCCACAGATAACAAGAAGGCTTCTGCATGAAGCAACTTAGGTCACCTCAACTAAGAGTCACATGCTGTCAGACAATGTGTTCTGTTTAAACCACACTGTCTGGACTTAAACCAGCTCTACTTTCTGCATTTGTGACTCTAAAGAAATACAGTTGACCCTTAAACAAAACAAGCTGAATCTCTGTGGATCCACTTACACCCAAAGTTTCTACAGTACAGTACTGTAAATGTATTTTCTCTCCCTAATGATTTTCTTCTTCTTTTTTTTTTTTTTTTTAAATTTATTTATTTATTTGACAGAGAGAGAGAGACCACAAGTAGGCAGAGAGGCAGGCAGAGAGAGAGGAGGAAGCAGGCTCCCTGCTCAGCAGAGAGCCTGATGCGGGGCTCAATTCCAGGACCATGACCTAAGTTAAAGGCAGAGGCTTTAACCCATTGAGCCACTCAGGCGCCCCCCTAATGATTTTCTTAATAACATTTTCTTTTCTTTAGCTTACTTTAAGAATACAATATGTAGAATATGTGTTAATCAATTGTTTATGTAATTGGCAAGGCTTCTAGTCAGCAGTATTCGCGGACAGCAGGACTATTCGTTAAGTTTTAGGGGAATTGAAAGGTATACTCAGGTTTTTGACTATGCAGGGGGTTGGTGCCCCTGACACCGTCATTGTCCAAGGGTCACTTGTAATTCTCTGGCTTCAGGAGCTCCTGATCTCTGGACTCCCTTTCATTAGTGTCATCCTCTGAGGACTGTCCTTCCCACGAACAAATATGAAATCAAGACAATGTCCCTACAGTACAAATAAATAAATTTTAAAAATAGGTAAAGCCTCCCGAAAATTTTAAAAGTTTGTTTATGAGAAATGCATAAATACTCCAATAAATATGTGAAAATCAATAAAGGGAAACCTCACTAACATAGAGTAAGGTGGCTGGCAGGGGGAGACCTACCACTCAATGTCAATTATATGAAGAATTGTCAATTACAGACTCCAACAGAAGAATCCTCAACAAGAAGAAATGTACATTGCGTCTTTTACAAGAAATCGACTACCCTGCAAGTCAGTCCATGGGGAATAGTCTTTACCCTGAACCCTCACTTTTCTCCAGTCTACTTTTATTCAAAACAGCCCCTTCCAATTTCCTCCTTCTCCATACACTAAGATTTTTCTCCTTTTTTTGTTGGACTTGCCTGTGGTTTCCAAGTCTTGAACTTATAGCTTCCAAGTCCTGAACTTGTAGCTTCCAAGTCCTGAACTGTAATTCTCTGCTAGTCCTAACAAATCCATTTTGCTGGTAAAATAACTGGCTGTTTTATTTTTGAGGTTAACAAGTAAAAAGATGGTGTTTTTACTTTAGGCATTATTATCCTCTCACCATATGCCTCTCAAAATATCTTCCAATATTGAGGTGAATGAAATATTTAGATTTATCTGAGTGTTACAGAGAGTGAGATGGAAGAGGAAAGAAGTCTCAGTTCTTTTTGCTGCCACAGTAAAGAGTGACGAGAAGGGGAAACAAGTGAGGCAGAGGAAAGTTCTATTAAAGTACACTCCAAAAGGGTGCCTTTGGTTCAGGTCATGATCCCAGGGTCCTGAGATCAAGCCCCACGTTGTTAGGCTATCCGCTCAGCGGTGAGTCTGCTTCTCCCTCTCCCTCTGCCCCTGCTCATGTTCTCTCTCTCTCTCTCTCTCTCTCTCTCTCTCTCTCCCTCGCTTGCTCACTCTCTCTCAAATAAATAAAATTTTTAAAGAAAAAGATAAATAAAGTACACTTCAAGGGAGGAGCGTGCCAATCAAGAGAGACAAAGGTCCTGGGAACTCTGGCATGCGGGCTTATTTTTTTTCTTTTGGGTAGGTCCTAGGGTCCCCCAACATTTGAGTGACAATGCCTGGATTACCTAAGAATTAGCCAAATCCCATGTCTTTTCCTAAAATGTATTTAAAATACCTGCATGGGGTAGGAAATCGCAACATTATTTCTATTCTAAGGGCACAGGTTACATAATAAGAACTAGCAGCTGCTTTCTGCACAAGTACAACAAACAAACTTAACTCTGCCTCCCCCTGGATGTTGTAACCCTAAATTGACTGTGAGATGGGTGGAATGGTGTGGTCCCCTCTGCAGTCCTGGATGGGGACTCTTCAGCAGGACATCTAAGGACAGCAGGATATCCATCATCCATCGTCCTGTCGGTCATGTCTAGCTTCCTGCCTAACAGAAGTAGTTGTGTTTAAAAATTGCAAAACCATTGGATCCTGCCCACTTCAGTGATAACCATGTTAAATCAGCTCTCTGGGAAGCACGGATCCCCCCAGCCCCTGCTCCCCTCCCACTATCCAAAAGCCAAGCATTCCTATGAAACGTTTCATAAGCAGAAACAACCATAAAGAGAAGGAGCAATTGCCATTGATGTATATGGAAAAGTCTTTTGAGTGCTCCCAGACTCCAAAAACTAACCTCTCTTAGGCTTTGCTGATAACTTATGACACATCTTGCTAACAGAAGAACAAAATAAATGGAGGAGAAGCAGGATGCTCACAGACACAGTTCAAAGCTATGGCAGCTGGATGCTGAGTGAGCTGCTGAGTGCAGTTCCCTGGGGAAGGAGCTTGGGGGGGGCAGCCTCACTGCTCAGGGTGCATGAGGCCCCCAGAAAGGCTCCGTAGATGCAAAACAAATGCCGGACATTAGAATCGCTTTTCACCTTTTCTCGTAAAAGCAAAAGTCCCCTTTGGATTTCCTTGGCTAGCAGAAACAGGTAATAATGGAGTAGTAGTTCTTTCGTAAAAGTCAAGTGGCCTCACAGGAGCTTTTGAAAGGTGGGGGATACCCTGTATCACCATAATGCATAGTGAGACTCAAGCCACCAGCTGAACCCACAACTGTGAGACAAACTCTCGCCTTCTTGCCCATTTCAATTTCCCATTCTTTCACTCTCTCCTTTTCTCCACATAGTGTATGTAAATATAAATAAAATATATTGTTCATATCAATCTATGTGTTTGAAACACATTGTGGCTGTTTACTTGGTAAACAGTGTGCCCTCACAGTCTAGGGCACACAGGTTTTTTCTCTTAACAGTTCCACCCAAACCCCTCTCATTCTGTCTGAGGCAGAGAATGGGGCATGGTCAAGGTAAGAACTGTATTCAGCGTCTAGATTTAAATGGATCCTCACTCATCTTTCCTCTGTGATCATGGTCCTGGTCTATGTGGTGGTGGAAAGGAAAGATTGGCCCTGTTCCTTGGGGCTCCTGACAATAGTTCTGGGGAGATGAGCTGGCAAGCGCCTCTCTTGAAAATGTATGGTTTCTTCATCGTTCTCAGCTTTTGAATCTTGGTGAAAACTGCAAGACAATAAGAAAACTTACAATTAGCCTCCCTATGCATAGGATTGATGCCATTGGGAACCACCCCTCCCTCTCTTTTCCCTTCCAGGCACAAGGCATCATGTAATCAATCAACCAAGATATACCGGACCAGGTCTATGCCAGGGACCAAGGAAGTTATAAAGATTAACTTTATAAAAAAAGTATACTTTTATACTTTATAAAATATAAAGATAGATTACAAGTCTTTGAGAACTAATTATCCCAATAAATGAAACAAAGGGTGTCCATTTAAAATGCAGCACACTGAGTCTACAGCAGACCTGTGCCGGTGGGCATAGCTCGGTTAGGCTGGTCAGACTAGGGATGGGGGAGAGGCCTCTGAGGCCACAGGCCCTGGAGGGCTGTGGAAGGAGGTGATGCCCTCTGTGGTCATTGAGTTTTCCTCGACAACCACAGAAGAGTGGCCCAGAGGTCAGAGGCAAGAGTCTTGGGAAGGGAGAGGCTACAAGGAAGAAAATCAGGGGGTAGCCTGTACCACCCTGCAGGATAACCTGAAGTACAGGATGCCTCCCTGCCTCATCCACTCCAAGGGCCCACAAGCTTCAGAGTTCCTCGTCCTCAGGGAAGGGCCTTCCTCAGCCAGAGGTAGCCTAGGAGAGCCCATGCATGCCCAGCATCTGAGGAAAGTGAGCAAAGCATGGCTTTTTCAGTGTAAGAGAAATGTAAGTCAAGAATGAGAATTTGATCCTTTGGTTGCTGGGCTGTGTCCCTTCAAGCACAAGAAATTAGACCATGTTGGTACAATGTGAGGAATGTTATGCAGAAATGAGTAAGGTCATGCAATGCTAAGTTGAAGAGGAAAGGTTAAGAGCACAGAAAAAATTTAGGGACTGAGCTGTTGGGTGGAGATGGGGAGGGAGGAGGGACAACTGCATGGGGCTCAGAGGATGGTAGAGATCTGGCAAGACCCAGAAGGGCAGGAGGATGCACAGAAGAAGGATAAACAGCTTCCAAGGGAGACAGAAACACCTGTGGTTATAAAGCACAAACCATCATTAAAGAAAAGCAAAGGGTTTTGCATCTTTGTTCTCTCTGTATTCTCAGCCTCAGGAGCCCTGTCTTGGACAGGGCAGCTTTGGATGAAGTCTGTCCTGAGTGCTCTAGTTAGGGTGCAAGCAGAGCACCCTTCCAGAACCTTTAGCAGGCATTTGTCTCCTCCTTCCATTTGGCTGGAGCCTTGCTGTTATTGATGTAGACATGTGACTTCACTTTCAAATGTTGCCCTAGTTTTTCTTATACAGGTCAATCTTTGAAAGATCTTCGGTCAGAAATCTAGCCAGACAGGGAACTTTATTCACCCTCATGATTTATATTCATCTGCTGAGTGCCCATTGGAGAGAAATATCACTTTGTCCCCTCCCCGGTCATCTGCGTTCTAGTCTGACTAGCTGAGGGGTGGGCCTTTCTCCCTCTATTATTCTGTGTTTATTTCTACCTGCACGAGTCAGTGCAGAGAATGAGCTTACAGATGATTCCAGACAGGAATAGAAGAGATTTCTTATCCTTTTAAGACATACATCAAGACAATTTTGTTGGAACATGCAGTTATAATATGCTCGAAGCAGAAATGTTGATGTCACTCCCACACTCCCGCCCTATTTTGTCTCCAAAGAGGTACATTACTATCACATACAGGATCTGTTTCTTGATTTGTTTGCCCTCCCTTCCTCCTAAAAAAATCAGTTTTTTGAGGTATAATTTATATATGATAACATTTGCAATTTTGAGTATTTATCAATTTTCTGACTTTTGGCCAGTGTCAGGGAACCACCCCTACAGTAATAATATAGACTATTTCTGTCACCCCAACGTTGCCTCAAGTTTTCTTGCCATCGACACCCTCCTCTTAGCCCTGCCCCTGGCACACTTTGTGCTTTTCTACATGAAGAAGGATGTGAGCAGCCTAAAAAGAGTATGATCACATAAATATCCCCTCAGTCTTCTTGTTCTTAATTTACAAAAATCCCATGTTGCTAGTCATTTCCTAATTGGCATCCTGAAGAATCAGGAATCATTAAGATCTGTCCATCTTTCACCACTTACTAGGAGCTGGACTCATTGTCTGTGTTGACCTGCTCCATGAATATCATAGGTAAATTTGGTCCATGTTTCCAAAGATATGGCACTGTAATTGACATCCGTCTGGGGCTGAAAGAGAGCATCTGAACTTAAAGACAAAGTAATTCACAGTAAACTCTCCCTCTTACCGCTCTTCCTATTATCTTTAGGTTAGATATTAATAAGATTTTGTGTCTGAGAGATTGTTACCCTCATTCTATTGCCCTATGGGAATAGGAAGAGATAAGGAGCAATGAACAAAGCTAAGCAAGGAATACCAGAAGGGATAAATAATGGTGGTGTAAATGTGGCAGGTTGAACAAAGTGCAATATAAACCACTTGTTGGGCATGCATCATGGATACCAACCCAGAATGAGGTGTGGGTCTTGTGCACCAGGAGCTCACAGTGCAGTAGGGGAGGCCACCAGGAAATTGGACAGTGATGACATAATGGGATCAGGCAATGACAGGCAATGCTGTTGGCTATTGGAGCACACACAAAGAGCATGACACCATTCTTCCACCAGGGAAGCCTCCTGGAGACTTTGGTATCCAGGCTTGAAGATCATGAAGAGTACAAAACCTGAGAATTTGTTTCTCTGGGTTGTTCATGGAAATAAGCAATTCACAAAGTAGAAACTGGAGACTATTTAAAATTAAGTGGCATCATGCAGAAGCATGCAAGAAGGGAGAAATATCAAAAATGCAATCTGAGTCAGATTATATGCAAATCTAAGGTGAATCAATTTGAAAAGAGAGAAAGAGAGGGAGGGACGGAGAGGGAAAGAGAGAGAGAAAAAGAGAGACAGAAAGAACATGCCACACCATGGAGCAGTCCCTGTGGCAAAGCCTGGAAATGAGGCTCTGCATTTGAGGGGCTAATACACTTGCTGTCTTCCAAAGAAGGGATATGTCACCCATATGTGGGCGTTGTGTGGAAATTGTGCTGAATAGGAAATGGAAGACCAGGGTTCGGCTTAGCTCTGAGGGAACTCAGCTTACTCACCTACAAAATCAAGAGATGGAGCAAAATGATCTCTCCAGTGTTTAACCTCTAGGCTTTTCTGATTTAATGTTTACCCAGCAGGTGTTTGTAACTTTGTAGTGAGGCATAGGATGTTAAGATGTTACCTGTGGCACTAATAGATTGCCAATGATGACTATATCTGCCCATGGTCCTCTGCAAAGGAAAACAACATCCAGCTATTCTTTAAGTGGCTATGGCTTTTGCCATGTGTGTGGATATCCAACTAAAGCAACCAGCTTATCCTGGATGAAATGATTGGACCAGAGCCAAAGGTACCCAGCAAGATGTATGTGAGAAGTACCACATGACAAGTAACTTGTCGTGAAACAATGCCAGTATGAGTGACCTAATCTGACGCTTTCTTGCTGGTGTAAACATGATGCATGGAAGAAACATGGTTTACTGGAACTGTTTTGCATTCTACATGACTATGAGTCAGTCTTGAAGCACTTCATGATCTGTGGAATATTATGTTTATAGAAGCACTGAGATACAGAATGAATCTAACTTGTTGAGAATATTCCTGGGGTTTCCTCATTACTGCAGATATTCTTACAGGAACACTTCTCATCTAGAGGAATCTAGGTGTGTCTCATCTCTGCTAACTATGAAAATCCCAAGGACAAGCAGGAAGCTCTGTCTAAGTGAGGTGCCTGGGTGAAGAAGAGGAATAAGAGATTTCATTCTACTAAAAGAAGAGGTGCTTCTGGAAGACATTTTGTAGGATAAAGCAGTATTAGTAAGTAGATGCTGAAGAGAAATATATTTTCTATTTGCTTTGGGACTAAGGTGAAGAAATAAACTGGCAAAATTAGCCTTATGGCTAAATTGATCATGTGGGAACATTGTCTGAGATTTCACCCTACCTGCAGCTAACCAGTTAGCCTATAAGTTTCATGGATGTTGGCAGAAGACACGAGACTCCTGGCTCAGAGACAAGGCAATTTTGGCATTAGAGTCAGCATTGGCCCCTGTTTCTCAGGCCTCATTTCTCACTGAGTGACACTAAGAGGGTCCAGAGGAGCAGAACTTTGAGTTTAAGGACCTTGAAACTTTTATAATTGGCAGTAAGCCAGCCTGCCATGATCTTTATTTCAATGTGCAGGAAACAAACTTGTCTTTTTTTCTGGAGGAAGACACCATCTCTGTCTTTCAAGGCTGTTTGCTATGCAAACATCATACATCCATATGATCCACATGAAGTCAAGTATTTTACATCTTTCCATCCGATGACATTTTGCATATATGAATTCAGTAGATATTTATGAAAGTGAAATTAGAGTGATCACAATAGAGTGATCATTAGAGTGATCACAATTTCAAAGGGTAGAAATTATATGCAATTTTCTATTTTATATACCTACCACATTGCCTCTATTTAAAATAAGTATTCGCTGTTATTATTGCTAAGATCAGAGTCATAGTAGAAGGTTATAGTGTTAATACACTATTTTATATCAATTGAAAAAGTTACCCATTTAAATTGACTATTTCTAAATCTTTGGGAATATCAACTTTAAGAATGGATGTAGAATGCTTTAGAACTGGCATATAAAATCTTAACATATAAAAGTCATTATCCCAAGAATTATATGATCTGCTAAAGAGAGAACTTTAATGGCAGAACCAAGTGCCATATCATGGGGTCTATTACAAAACAGAATTATTGTTTTTATAGGCTTAACTCATTTAAAGGAAGAATATACATATAATATTCTTCTTGGAATATTTTAAAGATGAAGAAATGCCATCAGTTCATTGTTTTTTCTTGCTTTCTCAGAAAAGCAGTAAAACCACCTTTCCCTAGGGTTCATCTAGCCTGAACACTTAATTAATGTCATTGCTCTCCCTTAAATGCTCTTTCAAAAGAAAAATTATAGAAGAAAACTAGCTGATAGAGATTTCACTCACACACACACACACACACACACACACACACACACACACACACACACACCCCGTTTCTCCAAGATAAACTCCAGGGTCAGGAATCATTCAGGCAAATAAAAATATCCTCATCATTTAAGATTTTAATCATGTTCTATAAATGGGTATTATTTATTTCATACATAATGGAAAGCATTAAGAAAAGTGTTATTTGTAGGAAGGTAGCAACATCTCGACTTTAAGGGGAGGTCCTTTTTCTAATATAATCAAGATAAGAGTGGGTTGTAGATGTAAATATCTAAATATATAATCATTTGTCTATCTTTTTTTTTTAAGTTTTTATTTATTTGACAGAGAAACATAGCGAGAGAGGGAACACAAGCAGAGAGAATGGTAGTGGAAGAAGCAGGACTCTTGCCCAGCAGGGAGCCCAATGTGGGGCTAGATTCCAGGACCCTGGGATCATGACCTGAGCCGAAGGCAGCTGCTTAACGACTGAGCCACCCAGGCGCCCCCATTTGTCTATCTTTTAATATAAGGCAAAGGGATTTCTTTGAGCAGATTCACTGGTTGCACTTTCAACCACATGAGTAATACATTATATAAGATGACCAGCTTGGTTTCCTTAAAGTCAAGCAATCTGATTTCAGCATTTGTTTGAGCTTTTTTGATCCTTTTTCTTTATAATCGGATAGTTTTTGCTCTCAATTTGATAATAATTTGCACTTAATTTGATAGTAATTTTTGTTTTTAATGCCTCCCCCAAAAGTCATTTAAAGCTTTCAGCTTTAGATTCATACTCATATTTTACTGTTTTACCTAACATTTAACTTATATGTATTTATAATAACCAAATGGAAAAATGGGGTTGAAATAAACAAAACTAACCCTTAAGAAGTATTTAAATTTCTAATAGTGGGGATGGAAGAGGGTAGTGCTCCAAAAGGTGGCATTTACTACATGTAAACAAGAAATGGCAGCAAGCAGGGTCTGCCAAGCCAGTGAAGTGGAAAGTTGTTAAGGAAGTTTCTATTGTGCACCAATTCTTGCTGATATTGGTATTTATACAGAATATAGGCAATCCTCGTCTTCAACACTTAGAAAAAAAGTTATTTTTGAAAGTCCAGTTTGCCTCAGTTCACAAACATTTTAGTTTATATTTGCTTTATATATTTTTCATTGGTATGTAGCATTCTTCTTTCTTTCTTTCTTTTTGAGAGAGAGAGAGAAAGAAAGAGAGAGAGAGTGATCAGGAGGGGCAGAGGGAGAGAGAATCTCAAGCTGACTTAGTACTGAGCAGGAAGTCTGACACAGGGCTAGGCTTGATCTCATGACTTTGAGATCAAGACCTGAGCCAAAACCAAGAGTCAGATGGTTAACCAACTGCACCACCCAGGCTCCTCAGTTATACATTCTTTAGAGCCTCTGACCACTTGTTACTGAAAAAGTAAGTTTCTTGCAATCAAATTCCTGTGAAGTTTCTAAGACAACATCACTGTCCCACATGTAATTAGTTGCATTTTCTCATCACACAGTTTCTCTTAATGATCACATGTTATATTTTATCAATATCTATTACCTATTCCCTGTGGTCACCTGGATACCAGAGTCCCTTTTGGAACTATGATATTTATTTATTTATCGGAACTATGATCTTTAAACTCACTCGTTTGTTTGCTCGCCGCCCCGAGCACCTTCTCCTTCGATTCTTTAATCCCTTCCCTGCAGTATAAGTTGCCAGAGCTTTCGGTATCTCTCTGGGTGTTTCACTAGTGCTTTGTATAATGCCACAGTGAATGGGGCCAACAGTCCTTTCCAATATCCTTGGAAAATATTCAGTTTATTTTTACGAATCTCATCCATAAAAGCATCATCTAATGATGCTTTTAATACTTTCACAACTACTCCCGAACCCATATCTTTTGCTGATCTCATAGTATAGTTTGAGGTGGTTCTGTTGAACTTAAGTCTTTCTATTTCAGCCCTGATCTTTATCTCTGGATTTGGTAGCCATAATTACCCTGTGACCTTCACTTTCAAATTTCTTTTGAAAGCAGTTTTGCTTAATTGTGAATTTGTTCCCAAAAGCTGACAAGAACAATGCCAGTTCCTTAAGATCTGGTGCTGTCAACACGCCAGGGACTGTTCTTTCATTGATTTGTATTTGTACTTGATTCTATGCTGTGATTATTTTTTTTAATTAATTTTTATTAACATATAATGTATTATTTGCCCCGGGGTACATGTCTGTGAATCATCAGGCTTACACATTTCACAGCACTTAACAGCACATACCCTCCCCAATGTCCACAACCCAGCCACCTTATCCCTACCCTCTCCCCCACCTCCCAGCCACCCTCAGTTCGTTTCGTGAGTCTAGGAGTCTCTTATGGTTTGTCTCCCTCCCCATCCCTTCCTGTTTCATTTCTCTCCCCCACCCCTCCAGACTTCTTCCTTGCCTCTCAAATTCTTCATATCAGAGAGATCATGTGATAATTGTCTTTCTCTGACTGACTTATTTTGCTTAGCATAATACCCTCCAGTTCTATCCATGTCCTTGCAAACGGGCAGATTTTGTTTCTCGTGATGGCTGCATAGTATTCCATTGCATATATATATATCATGTGTCTGTTGGCCATTTGGATGTCCTCTTTGCAGAAATGTCTGTTCACCTCTTCTGCCCATTTCTTGATTGGATTATTTGTTCTTTGGGTGTTGAGTTTGAGAAGTTATGCTGTGATTATTTTTAAGCTAGTTACTGATGGCTGCCAGGGAAAAGAAGCAATCAATAGTCTTTATTTATTTTACCTATATAACCATATGCAAATTCTACAGATATTCTGAGCTCTAAGGAAATGGTGAAGGTCAGTCTGTCTCTAAGGACTTGCTTAACAAAGGATGTTCAGAATCCATTTTGTATATTTCCGGTTTTTAAGGTCATGAATGTTTATTAAAGCCCACTTAAAACCAATGACTTTTGGCTATGAACTGTAAAATAGCTGTATTTTAAGTTGATTTTATACAACTATTCTAATACCTGAGAATGATACTGCACATCTTAATATTTACTTGTGAGATGGAAGAGAAACTTATAATGCTTATTATATACTTATTAAAATTTTGTAAATATTAACTATGACTGCTAAGGTAAGTGGCATACAAGGCAGTTATATCTGTTAAAGGCTTCTCCAAGTACATTTGGAGAGCCTATATTGACTCAAAGATTACATATTCTAGATTGACTGACCATCCTGTGATAATCTTCATATCAAGTGGAATGACCTTCAATAGAAGACCTTTCCTCTTCCATCTCGACCTCTGGGAGAAAGGTACGCATAAAGTAACCTTGGAAATGAGAGAAGCCCCAGGCATTTTCTTTCATTATGGAAATCCAGAACCGAGCCTTGTTTTTCAGCTGCATAAAGAATGGTTTATTCTGGCAGATGGAGCTATAGGGAAAAATCCATATAAACATATAGATGTAAATGCACACAAGTTCAGGTAACCACAGAGAGAACAATACACTGAAGAGCCAAGTAAAATTCTCCAGTATCGGTCACTGCCCACCTCTCCCAGGAAAGAGAAACGACTTAAAGCTACAGGCTCTCCTTCATAAGCACCAGAGAAAAAAGCATACCGATCTCTCTGAAAATGGCTTATAATTTCCTCCGTTCGTCAATAATCTGATTGTGATGGGAAGTCTAAACTGTAAAATAAAGGCTAGACCTCATGTCAACCATACATCTTCGTTCGAAGAGAGATTTAATTTAAATTTGCACAAGGCAGTCAGCACCCTCTCTGCATGGAAAATTGTCCGGACACACGCCAAGAGTGATTCGAAAACCCAGGCAACGCTCCATCCAGACTAAAGGAGGAGGAGCAATCCGGCGGCTCTTGCGCCCATTGACTGCCGCCCCGCCCCCAGGGTCACCCCGCCCCGAGGGCGGAGCCTATGTTACTCCGCCCCGCCCCGCCCCCTCGCGTAACCCGGATACACACCCACGCTACCCTTTCACCTCGCAGCCGTTGGCTAACGTGGAAGTGAGACCCGGTGGCCGGCTGAGGATACGAGACCGCGCTGCTCCGGGCAGTTGGGCGCGCGGCACGGCAACGGTGGCCTTGTCGGCGCGGCTCGGCCTTTCCCGGGAGGGAGCGATGGAGCGCGCGGGCGCTGGCGAGCGGACGCCGGTGTAGGACTCGCGGCGCCCGGCCCGGGAGCGCGGCGGCGGCGGCGGGCGCGGGGAGGCCTGTGAGGGCCGCCGCCCCGAGCGCCGGCCTCCCGCGCCATGGCCCCTATGGGCATCCGCCTGTCCCCGCTGGGGGTGGCCGTGTTCTGCCTGCTGGGGCTTGGCGTGCTCTACCACCTGTACTCGGGCTTTCTGGCTGGCCGCTTCAGCCTCTTCGGCTTGGGCGGCGAGCCGGGCGGCGGCGGGGCGGCCGGGCCCGCGGCCGCGGCGGATGGGGGCACGGTGGACCTCCGCGAGATGCTGGCGGTGTCGGTGTTGGCAGCTATTCGCGGCGGCGACGAGGTAAGGCGCGTCCGCGAGAGCAACGTCCTCCACGAGAAGTCCAAGGGGAAGACGCGCGAGGGAGCTGAGGACAAGATGACCAGCGGGGACGTGCTGTCCAACCGCAAGATGTTCTACCTACTCAAGACCGCCTTCCCTAACGTGCAGGTGGGTGCCACCAGCGCTGGGCGAGCTGGGAGCGGATGGGCGGCGGCGCCCGCTCAGGTCGGGGAGCCGGGGAGCCTCGGAGCGATTCCCAGCGTCTTGACGCCTCCAACAGCCCCAGGTCGTGGGGTCCTGACTCCCATTTTGCAGGTGTGGAAATTGAGATGCGAAGTGTAGGTGCTCAAGGTCGTACAGTTGGCAGGTGAGATGGTTTAGGTTGCAGGTAGTCTGACTCCGAGCCCTTGCTCTTCTGGCCCCTCCCGAGGTTTGTGTACGTCCTTTATACCTGGGAGCAGGAGCCCTCGGTTCTGGGTGGGCCTTGATATTAAAAGGTTGTGAAAGTTAACTTCATTCCTTACTGCAAGCCCTTTTCTAAATTGAAGGGGTTGGGCAAGAACCCCCCATGGCCCTCCAGCCCTCCTTGAAGTAATTGTTGAAAGGGTTGTGACTATAGAATACACGTTTTCTGCCGGACCTACCAGGAGGTAATGGAGGGCCAAAAACTGTAGAAGTCTTGTTGTGGAGCTGTTAATATGCAGGGCATTTGTGGGGGGTATGCTCATGATTTACTTGAGCTGTGGAGTGATCTCTTAATGGCATGTACTTTGGGGTCTCTTTAAAGAAGTGTTTGGAAATATGTTTCCCAGCAACTTCATTTCAGCCCTCTTCCCGGTTTTATCTCCAGATAGTGAGAATTGAAAGAACCCTTGCCTTTTATTTGGGTAGGTTTCTGGGGGAAGGAGTTGACATTTTCTTAGATAATTCAGAATTTTGAATTTGTTACTAATACTTTTAAAATTCATTTTAGTGGAACTGCTGTTGAATGAATAAAATTTTAAAAAACATACTATAGTTCCAGGGGAAGAACTTAGCATAGCGTAGCAATACTTTATAAATGTATGTGTTAACTCACCTAATAGATTTTGGCTACTGGGAAGAAAAATTGTTTCCAGTGGAATTCTATTAAATAAACAGTGAAATCTAAGCTCCAGCTTCTTTGGAAGGCATCTGACCTTTTACTGTTGTTCTTGGAAGAGTTAGGAGAATATTGTCATTGTAGAATTTACTTATCTTGTGTAACCCTTCCTCTGTTCTGTCATATTATTGCTTTGGTCTGTCTTTTGACCTCTTTCTGTCATTTACTGTCTTTTTTTTTTTTTCTTAAAAAATTTTTTTTTCAGGGGAAGGAACATTGGCTTGGTATTATGAGCTGCTGGCAATCAGGTGTAATTGACGGGAGAATTCTCAAACAAAACACCAAACATTTATTTTTCTTTTGCCCTACCTTACTTTATCATCACAAATAATACTTAACCTTGTGTTTGCATAGATGTAAGATGTGCTTCTAAAATATTTTCATTCTCCAAAACATGTGTTCTTCTCTTCAGAGTTTGTGGAAGAAACAGGAGTTTCAGAGAAGTTGATGTAGAATAGTTATAACAGTAGAAATGGTAACCACTTCTTGAGTGTATTTTAGGCACCCAGATAGTGGCCACACAGGACTTCATTTGATCGCCACAGAAACTTTTAGGAAGTAAATTTTATTTATGCCAGTTTACAGATGGGAAATTTGAGGCTCATGACATTATAGTTTATATGAACTAATTCTTCGTTTTAGCTAGATCTTTAGGACGCTACTTAAAATTTATAGTATAGTTTCCTGGGGAAAACATAAAATCGTGGCAGATTAAAAGCAATAATAATAAAATACACGAAGCAGAGGTGGATTTCTTTTTTTAAGAATTAAGACAAAAATACCCTTAACCAAAAACGTGGAAGTATGTGCATAGGTCTTCACATGTGAACTCCACCCCACTCCTACCTAACCTTTTGCTTTGGTTAACTTCCACAGGATTCTGCTTTGTTTTCTCACTTATTAGCAAATGCTATGGGAATAACTGCCAAGAGTGGTGAGCTGCATTTTATTAAACATAAAAGCTAGGCTTTCAGAATTGCAGATGTTGAAGGCTGTGCCTTTATGTAAAATAACTTTGTTTTCTTGTGACTGTTTGAATGTTCACATGTATGTCTTTAGTGTTGGACTTTTGCTGGGGTAAAGGAGGTTATGTTCATTTATACGGTGTCAAAGTAGGGTGGTGTCATGTTAAACTGACTCCTATCACTATGTTGTTAAACTAGAGGCCAAATACTGTCATCTAAGTAGAAACTCAGTCCTGGATTCTTTCCTTCCCTCTCCTGCTGCACCCAGAATACAGTCTTAAATGTCTGGTTGTTTTTGAAGCCTCACCTGGATTTTTTTGATAAGGAATTTAAGTCAAATCCCACTCAGTTTACTTCCCTATGGCAAATTAGCATTAAGAAGCCACAGATACTTTCTTCTTTTATCCTGGTGTCCTGTCCAAATAGGGAGAGGTCTCTTATTTTGTCCCATGATTTTCCTGTATAGAATCAGAGGCTTGAGCTCTCCTGATGTTCACTTCTTAGTACAAGGATATACCAGGTATATATCTGAGTAAACTCTAGAGTACTCAAATGGGTGTGGTTTTGCCCTAGAGGGACATTTGGCAAAGTCTAGAGATTTTTGTTTGTCACAACTGTGGGTGGAATGCTACTGGCATCTAGTAGGTAGACCATAACTGGCCCGCAATGCGCAGGACAGCTCTCCATAGCAAAGAATCATCTAGCCTAAGTTTTCATTTGGTGCCCTGGTTGAGAAGCCCTTCTCTGCAGAATTGTGTTATCCTAAGAAAACTCAGGTTTGGCCTGGGATCCCTGGATTTCCTTTTGTCTTCAGCCTTTCTTATATTAGGGATCTTGAGAAAGTCCTCAGGGCAGTCTTTCTCCTCTTTCTAAACACTCTGGCTATGCTTGATTTTATTTAAAGAAAGTAATAGTAACTGCAGCCATTTGTATGATACTGTCTTTAATTATATCCTTCTGAATAGTGATGAAAATGAAGGCTGATGATAGGTTTGTGGAGTGAATTTATAGCCACAGAAAAGACAAACTTGGATTTATAGTTTTAGTTCAACACACAGGGAACTCTCAGTGTGAGAGCCTCTATGTCCTCAACTTTACTTATTCAAAGTTTTTGACTTTGAAAATGATTCATGTTATTTGAAGTTAAAGGATGGTACGCCAGGCTCTTTGGAATCTTGGGTCTAGGCCTTCTTTGACCTCTAGGATGGGAGTTAAATTCTTCTCTAAATAGGAATGCTCATTGGGAAAGTCTGAGAAGTGCTAATATAGTGCTAAGAACACTTGTCTTGAGGGGCACTGGGTAGCTCAGCTGGTTAAACGTCTTCCTTCAGCTCTGGTTGAGCCCTGCATAGGGCTCCCTGCTCAGTGGGGAGTCTGCTGCTATCTCTCCCTCTGCCTCTTGCTCCCCCTGCCTATGTGTGTTTGTGCTGTCTCTCTCTCTCAAATGAATAAATAAAATCTAAAAAAAAAGGAACACTTGCCTTGATGTCTAGTCAGATCCTGGCCAGTCATTTCACTTCTTTGAGCTGCAGTTTTCCTCTTCTGTAAAATCCAGTTAACTAGTAATTTGATAATTAGTGCAGACATAAGCATTGCAGACAGAAAAAAAAAATTTTTTTTTGAAAGGAGCTGGCCCAATAGAGGTGGTAGTAGAGTAAATTCAAGTATCCTGATGGGTCTGAATTTGATGCACATTGAGGGAAATGACTGAAAGAAATTAGGTAAATGGGCTGGATCATATGCCAGACTCAAAGAGGTTTGAACCTGATCTTTAGTTTAATCCTAAAGTGCTAAAGAATACTATAGATTTACCTGACTTTATTTGAAGCCTGCAATATGCTTTGGGCTGTGGGCATTTGGAGGTGGGTGAGACCACTTGGGGTATGTTAAAATAGGCTGTGCAGGAGATGAGGACCAGAACTCAGGCAATGGGAAAGTTACACTTAGCTTGGTTTACTAGCTAACATTTATTTAGTTCTCAGTAGCAAGCACTGAATTAAGCTTTTAAGCTTTTTATTCCCATTATTAATGTACTCTTGACAATAGTATAGGAATTCAAGTACTATTGCTTCCATTCTGCAGATACAAAAATTGAGGCTTGGAAAAGCTAAATAATTTACCAAACTTTAGACAGCTAGAAAATAATAATTGAGGCCTGTAGAGAGATTCACTTAATGGTCTGAGAATCATCTCAGGTCTGTTTAATTCTATATATAAGTCAGTATAGGAAGTATAACTACAGAGTACTTTTAACTAATCCACAGTATTTTGAATGATTAGAAGGCCTCAGGGTTAATGCTTGGAGAGTAGTTTGGAGGGAATAAAACAGTTGGGTTTTTTCAAGAGAGAGATGATACATTTTAAGTTGGGGGTATGTTTGTAGGGAAGATAGAATTGGAAAGAGATGAGGGAATTTCTAAGGATGTTACAGAGGATACCCTTCTATATCTGGCTTTCACAGTTGGTGTTTTGCTGGAGATGAAGAGTGAGGCATAACATGTCCAAGGGGGCAGATTATGAGTGTCTTCTTGGACTTTCGAAGTTAGAGTTGTCTTTGATATGGCCAAGGGGACATGTTAAGGAGGTATTTGAGTATATGGGTTTGAAGCTCTGAAGAGGCCTCTGATTTTGAAATATGAATTTGTGAGTCATCATTGTTGTGATATTAATTGAAACCCATTGTGGACAGGATTGCTTATGGAAAGAATATAGTGTAAAAGGGGAAGATCAAGGGCCTACGGCCAAGGGTAACAGAGATTGAAAATAATCATTTAATAATGATAGCCAGCATTTATTAAATGCTTACTCTTTGTTAAGCACAATGTTAAGCTCATTTGTTTTACCTATTCTATTTCATTAATTCATCCAGAGAACTCAGTAGGAAGATATATTTATCATCCACCTTTAGCAGCTCAGAAGGGTTAGGTGACTACCTTAGATAAGTCATATTCCAAATAAATTGAGGAACTGGCAATGACAGAACATATTTTTTTTTTTTTTTTAAGATTTTATTTATTTACTTGACAGACAGAGAGAGCCACAAATAGGCAGAGAGGCAGGCAGAGAGAGAGGGAAGCAGGCTCCCTGCTGAGCAGAGAGCTTGATGCGGGGCTCCATCCCAGGACCCTGAGATCATGACCTGAGCCAAAGGCAGAGGCTTTAACCCACTGAGCTACCCAGGCATCCCGACAGAACATACTCTTTTTTTTTTTTTTTATTAACATATAATGTATTATGTGCCCGGGAGTACATGTCTGTGAATCGTCAGGCTTAAACATTTCACAGCACTAACCATAGCACATACCCTCCCCAATGTCCACAACCCAGCCACCCTATCCCTACTCCCCCACCTCCCAGCCACCTTTGGTTCATTTCGTGAGTCTAGGAGTCTCTTATGGTTCCGACAGAACATACTCTTAATGAAGGTTCTGCATGGTGAATGGTCATTGGTGAACTTTGTGAGAGCTTGCTTGGTGCCTTGATGGAAAGGGAACAAAATTGAAAAAGATGGGAGGAGGAAAAATGAAGATAGTACTAAGACAAGGCTTTTAAGAACTTGGACTTCTATGGAGCTTGGCTGGGGTCTTATATGAGACTAAGAGAAGTTTCTGTGAATTTTTTTCTTGGTGTTTTTAAGATGTGAGAAACTAGAACATGTTTATTTATAGGTATATATTTGAAAGATGGTATTGATAGTAAAAAGCTTCTAAAAAGGTGGAAGAAGGCTTCCATTTAGAAAATAGTTATTGAATGCCTGCTATGTGATAGGCACAGTGCGAGGCACTATATCTGAGAATTTTTTATGATGTTATGATTTATGGAGAAATGCAGTAGTTGGTACCTTAAACATTAACCAAAAGCCTCTTCAACCCAAAGTAACTGAACTTTCGTATAAATAGCATTAATTGTGTTTTGAAGTTTTGATTTCCTATTCTTCAGTTCCCTGTTGAGGACTGACTCAGGCAGTACCAATGAGAGAGGGAGAAGATTGAACAGAAATGGTTATGGGGAAGAAATGAAAGTACAATGGCAAAGAATAATGTTGTCAATGCAGAAGTATTTATTCAACACCTACTGTGCCAGGCACTGGCTTAGGCAGTGAGATGCAGCTACAGTTTGAAGGAAATTGTGTCCTAGAACTCGTAAAACTAAAGTTCTGGTGGGTCAGAATAGATGGTACATGTATGAACAAAGAAACTGATTTCAGATACTGATAAGGGTTTTGAAGAAGAAAAATAAGACCATGTCAGAAGAGTGAGTGGGAGCTTCTGCTTTGGCCATGGTAGTCAGGGCAGGCCATTGTAAGGCTCTGTCATTCGAACTGAGATCTGAATGATAAGAAGCAGATCATCATGAAGAGATTTGGGGAAGGTGTATATGAGTAGAAGAGTACAAGTACAAAGGCCCTGAAGCCAAGGGACCAGAAAAGACAAGTCTGGCATGTAGGAGATAAGGGTGCAAGTAGAACGGCCAAATCATCCAGGCCTAACTTTGTAGATGACAGTAGGGAGTTTGGATTTTATTTCTGTGTAATGAGAAACCATTGGCAGGTTTTAAGCAGGGAGTGACAATACTTTTATATAGGAAGATGACAGGTTGCTGGATTGCAAAGGGAAGCTCCTTAAGGCAACGATTTTGTCCATTTTGTTCATTATTTTATCCTAGTGCCCAAAACAGTTTAAAATATGTGGTCATTAATAGTTGTTGAATGAAAAAAAAAATAGTTGTTGAATGAATGAATGAATCAGTGAATGCATTATAGAAGACCAGAGCAATCGAAGGCTATTTTAGAAATCCAAGTGAGAGATAGATGGTGGTTTAAATCAAGATTTGCTTGGTATACATAATTTCATTTATTTGGAATTGGGAGGTAGAATTTCTAGGACTTACTGGCTAGTGAAATGTGGAAAAGAATTGAGATAAACTTACTGATCTTGATCTTACCAACTGTTTGTAAGGCTGTTTTCAGTGGTGGAAAGTGGATTTATTCAATTTGTAGGTGTGTAATGGTAGTGGCAGGTTACAAATAGCAGTTGTGAAAAAGCAGATGAGGACATTGTGCTGATGTTTTTGTTCTCTTGCTCCATTTGTTTCTCAGGAAAGATGTTTTCAAATACAGTTCTGTAATTTGTCAGGTCATACTACATTGAATGGATATAAAGAAGCTGACTTGAACTTTAGGCAAAGATCTTAATCATAAGGAAGTAGTTGCTTCCTAGACTTGGCATTGCAATTTTTGTAAACTACAGGGGTTTGTAGCTGGTGAACTACTTTGTTGTTTCTGGGAGTCACATTTGTTGTTTAAGTTTATTCTGTGGTGTTTGCATGGTGTTACTCTTTGATTCATTCGTCTGACATAACCTAGCATTGTATTAAGTGCATGGGCTCTAAATCGAACATACTTTAAGTTGATGTCTGCAAGATAGTAGAAAGGAGTTCTCTACTGTCATTCCCTCACAGGACATTGATTTTGGTAGTCATTCACAGACAGGAGTCCCTTTGTAGGAGTCTGGGAGTCCAGCAGAGAAGTTCCAGCACATCATTGGGGCCAAAAACAAAAACAAAACTTAAGGGGTGCCTGGGTAGCTCAGTGGGTTAAAGCCTCTGCCTTCAGCTCAGGTCATGATCTCAGGGTCTTGGGATCGAGCCCCACATTGGGCTCTCTGCTCAGCAGGGAGCCTGCTTCCCCCTCTCTCTGCCTGCCTCTCTGCCTACTTGTAATCTCTCTCTCTCTGTCAAATAAATAAATTTTAAAAATCTTAAAAAAAAAAAACAACCTTAAGAATAGATGCATTGATGAGAATAAAAGGAACATTCTCACTTGGCTTGCATCGCCTCTCCATCAAGGTCAGTACCAGGAGAGATCCCTTCAGACCGCAGTTGCACCCACCAGAGTCTGTGAGTGAGTACCTGGCTTTTCCAGTCAAGCAGGACACCACGCAAGAAACCCACGTCTTTGTCATGTCACCTATATTACTAAAGTGATCTGTAAGGCTGAGGGGTTGGGAGAGGCTGTGGGAAAACATAAACCAGGGCTCAGATCTCCAAAGGGATGCTACGAATCTCTTCATAGATACCCAACAGGCAGGCTGCTCATGAGCCACTGGGGATTCCTCACCCTCCGATTCCCTCAGCTGGCTCACAGTCAGCCTCAACACTCAATATACCTTGTGCAAACCCACCCTACTCACCCACATTGGCCTGATTTTAGCGTGTGCTCCTGTAGATGGTGAGACAGCCTTTGCAAATGGCTAGCAAACAAGTGCAGAAAGCTGGCATAACTGCGGAATTGGGAAAAGGCTCACAAACTTGAGTATTTTGGGGTACCACCCTAGAGAAAACAAATGGGTGACTCTAAGCACCTGGTTTGGCTTTGTGGGATTGAGACAAAACATATAATCTTAAGATTGCTTTCCAAGAAGGAACAGAAAGTGTGGAGAAAGCACATCCATAGAAGAGGTCAGAGAAAACCTCAGAATTCCACATCAGACTCAAGGTGAGATAGCTCTCTCCCAAAGCCAGTCAAGAAAGACTGGAGGAGATAACTCCTTCTTCAGATGTGAAGGCAGCAATGCAAACTTCAAGGAATGCAAAAAAATTAAGGAGATACAACATTGCCAAAGGAACATAATTTCTTAATAACCGCCCCCCTCAAATAGGGATCTACAAATTGTGAGAGAATTTAAAATAATTGCTTTAAGGAAGTTCAGTGAGCTTAAGAGAACACAGACAACTCAAATCAGAAAAACAATACATGAACAGAAAGAAAGATCCAACAAAGAGAAGTTTAGAAAGCTGCTAGAAATTTTAGAGCTGAAGAATATAAGAAATGAAAATGTAGGAATCAGCAGAAGACTTGATCAAGCAGAAGAAAGAATCAACGAACTCAGAAACAGATCATTTGAAATCATCCAGTCAACAGAGAAAAAAGAATTAAAAGAGTGAAGAAAGCCTGTGTGCATTATGGGGCACCATTGAGTGTAACTATTTACATTTCAGGAGTCCCAGAGAAGGAGAGAGAAAAAGGGCAGAAAGTTTATTTAAAGGAATGATGGCTAAAAAAATAAATAAATAAAATTTAAATATAAGGTAATGATGGCTGAAAACTTCCCAGATCAGGGGCGATATAGGGCCATCTAGCTTCGTGAAGCTCTTAAGTCCACAAATTCAACTCAGGACTTAATTAAGATATAATAAAACTGTCAAAAACCAAAGAATTTTGAAAGCAATAGAAAAGAAACTCATCTGATAAAAGGGAACCCCATAACGCTATCAGCAAATATTTCATCAGAAACCCTACAGGCAGTAACATCTTCAACATCAGCCACAGCAACTTCTTTCAGGACATGTCTCCAAAGACAAAGGAAACAAAAGCGAAATTGAACTTTTGGGACTTCATCAAGATAAAAAGCTTCTGCACAGTGAGGGAAACAGTCAACAAAACAAACAGGCAACCCACAGAATGGGAGAAGATATTTGCAAATGACACTACAGACAAAGGTCTGATATCCAAGATCTATAAAGAACTCCTCTAACTCAACACCCACAAAACCAATAATTACATCAAAAGATGGACAGAAGACATGAACAGACACTTCTCCAAAGAAGACATACAAATGGCTAATAGACACATGAAAAAATGTTCATCATCTTTAGCCATCAGGGAGATTCAAATCAAAATCACACCGAGATACCACCTTACA
>CM053606.1:99958668-99997136 GCA_028646535.1 Procyon lotor | reverse complement strand
GCCCCCCCCCCCCCCCCCGCCTGCCTCTCAGCCTACTTGTGATTTCGTGCTCTCTCTGTCAAATAAATAAATAAATAAATAAAATCTTTAAAAAAAAAACAAGAAGATATAATAATTGTAAATACATATGCACCCAACATCAGAGCACTGGGTATTTTGTGCAAATATTATAAATCTGGGTACAGAAACAGACTATAGTAAGTCTGTTTCTATCTCTAACTCAACACCCACAAAACAGAGATAGATAGAGATAGAAATAGTAAAGACTTCAATGCCTCACTTTCACTGATGGATAGATCATCTAGACAGATCATCAGTAAGGAAATAATGAACTTGCACTACATTTCAAACTGATACAGGCACTGTCAGATATGTATAGACCATTTCATCCAATAATAGCAGAATACACATTTTTCTCAAGCTCATATGGAGTACTCTCCAGGGTAGATAGCATGTAAGGCCAGAAAACAAGTCCTAACAAGTTGAAGATTAAAATCATGATCATAGGTCTTTTTTGACCACAGTGGTGTCAGTGACAGGACAAAAGCTGGAAGATGCACAGACCTGTGAAAATTAAACAGTATACCCTTGAACAAACAATGGGTTCAAGAAGAAATCAAAAGGGAAATGAAAAAAAATCTTGAAATTAACAAAAAAGGGAGACACCTGGGTGGCTCAGTTGGTTAATTGTCTGACTCTTGATTTTGGGTCACATCATGATCTCATGGTTGTGAGACTGAGTCCTGCACTCAGCTTAGAGCCTGCTCAAGATTCTCCCTCTGCTGCCCCCTTTCCCTTTTCCCTTTCTAAAAATAAATTAACAAAATGGAAGTACGTCATACCAAAACTTAGGGGATGCAGCAAAAGCAGTTCTAAAAGGGAAATTTATAATGATAAATGTTTACATTAAGAAAAATGAAAGCTCTCAGATAAACAATCTAATTTATACCTTAAGGAACTAGAAAAAGAGCAAACCAAGCTCAAAGTTAGCAGAAGGAAGGAAATAACAAAGGTCAGAGCAGCAATAGAGAGAGTAGAAAAGCAATAGAAAATACCAACTAATCACTGATTTTTTTGGAAAAGATTAGATTGACAAACCTTTAGTTAAAGATAAAAGGATTCAAATAAACTAATTCATAAATGAAAGCATAAACGTTACACCTGATACTGCTAAATACAAATGATCATGAGAGACTACTGTTAACAATTATAGGCCAACAGACTGGATTATTTAGAAGAAATGGATCAATTCTTAGAAACATACAACCTACTAAGATTGATTCATGAAGAAATAAAATACCTGAACTGACCTGTAAAGAGACTGAATCATTAATCAAACTTCCCGTCAAAGAAAATCCCAAAACAAGATGGCTTCACTGGTGTCTACCAAACATTTAAAAGAAAATTAATACCTATCCTTTCAAATTCTTGCCCCAAATTGAAGAGGTTGGAACACTTCCAAACTCACTGTATGAAGCCAGCATTACCCTGATAAAAAGCTACGCAGGGACACTACAAGAAAAGAAAATCACAGGCTGTTATTCCTCATGCACATAACATCCAAAAATCCTCAACAAAGTGCTAGCAAACTGAGTTCAACAGACAATAAAATGATCAAACACCATGATGAAGTGGGATTTATCCCTGGGATGAAGGATGGTTTCCATGTATGCAAATCAGTCAATGTCATATGCCACATTAGCAGAATGAAAGATAAAGATCACATGATAATCTCAATATAAAAATAGAAAGATAAATATAAAAAGTACTTGACAAAATTCAACATTTTTTCATGATAAAAACAAATTAGGTATAGAAGAAATATACCTCAACATAATAAAGGCGATATATGACAAGCTCACAGCTAACATGAGACTCATTCATGAAAATCTGAAAGCTTTTCTTACATCATCAGGAAGACAAGGATGCCCACTCTTAGTACTTTAATTCAACATAGTACTGGAAGTCCTAGCTGCAGCAGTTAGGTAAGTATAAGAAATAGAAGTCATCCAAATCAGAAAGGAAGAAGTAAAATTGTGTGCCAATGGCATGATTTTACATATAGAAAACTAAAATTTTTAGCAAAATGCTATTGGAACTAATAATAACTGTAAAGCTATAGGATAAAAAATCAGCAAACAAAAGCCAATTTTTAAAAGATTTTATTTATTTATTTTAGAGAGAATGAGAGAGCACGAGAGGGTGAAGGTCAGAGGGAGAAGCAGACTCCCTGATGAGCAGAGAGCCCGTTGCGGGACTTCATCCTGGGACTCCAGGATCATGACCAGGCGCCCAAACAAAACCATTTTATTTCTATGTATTAGCAACGATGAACTATTAAGAAATTAAGGAATTAAGAAAACAATTCCATTTACAATAGGATCAAAAACAAAATTCTTAAGAATAAATTTAACCAGGGAGGTGAAAGATCTGAAAACTTTAAGTCATCGATAAAAGTAATTGAAGAAGACACAAATGAAAGGTGTTGCATATCTTGGGTTAGAAGAATTAGTATTATTAAATTGTCCATGCTGCTCAAAGCTATCTACACATTCAATTTTGATAGGGATCAAAATTCCAATGTCACTTTTCAATGAAGTAGAATAAATAATCCAAAATTCACACAGAACCACAAAAGACCCAAGTAGCTGAAGCAATTTTAAGCAAGAAGGCAAAGCCGGAGGCATCACATTTCCTGATCTAAAATTATGTTACAAAGCTATAATAAAACAGTATGGTAGTGGCATAAAACATACACTTAGACCAAAAGAATATAGACGTAAATCCACACATACACATTTAACTAATATTTGACAAGGCATCAATAACATAACACAGGGAAAGATAGTTTTCTCAGTAAAGGTGCTGGGAAAACTGTTTATATGCAAAAGAATAAAAGTGGATCCCTATCTTAGAGCACTCAGCAGAAACTAAAGTACACAAAAGAGGGATGTCTGGGTGGCTCAGTCCTTAGGCATATGCATTTGGCTCAAGTCATGATCCCAGGACCTGGGATCAAGCCCTGCTCAGGCTCCCTGCTCAGAAGCCTGCTTCTTCCTCTCCCACTCCCCCTGCTTGTATTCCCTCTCTCATTTGCTCTCTCTGTCAAATAAATAAATAAATAAATAAATAAATAAATAAATAAATAAAAGCTTAAAAAAATGCACAAAAGATTTAAATATACCACCTGAAACCATAAGCCACACAGAGAAAGTATTGCGTGGTATCACTAGTATGTGGAATCTAAAAAACAAAAGTTGAGCTTACAGAAATAGTGATTGGGATGGTGATTGCCAGAGTCTACTGAATGGAGGAGATGTTGTCTAAGGGTATAAACTTTTAGTTATAAATAAGATGAGTAAGTTCTGAGCATCGAATACATGGTTATATAGTTGGTCAATAATACTGTATCCTGTACTTGAAATTTGCTTCAAGAGCAAATCTTAGCCGTTCTCACCCCAAAAGAAAAAAGTAAGTGATGGATGCATTAATTAACTTGATTGTGGTAATCATTTTATAGTATATACATAAATCATCACACTGTATACTTAACATGTGTGTGTGTGTGTGTGTGTGTGTGTGTGTGTGTGTGTGTGTATACTCATAAGGTATATATGTATAGCTTTCTCAATGAAGCTTTGGGGAAAAGTCAAGTATGTTACCAGTGCCACAGTCTTAATTATTCTAACAAAGTAAGTCTTGATATTTGGTCAAGAAAGCCATCCCACCATGGTAATTCTTTTTTTTTCTTCCTTTCTTTCACCAAAATGTCCTTTTTTCCAAGAAGGGGTTAAAAAAAAAATAGACATCCTTTAGGAATTTTGATTGGCATTTTCATTAAATCTATAGATTTACTGTTGGGAGAATTGACATCTTTATCATGTTTAACTCATTAATTTTTTTCATACAGCTTAATTCTCTCCATAGTGCTTTTGCACATTGTAGTAGTAGTTTTAAGTCTGGATAATTTACTTCTTTTGTTAGTTTAAATGGCTTCCATTTTTATGTTAAGTACTCTTAATATTTGTCGCTGTTATATAAAAAATGCAATTGATTATTAAATATTGATTTTGTATTTAGAGACTTTGCTACATTCTGTTATTCTGTAGTTTATAAGTTCTTTTGGGTTTTCTCAGTCATCAGTTGCATGTTATGATTTCGCTTCTTTCTATCTCTGTACCTCCCTACATAGGCCACCCTCCTTCAGCTTTCTGCAATGGCTAGGATGCTCTCTGTACATTGTTAACAGAGGTTACGGTGGAGGGCAGCTTACTCTGTGTCATGCCTGCATAGTCCTTCACCATTCAGTTTCCATTATTGTCAAACCTTATCTCTATCCAGCTCCTTTCTTCTTGGCTTACTCTGCTCTAGCTATATATTTTTTTTTTTTTTTTTAGATTTTTAAAATTTTTTTGAGAAAGACAAAGAGGACAAGCAGAGAGAAAGAGGGAAAAGCAGATTCCCTGCTGAGCTGGGAGCCTGACTTGGTGCTCAGTCCCAGGACCTGGATATCATAACCTGAGCTAAAGGCAAATGCTTAACTATCTGAGCCATCCAGGGGCCCCTGCTCTAGCCATACGTTCCTCCTTGCTTGCTGTGAATATATCAGGAACACTCCCACCTCCGGGCCTTCACATTTTTACTCCATGGGCTGGAAGGTGCTTCCTTTAGATGCCTGCTAAGGCTCACTTCCTTTAAATTGTCACTCTAGGGGCTCCTGGGTAGCTCAGTGGGTTAAAGCCTCTGCCTTCGGCTCAGGTCACGGTCTCATGGTCCTGGGTTCGAGCCCCGCATCGGGCTCTCTGCTCAGCAGGGAGCCTGCTTCCCTCTCTCTCTCTGCCTGCCTCTCTGCCTACTTGTGATCTCTCTGTCAATTTAATAAATAAAATCTTAAAAAAAAAATTGTCACTCTAATACCACCTTTTCCTTAGCTACTCTATCTCTGAAAACAAATAGCAACTTTATTGCAGCATATTTTGCATATATAATTTGCCCATAGCAAATGTCCATTTCAGTAGTTTTTCATTTTGCCAAAGTGTACATCCTTTGTCATTAATAAGTTTTAGAACATTTTCATCACCCTAATAATATACCTGTGCCCGTGTACTGCTAATCTCTGTTCCCATCCTTACCCCAGGTAACCACTGATTTACTGACTCCATAGGTTTGCCTGTGACAGACATTTCACATAAATGGAATCATCCAATATGTGATCTCTTGTTTCTTGCTTATTTTACTTAGCATAATGTTTTGGGGGTTCCGCGGCCCTACAGTTTGAATAGTATTTCATTTCTTTTTTGGCTGAATAATTTCATTGTATGGATGTACCACGTTTTGTCTATCCATTAATCAGTTGATGGATGTTAGGTAGTTCCTAATTTTTGGCTAGTTAGTATGAATAATCCCAGATACCCTTTCTCAAAGAATAACCCTTTTTCTGCTGTCCTACCACATACTTCTTTCCTGCTACATTTTATGTCTCCTTGTTGTCACTATACAGTATATCACATTTTACTTATGTATCTTGTTTATTGTTTATCTCCCTCCCTAGAATTTCTACTAGCTCCACAAGGGCAGAGATTTTTGTCTCAAATTGATCGCTTTTATACATCAGGCCCTGGAACTGGCAGATAGTAGGCAATCAGTAAACATTTGCAGAATCAATAAAGAAATAAGTGAATGGATGGATTGGATGCTTATCGTACACTGTATTAAAAATATTTTTTTATTTAAGTGGCTTGATGTTTCTTGAATATTACTATTTTTGTCCTTTTGGATTACTCAGCTTTGTTTACATTTTATAATATACTAGCTTATGGTCTATTTTATTACTTTCAAGTTTCTTTTTTCTGTTGATAAAAGGTATATTTAAGATGATTAGTTTTCTTTAGGACATTGTGTCTCTTAGCATTCATCATTTCTCTGTTTTAATGCATATTTCTTTTAAGTCCATTGTCACTTTTCTCCTCCTCTTGTAGTTGATTGTAATCAGTTCAGTGTTCTATAATATTGTCAGTCTATTTTCACACTTTAGATCTACTGTTTTTTATAAATATCATTAAGCTTTAAATACTTTGTTTCTTAGTTTCTCTATATTTCTCTATATTTGGATTCTCTGTCTTAGACAAGCAACAGCTTAAATATTAGATTGGAAAGTACTTGAAGACAAGATGTTGCTGGAATTTCTTTTATATGTTTCCATTTTACAGTGAAATGCTTCAAAATAAAAATACTAATTTACCTACTTTCAGTTTGTGTGATTTGGTCTGAAATATTTTTCTCTCATATTTTCTCAGGTGGCGTTTTTTTCTTTCTAAATTTTTCAACTGTCCTCTGTTTTTGGTGCAGATAAATACTGAGGAACATGTGGATGCAGCTGATCAGGAGGTTATCTTATGGGATCGTAAGATTCCTGAGGACATCCTGAAGGAAATAGCCACCCCTAAAGAGGTACCAGCAGAGAGTGTTACTGTATGGATCGATCCACTTGATGCTACACAGGAATATACAGGTGACTCTACATTAAAATAGATCTCAAACTGTAGATTGCCATTGGAGAATCAGAACAAAGCGGGTAGTATATACTTGGTGTATATACTTTACCGATCTTACACAACTTTTCCAATTAGATTTTAAGACAGATGACTGGATTAATGCAGTGCGGTGTGAAACCTTTGTACTGGATCAGTTATTCTCAACCTTTCCCAAAACCCTGACCCCCACACCAGTAAATTGTGGCATACTCCTGTTGGTGATAATGATTCACTGTATCATTGATCTTCAGTGAAGGGACATTTTTAGCAGTCGCAACAACAAAATGGTTCCTATTGGACATTTGTTTATTGAGGTGTTTGTTTATTGAGTTATATACTGAGATGTGAGTTCAGGTATTTATATAGCCAGAATACAATATTTACTTGTGATTTGGGGAATTTAGGTTTTATTGCGTATATATCTATCTTTGGAATTCTAAATAGTAAATCCTAGGCACCCAGGGGTAATTAAGTAGCAAAACAGGGAATTACTGCCCTCATTTCCATTTTCTTTTATTTTTTTACCTAGTCCTCGCTTAGATTTCATTTCTGTAGCTCTTCTCTCATGCTTTGTTTCTTACCTAGAGATATCCAATTCTTGCATTTTCTCTGTTCTCTTGGTGTATATCATAAAGTTAAATGCTTATCTATGTGCCCTCCTTCTGGATGGTAAGTTCTCTGAGTGTGGGGTCTTCTGCTTTTTCATCTTCCTAGTCTAGTCCTTAAGCACTGAACTTGACCATAATAGACACTCAGTAGGTAGCTATTTGAAGAACAGGAGGAAGAGACAAGATGTCTAATAGTAACTGGTATTAGAAAATACTTTGTAGAAGTAGGTACTAGAAATGGGGAATATTGAAGGTTTTTTTTAATAAAAATTTTTCCTAAACCAAAATTGGCCTGATCATATAATAGTGATAAAATTTAGTGAGTACATCCCTTGTGCAGAGACTAAGTATTTGAGTTGATTTTCAAATTTAAGACTAAAATTTCAAATTTTTATTCTAATATTTTTTAAAGATTTTATTTATTTATTTGACAGAGAGAGAGATCACAAGTAGGCAGAGAGGCAGGCAGAGGTGGGTAGAAGCAGGCTCCCTGCTGGGCAGAGAGCCTGATGAAGGGCTCGATCCCAGGATCCTGAGATCATGACCTGAGCCAAAGGCAGAGGCTTTAACCTACTGAGCCACCCAGGCACCCCTCTAATATTTTTTGTTACTGGTTTTTTGTGTTCTATTTCTTCACAGAGGATCTTCGAAAGTATGTCACTACGATGGTATGTGTCGCTGTGAATGGTAAACCTGTGCTAGGAGTGATACATAAGCCATTTTCTGAATATACAGGTAAGAAATGCACTAGAGCTTTTGAGAGTTAATGTTATTAAATCATATGTCTATAATACTTAACTACCCTGTGAAGGTCTCAGCTGTAGCTCAGTAATTATTATAGTCAATCCCCTACTATACCTCACCCTTTTGTTGGATACAGTGAGGATTTTGTCTTTGGTAATAATAATATACGATGAAGCAGAGCTTTCTAAACTTTCTGTAGAGGATAGAAACTGACTATGAGAGATAGTTAGTGTCGAGGAGTATAGTTGGGCACAGACTTCCCAGAAGCCAAGTTCTCTGTTTCTCTTGTGCTGTTGCAGGGGATAAGGTCCAGGGCTCTTACACATTGGATTCCATGTGCGTTCTGAGATGCACCGTCAGGGGCCTTAGCCAAATCTGTAGTCACATTAAGAAATGAGCTTGATATTGTGGCAGTTAAGGGCAGTGGCAATTTGGCAGCCTTAGCGTCAAAATTAGATGGTGTTAACAGTGAAAGTCTTACTAATCACCCTAATACTAGTGTACCCCTGGACACTTTTCAGAGTTCCATTTGACCCTTACTTACCCCACCTTCTTGATGTAGTCATGTTTGTTAGCTTTGTACAGATGGTAGGTTAGATCTTTGATCATCATGCTGAGAGTAGGAGTATGAAAACCATGTCAAAGAGCTTCCCTTGCAGCCCAGGATGACCTCACCCAAAGCCTTTCCAGTGCTAGTGAATATTAACATGACATTTTGGTATCACCACAGCCATTATGCTGTAGTTTGCTGGAGAGTCTAGCCATGGCCTTCTGAATAGCAGTGATAGTGTGGCCTGTGATTCCAAGTCCAGAATGTTGCCATGAGTTGTCCAGGTACAGAAGTTGAGGGAAAGAGTTAGTGGTGTAAGCAGTATCACTGACAGCCTGAAGGGAGTCATCATACTTTCAACTGTCATTCCCATCAAGAACACGGGGCAAGGATTATCGCCTTTTATCTCCACTGTTCTCTAAGACGATGAGGTTCTTGATGGTGACAGTATCCGTTTTGCCATTGCCAGTGTTGAGAAAAGCCCTAATGACAAGGTATTGTGGGTTGAATAAATCCCACCTCAAATTCATGTTCACCCCTGTATTAGTTTCCTAGGGTTGCCATAAAAACAAAAAGAAAAAACCTACAAACTATGTGTCTTTTAAACAACAGATACGGAGTCTAATACAAATTTGGAGGCTAGAAGTCCAAAATCAAGGTGTTGACAGAGACATGCTCTCTTTGAAACCTGTAAAAGAGAATTCTTCCATGTTTTTCTTTTAGTTTCTAATAGTTTAACAGCAGTCTGTTGTGTTCCTTGGCTCATGAACATATCACTCTAGTCTCTGCCTTCAGCACCTCATGGCATTCTGCCATGTGTCTGTGTCTCTGTGTCATTTCTTATGAAGACATCAGTCATACTGGATTAAAAGCCCACCCTACTCCGCCAAGGCCTCATTTAGCTAATTATATCTACAGTAACCCTGTTTCCAAATAAGGTCAGATTCTGCTATGGTGGGGATTAGGACTTCAACATATCTTTTGGGGGACTATAAACCCGTAACAATCAGATCTTCAGAGTGTGACCTTATTTGAAAGTCAGGTCTTTAAAGATGTAATTAAGGTAAGTATCAGGATAAGATCATCCTGGATTAGGGTAGGTTCTTAAATCAATGAGAGTGTCCTTGTAAGAGACCAGGATTACTGAGACACTGGGGATAGGAGGATAGGATGGTAGAGGCACAGATTAGAGTGATGCATGTAAGCCAAGAAACACCGAAGATTGCTGGCAGCTGCTGGAAGTTAGAAGAGCAGCATGGAATAAATTCTCCCTTAGAGTTTCCAGAAGGAATAAACCCTACCAATACCAGTATCTGGATTTTGTATTGCCAGTACATTTCATAAACTGAAATGTGTGAGCCTCCAAGACTGTGAGAAAATAAATTTCTTTTCTTCTACAACACCGTGTTTATGGTAATTTGTCATGACAGCCCTAGGAAACAAATACAGCCAGCGTCCATACAGCACTTTAGTTTACTCCACCCTTCTCACTGTGTCTCAGTGGTGTGGCTGACACTGCCTAAAAAGGCTGGCTGTCAAGTGGACAGAAATAGAGACAAGGTTAATTTTTGACTACTCTTAAAATTTACATGCATTGCAGAATACATGGTATCCCAGATACCAGCTCCTCTGAGGTAGGCTGAACATATACTTGAGTGTTGGCTCTGCATTTCAAGACCAAATCTGTTTTGTGTTAATCTGACCTTATATCTTCTTTTCATAATTCAGATAGTTTTTATAGTTGACAATTTGATGAGCTGTAAAAGATTTATGTCATTATTGTGACAGTGTGCCTTAAAATTAATTATATATTTGCTTTATGGTTTGTGGGTTGCTTTCACACGTTTCCTTTAATCCTTATCAAATAAGTGAGAATATAGGTTAAGCTGTTAATTTAGTCTGCTGTAATACATTGCACCAAAATAACAGAGTTTGAACAAAATAGTTGATTTCTCCCTTCTCTAAGAGCCCATATGCAAACAGACCAGGCATGCAGGCTATTCTGTCTTGTTGCTTTGCTGTGCTAAATTTTGGTGCCCCCTTCTGCATGACTGAGAATAGCTCTCTTATTCATCCACATTTCACCAGTGAAGAGGATCAAAGGGGAGACGTGGAGGACATTTTCCACTAAGGGTTTGACCTATAAGTTGCATACATCACTTCAGCTCACATCCCATCGATCAAAACGTAGCTTGAATCCAGCCATAGGGGAGGTTAAGAAATGTGCTCTTTATTTTCAGTGGCCATCCAAGCATCCAGCTTAGGGGTTCTGTGACTTAGGGAGAATAAAGTGGATATTGGAGTATAACTTAGCAGTATTTACACTTAGTATAACACATGAGGGAGATATACACTTACTAATACTACCACTTACAGATGAGAAAATGAGAGTTAGAAGTTTGATACATTCCTCAAAGTCATCTAGCTAAATTAGAGGAGGAAGCAACCTTAGGAATTTTGTGCAAATCAGTATATCATATTACTTTAATAATAACTCCTCAATTTCTAACATTTGAATAGTGGTTAACTATTTGCGGTAAACTAAGTTAGCTCATTTGAACCTTGTGATAACTCTGTGAGACAAAGATAAGTGTTGTTATTTTTGTTTTTTATAGATGAGAAAAGGGGCTTAGCAAAGTTCTTGTGAAAGCCACATAGTTCAAAATGTTACAGTAAGAGCAAACCACTCCATATTAATATCTCACATTTGTTTAGTATTTTCACAAGTTTATGAAGTGTATTGCGTAAATTCATTTCAGCCTCAAAATCACTCTGGAAAGAATATAAAAGAATTATAGTTACTCTCAAAGAAAGAAAAAACAATCATATAAAGGTTAAGTATAGGGCTTAAATCTTTGAAGTCCTCTTTTTTTTTTTCTTACTTTTTTTTTTAATCAAAGTATAGTTGACTCATTCTTTGACAGTGTTCCTCATTGCCTGTCTATATCAGTTAGGGTTGCATTTTCTGTATACAGATAAATAGGTTTTATTTTTCTCACCTAGTAAGATGGGCAAATGGCAGGAGGGTTCAGTTTATGATACTGTTAAGCACCTGACTCCTCTTTTTGCTTTTTCTCTTAGAAAGTAGCTGTTTGTTTGCATGCTTACAAAGATGGGTGCTTCCAGTTTCCATGGCTCTCTTCCAGGCTGGAAGAAAGGGGAAAGAAGAGGGACAAAAGATCTATTCCAGATATTCTTTATATTAGGAAAGACTAACTTTAAGCCCTCTGCTCCATTTCATTAGCCAAATGTCGCATGGCCCCCTTAGTTGCAAACAGTCTGCTATTCTGGAGAGAATTAGAATCATAGTAAAGGAAATGAAGAGGAAGTTGATACTGGATAGGCAAAAGAGATTCACAGTCTTTGGGCTCTAATTTCCACATCTGTTCATTTTAGGGGTGGGAAGAATAAGGATCATAAAATGCCCATTTAAAAAAAAAAAAAAACCAGCTTTATTCCGTAAGACTATGTATCCTCTCCCCCTAGAGACTTACATCCTTTAAAATAAAAAAGCCAAGGGTGGTGGCTCAGTTGGTTAGGCAACTGCCTTCAGCTCAGGTCATGATCCTGGAGTCCCAGGATCGAGTCCCACATCGGGCCCCTTGCTCCGCGGGGAGCCTGCTTCTCCCTCTGACCACTCCCCTCTCGTGCTCTCTCTCTCTCTCTCTCTGAAATAAATAAAAATAAATCTTTAAAATAAAAAAGCCAAAAGTTTCTAACTTAGAAACAGTTTCAAAATGGTTTCTGTAAGTTGTAAGAAAATGGCCTGTTCTATGATGCTACTGAGTTGCTCAGTATCCTGGAATGAAGGTGCTTGCTAGTCAGCAAACATGAGTCCTTAATTATGTGTGGGGTGACCTTCTGTTCCTGAATCGAAGGTGTGTTTGGCTTGTGTCTTCTTTTTGGACTGTTATTTTCAGATCCACACTGTATATTGATGTTGGCAGAGTACCAACTATCAGGTATTATATGCTTACCAGAATTCAGCTACACTTGACTATAATGGGAGCTAGATAGTATTGTTGTTGGCAGTAGGTAGAGCAAAACTATTCAGAATCTTTACCAGACTTAATTAGAAGTAATTCACTGAGTTTGAAATCCTAAGAAGCAACAGGTACTTAAGTGGTATTTTAACAAAGTAATGTTTAAATGTGTGAGTGTAATATATCCATGCAGTGGAAATTTATAGCTAAGTTATATCTGAAGTATGTAGCAAAGTACCAATCACTTTTTATTTCCCACTGAACTTTTTTTTAGCATATCCCAAGATGGAATAAACATATTCTGTTAGCTACTATTTTACCTTTTCATGATTACCTCATCATCGTCAATCATTTATTTAAGCATGTAGTGAATTTTTTTAAAGTGCTTGAAATAATTTGTCCATGTATGTGTTAGGATAGAATTTATTGAAATTCTGTAACATGAAATATATTTTTAAAATATTAAATTACTAATTCTTATCTAAAATTATTCTGGTACTATCTGAAATAGGCTGTCTTTATTCTCTTACACAATACTGACCTCTAGAGATGTAGCACTGTAAATTCACTTTTTAATAAAACCATGTTTTTTCTGATCATTTCTAAAAAGAATTGAGGTTTTTTGTTTTGTTTTCTCCTCTTTCTCATTTTTTAACTTTTATTGTGGATAATTTCAAACAAACATAAAATTGTACAGAATTTTCATGTGCTCTTTCATCAAGATTTAACAGTTGAATATTTTTGTATATTTGCTTCCTTCTTTTTTAATGTACTTTAAAGAAAATTACAAGGATTGTGACATTTTACTCATATACTTCACTATGCATCTCTTATATACTATTAATGTGATACTTTTATTTTGTACTATTATTATGCATATAATAAAATTAATGTTTATTCCCTATATTCCCTATATATATAATATTCCCATATTCACATTTTTCACAGTTGTTTCTAAAGTGGATTTTACAACTGGTTACTTCAAACCAAGATCTAGTCAAGTAACATGCATTTTTTTGGTTGTTTCGTTAAGTTCTCTTAATCTAGAACAACCTCCAATCCTGTTCTTCCCCATGACATTGACTTGTTGAGATCAAGTTAGTTGTTATATAATGTACTGCTTTTTGAACTCTTCTGATTATTTCCTCAGAGTGTCATATAACTTATTTATTTTTCATCTTCTTTTTCTTATAAAATGCAAATTATATCTGAAGCCTTGATTGGATTAAGGTTAAGGATTTTTGTCAAGGATATGTTGTAGATATTCTTCATGTACTTCCTGCTGCATCATTTTATATGAAATACCTAGTCTCATTATTAGTGATACTGCAAGATGATTAAAGTGGTCATGACCAGATCTCTGTTATAAATTATTTTGATTCCCTTTCTACCAGCAAGTAGTCTGGAGAAATATTTTGGCACTATTTGAGATCAGGATTCTATTCAATGTTTTGCAGGATAATTTTAGGATCTATTAAAGATATGAAATAGGATTTTCTAATTCTGTTGTATTTTCTACATATTAGCTAGAATTCTTCTACTGAGAAATTTCTTCATCAATTAGAGTTACATGTTTATCCTGAAAGGTGGTTCTGTAGAAAGATAAATACACGTTTAACTTTTTTTCTTCATCAATTTCTAAGTAAGGACTTTGGGGTAAAAACTATGCCCAGGGGGAACAAATGTTATTTTTTTAGTGAAGAGCAGGCTTTGCCTTTATTTTTTTTGATATCCTTAAAGTCTCATGGATTTTTGTATATTCACTGCTGTTCAAACTACAGATATTATTTTTTTAAGTTAAATCTGTTCTTTTCCTTGCTCACTTTTACTAACTCCCTTAAAAATGCTTTTTCGTTTAAATGCCATTATATGGTCCTTTGCCTTAGGTGTCTCATCTGTTGGTTCTCCCCTGTGAGCAACAGTGAAATCAGCTTATTTTAGCCTCTGACTACCATCCCATTTTAGTCAATTATACCTTTTTTGACATGTGTCTTTCTACTCTTCAGCTCTTCTGATGTAAATGGTATCCTTTGACTCTCACCAGTCAACTGTGAGATAACATTGACAATTGTATTCTTCCACCTGTATTCCTATCTTTGGTTTCCTCTTAAATCCACAGTTAAATGTATTCAGTGTTGACCAACAGTGCTTTTGCTAAGAGATCTTTATTCATCTTTTGGTTGGATAAAGCTTATCCTCCAGTAGATTACTTCAGGAGAGCAAGCTCATCCAGGCAGGTCATATTACCTGAGTTCTTACATGTTGAAAGCTTTTTCTATAGCCTTGATTCTTGAAAGACTCTCAGTTACTTACAGACTCTTGGGTTTAGCCCTCTGTCCTTGGGCTGCTCTAATAAGTTACCGTAAACTAGAGAGCTTAAAACAGCAGAAACTTACTTTCTCGCAGTTCTGACGGCCAGAAGTCTGATAGCATGTTGTTGGCAGTGTCGTTCTCCCTTTGAAAGCTCAAGGGAAGAATCTTTCCTTGCCTCTTCCAGCCTCTGGTAGTTCTGGGTGTTCATTGGCATGTCTTGATTTGTAGACATACCACTCCAGTTCGTACCTCCACTTCACATTTCTCTTGGTCTGTATTTCTCTGTCTCCTGTTTTTATAAGGGCACCAATCATTGAATTTAGGGCCTGCTCTAATCCAGTATGACCTCAACTTGAACTACATCTGCAAAGACCCAATATCCAAATGAAGTAATATTCTGAAGGTTCCCAGTAGACGGGAATTTTAGTAGGACACTATTTCATTCACTATACACTCTTTTTTCTTAGTTAACTGGTAGAAATTGTTGGATTGATAAAATATCTGTGTGGCTGCATGTTGAATCTTGTTGGTAGAAAAGCTGATAATCCGATTTTCTTTTGTAGATCAGTATTTTTGCCTGGAACTGCAAAGAGCTTTATCTTGAAAGTTTAATAATAGAACTATGATATATCTAGATTCAGAGTTGGGATTCTGGGCAGATGTCTACATAGTATGTCTCTCAGTGTGGATATTCAAGTCCTTTTTTATTTCAGGAACATTTTTTTGAATCATAAATATTAGTTCTATTTCACTATTTTTTTTTTCGAGATTCCTGATATATGTATATTGATTCTTCTCTCACTGACTTCTGTATCTATTACTTTCTCTCTGGTCCCCTATATCTGTTTGCTTGTTTCACTTATTTTTTGCTTTTCTCATTGCTTGCTGTGCTTTTCAACCAATCTGTTGCCTTTCTGTGTATCCTGTGATCTAGTACTAAATCTTAACTGATTTTGTCTTTCTGTTGTTGTTTGCAGTTTCTTTTCCTATATTATGAAAGTTCCCATTTCACATCTTTTATCTTTCCTGAGTTGTTTTTTTGTTCCATAGTATTTTTGTTGTTGTTGCTTATTATTTTTAATCATCTTTGAATGTTGTGTTAGTTTTACTCTGCTTTAGAGAAGTTTTCAAGTAGCCTGAAATGTTTTAACCTTCCTTCATTGTATTTTCTTCTTAGACTTCTCAGTGGATGTTGCAGTTGTACATATTTCTTACTCATATTTGGGCCAGCCACTGGCAGTAGATGGGAAGGTGGCAGAAAAGGAGTTTGGGTGGTTTTCAGTTCAGGAAATTTCTTTTCTGTTAGAGGAGGAAGGCACTATCTTTATTATCAGGCATCTTTTTTTGTTTTCACTTCTGTCTTTTTGGATCTTGTTTTAGTAAGGTCCTTATCTTCAACCCCTTCTTTTTCTTCAGTTGTGTTTGCTGTCTTCTAATTGTCTCTCATGGGGAGACTTTCTGAAAGATGTATGTCATCTGGTCTTTTGTCAGAACTTCACTTTGGCTCTGTGTCTTCTCTAGGCCTCCTCTTGTCACTGCTCTGTTGCCACGTCTCAGACCTACTTTCAGTAGTTCTCATTTTAGATGGGACCGTTTTCTTCTGGGGAGAAATCCTGGCTATCGTTCTCCGAGTCCTACCACCACTGAGAGGCCAGCCTTTGGCACTTCTGGGAAGCTCCTGCCATATTCCCCACACTCATTGTAGTGCTCAGCTACGCTCTCAATCTACTGATCTTTAGTATTTACTTCCCTCTTTCTCATAAATTTGTGTTCATGACTATTCTTCATGTCCTTCTTATTCTTTATCTGTTCATTAAGGGTGTTATTGTTTGCTCTTCTTGTTGCAGTGTGTGGTTTTCAGAAAGAAATGTGAGAGAAGTCCAGAAGACTGCCATCATCCTTGGGCAGCTCAGAAACCCAGACACTCTTTTCTTTTTTTTTTTTATTTTTTCCTGCAGCCAGGAGTAAGTGGTAATGCAGCTGCTTTCGTTGCTAGCCATGGTGGATTGTGTTTTACCCCACAGTGAGTGACTGCTAGAACAACAGTCTAAGTGGGATAATTCTGAGTAAGTTTATTTTGTTGTATTTAGCTTGGTGGTCAGTGAAGAAAACTTTGAAGCCAAGAGAAATATTTCAGGCTATTTCTGAGGTCTCCTCCCCTTCTTAGAAATTTCTGTTCTATTTTGAAATCTAGAGCATTTTCTTTTTATATTCTCATGATAAAGCAGATGTGTAAATCTAACTCATCTCTTTAACTGTTTTATGTTTATCATTGAAACCATGAATATATCAGAAAGATAGGAGGAGAAAATAGTAGGAGGAGAAATAGTTAAGGAGAAGAAAATAGTAGGAGGAAAACCTATTTTAAATTTTGAATTATTCAGGCTAACTAGTTGTGTTTATGTCCTAGGTTGTCACAGGTTGAATTCCCCAGGAACTGAACTTTTGAGATGGAGACTAGCATGTAGGATGTTTAGGAAAGAGTACCCCTGGGATCAAAGTTGTGTAAGAGAGGGAAGGAAGACAGATGAGGTGCTGAGAGGTAATTGAGTTGCAGTATAACCCCAGTGAGAATTTAGCACCTCACTGGGAGCTCTGGAGCTTGGGGGTTCTTTTTTTTTTTCTTCTTTTTTTTTTAATTAACATATAATGTATTATTTGCCCCAGGGTACATGTCTGTGAATCACCAGGCTTACACATTTCACAGCACTTACCTTTAGCATATACCCTCCCCAATGTCCATAACCTAGCCACCCTATCCTTACCCCCCAGCCACCCTCAGTTTATTTCATGAGTTTAGGAGTCTCTTATGGTTTGTTTCATTTATGGTTCATTTCCCTCCCCCAACCCTCTACAACACTTCCCCCCCCCCCCCGCCCTGCCTCTCAAATTCTTCATATCAGAGAGATCATATGATCAATTATCTTTCTCTGATTGACTTATTTCACTTAGCATAATACTCTCTAGTTCTATCCACGTCGTTGCAAATGACAAGATTTTGTTTCTCTTGATGTCTGCATAGTATTCCATTGCATATATATATACCACATCTTCTTTATCCTTTCATCTGTTGATGGACATCTAGGTTCTTTCTGTAGTTTGAGCCTGGGGATTCTTTTTTTTTTTTTTTTAAGATTTTATTTATTTGACAGAGAGAAACACAGCGAGAGAGGGAACACGAGCAGAGGGAATGGTAGCCAGAGAAGCAGGCTTCCCGCCGAGCAGGGAACCTGATGCAGGGCTTGATCCCAGGACCCTGGGATCTGACCTGGGCCGAAGGCAGACACTTAACGACTGAGCCACCCAGGTGCCCCGAGCCTGGGGATTCTTAAGCCAAGTTTTTAGTAGTCATTATCTCTGGTTGGGCAGGATTATGTGGCCTTTTTTAGCTTTGTCTTAATATTTGCCTATTTTAATGTAAAAAAATGTTAAATATTATTCTCATTCTCAGAAAAAAATAAGCATTTCTGTTTTGGGGAAAAACACGTAAGTAATTTTGCAGAAAAGGATATTTTGTCGGTCAACTCTCGGAGTTCCCATTTCAAAAAGCTTCAGTGCTATTAATGGATATCATATTTCCTTTTCAGCTTGGGCAATGGTAGATGGTGGGTCCAATGTGAAAGCTCGCACTTCCTACAATGAGAAGACCCCAAGGATCGTTGTGTCACGCTCACATTCAGGAATGGTCAAACAGGTTGCTCTTCAGACTTTTGGAAACCAGACTACAATTATCCCAGCTGGTGGTGCTGGTATGTTCCAACTCCCTGTAGTGCCTGGGGACAGTGTCCCAGCATAGTCAAGGCTTATGTTGGGAGAAAGATTTTGTTGTCCTGTGTTTGGGAAAAAAGTGAGAATATAGAGAGTGTACTTTGCAGACAGACATGGTCTCCTACTTGGTTATCTCTAGGGTGATATTTTAGTCACATATACCTTCTTGTTAGAAAGGACCTCACAGTTGCAGCTGGGTGGTTCAGTTGGGTGAGTGTCTGCCTTCCCCTAGGGTCGTGATCCTGGGGTCCTGGGTTCAAGGCCCATGTCGGTTTCCTTGCTCAGCGGGTGGGGGGCCTGCTGCTCCCTCTCCCTTTGCCTGCCGCTCCCCTGCTTGTGCTCTCTCTCTGTCAAATAGATAAATAAAATCTTTTAAATGGAAAGAAAGAAACCACCTCACAGTAGGGACAATAGTCTCACAACAGTGACTGCTGTTCCTCAAATACTACAAAAGCATCTTCATATCAGTGATATACCATCAATAGTGGTTTTGTGTATGATCTCATTTCAAAGTAATTGCGCTGTTAGCTTAACTGTAGGACTGTCAGGGAGAGAATGGAAGATCAAGCACAGTCTGATCCTTCCTATGGCCCCAAGATGCCAGGAATCCTCATAAATGTTACTGAGATGACTACTCCATGGGCACTTTCAACACCTGAACTCTTCAGCTTGCATGTCTGGGATGAGCCAGAATCTGGGAGCCACTCTGCTTACTGTATATTCTGCTGTTTTATTACCTGTTGTTGATCAGGGGTTAGCTTACTTTTTCTGAAAGGCTAGATAGTAAATATTTGAGGCTTTCTGAGCCACGTGTAGACTCTCTTGCCTACTATTCTTGGATTTTTGTTTTGTCAGCACCTTTTAAAAATGTGAAAACTATTCATAGCTTGAGGGTTGTACAGAAACAGTGCATGGCCTGGATTTGGCTCACAGGCCATTTACTTGCCCTTGTTTTGAGTGCTGTTTAATATGATAAGTGTTTTAATTCAAATAAAAATTATGGTCAGAAGCGTGTGTTTGAAAACCTTTTCACCACAGTAATAAAGGGAAAAGTAATGCTTATTAATTTTCAAGCCTAATAGTTTTAATTTAGTGATTACATATATGTACCTTACTTAGTATGACTTTATTATTTTCCTATAAGCCCTCTGTTAATGTTGGTTAGGAAAGGTAATGTTCAGAATACCCAGTATGAATGGGATAAACCAGATTCTAGACCTGGTTTCTTCTGTTTATTTTATTTTATTATTTTTAAAAAATTCTGCCTCATAAAAAAAATAAAAAATTCTGCTTAATTACAAAAAAGGCTTAAGATTGTGTATTTTGTCTTCTTTCAAATACAGTGTTCCTAAGAATTCAAATGAAACCCTTATATTTAGCTTCAGTATAGTATTCCATAGGAAATGATACATGGTGAATGTAAAAACAGCCACAAAGTAGATTTAAATTTAATAGATTATAGAAGTATATTTGGTTACACTTGAGAATAGCTTCATAAGTTCCTTTACGGTACATTTTTTTGCTTATTTGGGTTTAATGTCTGCACTGTTAACTTTCTTGAAAAAAGAACAAAATTATTTTTAAATAATTTTAGATTTCACAGTTGTAAAGATAGTATAGAGAACTCTTGCCTGTCGTGTGCTGTTATTTTTCACAATTACTTTTAAAAAGTAAGCTACTTTCTTTAAATATTTTGAATAGTAACCTAAATTCTTTGTTTATCTTTTAGGTTATAAAGTTTTAGCACTCTTGGATGTGCCTGATAAGAGTCAAGAAAAAGCTGATCTATATATCCATGTGACATACATCAAAAAATGGGATATATGTGCTGGCAATGCCATCTTAAAAGCCCTTGGGGGGCATATGACTACCCTGAGTGGTGAAGAAATCAGTTACACTGGTTCTGACGGCATTGAAGGAGGGCTTCTTGCTAGCATCAGAATGAACCACCAAGCTCTGGTCAGAAAACTCCCAGATCTAGAGAAGACAGGACATAAATAAGCAAAGGCGATCACAGATCACAGCTCTTCCTGAGTTAAACAGTCAGCCTGAAATGGCTGGGAGCTTCAAAGCATCGGTGGAGATTCTGCATGGTTAAGGCCATCCCGAACTTTTTAAAGTATTTATAAAGCATCAGAGACTTATTTTCCCTGTAATAGGATGCAAGATCAGGGAAAGCAGATTGCTTCGTGTCTCAAGTATTGTCTTTATTTTTGAGACTATTTTCGTACGGTTGTCATACACAAGGCGCATACACACACACACACACACACACACACACACACACACACTCACACATATATATATTTGTGAATTAAAATCTATAACTGAGTCTACATTGTTATGAGTCACCATTTTCACACAACATCATGAATCTTCACTATTTGTTAGTACTTTCATACAGAATTGGGCTGAAGAAAGGATTGATTTTGTGTAGATTTAATACTACTTTACAATTGTATCTCATTGAAAATAAAGTAATTGGGGGTTTTTATCCCTAATTCAGATGGAAAGCACAAGAAGCCACACATTCATTAATATGCAACAAAATGCTCTATATATCTGTTGTTACTGAATATTTCTTATGGATTAAAATAGAAAAAGCTTAAATTGTTTTTTTTTACTTGGAAATTTTAATAACAGGTTCACCAGCTAGTCGAAAATATAGCTATATGATGATTGCGTTGTAATTGTAGTTTCTGTGTGTATGTTTTTGTTTTGTTGTTTTGGTACAGAAAAGTGTATTTGTACCCATGGGTTCAACACTTCTGCCATCTTACTGTTGATTTTTATTTGCTCTGTGGACATTGCATGGTCTCATCCTTTCCCTCCTAACCAACATTTAGTCTTTAACACGTAAGGTTTGGATTAAGGTTTCAGGGTTAGCACTAGGCTTTTGGTACATTTTCTTCTTAGGGATAAATTATGCACTATAAGAATATAAATTATTCTGTTGAGTCATTTGGTATTACACAAATGGAGCTAGCTTTCGTTATTTTCAAAAGCTTGTTTTAGTAATTTTTAAAATCTTTGCCAGGTTTGTATGTAGAGATTCTGTCCTTATCAAGAATGATTTATGGTTGCTTTCGCCATTAATAAATGGATCTGATCTAATCTAAAAGCAGTAACTTTTAAGATATTTTAAAGTTTCCGTTCAGATTAAAATAACAGGTTAATGTTACTTTTTGATTAATTTTTGTTTTAATTCAGTAGGCAGAATCTGACTGGAAGAAAGGTGGTGGCATATTCACTCTCACTGTAATTAGAACTTTGCTTTGTGAACTTTGGGATATTGGATTTCTGTCAGTATGTTATGTGGAAACTTCGTGTAAACAATACTGTTTCTTCATGTGACTTTGATGTCCTTGAATTTTATAACCTACTGATTAGAGGGGGAGAGAATTGCTCGTTGTTTTCTTCTTTTCTTTATTTAAAACAACTTTCCATTTCTCTTCCTATCTTGGAGGTAAAATTGACCAAAGAATGGATATCCTCACCTGGTGGAATGTGCATACACTTCAGGCCTATGTTTTACACGGTCTCCAGAGTCCTTTCATTCCTCCTTAGGGAACTGAATTTAGTACAAAGCACATGTTTCCACCCAGTCTCTAGCAACTGGTCACAGACCTGATAGTGTAGTGGGGCCTCGATAGGTAGGATTTTGTTTAGTGAAAATTCATACAAAGTTTTGTAATTGGAACACTTGATATTTAAACAGGACTTAGGGGACTCAGAATAGAATATTGGAGACCTCATCTTTTTACTTTTCAGTGAAACGAGAATATTTTTTTTTTTCCTCAGGAGAGATGGCAGAGGCATATTACTGTTTCCAGAGTCTGTAGTATAAGCATTTATTTTAATTGTAATGTGCCAAACATGGGGCAAGAAGACTGGCATATTAAGAAATGGCATTTAATTGGAGGGTTTTTTTTTCAATATTACATGGAAACTTTCTAATTTAATGGAAATGAAACTATATCATATTAGCAAGCATGATTGCTTTCGTTTTATTTTTAATTCCATTAATCTGCATGTAGATAATGACTTTGCAAAGGGCTTGTGTTGTGTACAAAAATTAAGATATTGGCTGACAGATGAACGCATTATTTTTATTATTTGTTGGGTATAGTCTAGTTACTAATGGTTTTTAAGTGCTTTTGTAGAAAATTCATTTTTTTTTTTGTTTCTAAAAGACAATATACATTACAGAACTAATATAAGTACAAAGAACAGTATTTATATTAATGTGAGACATTATTGTGCCAGAACATACCAGTAAAACACCATGAATAAGTGAGGCATGTACTATCTCCCAGAATTACCTAAATACAATTACTTCTAAAATGTAGCAAAATAACTACAGTTGAACTTTTAGTGAGCCTCACCTCCCTGACTCCTGGTGTTCCCTTTATCTTTGCCCTCATTTAGAGCACAATGTTCCCTTAAACTTTTGAGTTTTACACATCACATTTAGTAAAAGTAGTGGCATCAATAACTTAAGTATTTATTAGCTGTCCCTTTGCTCTGCCCTTCATCTCTACCTCATTCTTCAGCTTCCCAGCTCATTGATGTTGTTCTGTATCTGCCCCTCTTTCTGGACCAGTACTCTTCCCCCAAAACTTAACCCCCGGATTCTCTCCTAGACCTTCTTCTCTCTAGAATGACTGTTGAAATCTTATGGTAGAACTGAGTTAAATTCCTGGTCAGGGAGATGAAGCTGGGCAAGAGTTCTGGTTGGAACGTCCCTTCTCAAAGACTCAGACTGTTCTCAAAAGGTAAAGGAAAATTACCTTCAATACCACAGAGATGTACACAAGTCTAATCCAGGGCTTCTGTCTTGACAAAGCATTTCTTCAGATCCTTTCTTCACAGAATGAAAATGCAGAAAATACAAGAATTGGGTATATAAGCCTGTTTGCTTTTTCTGTTAGCTTTCATACCTGTGCCCCTATTTCAGTTGAGATTACAAAGGGCCTACAAAATGGGTCATATTTGGTATTCAGTGGTCCACTTTCCTCAAATTGTATTGTTTTTTTCTGGATTTTATTTTTTTTCCTGGATTTTAAATCTTCATTCAGATGAATTATTTATGGCTGTTGAAGCTAACAAGTGTTTTGGTTCGTGTGTTTTAAGTAACAATTGTACAAATTCTGTTTGCTGGGTGCTCCCCTTGAATATTGTGCAAATTGGGTCAGAGGAAGTAGGGGAGGGGCAGTGGCTAAGAAGAGGGTGGGAAGGAAGAAAGCTCCAGGGAAGGGTAGCTGAGGGAGGATGCAGAGCAAACAGGATCAGGAACTCCCACCCTTGTCTCAGATGTTCAAAAATTGGATCTCACTCAGGCTTAGAAGGTGACAACTATGTGATAGCAAAGCATAAGTGAAGAAAGCTGGTGTGCCACCACCCCCATTCCTCAAGAAAATATCCAGCTTGCCTCTCCGTTGATAACACCTTGAAAAATGGCCTTATGGAGACAATCTTTGGCAAATTAAAAATAGAAACTACTTGGGTTATTCTAGCTGCAACTATTTATCTTGGCTGTGTGTTGACTGGTCCTGGATAGAAAGTGATTTTTCATTTTTGATCTTGGTTGAATTTGAGCTGTATTATTTGTGGTATATGCCTACAAAAAGTCTGTTTTGTAACTGTTGTATAAAATTAACGTAGTCTATGGTTTCATTTTTATCCTAAAAAAAGTTGTGCCTTAACAATAGGGCATTGTATGTTAATAAGAGAAAATAAAAGTCTTTTTTTAATAGATGGGGAAAATAGGAACTTTTTGCCATTAAAATTTAAGTTCTTTTAACATTTTTAATATTAGAGTTGGGGGAATTCATTAAAGTTAAATACAATTGATACAAACTTATTTTTGCATAACCTAGCATTTACAACTAAAGTACATTTTTATAAGAACTGGCATCTTGTATATAGGTCTGAAATGATACTTCATCCTTGGTTTTTAATTTGAATTAATACAAGACCAGGATAAGGTACATTTTAAAGATTTTTTTCTTTTAAATCATTTTAGTGTGCTCTTATATCTGTTCTACTAGTCCTCTGAGTTGCTTTGGTTTTTAAAAATAGCTATTCATACCATATCAATAATTTATTAATGCTAAGAAATACTGTGTGTTACGTGACTTAACAAACCAGAATAGTTCCTGGAATGAAGAGGGGAGGGAGGGACTGGGGGTTCTGATTAGCAGTTACTAAGAGGGCAAGAAGAATTGAACTTTGTATTTCAATCGAAGGTTTTGGTTTTATGAGGTGCTGTTTATGTAAGGTGTTTATTTTTATTTTATCAAAGCCTGGCAGGTATTTGCATTCCAATTTACTATTGGTTTCTGTTTTTAAAAGTTATTTTTAAAGTTGGACGGTAAATTAATTCTGTGGGAAAACAAGATTTATAAGTAGGGTTTTTTTTGTTTTTTTTTTTTTGAGATAATATAAGCCAAACTTGTAGAAGTTAAGGCTGATGAATAATATTAAAGCAACATTACATATTGTGTTTGTAAGTGTTCCCTAAAGTATTATAATTAAGATAATTTGTGTAAATTACAAAAGCAGAAACTGTGATGTTTGACTAGTAGTATGTTCTGTTAAAATTCCTCTTGAAGTATGTTCTACACAGTTATTCAGGAAAGACTTGCTCATCCTGTATTTTTTTAAATAGGAAATACAGCATGCCAAGTCATCATTGGATCAGTTAGCCTAGAAAGACTTAATCTCTCTCCCCAAATGATCTCTTCTAAGCTCTTTTCATTATTTATGCTGAGTTGAGGAGGTAACGTTTAAGGACTTCAATTCATGTTTAAAAATACGGACTTCCAATTTCCCTGTAGCATTACATCCTCCACTGGCAGGAGCCAAAGCTAGTCTTACAGTCTAACGAGAGAGCGTGTTCTGCCATGATGAACTGTGGTGCTCCCAATGGATTTTTCCCCTCATTTAATGATGTTACTTAAGCTACTGGATGTATATATACACACAGGGTTGAGTTTACACGAAACTATGAAATGGTGTTTCCTGCTTATGTCCCTGCCTTTTCAAACTTTATTTTTTTAACAGACCTCACTTCCTGTTGATCCCTTTCTTGTAATGGACTAACATTGATGAAAGGAATTAAAATAAAAATACATACCTTTGAATACTCCTGCTCTATTCACACTTTTAAAGCCGTGGAGGAGCTAGTCCATTTCCTGGTGCCAAGCCTTGCTTGGACACCAGACTTCTCTTGGCAGGCTGTACCCTGCCTCACCCACAGCACCAAATTAAGGGGCTCCTGACTTTAATCTCTACTGAGAAGTTAACTCTCCTCCATATTTTTAGAGCAGTTGTTTTGTACCTCACTTATGGCACTCATTTTTATATGTGCTGTTGTAAATTTCTTAAGGACAAGGATTGTGTCTTGGTGTTTTTGTATCTCCACATCAACCCCAGCGGCTAGCCCAGTTTCTTGAATAAATTAGGTGCTTAATGTGTGTTGAACTAAATTGAATAAAGGAGTACTATTAGCATAAGTGTTTTTCATGCCTTGGTTGGGTAAGCTGATTGTTTTGTTGACTCTGCTAATATTTATGGTTATCACCCCATGCACACTAAATTATTTTTTTTTTAAAGTTTTACTTTCTTTAGATACTACCCTATGGACATTTAGCTCTAGAAAATGTGATTGCTTCCAATGAAATGAATGTCCCAAAGTCTCTGCTCCTGGATATACTTTGTCAAACTGAAATTTGAATTTTCTGAATAAATTGGTCATGTCTGAAAGAGATGGTGTGCTGCATCTGCTTTTCCCCCTTTTTTTTAAAACTAGGGTAACATATATACATACATACATACATACATACGTTTACCATTTTTACCATTTGTAAGTACACAATTCAGGGGCATTAAATACATTCACAGTGTTGGACAACTCTCACCACCATACTTTTAAAGGACCTGTTCGTCATCCCAAACACAAACTCTACCCATTGAGTCCCTCCCCATTCCCCCTTTACCTCAGACCCTGGAACTACTCTTTCTATGAATGCATCTGCTTTTGAACTCCTAATTTTCTGAGATTCTCTCACCATGTACAGAAGAGGCATCTGTTTGAAAATGGTTGTACAAGGCAAACATGGTCATAGCAAAATTAAATCTTGCATTCTGTATTAGATTTGTTTAAGATGGAGGTTAGAAAAAGAGCAAAAGAAGCAAAGATAAGGACAAATTTATGGAAAGGTAGTAATAGAAACAGTATGATTAGAAAGATCTCCAAGGCACTTGTTTTCCTCAAGTCTTACAGATGATAAAAAGATACCAGCCCCATATTATGAATTTGATTATATCATATCTTTGACATCTGCATGAGCAGATGTATATTATTTGTTCATATAAATAAATAATAGAGAATTCTATTCCACATCCTAATAAAAATTAGAATATAGATCATTGTTTTAAAAAATTGTTTCTAAAATAGTATTTTGAAAGCACAAAGTTTAATCTGAAGTATAGTTGATACAATATTACATTAGTTTTAGGTGTACAACCCTGCTTCTACAACCCTATACATTGTATTTTGCTTTCCACAAGGGTAGCTACTGTCTACTGTCATCATGTGCTATTATCACACCAGTGACTACACTGTCCATGCTGTACCTTTTATCCTAGTTACTTATTCATCCCATAACTAGAAGCCTGTGCCTTCCACTCATCTTCCCCATTTTGCCCATTCTCCCACGCCCCTTCCCTCTGGCAATTACCAATTTGTCTTCTATATTTATGGAATAGGTCTGTTTCTGCTTTTTGTTTGCCTTTTCATTTGTTTTTTAGATTCCACATATAAGTAAAACCATATGGTATTTGTCTTTCGCTGTATGACTTATTTCAGTTAGCATAATACACTCTAGGTCCACTCATGTTGTCACAAATAGCAAGATCTCAATTTTTTTTTAAGACTGAATAACATTCCATGGTATACATACAACATCTTCTATATCCCTTCATTTTTCAGTGGACACTTGGTTTGCTTCCATATCTTGGCTATTATAAATATTCCTGCAATAAACAAAGGACTTCATAGATCTTTTTGAATTAGTGTGTTCTTTTTCTTTGGGTAAATACACAGTAGTGGAATTACTGGCTTATGTGTATTTCTAATTTAAAAAAAATGTAAGATTTTAATTTATTAGAGAGTGCACGTGAGAGCACAGGAGAGTGAGAGGGTGAAGCAGACTCCCCACTATGTGGAGAGCCCCATGCAGGACTCCATCCCCAAATCCCGAGATTATGACCTGAGCTGAAGGCAGGCACTTACCCACTGGGCATCCAGGTACCTTGTGGTATTCCAATTTTTAAATTTCTGAGGAATCTTCATAACTTCTTCCACAATTGTTGCACCAATTTGCATTTCCACCAATTAATGAGAGTTCCTTTTTCTCCATATTCTTAGAAACAGCTGTTGCTTCTTGTCCTTTTGATATTAGCCATTCTGATAGGTATAAAGTGATATCTCATTGTTTTGATTTGCATTTCCTTGATCATTAGTGATATCGAGCTTTTCATGTGTCTGTTGGCCATCTGTATGTCTTCTTTGTAATAATGTTTTTTCAGTTCCTCTGCCATTTTTTTTTAAGAAACACTGAACACTAGAGCTAGAAGGATCCTTTTTTTATTTTAAATTCTAGTATAGTTAACATACAGTAGTTTCAGGTGTACAATATAGTAATTCAACACTTCACATACATCACCCAGTGCTCATCACGTGTGCTCTCCTTAATCCCCATCACCTATTTCACCAATCTCCCACCCACTTCCCCTCTGGTAACCATCTGTTCTCTATAGTTAAGTGTCTGTTTTTTGGTTTGTGTCTTTTCTTTGTTCATTTGTGGAATGAACATATTCCACATTCGAGTGAAATCACATGGTATTTGTCTTTTTCTGAATGACTTATTTCACTTAGCATAATACACTCTGGCTCCATCCATATCATTGCAAATGGCAATATTTCATTCTTTTTTATGGCTGAATAATATTCCATTTTAAATATATACCACTTCTTTATTCATTCATCTATCGATGGACATTTAGGCTGCTTCCATAATTCGGGTATTATAAATAATGCTGCTATAAATATAGGGGTGCATGTATCCCTTTGCATTAGTGTTTTTGTGTTTTGGTAGTAAATACCCAATAGTGCAATTATTGGATCTTAGGGTAGTTCTATTTTTAACTTTTTGAGGAAGTTCCATACTGTTTTCCACAATGGCTACTCAAGTTTTCATTCCCACTAAGAATGCTAAAAGGGTTCCTTTTTCTCCACATCCTCACCAACACTTGTTTCTTGGGTTTTTGATTTTTGCCATTCTGACAGGTTTGAGGTGATACCTCGTTGTCATTTTGATTTGCATTTCCCTGATGAGAAGTGATGTTGAGCATCTTTTCATGTATCTGTTGGCCAACTGGATGTTGTCTTTGGAGAAATGTCTGTTCATGTCTTCTGCCCATTTTTAATCAGATTTTTTTTGGTATTGAGTTGTATAATGTCTTTATATATTTTGGATATTAACTTATTGGTTATGCCATTTGCAAGTATCTTCCTCCATTCAGCAGGTTGCCTTTTGTTTTTCTGGTTTCTTTCTTTGTGCAAAACTTTTTAGTCTGATGTACTCTCAATAATTTATTTTGCTTTTGCTTCCCTTGCCTGAGGAGACGTATGTAGAAATGTTATTAAAGGCAATGTCTGAGAGATTGCTGTCTATGTTTTCTTCTAGGAATTGTATGGTTTCAGGTCTCACATTTAGGTCTTTTGTTCATTCTGTGTTTGTTTTTGTGTATGGTGTAAGAAAGTAGTCCAGTTTCATTCTTTTGCATGTGGCTGTCTAGTTTACCCACACCTTTTGTTGAAGAGACTGTTTTTTTTTCATTGTACGTATACTCTTGCCTCCTTTGTCATAGATTAATTGACCATATGGTGTGGTTTCTTTCTGGACTCTCTATTCTGTTCCGTTGACCTATGGGGTCTGTCTTTGTGCCAGCACCACACTGCTTTGATTATTAGAGTTCTGTAATATATCTTGAAATCTGAGATTAGCAAAGAAACATTTTTAAATGTCTTGGCTCTTTAATAATTTCAAGGATTATTTTCTTTCACCCTTTTAACTCTTTTGGGTGGCTCTTTTTTTTTTTTTAAGATTTTATTTAGTTATTTGAGAGAGAGAGCACACAAAGGGGGGGAGGAGTCGAAAGAGAAGAAGAAGCAGACTCCCTGCTGAGCAGGGAGCTCGAAGTGGGGCTCAGTCCCAGGACACTGAGATCATGACCTGGGTTGAAGGCAGACACTTAACCAACCAAACCACCCAGGTGCCCCTTTGGGAGGCTCTTATCAGGACTATCATTTTAGAGTTTCCAAAGTACTTCAACACAGATTCAAGTTTTCCCAGAAGAGGAATGACCCTGTGAGTGCCAAGTACCACCTGATAGTTCAGAGATTAAATATATATATTTTTTTATTTTTTGTGATTTCTGAGAATTTTAACTTGTCTTGATCAGTTTGGAACTCAGACCATGGAGGAGAAAAAAACAAGAAAACATGATTCACAGTGAATTCACTGATGGAGTCCAGCACCTCACATGGTCTCCATTTATTCTCTAGAACTTCCATCCCTTCCTCCCAGCCAATGCTGTTTACCAGCCAATCGTGCTTTGGGGATTAACATGAGAACATCAGAAAACAAGAGAGTCCATATTGTTGGACAGAGAGCAGAGTGGTTTCTTTCTCAAACAAGATTTCTGATCATGAAACAAGATTTCCACAGCTCTGGTGGGAGTTCTTCCCAGATAAGTACTGGGTCAGATCTTATTTCACAGTAGGAATGCAAACAGCACATTTGTGAAAGTTTTTCTTTCTGTTTTCAGTGAATTTAGTTCTCTTGCTGGATTAAGATCTTTGGTTACATCAAATCTCCAGTTGGCAGAAGACCAGACCTAATTTTTCAAAGAGAACATTGTCATGGAAAATATTTTAAAAAGTGGATGTAATTTTGCCTAAAGCAGCTGTTAGTAGGTAAGCAGCAGAGTGTCATGGGGTGGGAGGAAAATGATCTTTCTCGAATACACTTTTTATTCTCTGGAGAAGGGATAAAACATTCCTCGGTGTGTCATACGGTTGTTTTGGGTTGCAAGCCAAAGGTCCTGGAAACTTCAGCGGATTAAATATCTCAACAAAAGGAAACATTTAAAATTGTAAAGTATGTCAAACAACAAAATGATACTATACTAACGGTAAGAGCTGAATTTCCAATAGTGATAGGTCGCCCTCAGCCCCGGACCCCTGGAAAGTGACGAGGGTAGATCTGCAAAACTTGTGGCCCATGGTTCATATGACAGTTGGGTTATCAAGGAGTGTGAGAGACAGCAGTTGGGAACCTCCAGTGACCAGATTGTTGAGTAAGGAAGGTCACTGCCAGGACTCTGGTTCAGGAGCGCCTGCATTTGAATACTCTTCTGTGTCTCATTAGCTCTAAGGGTCCTGAGCAAGGCGTGCTCATCCGTGAAGGGGCATAGCTGCAGTACCACCCACAGAGGTGCTGTGAGATGAAATGAGGTAAAATACAGAACAATCAGAGAACAGTTATGCAAGCCCTGAAGGATGCACACTCCCCCTGCACTGACCCCCTGCCTAGGCTTTTTTTGGTTGTCTGAGCTGAAGCCTTCTGTTCCAGGCTGTATTCATTTGGCAGGACTCTCTTGCTCTCTAGAAACAAAAATTAACTCAAATTAACCTAAGCAAAAAATGATTTGTTGGCTCAAGTGTCTGAGAAAGATGAAGTTAGGGATGAGAAGATGGACCATTTAGTTAATGGAGTCATTTCTCTCCCTCAGCTCTATCTGCTAGTGTGTCATGCCCATCCATCCTATAGACTGTCTTGCTCCACAAAATGGGAAACGTGGCTATCAGTGAGCCCAGATTCACATTATTCCAGCAGTCCCCATGTGCATGCAACAGTGGTCTATACTAACCTCACAGCAAAGCCTTGGAAAGGATGGTGGTGGATTTGGTTAGGAAACATACCCTCGCCCGTCCCTATACTCTCTCTCTCCAAGGGACAAGTCAGGGTCTGTTAAGAAAATGACAAAAGTGTGACACAGGAAACACAAATGACCAAAATCTAATCAAGGATTTACCTGTGAGGATGAGGTGAAGGAACTCCTCTCATCCTCAGCCAGTGCCCATCTGTGAAGAGAGGCTGACAACTGTTGTCTCCTCAGATTTCTCACTTGTTCCTTCCTGATTGGAGGCCCAGATCTCAACAACACACCAGCTCTGCAGCAGCAGGCTGTGTCCTCCAATGCCTAAAGCCTTACAGGCCAATTTCTTGGCACTTTACTCTTCTGTGAGGTAATGGGCTCGGGAGAGACAGAAGACACACAGATTGGCCTGCACTCTTTATGGTCAGAATTTATTTCCCTCGCAAGATCTCTGATCCTTCTTCTGTAGATTTCCAGGAATCCAGGGCAAAAAGTCTTTACTACTAAGTCGGTCTGAGTGATTGTGCCCCCTGCTGGCATGTAGAAACCCATGCGGAGATCAGTGGACAAGGCAGAGGGCAAATGGAAAATAATGAGCACTGCAGGTTTGAGTATGCTGAGTGCTGGGTGCCTGGAGGTCAGAGCCCTCATCTTTCTTGCTTATCCCTAGTGTTGGCATGAAGGGTTGGCCTCATTCTGGCAAGAGGAGAATGTGAGGTCCTAAGTTCTTTGTGGGTTTTCAATATAGTGGATGAACTCAGATGAAGTATTAGGAAAGATTGAGGTTGTAAAAAAATGAAATACTCCAGATTTGTCTGATCTAATAATTCTTAATCTAACAGGCAAAGCGTAAGCATGAAAGAGCTCTGTGAAATGGGTAACAGACGAGGACAGGAATGCCCTGGAGTCAACATCAGCCTTCCTTTGGGAGGACTTGAGTCCATGGTGAAGCATTGTGGGAACAGAAATGATATTTCTGATAAAAGCCAACCATAGGAGTAAGAGGGAACCAGAAAACAGTCCTTTATGGGTTAGTGCTTTCAAAGAACTAACATTTAGAAGTGATTTTTTTTAAAATGGCCTACATCCTGAGAATTCTTTATTGTAATGGGCAAATAAAAAGGCATTTTTAAAAACTTGGTTATAAATTTGTTTATTTAATATTCTTGACTTCTGTGTTAGCAATTTCTAGGATTGTAAAAACTCCAGGGAGGTTACTTCTTATCCCTAGAAATAAATATTTTGTTCAGTTCCATGAACTCGGTTGTTTTATGCCAACCTGAATTCACAGTCCTGATTAGTTGGAGTCTTTGCCCTGACTCTTCTGGTTACAGAGAATAAAATTACACCTGCCTCAGTTTGCTTTAAGTTGCCATGACAAGGTTCCACAGACCCAGTGTCTTCAACAACAGAAATGTATTGTCTCATGGTTCTAGAGGCCAGAAGTCCAAAATCAGTATGTCAGCAGGCTTGGTCCCTCCTGAGAGATGTGAGGGGAGATCTGTTCCTCAGTTCTCCCCTAGTGTCTTGTGTTTGCTGGCAATCTTTGGCGTTCCTTGGCTTGTAGAACATCACTCTAATCTCCACCTTCATCTTCACATAGCATTCTCTTTGTGTGTGCCTGAATTTCTCCCTTTTATAAGGACACCAGTCATATTGGATTAGGGGCCCACCCCGCTCTAGTATCACGTCATCATAACTAGTTACATCTGCAAAGACCTTATTTCCAAATAAGGTCAACATTATGAGATATCAAGAATTTTGGTGGGGAGGCAGTGCACCTCATAATAATATACCTAAGAAGAACTGGGACAAGGGTAAAAATGAGATAGGGATTATATAGAAGAACTCCAAAACCATGGGAGTAGCATTTCTAGTGCCAGAAAGAGTTTTCCGTGATCTTAATCCTTTATGAGTTTTTTTGTTTGCTTTTTAGGAAATTAAAAGTATTTCAAAGCATCTGACATATGCAGCTTTTGAAAAGTTTAAGCTTTAATTGGCATTTAAACGCTTTGAGATATTCAATTTATTAAATTCAGAGCCCTTGGTGTATTTTTTTATGTAGGTAGTCTGAGCATATTTAGATGAATAATTTGAGAAATTGAATATTAGAAAAACAGTAATGAACATCCCTCTTTAGGAAAGAAAGTCCAGAAGATACTCATGAATCTGTTGGTAGGAAGCTGCAGCAAAGAATCTGATGTGGAGTCTCCTGAAACTCACAAATGTCTCTGCCCATTTCCCAGCCTCTCAGTAAAGACAAAAGCCGTGCTGTGGAATGCTGTTTTCTAGGTTAAGGATGGCAGGAGCTGGGTCTGGGAGGTGGGTTGTATGAAGGACTTTGACTGCTTAGCTAAGACCAATTTTCAAATATCTTTTAACTGCACAATCTTTGTGTGAAAATAGTAACTTACATGGAAAGTTAGTCTATAAAAGGGATTGCAGCCAACATTTTCCATTGTAATCAGAGCAGTTTTTCGTTGAGTTGTTGTCTTTGTGTCACTTGCCTCAGCATCACCTGGAGATGCTTGAAGTGGTGGATCCATGGGCCTGTGGTAGACTCCCCGATTCGGTGGTTTAGCTTTGAGGCTCAGGAATATGCATTTGAACACATTCCAAGGATTTCTCACATATGCACTAAAGTTTGAGAGTTGCTTCTTTCTTCATCTTAATAGATGTTCTGGCACAAATTTAGCTTAAGCCATGTTAAACCAAGAATCTGGGTTCAACTCCTACTTGGTCTGCTCCATAGTTCCTTGATCTGGGCATAGTACCAATGTGTACTCGGGTTTCGCTACCTCAAATGTTGCAAGGGTCCAACTAAACAATACATGTTAAGCCCCAAGCACAGAGCTCAGCAATGCCCAGTGCTCACTAGGTATTTATCACAACTAATTCTACCATCATCCTCATCACTACAACGCCTGTTCTTATGATGACTTCCACTGCGTTGAGTTGGCTGGGAAAGCTCAGGGGAATTCATCCTCACCACTAAATAAATTCCTGCTTCTAGTCTCCCTGGAAATATTCCACAGTGGACCTGGGAATACTGATTGCAAGCCACCACCTGCAGTTTGGATGCCTGCCCTCAGAGGTGGGGCTCACATTCTAACCACAAATGTTTTTCTCCCACCATCCTCTTTCCCAGGGGGTGGGTCTTGGTTGTTCCAGTTGTTAGTCCAGTGATTCTCACCCATTAAAGTCCATGTAAATCATCTGGGAATCTTGCTGAAGTGCAGACACTGGATTGGTGGGGTCTGGTGTGGGTGGAGATACATTTCCAAAATGCTCCTAGGGAGCCGCTGTGCTGCCCATACAGGCAGCACACCCAAGAGACTGGAGGCTCAAGATAATGGTGTATCTCTGTATGGTTCTCCATGGATCCCCCACAGTAGGTGCTGCTCCCGCCACAGAGCCCATATCTAAGACTATGTCATCTGAGAGATCTTATCTTACTGCCTGCCTTCAGCTTTAGGGGCTCCAGAGAGAGATTCCCAAAGTGGGTGGTACTTTACCAACTCCCAGGACATCTAAACTTCCATTTTCTGCATGCCATATATGCCATTTTCAGGTGAATAGGAACTTAATTTTATTTATATAGATATTATTATGGTTGTTATTTTGCAAAGTAGAGGATCTGAAGAGATATATGAACTTACCATTGGCTTCCCCCTGAATGTCGCATAAGATCAAAGAACTCTCTCCATCTTTACAGTTAGAGAGGGCTACTGGCTGACTTTCAAAATTGAGAAGAAGAAAAATAAGAAGGAAATTCCTCTAAGGATATTATGAAATCGCTATTGGCTTCTTTTGCTCAAAAAAGGAACTTGTGATATGGGTCATTTAAAATAAAAATAAATAAACCTCCCGACAGCGCCCGCTTCCTCCTTTAGTCTTGGCTGTAAATCTGGTTTCTAGAGAGTGAAGTATCAAACTCTGCCACACAGGGGAAGCAGAGCATCGTTCTTTCTAGACCGAGAAGCAGAAAAAGCCCCGTTTTGAGTTTGGGTCTGAATTTCAAAATCTTCAAGTCAGAACTGAAAACAACAGAAATTATCTCACTAGTCATAACCTTCTTCAGCTGGTTGAACATCCTGGGTATAACTTTCTAACTTAAGATTTTACTTGAAGAATTGTGTTTGAGGTAAACTCTGTTTTTAAGGGGAGCAGCTGGTGTCTTTTTGTGACCTTGTCTGGCCCCACCTGTCTTTTTTTTTTTAAAGATTTTATTTATTTATTTGACAGAGAGGAGAGAGATCACAAATAGGCAGAGAGAGGAGGGGAAGCAGGCTCTCCGCCAAGCGGAGAGCCCGATGTGGGGCTTTATCCCAGGACCTTGAGATCATGACCTGAGCCGAAGGCGGAGGCTTTAACCCACTGAGCCACCCAGGTGCCCCCCCGACCTGTGTTTTGATGGGGCAGTTCAGAGGCGGGAGATGGTGCAGCAAGAGTGGGGCACTGATTAATTTCAGGAGATCAGGATGCCCACGGCTTCTAGAAAAATTCAGCAGCATATTTCAATTGGGAGGAGGGTGTAGAGAAGCCTCCTTTGAGGAAACAAAAGGAACTTGGAAGACTGCTGTGTCTAAGGAGCAAAAGCAGAAGGCAATCTTAAGAATCCCTTTAAACAGAAAAGCCACTTCACCTGGAAGAATCATTTTGGAAACATTTGGATCACTTGAACTTCTATCAACAATGCCAGCTGTTCCAGAAGGGCATAGGGTTTGTTTTTATTTTTTATTGGGTATTATGTGATTGGCCTTTGAAGGCAGATAGTTTTGAACATACTTCTATTTTGTCTCTAGGCAAATTGACCAAATCTTACTGGTTTGTGTTCTCAGGTGGAAAATCGGGCAGAAGAGTGATGCTTTGAGGATCCATAAAACATGGATTCAGGCTTTGTGTTCTGTCATTCAGCTGTGGCCTCAGGTCATGCAAAAAATGCTGCATTTTGCAGGAAGGCAGGAATTCTCTCTGTATCCCCTTCCTCTCCTACCAGGCTGGAAGGTGAAACACAAAGGAGGGTTTTGTTTTGTTTTGTTTTGTTTTAAGATTTTTTATTTATTTGACAGAGGGAGAGACACTGACAGAGAGGAAACACAAGCAGGGGAGTGGGAGAGGGAGAAGCAGGCTTCCCACTGAGCAGGGAGCCCGATGCAGGGCTCAATCCTAGGACCCTGGGATCATGACCTGAGCTGAAGGCAGAAGCTTAACAACTGAGCCACCCAGGCGCCCCTTGAAGGAAGGCTTTTAAGGCAGATGCTGGGCACTGAATGGCGTGATGGTGTCCTCCCTCAGCATTGTGTCTTTTCACACAGGGTAGAATCGGCTGAGCTGCCTGCAGGGTGTGCGGCTGGGCCGGGTGCTCTGTCGGCCTCAGCCCTGTCATGCAGGTGAAAAATGTGGCTACAGTTCACCAGCGCCATCACAGAGACAAGGGTCTGAGGTGATGTGCAGCCAGAGGGGGCTGGAGCATGGGGTTGCCCGCGGGTAAATCCAGTGAATTCCTCAAATCCATGACATTTCATCAGAACAGCCTGGACTTAGCTTCTGTGCTGCAGACCCATAAACGCGGCTGCCTATCTGAGACACCCCCTGAAGGTGTATATCCCCTTTAACTCTGTGGCTTTCTGAGGGCTCCATGCTCCAGCTCCATAGCCCTTCTTGATTCTTCCCTTTTCCCTCGTTCTCCCCTGTAAGTGACCGGCAACTTTTCTTTATACTTTCAACATGCGACTTGCACCTGTTCGCCTCTCCATCTCTCTTACTACCACCAATTCCCATTAACAATGGAGTGCAAATCCTGGCAGATTGTCCTCTCTGGCTGCTCTCTCTCCAATCCACCTTCCACCCAAAACTTTGAGGGGTTCTGGGATATGTAAATCATAGCCTGTGCTGGACCTACTTAAAAACACTTTAATTTCAGTCCATTGCTCTTGTAATGCAAATGTCTTACAGTGGCCTCTGGTCAAAGTCCCAGGGCCCTGTCCTGGTTTGCCTGGGACTGTCTTGGTCTTAGGGTCTTTGGGGAGTCCTGTGTCCCAGGACACCCCTTATCCCCACAGACCAGGTCGGTCAGTCACCCAAAACTCTGATGACTTCATCTCCTCCTTACTTCTCCAGGTGCCTCCCACTTCACTTTGCCATATACTCTCTAGGTTTGAGCCACGTTGCCCCTTCAGTAGGCTGAGCACATATTGAGAACAGGCTGTTGTCCCTGCTCTTCCTTGTGTGATTCTTCTCCCCCAGCTGTCACATGTTGGCTTTGTCATCTCCATAGTTCTTCACAGAACCCCTGCCCCATAAGCCTATCCCACTCTCTACATGTCTGCTTTATGCAATACCCCCTTGGAAGGAACACTTCTTGAGATTAGAGCTTTTTTGTTCTTTATTTACCTGCCATTGTGCCCAAGACATAATCTTTGCTCAGTAAATATTTGCTGAAGGAATTTTTACAAACATGAGCACTTCAGGTATCTTTCCCTTAGGCCTAATTACACCTCCTTTTCATTTCACTCTGCACTCTCAACCTTGTCTTCTTAGCTTAGTTCAGGGACTGTAGAACTGAAATGTGCTGAAGCTTGCCACATTCAGGAACCCCACCAGCAGAGATTCTGATCTGTAAGTGGGCAGCCAAGCCTACCATCCTGTGCTTCAGCTGCCCCTCTCCCTGCCACCCCCCACCCCCTGGCATGGCACACTGTTCCACTGAGTCTTCCAACTCTCTCCATTCAACATTCAATTTAACAAATACCTCCTAGTTCTTGGGGATACAAAGGGGAGAGACATATCCTTTTACTTCAATTATGTCTGGTTTTTCTTTATTTTATTTTATTTTTTTAATTAATTTTTATTAATATATAATGTATTATTTGCCCCAGGGTACATGTCTGTGAATTGTCAGGCTTACACATTTCACAGCACTTAACAGCACATACCCTCCCCAATATCCACAACC
>CM053606.1:99913748-99958168 GCA_028646535.1 Procyon lotor | reverse complement strand
TCCTCCTCCTCCTCCTCCTCCTCCTCCTCCTCCTCCTCCTCCTCCTCCTCCTCCTCCTCCTCCTTCTTCTTCTTCTTCTTCTTCTTCTTCTTCTTCTTCTTCTTCTTCTTCTTCTTCTTCTTCTTCTTCTTCTTCCTTCTTCCTTCTTCCTTCTTCCTTCTTCCTTCTTCTTCCTTCTTCTCCTTCTCCTCCTCTTACTCCTCCTCCTCCTTCTTCTCAGCTTAAGTGATGTCACATCTTTTTGGATGGCTTCCCTAAATAACACCTCTTCCCTTAGGGTTTAATTATACTTTCCTTTGTGCTCAAATAGCACCCTGTTCTGGAGGACCTGTTACAATCCACTATTTATTCCTCTGCTGATCTTATTTCACTAATCTTGAGGACACAAACTATCATCCGTATTAGCTGCTCAATAAATACTTTTTGAAAAAGGAAATGGAAGAAATATTTGAGGCTTGTCATGTGGTTTTTATGAGCTAGAAAGACTATAAAACTTGTTTTGACAAGAGCTTTCTTTTTTTTTATTAATTTTTATTAACATATAATGTATTATTTGCCCCAGGGTACATGTCTGTGAATCTTCGGGCTTACCCATTTCACAGCACTTAACAGCACATACCCTCCCCAATGTCCACAACCCAGCCACCCTATCCCTACCCCCCCCCGGCCACCCTTAGTTCATTTCTTGAGTCTAGGAGTCTCTTATGGTTTGTCTCCCTCCCCATCCCTTCCTGTTTCATTTCTCTCCCCCACCCCCCCAAACTCAAGAGCTTTCTTATCTAGTATGTTCAGTATGATTTTATAGACTTGTCAGGGCAAATGTCTAATATGTGTTATTTCTTTGTTACTGAACAAATGGAAATGGAATGGAAAGAAGTTCTTCATCTCGACACCTTGAGATAACTCAATCTACTTCTGATTTAAAGGTCTCTCTGGGGTAAATTCTCAATTAAATCCACAGGCTCTTTCTCTTCCCCACCCCTTTGTGTGTGGCCCAGGGTTGAGGGAGGAATCCCCGGCTTCTGAGTTAGTCTAGCTCCTAAAGGGAAAGTAAATCCTTGCCAATTCTCTCCACGTAGGCAACTACGGGGAAACTTTCCAAGGAGTTTGCTGATTTCTCTTTGGACTCAGTCCTATCTCACCATACAGTGTGTGTTGATTTTCTAAGGCTCAGCTTTGTCCTCTCTCTGGACCTTGACTAGAACTCCCAACTCTATCTTCTGCTCCAGGGATCTTGGGCTTCTACTTAAAATATCCTTTTGGTGAGTTCTCTAGCTCTCAGTTCTTAGCCATCTTCCCTGTTGACCTAGGCTGTGGGTGTCATTTAAAACATCCCTTTATCCCAAGGGAGCCCAGGAAAACCCAGGGAGGTATGGATGGTTCTCTCAGGCTCTACCTCCCCTTCCCACCCTTCCCCTTTTAATTTAGCCCCCTTCAAAAAGACTCCTTTGAAGTGGTTAGGGAATGACCTGCTAGGAGCGACCCAGGCCTTGGGAGTCTCTGTATTCAGGTGAGCATATGAGTCCCCATACCTCAACTTTGGGTTTTCTGTGGGGCAGGCTCTTAAGCTCCTGATGTGAGCTTCTGTCCCTCATTTAAATTTTATAATTTATCTTTCAGGGCTTGGTTTCTCTGTGTCACTTCCAATGTATCTGGAGTTCAAACAAAAGGCTTACACAGTTCCAAAAGGGTCTGGGAGAGGGGCTTGTCTCCTGGACAGAGAGTAGAAATTCTCCCCATGTACTGTACAATCTTCTATTTGAGACTGGCTTGTTGTCAAGACCAGAGAGGAATCCCTTCCTCTTTCCTTCTCCATTCCCAAGAGCAGAATATGTGAGGCTTGGATCCTGAAGTTTTGGTGAGGAAATTTATGTTGGAAGCATCTGGTACACAGAGCTGTTCAGTTATGTTATTTTATTTCTTCATAGTGACAGAAATGACAATATTAACAGTTGAGTAGTAACATATTCTTTTTAAAACTGAAAAGCTATCTCTATCCCACTGAAAATAAATCATATAGGCTGACCCTATTCTTCTATATTTTTAAAAGAGTTTCAAATTTTCATTAATATCTTCAGATGAGAATATTGTTAAAAAAAAAGAAAGTAAAACCTCCAAACTGACCCTTACTCAATGTCTTCTGTTATATATTTATGGATTCAAGTCATTTTAAGCTTTTCTATTTCTAAACTAATGATTACTTCTTCAAGTGCCTAAAGGTCAGGCCCTGGTGATTCTCATTAAAATATGATACACATAAAACAGAGTTCTTTAAAAAAAAATCACATTCAAATCACATTCACTTAGCAATTAGCTCTGGAGAAAAAAAAGAGAATATACAAATATAATTTGCTACTTAGGAAAATAAGAATGGTTTTTAATTGAAGATCAAAAGATTTTAATGCTTATTTATTCAATAAGCAAATAGGGTTAATTGTGAACAGAATATCAGTTTTACAGAATAGACTAAGAGACCTCCCCATATGGGCTGAAGCAATATTCGATGTTTAGGGGCAATATTTATGCTGCATATTTTCTGTGAGTATACACGCTAAGGTTAGATTTTCTAATACCCAAGTTTTTTGTGGGAGTAAATTAGCTATATAAAGCTAAGCTTAACCCCATGAAAGAACTCCAAATATCCTTTTTATTTCCTCCTGATTCATTGAAGTAATGGATGAAATTGCCAAAACATCTTAAGTGACAAGATCAGCCTGATCCTGATATATATGCTAAACCACAAATTGATCTCCTCAGAGTGATAAACATATTTCTAGCCTTACAGTGAGTAAGGAAAGGGTTAAGGTGTAAGAAGGGAGAGATTGGGGCCCTGACTAGGCTCTGAGACTATTTCTGGAAGGCTGAAGCACTAGCCAGAGTGAACCAGAGATGAGGGACTAGACCAGACCACCTGGCAGGGGATGTTGGGGAGTATTTTTCTTTGACAGCTACAATATAATCACAGAAAATGATCAAACCTGAAAGAAGTAAGTCATGAGGGTGTTATCAGTCATTCTTGCTTAAACCAAAGGGACACAAGAATCTCAAGGCCACAAGCTCCCTGGTCAAGTTTTCAGTAAAAGACCTGGTCTAAAAACCTGCAGTGGCAACCCATTTGGAACCCCTCTCACTCTAGTTTCTGCTCTCACCTGCAGTTAAACTTTTACTCCATTTCACACTTTTGTGTCTGGGAGAGTCATTGCTCCACTCCCTGAGACAAGAGCCCTGTGATCCTGCAACAACAGGACTATTGTTGGGAGAAGATGAGGTAAGGCAAGTGAAATCATTTAGCACAGTCCTGGGAACAGAGCAAAACTGAATATGGAACTGTTTGAAATGAGTGGCTGGGAAAGGATGGGAACTTCCTTAAAGCAAGGGCAAGCTCACCAGGTGCCCCCAGACCTGGTGGGGTGAGATCTTTAGTAACAACACAAACCACCTGAAAATGAAAAAGTTGCCAATGCTGAATTTCAGCACGAGTGCTAACCGGTCGATTTCAAGTAATTTAGTCAGGCAGGAGAATGTATGTCAATAATTCTTTGCAACTGGTTTAAAATTTTCTGGAATGAACGCAAGTACTTGGAACATATATGAAAATTGGTGAAAACAAAGAAACTAACAAAGAAACAAACAAAACAATTCCATTCCCAATAGTTGGAAAAATATCAAATATATATGGATAAATTTAACAAAGAACTTAAATGATATTTATGAAAAAACAACAATGCTTTACTAATGGACATGAGGGATGAAATTTGAATAAATAAAAAAGACATACTGCTTTCTTGTGAAATGTGAAAATGCTACAGAATTGTGATTGGAATCCATCTTAGTCAATATACTTAATGCAGATTGGATTACATTCTAAAACAAAAATTAGTTAAAATATAAAAATGATTTTTAAGGTGAGTCTAAAAGTAAAAGACCATGTAAGTTTAAAGAAAGAAGAAAATGGGGGCAGGAAATCATTTTCCTTTCATTTAAAAACATTTTATAAATTATAAATAATAAGGCAATGGGACAGATCTATGAATTCAAACAGATATAGAGTCAAACATAAATAAAATTTAGAAAAAATAAACTGGTTTTTCAGATTTAATAACTAATGTTGGAATACTGGCAGCATATTTAGAAAAAAGATTAGTTTGAGAGCTCCAGTTTCTAATGTAAACTAAAAATTTTTAAATCTCTAAGTATGCTAAGTGCTTAAGTTTTAAAAATAAACAAATAGTACAAGGGGATATATAAGTATTTTAAGTGAACAAATAATAAACAAAGAGCAATTTAAAAACTCTTGGGGAACCTGGGTGGCTCAGTGGATTAAATCCTCTGCCTTAGGTCATGATCTCAGGGTCCTGGGATGGAGCCCTGCATTGGGTTCTCTGCTCAGCAGGGAGCCTGCTTCCTCCTCTCTTTCTGCCTGCCTCTCTGCCTACTTTTGATCTCTCTCTCTCTGTCAAATAAATAAATAAAATCTTAAAAAAATTAAAAACTCTTTTACATGAAAGTGCACCATAAACAAAATTGATCCTTGAGAGACAAATTAGGAAAAAGATATTTGTAACATACAGGAGAGATAAAAAGAATATCCCAAATAAACTGCAGGAACTTCTAGCAAATATTATCAAAGAAAAGAGAGAAAAGAGATAAATAAATAATATTTTAAATGTTTGACGAATATAGCTATAAATAAAACAGAGACAATATTGTAGGTAAGTTTTTGTCAAGACTTCAAAGAACAAATAATCCATCTCTTAAACAAAATATTTTATGGCAAAAAGGGGAGGAAACAGCCAACATAATTATGAGGTTAATATAAGCTTAATACCAAAATCAGAAAATGAAACATAAGAAAAAGTTGATATAAACCAATTTCATTTACAAATATGGATGCGAAACCTTAAACTCCACACCAATGAGTCAGATCCATCAGTGATTATATATATTATCTGTCTAAACTTTGTAATTTATAAGTACATAAATACCTACAACTACAATAATATAAAAAATACACACACAGAAACAAACTAATGGGACTCCCTTCAGGTGGGAAGAAGGTGATTGTCTCAGAGTGGAGGGTAACAAGGGCTGGCACCTTATATGTAATTAATTACAGCTTAAAGAAATGACTGAAATAAGTATGGAAAATTCTTGAGACTTAATAAATCTAGAAGTAGGTTCAAATGTGTACAAAAAAGGAAAAGAAAAATGTTTCCAGTCGACAAATGTTCAAATGATAGGCAAATAAGCATATTAAATAACTCAGTCTTTTCTGTAAAACATGTTTCTATCATTATTGATAAGATTTTGAAAGAGGCGCCTGGGTGGCTCAGGTCATGATCCGGGGGTCCTGTCTGACTCCCTGCTAAGCGGGAAGCCTGCTTCTCCCTCTCTTTCTGCTCCTCATCCATTTGTGCTCTCTCTCTTTCTCAAATAAATAAATAAAATCTTTAAAAAAAAAGCATTGTGAGAATGCTGATGTTAATATGATTTGATATACGAGATCTGTGAAGAATGGTTTTATTTAAAAGACTAAATGTTTTGTATTTCCTGTCTTGCTATACCACACATAGGAATTTATCTTATAGTGATACAAAAAAATAGTGTATACATGGACTAAAGTAGAAGATTCTTTTCAAAGCACTGTTTATAATAGCAAAAGACTGAAAACATTCTGAGAATAGTACAGTAATGAAATGGGTTATTATTCAGATGTTAAAAATAATGCTATAGAAGAATATTTAATGGCATGGCATCTTGTCAAAGAATAAGGAAGTTAAAAATATGTACATATCTGAATTCCATTATACACACAGAAAAATGTATGACCTTACACGTGCACACACACACAGCACACACATACTCTGCATACACACACATACACGTACACACAAAGGGCAAAACAAAACAATGACTAGAAATTTCTATGACAAAATATGAACAGTGATTTTCTCTGGGTAGTAGGATTATTATTATTATTCCCATTTTCTTAGTTGTACCTGCCTGTGCTATCCAAATTTTGCACAAAAAAACTTGTTTTTGTTTTTTTATAAAATAAGAAATCTTCAGGTTTAACAAGAAGAGGAATGAAAGAAGAAGAATGTGTCATACCTTTTATTATAAAGTTTATCACCAAATCCCTAGATAGTTGAATTATCATTTCACATTATCTGTGCTTCTTACACAAAAGCCCATTATTCCTCCTGTACCCTAACCTTTCCTTATCTTTTATTAGAGGTATAATATAATTAGTTGCTTGTCTCATTAAAGCTGGCTTAGTGATCGAGGCATTTCTTGAGACAAGGCAGATGTTTCTGACTAATTTACTCAGGTTGATTAGATTAAACTCTGAAATGGAAATATTCATCCATGTTGAAATTAGTTTGCCTGAGTTTGTCATGCTAAATGGTTGTACAGTTTAGATTATACTGATACAGAATGATACTGATGTAAGTTGATTTACCTGCATTGACTATTGCTGTTTGGTTATTGCTTTACTCTTTCTTAAATAAGAAAATTTAAAATTGCCATCTTTTGACATAAAATATGATACCATGGTAGAAACTAATGTTCTTTATGTTTGCTTTCCTTTCTTTCATTTTATGTTTAACTGAATAAACATCTACTAATTTCCTCCTTTGGATATATAAAGCCCTCCATTAGGACCAGGGAGGGGCACAGAATTAAGATCTAATTGCTACTAGTTAGTGTTCTGTGCTTTCATGGAACATTTGGATAGATGCACATACATTGGGAGAGGGGAGTAACATTTTGGGCAGAAAGAATAGTTTGAAAAAAGAATGCAGAAAATTATAGTACCCATTTTTAGGAGTTATGAAGTAGCATGGTATGGCAGGACCATAGGGTCTGCTTGGTGGAAATAAAGCTAAACATTTAACGTGGAGCTGAATATTGAATTAAGGGGTTTAGAATTCACTTTGTATGCAATGGGCATCAACCAAATATTTTAACCAAGATGATTTTCTAGGCAGAAGTATGACTGCTAGAATGGGGAAGGGAAAGACAAGAGACCCAAAGACTGGTTGGGAGGCCACTGTGCTTGTACCAGTAAGGCTTATTGAAGGTCTAGAGCAAAGACAGTGTCAATGTGAAGGTGAAGCAGATGTGCTTGAAATAGTAAGGATAGGACTAGCAAAATTTAGGCACAAATTGGACCTCCTATAAAGTAGAAGGGGAATCTGTAGATGACTTCCATCTGCTAGGCATGAGAAACTCAAAAGACAATGACGGGATTACCATTATGGAGATGCCAAGAATAGGGATAATGATAATGATGATGATGATAGTAATAATAACACTAAGGAGAGCCAGAGCCAGAGAAGCTGGTGAGTTTGTTTTATGTATTGAGAGGATGGTACTGTGGAGTGAACCATGTGAAAACAGCCAGCAAAACCTAGAACTCTGATTTTGTGAACCTAGAACTCTGGAGAGAAATCAAGACTATATTTAAAGGAACATTGGAGGAAGAAGAGACAAACAGGAAGAAAAAGAAAAGACCAAATAAGAGTAGTCCCAGAAGTCAACAGAAGAAACTCAAAAAGAAAGTTATTCATTCATTGATCCATCCAATAAGTGTTTAAGGCTACAATTTAAAATTTAAAAATATTCTAAAAATTTCAAAAAAAAGCTAAGTCTACCAGGCATTCTTCTAAGGGTGGGGAATAGAACAGTGACTAAGGTAACAGATTCCCTGACGTCATGACACTGACCACCTAGTGTTTTCATTCATTTTATAAGTCAGAGGAAAAACATAAACTTTTAGGTCAAAGGCAATATTTACTATATATTTGTCTTTATACCAATGCAGTTGTAAAATATAATTTTGAAATATATTTTAATGGAGGAAGGGGCCACAAAGGTCAATATGCCCAGGGCCCATGAAAGCCATGATATAAAGCCCTGGAGAGCCTAGGACTATCCCCTGAGGATCTGAGTTGAGTTTGAGGAGACAGGAAGTTAGAGGATAATGTGTAGAAGAAGTCAAGTGTCAAACCTATTGAGCCCTGTCTGAGAAAGGTCCTTCTATCTGGTGGTTTGCAAGTCTTTGGCATCCCTCAATAACAGATAACAGGAGTGTGTTCAGAACTAGACTGCAGTGGATTTGGAGGGAATGGGATGAAAGACTAGAAAAGTCTTCCTTAAAACTACAGTGTTGAGAAAAGGATGATAGGATCATCAGTGGAGGAGGAAGGCAGGTTGAATCATTCTTTCATTCCTTCAAATTAACTTCTTATATGTGCCTTGATTTCACATCATTACATGCTGTTCACATTGTCAGGGGAGAAATTTTAGAACTTATTAAATAATTGAATCCTGTCCAAATGGTACTACAATGTTCATTGGGCTCTAAAGAGCCAAAGCTAATGCCTGTTAATGTTCAGGAGAGGTAAACGAATACGGTCTAATGCAGTGAATTTGAAAACTGTTCCCTACTCTCCTGGACTTTTACAGTCCTTAGAATGGTAAGTTAATATAACCCAATGTGATGGTTATTATCTCAAAAGTGACATTTATCTAAATATTTTCCCTCTTCTCATCTTTCCTCTGATATTATTTAAATATAATGAAGGAGATTATTTAGACACCTAGCTCCTGATTCATTGTTACTGTAGTCAGCCTCATTAATCCTCAAGAACTTTTCACTTACTGAGAACTCTGTGATTCACCCAAACATGCATAGCAATCAGAGGTAAATTGAATTGTGAATCTCTGTCTCCTACCACTTTGCCCTTCATTTGTTCTAGTTGTATTGTTCAAAAATGTTGCTTAGACCAATAGTTTTATGAACCAATATGGTAATTTACTTAGCTCAGATGTCATTGTTCTTGCCTGTGGAATGCCTACTCCTCATCTTTCAAGAGCAGACTCCAAGGTTTCTTATTCTGTAAAGCCTTTTCTCACTGGTCTTCAGCCCATTGTTCAGACTGGACTTAACTCTTTCCTTTTATAAGTTGCCCCAAACTGAACATACTTCTGTCATGATGATTGAAGTGTCTGAATTCTGACGTGAGACCTGCCTAAATTACCCTACTTCCTTTTGTCTCTTCCTTATTTATTAAATGAGTATTATTATCCTAGTATCATCATTTTTGGATCATTTAAGAATCAAATGACATAATATATGCAAAGCTCTTAGAACTTATTAAATGTCAATAAATGTTGGCTATTGTTTTTTTGTGAAATTCATGAATTATAATTTTATTTTATTTTATTTTATTTTATTTTTTCCCCAAATATGTTTATTTTATTTTTTCAGTGTTACAAGGTTAATTGTTCATGCACCACACCCAGTGCTCCATGCAGTACATGCCCTCCTCAATACCCACCACCAGGCTATTGTTTTTAACAAATGTCATATTTCTTCCTAGACTGTAAGCCACTAACTTCCGGCGCTTGTTTATTTCATTATATGTAGCCCTGGGCATGACTTACAAAAAACAAAGCACATAACCGAAGAGTGATTCCCAATGAGACTCCACCACCTCCCTCGACCACTTACTCTACCTCCATCAATACCATTCGCATACTTCTTCCTGAAGTATCTGTGACTCTCTACATTCTCTTTAACAGACCATCACTTCCTGCATAGATAATTGTCATGACCTGCTGACTGATCTTCATCTTCTCCTGAACAATGGCTATTCATGAAGCCAGAGTGAGATTTTTAGCAATCAAAATCAGAGCATACTAGTCTACCATTTAGTGACTTCCATTATCTTTAGAGTAAAGATGGTAAAATTTCTCATGGTCTACCTGCTCCGACCCTACACATGTCAGACTCACCCTGAGCCCATCTCTTCCTCACTGGCCTCAACAACACTGGCTTTTGTCCCCAGGGCTCCTTCCCACCTGTGGTCCTGGCATGCAGTGGGGAGAAGGCAGGTTTCCTCTGCCCCATCTGCCTCATTTACATCCATATGTGAAAGACTGAATCTATACTATGCCTTGTATGCAACAGACACTCAATGAATGTTAGTTGGATAAAAGTGGTTGAAAAGCTGCGTTTGTGCCATCACTGGTGTGGACTGATGACGAAGGACCAGATGAATGACAGATATGTCCCCAGAGGCTGATATGGTCAAAAGACAAGGAAGAAGAGATAGACCAAAATGCTATCCAAACCTAACCTCAAAAAACAAAACAAAACAAAAACAAAAAACAAAAAACAAAAAACCCAACCTCAGTACTCTTGATGTCGCAGAAACTTAGAGACAACCCCAGGAGAAGGGTAGAAGTGAAGTCAGAATTCTTAAAATAACTACAATTCAGTTTTTGTCATGCCAGCAGATTAGGAGGCCAAAATAATAATTATGTTGAATTATGTCAAAATAAAACATATCTTTCTTGCATGCTTGAGCAGTGGTCCAAAACTATTCTTGATGCCAACAGCTAAGATCAAAATAGTAAAGAGAGGAATGAATCATTCTCTCTTACCCTCTTGCTGGGGGCATGGAGGAGGATGGGTGAGCTGCCTCCTGCTTTTTTATATTATCCCTCTGTCTGCAATGTTTTATATTATCCCTCTGTCTGCAATGGCTAAGATAAAAGGTATAACTATGCATTATGTCCTTGAAGCCACCATGATGCCACTGCTGCCAGCCATGGTTTTCCTAAAATAGTGTAGTATTTTAAGAGTCACCATACCTTTAATCACAATGGAAATATCCTCTTGCAGTACCAAGAGCTGGCATTTATTCTAGTTTTGTTCACCTGCATAGTCAAGCTAAGCTAGTTATGACACCTGAAAGTGCCCTAAAATAATGCTGAGCATCTGACCAATCAGCCAGGTGGAATGGATAATACTAGAAGAAGAAATACAGCTTTGGTACCACTCAGATCTAACCCTAATATATTATTTTACTTGATAGCTATGTTGGCAGGAGTATGCCATTTAACCTGAGTCTCAATGTTTATATATATATATATATATATATATATATATATATATATATATATAATTAATTTACTAACAGCTGTTTGGTAAGGTTGTTGTAAAGATTAAGATTGATACTCACAGAATACTTAATGTAGTTCTGGGTGCATTGATGATTCTCGATAATAATCTATCAGTGGCTGCTCAAAAGCTCTTCAGGTTAAAGTATTTATTTATTTATTTATTTATTTATCATTTTATTTATTTATTTGACCGAGAAGAGAGAGCTCACAAGTAGGCAGAGAGGCAGGCAGAGAGAAAGAGGGGAAAGCAGGCTCCTTGCCGAGCAGAGAGCCCGATGTAGGGCTCAATCCCAGGACCCTGAGATCATGACTTGAGCTGAAGGCAGAGGCTTTAACCCACTGAACCACTCAGACATCCCATCAAGTTTGAAGCTAGGGAAGAAAATGCCAACAAAATTCTCATGTACCATGAAAAACGACAGATAGAAAGAGCTTGTGAAAGAAATATTAGTTTATCTAGAAAAAACTGGAAGATGCAGAAGTCACTTAAGTTTTCAAGTGTTTATGTGTCTGTGCACAGTGTGTGGGGGAGATTCAGTTAAACTTGTTTTAAAACAAGCATCAGAAAAAAAAAATAAAACAAGCATCAGGTCAGTTTAATGAATTCATATTGGGTATGTTTCAGGACAATTCTAGGTTTTGAAAACCCAAAGATGAATATCATATGATTTCTGACCTCAAGTAGTTTACATTCCAGAGATTAAATATCTCCAACTATGGAAGGCACAAAATTGATAACCAAAATAGGACTACTAATGGGTAAATTTTGCTCAGAAGAGATAGCTCCAATAGAATCATGAACATGTTTCTCCAAAAATACACATAATTTACAAAATACTGTGAGTTTAAGGAATGGTAGAAAATATTCAGGTGAGGACAAAAGGGAGAGAAATAGGCGATGATATTGTGATATGTAGGATAGACTTCCTGGCAGGTAGAAGATATGGGGGATGGATCTTGTTTGAAATTACAGATCAGCTCAGAGGGAAGAAGTAGCAGAAGAAGGGAATTCAACTCTGGAAACATTCTGTGGAAAGTAGAGTATCTGACATTCTTTATTGACAATTTCATCTTGTTGTGGGTAGAGGAAGTAGCTAGGAAAATTGTTATTCTATATTTGATTCTAAGTAACAAGAAAGAGCTTACTATTGGAGTAAAAGTTATATGAACCTTGGGAGAAATCAAGTCATCTTGGAATTCATAACAGTGAAGAAAGGAAACAGTGGGCATAGTCAGATGTGCATTCTAGACTTTAGGAAAACAGATTTTTCAGAAGTTCATAAAAAGACTGGCATGATTCCATGGCTAGAGTCTTTGAAAAGAAATACAAGAGCAAAAAGAGGTAGGAAAAACATTATTTAAAGGAATGTGGACATTAAAGTATGGATTTTAAAGAGTTGAGAGAGAAAGGGACAAAGGCAGAGACAGAGATGGAGAGAGGAAGGCAAGTAAAGGAAAAACAGATATAGATGACACAGAAATGAAGAGGTAAGATTCAACAGAAGAGTGACAAGGAGAATGACATGTGGGGTGGGGGGCTAGAGAAGTAGACAATGAGCACATGTCCATAACAAGATTCTGGGAGGTGATTCCTGCTTTCCAGCTTCCTGTGGTGTGGAATCTTCTCTTGGCCAGAAATCCTGGGGAGCAAGTAACACATATCCTCACAAATGACTCTCAGTTCTTAGTGTCTCAGACTCACATTTTGCACAGAGGCCTTTTTCCCCAGGAAGGAAGACTTTTCTGCTAGGGAGTATAACATAGCGATGTCTAACTTGTGTCTGACCTAACTGATTTCTCTTAAAGAGAACAGACAATAACAGGTCCCAGGTCCTTCTTAGGCACAGACTCAACAGAAAATATCATCTAAAAGGAATGTCAAGTTCTGAAAAGAAACTATACAATCATAAATATTCCCAGTTGTGAAAAAAAGGTATAAGGAACCAAAGAAATTCACATTCAGTTGCACAGGAAGCTCTCAGATGACCTTAAATTTAAAATATGTACACAAAATATACATTTTTACATTTTTATATTCATACATTTTAAAATATGTATACAAAATATACAAAATATGTATACAAAATATACATTTCGTATATGGGAGAAAAGTCACATAACCAAGGTGAAAAGAAGAAAATGAAACCCAAAATGTGGCATAAAAATGGACTTATAAAATAGACTGAAGTAAAAAAAAATAGACTGAACTAGGTAAGCCAAAATGAGTTGAAACTTTAGGAAAATACTAAGAAAGACAAGAAATCCAAAATTCTAAATCAGTTATCTTGATTTAGATAAGCAAACAAAATTCTAAAACATGGATTCATTCACTTCTTCAGTTGCTCTACAAGTTTACTCTGGACCCAGTGATAAACATGATTGAGGTATTAAAACAAACAGCAGTTTCTATTTCCACAACCCTATGTTTTAATTTAGAGGTTGCAAAGAGTCCCTTACTCAAATAAGAATAATGCATGGCAGTGATAGGCATTGGGGAATGTGTAAATGCTGTGAAATGCTCTGGAAACGTGGACTGGGAACAATGTCATCAGGGAAGATTGTGAGTTAGGCTTCAGTATGGGTAGAATTATAACAAGAGGACAACAGAGCCTGGGAGGAGATTAATAAACTGATTTGTATTGTTGTATTACTGAAGGATAGGCTTGTCTGCAGTAATAAAGTTGCTCAGACATGTAAATGACTTATGATCACTTTTTTTAAAAAGATTTTATTTATTTATTTGAAAGAGAGAGAGAGAGAGAGATCACAAGTAGGCAGAGAGGCAGGCAGAGAGAGACGGGGAAGCACACTCCCCGCTGAGCAGAGAGCCTGATGTGGGGCTTGATCCCAAGACCCTGAGATCATGACCCGAGCCAAAGGCAGAGGCTTTAACCCATTGAGCCACCCCAGGCGCTCTGATTTATGACCATTTTTTAAAGAAACATATGAAGTCTAGGAGCTAGCATTCAATGCCAAATTAACTATAGATATGCAATTCAGTATAGACTAAGGATATTTTAATATTGAAAGGTACTTACGAATAATAGCTGATACTTAGTGAATATTTAGTAAGTCTCAAGTTGATACTACCGGTATGCATGTCTCAGACATTAGGAAGCTGAAGCTGGGGCGATTTAAGCACTGTGGCCAGCATCTTGTAGCTGGTGAGACCTGGGATTTGAATCTGCCCTACTTGACTCAAGAGTTTAAGTTCTTAAAAATTATTTCTTCATTTATCATATTATCTATATGGGTAAGGTGGCTGAAAATAAAGTCAGGTTGAAATAGTAGTAAATGAACAACTTAAAATGCCAATTGGATATTCAGTGCTAAGCTGTATTTGGTCCTGCATCATTCACTAGATAAGTCATTAGTATTTGGTCCCACGTCATTTGGTAAGTGAGTAATTTAAGTAAAAATGTAGAGAGCAGAATAAGATCTATAGTTTTTTTTTAAGATTTTATTTATTTATTTGGCAGAGTGAGAGACAGAGAGAGAGGGAACACAAACAGGAGGAGTCAGAGAAGGAGAAGTAGGCTTTCCGCCAAGCAGGAAGCCCAATGTGGGGCTCGATCCTAGGACACTGGTATCATGACCTGAGCTGAAGGCAGATTCATAAAGACTGAGCCACCCAGGCACCCCCATATTTTTTTTTAAAAGCTGGCATATACACTTAATGTATCAATACATTACATATTTTTACAGTAATATTTTACAGCACTTATTGTCTTTTTATTTTTTTTATTGCCTTTTTTTCAACAGATAAGGAAACTAAGGCTCAGATACCACACTTGAAAAAGTCACTACACTATTAACAGTGAAATTTGGCTTAGAACCTAGATTCTGTCTGACCTCAAAGCCTGTGCTATCCACACAGTAGAGAGACCACATCTGCAGTACTGTGTTCAGTTCTGGCCACCAAGTTTTAAGAACATCATTAGTGAAGAATTGTGTTTAGAAGAACAAGAAGGGATCATAACATTGCCAACCTAAAATTCCATCAGGATCTTCCATCAGGACACACCGCCCCTAAGCAGCAGAGTTATGTGGACTTAGCTTGGGATTATTATGAAATGTTTTGAAGGAACTGAATACTCAGAATTCATAGTTTTACTTTTGAATGCTTCTGCATCCCACCCTTGGCTGTGCCGTTCCCACAGTGGTTCATATCCAGGGACAGAGTTCTAAAATAGTGTAAGGGCCCGGGGTTAGTGATGCATCTACACATTGCTCTATTCTGTTACTTGCAGAGCTGAGCCCTCAATTGTCATGACAAAAGGGGAGCTTCTTACCTTCTCTGAGAAAGGAAGGGAGAATTCTGAGGAAGGATAAGAAAAAGAATGAATCTGTTGATGACAAAGCATTAAACATTCCCATCTTACCTCTCAACATTTTCATCCACCAATTTGTTTACTGAATATTGAAATATCTCTTTGTGGTTCCTACGACAATAATAATCAACTCCTCCTGAGTTAGTCAAATTTAGAAATTCAAATTCTGAATTAGTTTCCACTAGCTGTTCTTTGCCCCTCCTACTAATATTTCCTGGTATTTTGTCTAAACTTAATGGTAGAAGTCTATTTTGGTGAGAGTCTGAAGAAGCAAATTTTAGCCAATATTGACTGTAGCTTCAGTATAAAATAGCACTTGCTTTTCCCATTACTTTCATTGTGTGTGATTATGCACCACTTGGTAAAACATCATTTGCCACAACCGTAATCACAGAAAATGTTTTGGAAGAAAATTCTACCTATCTGCCAATAGATTTGATATGTCATGCCATTCAGGAATTCTGCTATTATATTTAAGCTATGATGATGATGGCAATGATGATAATGACTTTGGATAACACAATCTGAAGGGCAGGTTACCCTTCAGTATAATGGTTACCATTCAGATAATGACTTTGGGTAACACAATCTGAAGGGCAGGTTACCCTTCAGTGAACCTCAAGCCAGCCATAGAGCCCCACACGGAGCCTGGCACATAGTAGGTGTGTACTGAGTAATGAATGAGTAACAATGAATTGACTGCCTGATAAATGATGCCTCTTGCAGAAACCCATGTGAAGTAAGGTCTGGGAATAGAGAGGAAGGAAGTAAATCTCTAGTGCGAAAAGAGAGGAACAGTCCAGGGGCAAGATTCAAAGCCACAGGGGACACTCTTTGTTACTGAAACTAAGGTGACAGTGATGATGGATGGAATTAATTATAGTTGTGAATTTACATATCTTGTGGGTGATAGTAAGAGCTAACATTGATTAAAGGACTAATTGGTAGCAGGCATTCTGTTCCATGATTTATGTATAAAATTTGACTTGCTTTTTAAATCAGTTGTGAATCAGAGGTTTTTTAGATGTAATTTACTCCAAATCCAATACTTGTCCACTGATGTATGTTATGATACAGTACCTTCTGAAGAATTTTTTTTTAATTTACTAATCAAAAGACCAACTGACTGATTGTTTATGAATCTATTTTTGCTATGTCGGTGCCTTTTTATACAGGTCCCTATTATACCTTTTCCATAGATCCAGTGGAACAGTGGGTAGTGAATTCTGTCCCTGAGCCCAGACTACAGGAAGAGACAGTGCAAATACAGGAAATATTCGGGAGTTGGTATATCTCTTAATGTGGAAATTACATTCATCAACCCACATCCTTCAGGTACCAATTCAAGCTACAGTTACAAAGAGAAAAAAGATTGCAGGCATTGGTCCAAGAACAGAACTCAACAAAAGAGAGGCACTCAAATATTTCCATCCTTTTCTGACTCCTCATAAATCTGTCTCCACTTTGGCCTTGACCTCATCATTGACAGTCTGTGGAATCTGCTGAACACAGCTTTGAATCTTGCTCTTTAATTCTGTAGGCCTCTCATCTTTATCAGTTTGATAAAGCCCTGAGCACAATATTAGCAAGACACATTGATAATACACTTATTTAGGACATATCAGAAGGCATGAGTAACTCTCATCTGTCCTTTAAATGTAGAACTATCTAGAGGAATCTAGTTAAACATTAAGAAAGTAGAATTGACAGAGTTGGAGCTTACACTCCAAACAAAATACTACTAATAATTAATTTATCACACAGATGAGGACTTTTTTTTAAAAAAAGATTTTATTTATTTATTTGACAGAAAGAGAGAGAGAGAGAGCACAAGTAGGGGGAGAAGAAGAGGGAAAGGAGATTCCCCATTGAGCAGGAAGCCTGATGCAGGGCTCGATCCCAGGATTGTGGGATCATGACCTGAGCTGAAGGCAGACGCTTAACGATTGAGCCACCCAGGTGCCCCAGATGAGGACATTTTTACAGGCAGGCAATCTATTGTTCTAAGACTAAAATCTATAATCTGGATGTTTTTCATCTACTAGGTAGAAAAGTAATAAATATTTTAGATGAAAGGAAAAGCATATTATGCCAAAATAAATTAATCTATAATAATTTGTACGTTATAAAAATGAAATTTTTAAATCCAAAATTTAGAAAGCAATCAAAGACAAAACCAACAAATTACTAAGGCGATACATTCTAGTACAAAACCATATTCTAACAACTATATGAAGTTCAAAATAACATGCAAAACAGTAAAGAAATTCTCTAAAAAAATCTAACGCTGACAACTAATATTTGCATAGCAAATGACTTTGAAAAATGACACTTGTTTATCACTTTGATTCTGCAGTGACCAGGTAAGAGTATGCCTCGGAGTTGAAATGACATGCTATGCAAAAGAACTTGAGATCTTCGAAAATCTAATTTTTCAAATAGCCCTGTGTCTTATTTATGGATTTCTTCATAATGTTCCCTAACCAGGGCAAACTATTCCTCTTTACATCTTTACCTCCAGTTCTCTATCTAAGTTTAAGAGCAGCTGCTTCTGGAATCTGACAGAGAACCTAGTGGCCCTTGCATTGGACAGGGGGTACCTACGGTGCCTCTAGCTCCATCAGGACCACAAAGACAGTTTCTAAGTGAGTGAGATCAACCCTGCTCAAAGTCTGGCCCCTAGCATTATAGGCTGAAAAATTTGGTACTGTCAATATTTCAGCAACAAACTGACTCAGAGGAGCTAATTCATACTAATCAAACTTGCCAGAATGTAATGCATGAATTTGCATTGAGGAATATTATTATGAAGGGAAATGGATGTTTGTTCTGGTCTGGTGAGTACAGGAGAAGGCAAACTTCAAGTCCTTTTCTTGGTGGTTACCTGGCTCCAAGGTAGAACAGCCTCTGGTTCCACAGCCTACTATGCTCCTGGAGATAATTAATTTAGGAACTTCTTACTGACCAGAGAGAGCATATTCTCCCCATGGGGTGCTTGAATGGAATCTATGGGTTAGTTTCTAACCCACTAGTTTCCTTCTATCTGTATAATCTCTACAGAAAGGGTGCAGTGTGATTAATTAAGTTTCTTTCTTAGTAATTACATATCAGTTTTGCCTCCTAAAAGTTAAAATCAAGATCCACTCAGGTCTGAGAAGTTCCTGAACTTGTCAGAAATGCACTTACAAACACAAGTTGCTAATGACATTTGTTTTATGTGAGATTTTACAGTGTCAAGGTCAAAGGCCAACCTTATTCCCAAGTTCTTTGAGTATCTCACATGTACAGACACTGAGAAGAAAACTGAGCAGGAGCCCAGTGTCCCTTCCTGTCATTAACTTTTTTTTTTAAGACTTTATTTCTTTATTTGACAGAGAGTACAAGCAGGGGCAGCAGCAGGTGGAAGGAAAGGGAGAAGCAGACTTCCCGCCGAGCAGGGAGCCCGATGTGGGGCTCGACCCCAGGACTCTGGGATCATGACTGGAGCCAAAGACAGACACTTAACCTACTGAGCCACTGAAGTGCCCCCCTGTAATTAACTTTTTATTACCTTTCCATCAATGGTGTATTTATTTATACATATAAATCATTTGTTACCTGGAGAGATGAGTGGACATGCAGCCCATCAAGGAATAAATTGGGAGACTTCCATGTCAGCATTCTCGGAAGCGGGAACCTGAAACTTTTCTGACTTGCTTTATTCTGATGAAGGATGTGATGCATACATTCAATTGATAGTAACAAAAAATGGCCTCATTGTATTTCTAATTCTCTGTTCCAGCGAATGAAAATTTTACTCCACCACACTTTCTTACCCTTGCAATTGTCTGTGTATTTATCTCCTCTAATTATCTTTTCTATATACTGTTGTGACTGAAATCATGACTTTATTCCATTAAGTCACCAAAAATCAAATAGAAAAGTCTCTGAAAACATAGCTGTCAGCTAAAGTTTTATTCTGTGGAAGGATAAAAGCTATTCTATTTTAATAATTTTAATTTGTTTCTGCCACAAAGATTCATTTGCGAGCGTTCCTTTTGAAATTTAAAAGATACTTTCAATGATGCCATTTAATATTTCTCTTTTGACTGATTCTGTTATCTGCTGACATGAAGATCTTGTCGCCTAGGGAACCTGAAGCCGGCCCCGACAATAGACAGTGTTTGAGCTCTCTTCTTTATTCAGCCTCTGACTAATTTTATGAAAACTGGTAAGTTGCTTCACCACTTTCTGCCTCCGCATCCAAAAAATAAGTTGGATAACTATTGTTAACAAACATAACATGCTCCTTATCTGCTGCCCATCAGAGTGATCTTCCCTCAGCGTGGGAAGCAAAAATCAAAAGACAGACAAGGACTCAGCAGTTGATAATATCCTTGATGTAAATACATCGTCTGTAAGTTGTGTCTTGAGAACAATGGTGTAAATGCCAAAGGCATTTAGAATGTTGTTAAAATCGGAATCGACATTATTGTTTTTTATTTTATTGTTTTTCAGACAGGTGTTGGTGCTTTTTTCCTTCCCAGTTTTCTGTTAGACCTTACAGCCAGGCTTCCACTCCACTGGTGCAGGATCCCAAGACTGCCTGCCTTCCCAAAGCAATGCGGATCACTTGAGAGTTATCTCAGCATGTGAACTCAACAGAAGCCAGGGTAGTTCCATGGTTAACCCAGGCTGACCTCGGCTCAGGTATTAGCTTGGCTTGTAATTAACCAATCCTATGACCTGAAACAAGCTCAATAGTCTCTTTGAGCCTTAAGTTTCTTCATCCACAAAATGAGGGTAATTAACAGTGTTAACCTCATGGAGTTGATGTAAATAAGGATCAAATGAGAATATGTGTGAAAAGCAGATAATATAGTGTTTAGCAAAAAGCATGCATGAAATAACTGGTAAGTATAAATGTGGAGAGATTGAAACCCTTTCTCATTTATTTCTACCACCGTCTATTTTTTTAAAAATTTTATTTATTTATTCATAAGGGATAGAGAGAGAGAGAAAGGGAGAGGCAGAGGGAGAAGCAGACTCCCCAAGGAGCAGAGAGCCCCATATGGGACTTGATCCTGGGATCATGACCTGAGCCAAAGGCAGACACTTAACTGTCTGAGTCACCCAGGGGTCCTCTACTACTGCCTTAAAAGACAAACCCTCCAAGGCTATTGGCCCTGGACTACAGATAGGCTGTTACCATGTGATATATCCTGTAAATTTTCCAGAGGCATGGGGTTGGACGGTGGCAGTGAAGTAAACATCTTCATCGGTATCGCTTGAAAAAATCTCTCCTGGACTAGTTCCTCATCATCACTCCCTTCTATTTTCCCCCACATGCACAGCATCAAGATTTTTGGTTTGAAAATGATTAAAAAGTACTCTCTTCAATGTCTTTATTCCCCTGCTTCACCTCCCTTGCCCTGTTTCTCTTAACCTGCTGGGAGTCTAGATCAATAGCACAAAATTAAATTTAATTTGTCATGTTAAGTCATCATTTGTGATGATACATTTATAAAGAAAAAATAGCAAGAAGAAAGGGTCTTTTACTGACTTTCCAAAAGTGGAAGATAGCTGATTAAACAGCTAGTTTATCATGTCCTTTCTCTTTTAACTGGAAATTAAACTGATGTAGATTCTTTTCGGCACTTTAATAACAGTAATATTCTTGGATAAAGTGGGGTGAGGGAATCATTTTCAAAAGGCATTTCTAGGGGCACCTGGGTGGTTCAGTTGTTAAGCGTCTGCCTTCGGCTCAGGTCATGATCCCAGAGTCCTGGGATCGAGCCCCACATCGGGCTCCCTGTTCTGTGGGAAGCCTGCTTCTCCCGCTACCATTCCCTCTGCTTGTGTTCCCTCTCTCGCTGTGTTTCTCTCTGTCAAATAAACAAAATCTTAAAAAAAAAAAAAAAAGGCATTTCTAAAATATGGAAGAATGCCGTGCTTGATTCTCTCTATATGCCTTTTTATTGTGGCCCAAGTTCAGATGAGGACTCCGAGGGAATAGGGAAACTGGGCACAAAGACAATAAGAAGGACTTAGCATGGTAGCAATGTGGTCTTCTAGTCTTGGAGCTGAAGAGTTGAGAGTCCTGTCCGTATGAATCCTTATGTGCTTCTCAGTGTTAATTAGAAATGATTTCTGTCTCTCTGGCACACTGCCCCCATGTGAAAACTAGATCTCTAGCATAGAAAAATCACCACTTTATTCCATTAAGCTCCTACCTCTGGAAATAAATGAAGACTAACCAACTGAGAAACAAGCAAAGCTTATGTATTCAGAGCTTGCTATGACCGGGGAGTCAACCACCATCTTGTTTGCTTCACAGTGACCCAAAGCCAAGTAGAGGAAGGGGAAAGCCTCATAGAGGAACAAAAAAGAAGGCTTCACATATGCCCCAATTGGAGGATATTGACTAGAGGTGGGGCATCCTCTATGATTGGTTGGTCATACATAATTTGGCTTTTTCTGGTTGATCTTAAGTTAAAAATGGAGATAATAATTAAGGAAGCTATCAGTTTTTTATTAATCAAGTCTTGACCATTTGTGGTCAATTGTCATACGGATTATTATTTGGCTCTCTGGATTGTTACTAGAAAGAGTGGTCAGATGTCCTATATGTCTGACTTGTGGATAGCCAGCTGGCTTCCTGGTTTGCTGTGTAGTTGACTGGTTGGCTTCCTGAACTCATTGCCAAAGATTTGGGGTTAGAGCTCTATTTTTATATATGGTCTGGCCATTGTTCATTTGTATATTCAGTCTCTCATAATTGTAGATTGATGTTGCATTTGGGGAGTTAACCAGAAAGAAGTTATCCCTTGGGTTATTTGTTTTATGAATCTGTTTGGGGTTCCCTGGTTGACAGATGCCCATTAAACATCCTTTCAGCATATGGTGTAGGGAGGCAGAGCTGGAAGTATAGGTCAAGATCCAGAGCCCAAGAAGAGCATCAGATTTATACTCACAGGTTCTGATCATGGGCAAAGTAATAAGCAAAAAATTGAGAATGTGTGTCTGCAGCAGCAGAAAACACAGTTATAACTGGTATTTCCAAATAACTAGAAGGCTCATGAGGAAAAGGACTCTTGTATATCTGAGGCAAGTTAGAAATAATGTGGAGGTAAATTTAGTATAAATATAGAGAAGGTCTTTCCAAATATTAGAGCTCCCTGACAGTGCCATGAAATGCACTCTGAAAAAAGAGGATTCTCTCCATTGGCGGGCTCTGGGAGAAATGGTCATCTACAAAGATTGCTATTGAGAAGGTCATGCAGAGGACAAAGGGTTACTGACCTCTGATCCTGGAACAATTATATGAATTTAAAAGTTAAGGCAAATCTTACTATTCTCAATAAGTAATGGATAGAACTGAGGGAAGAGTGGCAATTAGGTGGGGATACAGAATAAATGATGAAGAAATTCCTGAATCATAGATGGCAAGAGAGAAAATTGGAGAAATATATCTAACAAGAAGCAAGGTAAAAAGAGAAGGGAGGCAGGAAAGAGTGTGATAGAAAGACAAAGAGATGAGAGAGAAAGAGGAAGAGTAAATGAATATGGATAAAGTGTGTGAAAGAGAAAAAAGACACACCTGGAATTCAGCGTAAGAAAAGTCAATAGCTTCATGAAGCAAAAAACATCAGGTGTTGTCCCTGTGAGCCCCAGGTGCCTGGTTACCTCTCACACATAAAGGGCAGTGGAAATTTGAGTAGGAAATTATTCATCCCTGATTCTTAAGCCCAGCATTCCTGTTGCATTTATGTGGATTTCCAGGGGGATGCAATTCAAGAACTCTAGAGACAATAATAATGGGGAATTTATAAGCTACAGAATTAAATTTTGCATTGAATTACTGCCATTCTGCCAACCAACTGTCGTCAAGAATTTTATTTATTCTGCTTTTACATTCCCTAATTACTCATTATTCTCCGTGATTAGTTGAGAGAAGAAATGCACATTGTAGGCATCCTATTTCAGGATGCAATCTGAACAGGGTAGCACAGTCTTGCCTGAGCAAGACAGAAGGCAAGAGAAGTCTTAATGTTAACTGTGTGTTGTGCCAGGCACTGTTCCAGACATTTTATAAACAAACATTGCTTCATTTAATCCTCTCAAAACCTCCTAGAAGAATATTACCATCCCAGTTGTTTAACTGAAGAAAATGAGTGTCAGTGTGACCTAGTTACTTACAAAGATAACTGAGGTAGTAATGAGCAGTGCCAACATTTAAAATCAGATTTATATGACTCTAAATCCATAAGCAACAAACCATGAACAAATAAACAATATGTATTTATATATGCCTTAATTAATAATTGGAAAAAGTTAAAGTATGATAAGTTGATGAAATCCAGAATATAAATTCCAGTTTTATATTTCACTTATAAGGAGATGAGAATTATTTTTTAATCAAAACTTGGTTGAATGCTCTGATACTCTTAACAACTGGTAAACCTTCATAAAGCATTTTATGGATTTTTTGTAGCAATGTGTAGAAGGTTATTGAGAATCTCATATGGCAGAATATTCCATTTAGACATTATTTGTGTTTGCTGATTCACAAGTTAGTCATGAAAGAATTAAAGGAATCCTTCTCCCTGACAACACCCTCTCTCCAAGTAGAAGAGATGACCTGTTTGCTTATTGCCAAGGAGAGCTGACATCTTTTGGTAAGTGTCAGGGTGAAAAAGAGGTTTCTAGGCAGAGTTGACTCTGAAAAAGTGGAAGATGACAGCCTCTGTTGTGGAAAACAGGTCCAGGAAGAAATTAAGCTAGACTGTCCCAGAATGTTCTTCAAAACTTGATGAGGGAAATGACCCTACCGCTATATGGCAGTTGTTAGAGCTAGTCACCAAACATTTCCAGTTCCCCATCCAGTCTTATAGTAGGGTAACCTTTCCTGGCCCTGTGGAGTTGGGTGTGGTCATGTGACTTGTCTGGCCAAGGAAATATGAACGGAAGTACAAGTTTTACATGGTAGGGTGGGGGTCTGCATTACTGTCTTCCTTCTTTGATTCTAATTTCATTTCAAGATGATGGATTCTTTTTTTTTTTTTAAGATTTTATTTATTTATTTGACAGAGACAGAGAGGAGAGAGATCACAAATAGGCAGAGAGGCAGGCAGAGAGAGAGGGAAGAAGGCTCCCCGCTGAGCAGAGAGACTGATGCAGGGCTCGATCCCAGGACCCTGAGATCATGACCTGAGCCGAAGGCAGAGGCTTTAACCCAGTAAGCCACCCAGGTACCCCAGATGATGGCTTCTGAAGTAAATTACATTCTAGAGAAGACTGTGCAGAGCAGAGCCCTCCCTCATCTGGCCTGCAAAGGACATAAGGGATGAGTGAGAGATAAATATCGCTTGTTTTAAGCTACTGAGATTTGGAGGCTGATTACTACCTCAGCATAACCTAACAAACCATGATTGATACACACTAGAAAATTGGATACCCTGGTTAAGGACATGGACAGCCAAACTGTCAGTGTGCATGTGTATGGTTTGGAGTGTGTGTGTATTACTATGTCATGTCAGTCAAGCAACAATCTACTGATAATGAATGCTTATTTGGTGAGGCTGGGGGGAACAAGAAGAATCTCCAGCATGGAATATACAATCCAATAGAGTAGGAGAAAAAGGATACAAAATATCAATGACAGTTAAGTAAACTAAAAATCAGTGACAGAATACTGCCATTTGTTTGCCAAGTAAGTTGTGAAGTTCATAGACAATCATGGCATTTTATAGATGTGAGAACCAATCAGGTTTAGATATAAAAAGAAACTGCCCAAAGACACACAGTTGACATCTTGATTCCAAATCTGTTTTCTCCCTCTCTCCCTTCTTCTTCTTCTCCTCCTCTTTCTTTCTTTCTTTCTTTCTTTCTTTCTTTCTTTCTTTCTTTCTTTCTGTCTGTCTGTCTGTCTGTCTTTCTTTCTTTCTTTCTTTCTTTCTGTCTTTCTTTCTTTCTTTCTTTCTTTCTTTCTTTCTTTCTTTCTTTCTTTCTTTCTTTCTTTCTTTCTTTCTTTCTTTCTTTCTAGATCTAGAGAGAGCAGGGGAGGGGCAGAGGGAGAGACAGAATCATATGCAGTTCCACCCTCAGCACTGAGCCTGACACAGGGCTGGATCTCATGACCCAGAGATCGTGACCTGAGCAGATATCCAGTCAGATGCTCAACAGACTGAGCCACGAAGGTGTCCTATCTCTTCACATATATATGATTTTTTAAATTGTTCTTTTAGTCCACATTGTCCTTCTGGTTTATTTTTTGTTTTTACAGAGGTACAGAATTAGTAGTTTTCTCAGAAAATATCTATAGGCAGTGAAGTTTCAAAGCTCTCTCTATATTTTTTAAATTGCCTTTATTTTGCCTTCACAAATTAAGAAATATTTTATCTACGTTTATAATCATTTTCCTTTAGCACTTTGAAGATATTATTTGGTTGCCTTTGGGAAGCTATCCCTGCAGATGAGAATTATGCTATTAATTTGAATTATTCAATAATTTTGAGTTAATCAATTGTTACTAATTTGATTTTTCTATATGGAGAATTTCAATATTTTCTCTTTGTCCTTGGTAATCTGAAATTTCAAGTGTGCTAAATGTAGAATGTTAAAAGCTATTTAATGGTCAAGTCTTTTCTATCTGAAATCTATGTCTTTACTAATTTCTGGGAAATTAAAGGATTAAATAATGAAAGGATTGAATTCTTCTTAATTTCTCAGAACATTACCTTTCCACTTATTGTCTTTTGGATACTGCTATTTTATATAAATTAAAATGTCTCATTCTACTCTCCCTCCAAGCTTCTTTTTAAATTTTCCATTCATTTTACTTCCATTTTGGATCATGGTCCTGGAGTCTCTATTCCACTTAACAGAGTCCCTTTCCACTTTGTCATCTTTATTGATTAACTCATATATTTGTTATAAACTTTCTATTTCAATTACCATACATTTTCCCTTGGTTCCTTACTTGGTCTATTATTGTTTTATAACCTCCTGTTTCTATTATATATAAATCATGTTTTCTCTTTAAATATTTTGCACATACTTTAAGTCTTTTTCTGATTGTCTAATTATTTCTATTTCTATGAATGTCAAATATCCCCTTTATAAGTCTCAGGATTTTCTTTCGATATGTGTTGTAACATTATAGTATGGAGTTTTGACTTTATCTTCAATAGGAGCTATGTTTCACAGCAGTCTTGCAAGTGCTCTGCAGTCTGGAAGAAGGAGAAAAAAAGAGATGGTGGTAGTAGATATTTGTTCAGATCATTGACTTTGGCCTAGGTCTGTGTATATCCCACCTCCACCCCATACAAGGTATACTTGAACTTAGACAGCTGTTACAGCAATTTAATGTAATTAAATAAACTAACTCATGCACACTGTTAGAATGGAGTGTTATAGGGAACTTTCAATGGCAAAGGTCAGAAACCAAATTTGAGCTGGTTTCACTTAAATGAAAAATCACTGACTCAACTTAACTGAAAAATCAAGGGGTAGGATGGCTTCAAGTGTGGTCCCGGTATAGTCAGGAATTTCTCCTTCTATCTCTGAGTTCCATTTTGTTTTGTGTGTGTTTCTCAAACAGACTGTTCTCAAAGGTGATGAAGTACAGCTGCATGTTGGATATTTTATCTGTCTGCCACAGGTATTTTTGTATATAACACCCAAAAAAGCACTGGGGATGACTCCCAGTTGGTCTGATCTGGGTCATGTAGCAACCCTGAAAACACCATGAATGATGTTATGTAGCTAGGTCAGGCTGGTGAGCTCAGGTCCAAGTGTTTTAGAGAGGCATTCAAGAACGTGAATGGATCTCACCTGGAGTAAATAGAGTCAGGAAAAGGGAGGGTTTCTGAGTTTCTGTCATCAGCAAAAGGGACAATAGATGGCAGTTAGGTGAAAACACTAAATGTTTGCTATCACCTATGGCTAGTACCTAATGTATGTCCATCAAATTTGAGTTGTTATTATTGTTCTGTCATTAACACTACTATTAGTTGAATCACATATCCTTGACATATATGTGTCCACTTTCACCTCATTTCTCTTGAATTTTCCAGGATTTGCAGGCAGCTGGCTTTACCCCCAAGTTATAATCCATTTATGCTTCAGACAGAAGTATTTGAAGCACAATACAGTCTAATGAGGGGATTTAGCACTAATTTAGGATTTATAGGCCAGGGGTGAATCCTAAATCTCACGTACAAGCTGGAGCAAGTTATTAAACCATAATTTCTCCTTTGTTTTCCTATTTGGAAAATGAGGCCAATGATAACTATCTTACAGAGTTGTTCAAAGTTTTAGAAATAGTACATAATAAATTTCTAGCACTATGTCTGGTCATATAATGCTGTAAACTAATGATGCTTTTAGACCATTTAGCCTAATCCCCCTTTTTTAAAAAAGATTATTTATTTATTTATTCATGAGAGACAGAGAAAAAGAGCCAGAGGCAGAGGGAGAAGCAGAATCTCCACTGAGCAGGGAGCCCAATGCAGGACTCGATCCCAGGACCCTGGGATCATGACCTGAGTCAAAGGCAGACACCTAACCATCTGAAGCACCCAGGCACCCTAGCCAAATTCCTGATACAAAACCAGTGCCTAATAAATAGCAATGATTGTGGTTGGCATTCCATAACTATTGGTTATCACTATTCTTCTTTAACTTTTAGACCATGACCTTGTAGAACCCAGAGTTAAGAGTTGAGATCGCAAGGCTATTATGTTGCTCACAGTCGTCTGGCTATTAATGGTCTGGTTGCCAATCAGACATGAGTCTGGATACTACTAGGTAACCACATGGTCAGTTTTCATGTCCACATCCCCAAGCTATGCTTCACCGGGCCTATGAGAAGACTTCTTTCTTGGTCTCCATGCCAAAATTTGAACCAATTTATTTATCAGAATTTTCATTACCTTATATTGTAATGGCTTGTTTTCTTTCCCACGAGACTGAAATCTTCATAAGGCAGAGTGGTCTCTTCAAGACTTAGCATGATGTCTGACAAACAGCAGGCTTCCAAATGACATTTGCTGAGTGATTGAATGACTCAGTCAATAAATTAATAAGTGATTCTTGAGTGCTACCATGAGTAAGATTTTCTGCTATTGGTGTCATTTTGGATCTCCAAGGGCCTACAGTTACCCAAATCACACCTGATTTCACAGCATCCTTTGTGTACCAGGTGTCTTGTGGTTGTATCCTTTGACTCTCTTCTGATCTGTCCCTGGGAGTTGAGTTCGGGCAGGGTTGTCTTCCTCCCTGGATGGAGGGACCTCAAGTTCCACATCAAGTTAGAGCAGTATGTGTAGGTCTGTTTTGTATGGGCTTTATTTGTTTTAGAAACCACTTTGGAAAAAACCTTTCCACTGTAATTTTCAATACCACAGGAATTTGACACTGTGCCAAAAATATTAAACATAATTAGAGTAGCTCTTACGTGTTTAGTATTGTGCCAAGAACATTTTTTCCTTAAAGGTATTTTGACTAGAATGCCCTTCTGTGTAACACTAATTGACATCAAAGTTATGCCTGATGTACTCAAAACCATTTATGTTATTAATTCCTAGTTAAGGCTTCCTTCTAGGGTGGGCTTAGGATCAATGATTCTAAATGTAACTTATGAGTAATTCATATATAAATTAAGGAAGTTTTCAACAAGGTAAAAGATAAGATTAAATGACGTCTTAGAAAGGATAGTTGCTCCATTGGAGTCTAGAAATTTGAAGTATTTTCTTTGAAATGTCATTAATTATATCTATATATGCTATTCAGAGCTGGCTTCAACTGTGATTATCCAGTCATTAAGTGTAGTTTTGAAAATTTTATAAATTCATCACAAATTTGTTCTATATTTTCATGTGCTTTCATGATCAGGATTTAAATTTTTTATTTATGTGTTAATTTTACTGTTAGTCTGTTTTATATTTATGTACTTAGTTTCTCCTCAATTCTTTGTAGAAAATGCTCAATCCCATACACGCAATTAAGACTAGGAATGGGAGACTGAGAAATATGGTCAAGAAGTAGCGAAACATTATTGTGCCAAGTCAGTAATATCTATAAAATAATTAATACTCTTTATTTAGTTTATACTTTGTGATTTTTGTTTGTATTTTTGAAAATACCCCACCCATGAGTTTTACTGCTACACACGTTTTGGAGGTGGTATAAGAATGCTTGCTCTCTGCCCCACAAAGAACTTGGTTTGTCGAGATATCAGGCTAGAGTCTGATTTGATTCGTGTGGATTTATTGAAAGATAGGCAGCACCTTTATTTATTTGTTTGTTTGTTTTTAAGATTTTATTTATTTATTTGACAGAGAGAGAGAGAGCGTGAGAGGGAATACAGGTAGGGGAGTGGGAGAGGGACAAGTAGGCTCCCCACTAAGCAGGGAGCCCCATGCAGGGCTCCATCCCTGGGATCATGACATGAGCCTTAGGCAGACACTTAATCACCCAAGCTCCCCTAGGCAGCACCTTTAAAGAGGATAGGGAAGGCTGTGGTATCTGCAGATGGCCAGAGAAGGAAGCAAGGTTACACTTCCTGAGCAAACCCAGCCCTCCTGCTTCAGTAGCTGTGAACACCCTCCACTTCTGCTCTTTCCTCAAATGAGAATGCTGACTTCTTCTCAGCCTGGCATGGGGTATCGATCTGCTGATCTCTGTAACTCCCTATGCAGGCTGTGCACTTGGTACTTCACAGTGAACTAGGTGATTGCAAACAGCTGCTGTGATTTTCATCTGCTTTAACCTTCACTGTCTCCTCAAGGGATGGATATAGATATTGCTTCCAAAACATACCTGAGGGGTGCTTGGATGGCACAGTTGGTTCAGCATCTGCCTTCAGCTCAGGTCATTATCTCAGAGTCCTGGGATGGGAGCCCCGCAATGGGCCCTCCTCATTGGGGGGTCTGCTTTACCTTCTCCTTCTGCCCCTCCTCCTGCTTGTGTGCATGCTTTCTCTCTCTCTTTCTCTCATGCTCTCTCTCAAATAAATTAAATCTTAAAAAAAGAACCATACCTAAAATAGATCTTTAAATCTAAAATTTCAGAAGGAAAATAGAGAATTAATGGGAACTAATCCAGTATTAGAGAATTGAACACATACAGCTTTCCTTAACAATTAAATTGAGATCATATATGTGCTAATGAGTTATACCCCATTTCACATTTGTGTGTGCCCCTGTGTCACAAATATTACATAGACGTAAACAAATTATTAGTTTATGTGTGCCTTATAATAGTGATTCTTGGACTTTGGTGAAAAGACCTTTTTAAAAATCCTATGAATGATATGGACCTTCTGGGCAGGAAATGTTTTATTTACAGAAAATTTTGAGAATAGAGGATTCACAGAATCCTTGACACTGAGAAATGAAATAATCATTATAGATAGATAGATAGATAAGGATAGAGATATATAGATAGAGATATATAGATAGAGATATAGATATATTCATATATCCAGTGTCCCCAGAGGAAGACATACTCACCAGATTAAATACTAAGTTATATGCCGAAAGTGTCCTTTCCTACTGTTTTTCTATTAACAGTCTCTATTGTGATTGTATGAAGTGGATTGTTAGTGGTGAGGCACAAAGTAGGAGAGGGAATTTACATCTGTTGCATTGTGGAGAGACACTTGGATTATATAAAATTTTGAAAAAAAACTCACTTATGAGCTGAATTTGAGGCCTTTCATTCCCCTAAACGCATGTTGGCAGGCAGCACAATTTCAAAAACTCCTGATTAGAAAAAAAAGTTCTGATTAGACTCTTCTATTCAAACAGGCCTCTCACTTTACCTCTTTAACCTAGACCACAGAAAGACCACAGTCCCTGAGGGGACTCAGGTACCAGGAGTATCCATGGACCAACAGCTTAGCTGGTGAGTAGCAAGATCCAGGGCCTGGGAGATGTAAAAAAGGACTTTTCCACTGATTTCCTAATCCTTCTATTGGAGAGAATGCTTCAATAAACTCACATTCAAGTGCACATCAGGTTTATGCAAGATTTTTGAGAAATTGGTTTCTTCACCTACCTGAATGGAAGACGCAAGATTTTCTCTGCTATGCACATGGGCCCAGCCGCGGGCTCCCACTGTAGTGGACCAAGGGCATTGAAGACCTTCTGATGGTCAGTAGGCAACAGAGAAAACCTGATGATCTTCCCACGCAGAAGATGTATTTGCACCTTAGTGGACACCACAGATCAGAAGATCAGCTCTTAAAATCCTAATTTCCTAGTCACCTCCCCGACTCTGAAGCAGCTCAGACACTGAAATGGCTAGAATGGGGGCTTTCCAACATATAGCCCCAGCTCCATGTTGGAAGATGTTATCTCCTTTCTTCACCAAAAACTCAGTTACATTTTAATTTTCCATTAGATATACTGCTATGTTTTTGGCCTATAGCTTGTGAGAGGATACTGATTGGTTGATGACAAAGAAGAGCTCAGAAGCCTAAAACTTAACAGACATTTAAAAGGAGGTATTTAGTGAATGAAGAAAATTTCCTTAGCCATGAGTTACTATTCATGGCAAAGTGAAGTAAAGAATATTCCCATTCCCAAGTATATATCGATGCCACGGAACTGTGAATGAGACCGTTTTATGGTAGTTTCTCCTAAAGAAAACTCATAACGGAATTCAAATTCCAATCTTCCCTTTGCCCCTAGGAAGGTATTTGCATATTCATTCAATTCTCATGAAAAATGTGTGAATCACTGTTGCAGTGCATGATGGAAAACAAAGATAATCATTTCCATTTTGAAAGAGGGCACCATGATAATCAAGTGCCAAATTATTTCAAGTTTTGTTTCCCAACCTCTGTAACACATATGAAAGATACGTGCTCTACTTGATGATGTCCTTGCCTTGGAATGTCCCCTAACTCAACCAAGGCCTGGGAGTTTCTGCAGCATTTAGTTGGAGAGAGCTAATCTCACATGGCTTACCCTATTCTGATTCCATTTTCTTTTCTCTTTTCATCTTAAATTATATGTGAAATTGAGTTGATTTTTATTTTTCCTACCAAGGTTTATATCTTCCACTTTCATTGGGGCTGATGATTTCATTTGATCAAGCAATTCCCAATTTCTGAATGTTCCAAATCATCTGTTAGAAGCTGATGTTTCAGAATTTGAAATGCATTTCCACAGAGAAATAGTGCAATGGGATGGCACTTATTTTCTTAAACCTACACAGATTAATCTGTTCATATGCAAGAAAGCATAATACCATGTTAGGGTGCCAAAGAAGCTAAGCTTACAATTCTTTCTGGAGAAAAAGTTTTTCCAGTTCTAGCTGCAGAATCACATCTTGTCCTTAGCCCCTGTGGCAATAGAAGCTGGTACCTCTGGCTCCCACCACCTCTAGGGCATTGGTGGCAGTTGTTAAGGGAGGAAGTGGGAAGGTCCGCATGGTGGACACAGAGCTCCAGGTAATTAGAATCTAGGTGTTGGTGACAATCAAACTAGGAGGCTATATTAGAACAGGACTGGGATATGATAGGAGCACGCCAGTTTGTCATGTTCCTTTCTTCTTCTTGCCACTCCAGCCCATTTTTGCCCTGTGAGGTGGGTCTCTGGGAAGGTAGAGAGAGTCCTGGGTCCAGAACAGGTTAGCATTTTCTTAACATGCTCTGTCCTTGCCTTCCTGACCACTAGCCTTTGTCCCTAGGCAGAGAACCATTCATACCTAGAATATATTAAAATGCTTTAAGATTGAAAGTTCAATCTGCTCTTTAGGCTTGCCCTCCATTCTCAGGCTGTGCATACCTTAGCTGCCCGAAGATGATCAACAGCAAGCATTTTGATTTGCATATAAAGAATGAAAATTCTAGATACCAAAAGGCCATATTGCAAAACTAAGACAAGTGTGGGGAGGGGGAATCAAACTGTGACTTAGATTATAGAATACACCAATAAGTATACATCCCTAATAACCTACTCCTTTCCTAGGGAGTAAATGAATAAATTTAGTTTTTTTTAAATAAATTTTATCTTGGAGTAATTTTGGATTTGTAGAAAGATTGCAAAAATAGTAGAGCTTCCATATACCCCTCACCTGGGGTCCCCCCTGTCGACATCTAATGTCTTCATGATGCATTTGTCAAAACTAAGAACATGACATTGGTACAAGTCTGTTAAGGAAACTGCAGTTTTTCCATGATCTAGTTCAGGGCACAGTATTGCATTTAGCCCTCATATCTACTGAGTTTCCTTGGCTCTGTGACAGGGTCTCAGGCTTTTGTTGTCTTTCAGGACCTCCACAGTCTTGAGGAGGGCTGGCCAAGGATCCAGACAGTATGATTTATCTGAAGTCTTCGAGACTGGGACTCTGGGTTCTGCATGAGGACCCATTCCTGTCATTTTGATCAGGGAGTACATGACATTCATGTGATATCCTTGGTGATGGGAACCTTCCCTTGGCTGAGCAAGTATTTCCCAGGTCTATTCCCTGCAAAGGTACCATTTCCCCCTTGCCTACTCTATTATTTGGAAACAAGTCGCTATGTCTAGCCCATCTCTGATGAGTGGGTGTGGGGGGAATTCAGCTCCATCTCCCGGACTGGGGAGTAGTATTTGGAATTCTTCTATAAGGAAGAGATGTCTCTTTTCTTCATCCTTTGTTTATTCAGTTATTTATTTCTATCAGTATGAATTCATGTTTATTTCATACTTGGGGTTATAAGTGAATGTAGTTTTAAAGGTTTTCAGATACAACCCCCATCCTCTGGAATAGATGTCTTGAAGTCTATGTGAGTGGGAACCTGAGCATGCCCGTGGAAGGTCCCACCGTGAGGTACTGATGAAACAGTGATTAGTGGAGACTTAGTCACAGCCTTCCCTTCAGACACCTTTACCTCAGCCCACACAGCTACTGCTTTTATTACTTGGTGCTGTGTTGGCTGCTGGCCACCGCCTCAGTCAGCTAATGAACAGAGCTCGATTACTCACCAAGACACGCTCTGCTCTTATCTCTGTTTCATAAGGGAGCCTGGGCACACGCCTAATAAAAAAGTCAAGCGCCTTTCTTTCCTTTTTACTGAGAAACGAAGCACTGTATCCTGAAATTTTATTCCATGGACAGCAGGGAATTTGACAAATGTACTCTCCCCAAGTCCAGAAATGTGTCTCTTCTCCAAAAAAATACTAGTTTGTCGAATGATGGCTGAAGAGTCCAACTGAGCATCAGAAAAATTTTAAATTAGTTTCATTAAGAAAAATTTAGAGGACATAGATTTGCTTGTATTTCAGTTATTTTTTTCCCCCACCTAAATGGTTTTCATTTTCTAACTTAAACTTTAGAACTTTAGAATGCTGACACATACTAGTATATTGTATTTAGTGCTGGCACTAAGAGGCATTTGTTAGCACTTAGAGCCTGCTCTGTTAATGTCTATTTTTGTCGGTTAGAACATACTGTTTTATAGGTAGAACCTAAGACAGGCCACGGAATGATTGTGCGTACATGCTAGAATTAAGCTGAGCAAAAACTTTTCTGTTTCCCTATGGAAATTTATCCAAAGAGTCTCCAAGGACCTGCCATGTCCAAGCACTTGGTAGGAAGAAATGGAGAGAGGACAGGTTGCTTGTGCCTCCCCTCTGCAGGAGGAGAGAGTACAGGCAGGAGCCTCGCATTTCCCCACCCACTTCCTCCCCTACTGCTCTGGGACATGGAGTGAGATGGATCTGACCTGAATCCTGCTCACCTCTTATGACAATAGAGCTTGGGCCAGCTACCTAAACCTTTGAAAGCCTCAGTTGCTTTATCTGTATCATGGGAACAATAGTACATCTCTAATGAGAGTTTTTGTGGTGATTTAAGGATATACGGTGCTTTGCTGAGGACCTGGGACATAGTATGCTCAGCAGGGAGTCTGCTTCTTCCTCTGGCCTCTCCCTTCTCATACTCTCTCCCTCTCATTCTCTCTGTCTCTCTGAAATAAATAAATAAAACCATTAAAAAAATGCTCTTAGGGGTCTATACCTTGTAAAGGAGGAGTAAGATGGAGAGCTGGAAGAGAGAGTGCTTTGGGACTGCCTTATTTTCAGGGACTCACAGGATGCTATAAATTTAATTTCTGTTAAAATCAGAAGAATGAAGTGAATAATAATGAATATATAATAATGAACTCAGATTTATTATATTAACCTTTATACCAACACAGCATAAAACATAACTTTTAATATTTCTGCAAAGGGGCAGGTGCCCAGGGTCCACAGAAATCATAAGGCAGACCTGGAGAGAGTCATAGACATGGGGGCTGCCTTAAGGAAAGGTATTTTGGGAGAAACAAAGATAGTTAAAGAAGATATTTAACACATAACATAATTGAAATGCTAACAATGTCTACTCTGAATCTAATTGTGAGAGAAGAATAGGATAAATATGAAGGGACATTCTACAAAACAATGGGCCTGAGCTCTTCAAAAAATATCAACAACGTGTACATCCATATTCATTGTAGCATTATTCAAAATAACCATGATATGGAAATAACCTATGTGTCCATTGATAGATGAATGAATAAAGGAGATGTGATATATATACAAGGGAATACTATTCAACCATGAGAAATAAGGCTATCTTTCCATATGCAACAACGTAGATGGAGTTTGAGGACGTTATCCTAAATGAAATAAGTTAGAAAAAGACAAGTACTGTGTGATGTCACTTATCTGTGGAAGCTGAGAAAGTAGAGTACATAAAAACAGAGCACAGTGCTGTTCCCCAGAGGTAGGGGGTTGGGGGAAATGGGGAGATAATGACCAAAGAATACAAACTTCCAGTTATAAGATGAATAAGTTCTGGGGATATAATGTACAATATGGTGACTATAGTTAATAATATTGTATTATATACTTGAAAGTTGCTAAGAGAATAAATTTTAATTGTTCTCATCACAAACAAGAAATGGTAATTATGACATAAGTAGGTGTCAGCAACAATATGGTGGTAATCATTTCACAGTCTTTAAGTGTATGAAATAGACATCTTGAGCATGTAACTTACATGGTGTTGTATTTCAATTATATCTAAGTTAAGCTGGAAAAATATCAACGATGGAAACTACTTAATACTTAGGGAAGACTAGAGAAACATGACGTGGAAACTCTTTGGTTGGAGAGAGTAAAAGTTTTAAATATGGAGGAATTTGAATATAGTACATATCCTAGGTATTAGTATTGTATTGATGTAATTTCCTGAGGGAGACAACTGTGTAACCTGTAGTTACATAGAAGGATGTTCTTATTCTTAGGAGAAATATCCTGACATATTTGTACATGAAATATTGTAATGTCTGGAATTAACTAACCATCAATGAGACAGAGAGATATTAATGAATCTAGATGATGGGTGTGTGGGTTTTTATCATGTTAAATTTTCTTACAACTTTTCTGTAGGTTTGAATTCTAAAAATAAAACGTTGGGGAAAATAAAATGAGAAGATTTGGACTAGAAAAAACAAATAATTTTGGAGTTGTCCAGAGTGCTGTGAGAGGTAATATAGCTCAAGAAAGCTACAGTGACCATCGACTTTACTCTTCAATACTTTTGGAATGGAATCCATGGAGCTTCTTTTTAGAATATCCATTCATTCTCAAACAACAGTGGGGTACCTTACAATGTCTCTTGTTCATTTGGATTATAGCCACATTAACTTTATGCTTAAAACAGGGTGGATATTAAGTGGGGCAACTGGATCATTTATTTTCCAGGAGAGACAGGGTCTGAATGCTGTATTGAGGGTGACATCTTTGTTTCTTGAGGAATAGCTTTAGGGGGACTCCTGGAATATGGAACTATAAGGTGAAGATGCTTTCTGGACCTGGGGAAAGATAAAATGAAACCCTTTGGCAATTTAGAAGGAGATGTGCTTGATGATAAATTTCCACATAATACAAAGAGGAAGAAGTGCTTTCTGAAAGGATCTAACTGATGCTTCCTGAGATTCAAAGTCAGGGTACTATCAGGTTCATCAGGGAGACCCTGTAGGAAGAGACACTATGTGACCACAGGGCCACATGCTTTTTTTGTTATCGTTTTGTTTGAGAGAGAGAGAGCGAGCATGCGAGTGAGCAAATATACCCACGAAAGCTGGGGAGAGGGGCAGAGGGAGAGGAAGAGAGGGAATCCTAAGTAGGCTCCATGCTTAGCACAGAGCCCAGTGTGGGGCTTGATCTCATGACACTGAGCTCATGACCTGAGCTGAAATCAAGAGTCTGGTGCTTAACTGACTGAGCCACCCAGGCGCCTAGGGCCACATGCTTAAAATGGCAGAGGGCAACTGAGCTGGAGATCCTGGTTTAGGGTCAGGGCCTTATGAATTTGACATGAGGGCTGGTTTCAGAATAGCATAAGACTGAGTCTCATGCTCCTGGAGGTCTAACTACCCTGGCACGGTATTGTCATTTGGAAAACCAATGCTAGGCACCTATGTAGACAAAGACCCATGTGTGAGTCACCATTGACAACTACATAGAGCAACAGGGCAGGGGGATACACTTTTTCAAGACCACACGATACCCTGTGGCAGTAAGTAGCGGCAGAGAATCAGAAACCTGAATTTAGAGACAGGATTGTTTCTGTCCCTCCTCACCTCCAATAGACCAGTTGTCAACTCCCTGGGCTTGTTTTTTGTTTGTTTTTGACAGTTTGATTGCGCTATTAGGAAAGGCCTCAAGAAGGACTCTATGTTTTCCACTAACAATTCAAGGAATTTGAACAATAACCTGAGGAAGTAATGTTAGGAGTTAGTTGGACAGTTAAGTAGTCAGGGCCAAGGTCCCCAATAAGAAAATATGGAGTCAGGAAAGCTAAGATAAAACAGCCACTGACATCCTGTTTGTAGCTTAGACAGGACCCCACTAACATTCTGCTTTGCAGCTTTTGCAGAAACGACTTCTGCGAAATGTCCTAAAATAAGACAATTAACCACAAAAAACATTTGTCTCTATTACGGGCAAGGGGCAGTTAGACCTAAGCCACCAGATGTCAGCAAAAAAAGGATCATCAGTTTATGGACATGAACCTAATGGGTAGATAGATATGTGACCAAAGCCCTGATTGGCATGACTCAGCCCACCTTAAGCAGTCGCTTAAGAAAATTCTGCAAGAGAGCTCATAAAACCCCCTAAACTTAGAAACTCCAAGGGCAACCCACTTGCCACCCCACCCCAGGAACTTTATACTTTTGCTCAGTCAACTTTGCTTTGCTGCCCACCATTCTTCATCTGGTCTACCTCTTCATTCTTTGAAGCAATGTGACCAAGAACCATGGGTACTAAGGGGACACAAAATCCTGTAACAGTAAGAGGAAATGGCATCTTTGTACCCTGAGCTGGTGAAGTAGTTCATAGGCATCACTTGTCATATTAACATTTGACATGGTATGACTTTTGGAAATTACCATCCTTCTTTCCTTAAGAGCTGCATTTGCCTTTTGTCTGACTTCTGCAGCATCTGTCTTTCCAGCAGTTCCTAATCTACTTTCTCTCACTCTGTTGCTGGAGTAGACGTGGTTCTGAATAAATCTTCAGTATCACTCTCAGACTGTGATCAGAAAACAGACGTATAACAGAGATACTGGAACAGAGAATCGAACTGATATAAGCCAAGGATAAATATTTTCATAAAAAGGGGAAGAATTGAAGAATTGATATGGTTTTCTTGAGCAAAGCAGATCAGCATCTCAGGTCCAACCTAACTCAATTTCGCTAGCTCTGTTTAATTCATAGTACCTATGGTCATTTAGGGGACTGCTATGACAACAAACAAAAAGGACTCTGCTTTTCTATGTGCTAGTCTCTGGGATAATCGGTAGAAATTTTAAGGGTCTGGTTGAAAAATAGGGGTAGTGGGGCTATCAGCAGGAATATAACATACCCTTAGTGAGCTTATCACCCCATTTTCAGTTTTAGTTGAATAAATCAAATTTTTACAAAATTCTGTCTCATGATGAACTAAAGTCTGCTTCCCTCAAGTGGGCAAAGGCCTTCTTAGGAATGATGAAGAAGAAATCTCTTAACTGTTTCACGTAACCAACTTCAAATATTTGCAGCTCACTGTCATATATATGGTAATCATCTTACCCACCCCCTATGATTCCAAAGCTTCATTTCCCAAAGTTTGCTCCACTTTCCTTTCCATTAGGCTGGTCCTAGATTCCTTTTTTTTTTTTTTTTTAAGATTTTATTCATTTGTTTTAGAAAGAGAGAGAGAGAGAGAAAGAGGGCATGAGCAGGGGGAGGGGCAAAGGGAAAATGAGAGAATCTCAGGCAGACTGCCCGTTGAGCACAGAGCTTAGTGCAGGGCTCAGCCTCAGGGCCCTGAGATCATGACCTAAGCCGAAATCAAGAGTCCGATGCTTAACCAACTGCACCAGCCAGGTGCCCCTTGTCCTAGATTCTAAGACACACTACTAGAGGGAATTTAAGCAGTATTAGTCCAAGATGCTGTCAATTCAGCAATAGCTTATATGTTGACCTTGTACAAGGTAAATACTTACAGAACAGTGATGAGAGGGGCACCTGGGTGGCTCAGTGGGTTAAAGCCTCTGCCTTCGGCTCAGGTCATGATCTCAGGGTCCTGGGATCGAGCCCCACATCGGGCTTTCTGCTCAGCAGGGAGCATGCTTCCCCCTCTCTCTCTGCCTGCCTCTCAGCCTACTTGTGATCTCTCTATCTAATAAATAAATAAAATCTTTAAAAAAAAAAAAGAACAGTGATGAGAGCTCTTAAGATCACATGGACACAGGCAATATTGAATAAGAAGGAGCTCAAATTCTAGAGCAAAGTTCCATAGCACACTTGAGACCACCCAAAAATATTCTTTGTTTTTAAAGATTTTATTTATTTGACAGAGAGAGAGAGAGATCACAAGTTGGCAGAGAGGCAGGCAGAGAGAGAGGGGGAAGCAGGCTCCCTGCTGAGCAGAGAGCCCTATGTGGGGCTCAATCCCAGGACCCTGAGATCATGACCTGAGCAGAAGGTAGAGGCTTTAACCCACTGAGCCACCCAGTACCCCATCCAAAAATATTCTTAGGTCATTAATTACATTAGCTGTAAATATACCCAACCATCAAGATTTTGCTCTATAATAAAATCAATAAGTACTACACCTTTGGCACTTAAAATTTACTGTGAAATGTCATAAACAAAAAGCACACTAATGCAAAACACGATTTCTCTACATTCACAACTTTTGGCACTAATGTACGGGTTTCCATCCCAAAAAAAGCCTCCAATTCTCTATGGACATCAACTGGGTATCCTATAGTTCAATTACAACAATGATTACCTGGAGGTGACATAGACTGCAGGGTTAAGAGGGCTCAATATCACAAGACTGCCATTGACTTCAGATGCAAATTACAAGTCCCAGGTTGTCATCTGTACTTTTGACCACCAGCTATAAATCAGGGCTGCCCATGATCTCTTCTTGGGTTCAGTTGTTTGTTAGAATGATTCACAGACCACAGGTTAACAGGTTCTTACTATTGCTGACTTATTACAGAAAATATTTTAAAGCATACAGATGAAAAGCCAGATAAAGAGATATATCCTAGCAAGATCTGTTAGAGTCCCAAGTGAACAGAGGCGATTTGGGGTGTGCCAACCTCCCACACATAGATACATTCTTTTTCTACCTCAGTAGTTTTCTGAACCCCTTCAGTAGAGTTTTTATGAAGGTTCCATTATATGGATAGGATTGTTTAAATCACTGACCATTGATGACTGAATTCCATCTAGTCCCTCTCCCTTCCTGGAGGCTGTAAGTGGAGGGGGGTAGGGCCAAGAGTTCTACACCTCTAATCAGGAGGTTGGTTCCCCTGGCAATCAGCCACCACACTTAGGAGTTTTTTTAAGGTCACTTCATTAACATAAACTCAAATGTGATTGTAAAGGGTATGGTCTGAAGAACGAAAGATGCTTCATTCACCTTAATTGTTCAACTCCTGAGCTGTGTCAGGAACTGGGGACCGAAATCAAATATTGCATCAAAAGTTGTTCCCATCTCTGTTAGCACTTAGGAAATTACAAGGGTTTTGTGAGCTCTGGTAGGGATCCTGGGATTGAAGACCAAATATATATATTCCTTATTGTATCACAATAGCACATGCAGCTAAAATATAACTCTTTGAAAATAATAATAAACAAGCACTCGTATCTACCCTCGAGCTTAAGATACAAAACAGAACCAGTTCTTTGATGTCCCCTCAGTACTGTTTCATAATTATTTCCCAGCTTCCCTGAGAGGCAATTGCTATCCCAAATGTAGCTGTTTTTTTTTTTTTTTTTTTAAGATTTTATTTATTTGACAGAGAGAAACACAGCGAGAGAGGGAACACAAGCAGAGGGGATGGTAGTGGGAGAAGCAGGCTTTCTGACAAGCAGGGAGCCCGATGCGGGGCTCGATCCCAGGACCCTGGGATCATGACCTGAGCTGAAGGCAGACACTTAACGACTGAGCCACCCAGGCACCCCGCAAATGTAGTTTTTAATTAACTTTCCTTTTCTGACATTTTTTACCACATATGTGTGTATGTATCCAGAAACAATAGTTGAATTTTTTTTTTCAAAATGTATATAAATGGGATCTTAATACCCTATGTTTTCTTACATGAATTCCTCTTTTTTTCTTTTAGGTAATATTTTTAGACCATTCACATGGATGCTTGTGGCTGGCTACATCTGGTTCATTTTCAATACAATTTTTTTTGTATCAATTAAACTTTTTACTTGTATTGGGTTTTTTTTTTCTTGCCATTATGCATAATGCTATGAACATTCTTACATCTGTCTTCTGTTTGACAAGTGCAAGAGTTTCTCTAAGGAGCAAAGCTGGGAGTGGAGTTGCTGGTTATTGTGTGTTTTCAAGTTCAATTTTACTAAGTAAGTAAGGAGTATCAGAAAGCTTTCCAAAAACAATTGGTCACTTTGCAGTCTTTATAAAGGCAGCCCTTAAAAGCTCCTGTGAGCTGTGGGGCAATTGGATGGTGTGGACACCTGGCAGTGAAAGGAATTCTTCACCTGAGACAGAAAAAAAGGAGAGAGAAATTTGCGGAATACACCAAAGGGGAGCGTTGTGCAGGATAGTAAAGGAGAGACTGTCTGTGAGGTAGCAGTGGTGGGAGGCTGGAATTAAGGGGGAAGATCAAGGGGTATGCGAATGTGTCTAGCTTTTTCCTTTTTTGGTAGCTGAGCTTGGCTGTAAGTAAACCATTGGTCATCTAGGGCTTATGCCTGTTTTGAGCTGGATGCCTAAGGGGTCTGCTTGCATTCCGCCCTGGGTCACTGTGGGGCCTTCCACCTTACTCAGATGTGCCTTGCTCAAGCTGGTTGTCTAAAAGCAGCCTCTTCCTTAGCAATGACCTAACCAAACTTCCGCATTTTAAATCTGGGACTGGTGGCTGCAGTGAGATGGTTTGCCTGCCCCTGTGGTTTTAATTTGGTTGCTAATGAGTCCGAGCATCCTTTGATGGGCCTTTTGTGTTTTGTCCTCTGTGACCTGTTTGTGTGCAGTATTCTACTTTCCATTGCATTGTTGTTTTGTATTGATTTTTAGGAGTTCTTCATACATTCTGGATATTGATCTTTCGACAATCATGTCTTGGAAATACCTTTTTTGTTCCAGTCTCTGGCTTGTTTCTTCATTGGTTTTGTCGTGTCTTTTAATAAGCAGACCTTAAATCAGAGATTCTTGAGTTTACTAATATTTTCCCTACCCTGTGCATTGCTTTCTTTAAAAAAAAAAAAAACCCTCTAAAATCTAGGTCACTGAAAAGTTCCCTTCAATTTTTCTCTTTAATATGTAACCAACCGCCTAAGTACCATTTACTGAAAACTGTGTTCCTTCTTTTTTTTTTTTTTTTCTGTGTTCCTTCTTTATTGAACTGTCACCGCAGTCTTGCAGATAGTTTTTCAATATAGGTGAGTCTGGAGCCCATGGCCAAGAATGAATTCTTGAGACATCTTTGGGGCAAAAAGGTGATTTTCTGAAAACACAAGGACAGAGCCCATGGGCAAAAAGAGTTGCTGCCCCGGAGTTCTGAGGGGTGACCAATTTTATACTTGGGAGTAGAGGGAGGCTAAAGAGGACTTGTACAATATTGGAGGCCCTGCCATTGTCAAGTTAAGGTTATTTTTCCCTCTAGTAAAGCATTAGCATTGTGAGAGTTGGAAATTTCCTTATGGAAGTTAGGTTATTGGTAAGAATGCTTCCCACCCCCCCACCCACCCGCCCCCCCCGCGGTAAATCATTAAGACATTGATAAACTGAAGAAGACTCATGTCTGGCTGGACTGTGATCTCTGAGTTTACCAGTTTACCATTCGTTTTTCCCTTCACTTATCTTTAGGGCAGCAGGAGTGCCTGAGGAATGTCACATAGACCCCACCTAAGAGTTGGGCTCGGGGTTTTCCAGGTTTTCCAGAGCACAGCTTGTGCTCTGTCCTCCGCTGGCCTTTGCTCCCTCATCAGCTCCACATGTTGTGGAAAAATAATCAGATCTGTGAGAGACCAGGTGACACTCAGAGAAGTAGGAGAACGAGGATTTATTTTAAGACGGTGGACCCAAATGAGCTCATGCTGGAAGTTCTGGGCCCCGGGCGGCAGAGTTAGAGGGCTTTTATAGGGGACTTCAAGCATTCAGGTTCCAATGGTCATGCTGACTGCTGGTAGGTGGGTTTAATCTTGAGGAGCAGGGGCTGCTTTAGGCGGGATGGTAGCTCAGAGAGCCTGTGGCGAGAAGCCTGTTAATGGAAGAAGCGACTGGTTATCTCTTGCTCCCAATAGGGCTTCTGGGTATCTTTAACTTATTGTTATTGACTTTCCATCTTCTGGGGCCTCCTGGCCTGGGCCTCCTCTGGGTAATTTTTCTCTTCACACTTTTCCAGACTCTGTCATTTTCTTTTTTTTTTTTTTATTAATTTTTATTAACATATAATTTATTATTTGCCCCAGGGTACATGTCTGTGAATCTTCGGGCTTACACATTTCACAGCACTTAATAGCACATACCCTCCCCATTGTCCACAACCCAGCCACCCTATCCCTACCCCACCACCCCCCCGGCCACCCTTAGTTCATTTCTTGAGTCTAGGAG
>CM053606.1:99854480-99913648 GCA_028646535.1 Procyon lotor | reverse complement strand
AGACTCTGTCATTTTCTGTTGACCAGTTTACATAGCCCTGCGCCAGAATCATATTGTCTCAATGACCAGTTATTGATTTCTAGAAGACCAAGTCCTCCTTCCACCTCAGCTGACACATTAGACTTCTTATTAAAGAATATGCTGGTTATTTGGGGTTCTCTGCTTTTCCATAAAATTGAATCAATTTATCAAGTTCCATGCAAAACCCTACTGGGATTCTGCTTGGAAAGTTGATTGATTCAATTAATCAGGTTGGGGAGAATTAATATCCTTAAGTACTGAGTCTTCCTATCAACGAATATGTCTTTCAAGGTAGTTACAAATCTTTTTTGGCATAAAGGATTTACACATCTTTTGCTGAATGTATTCCAAGACATCAATCCTTTGATGTTGTTTAAAATGGTATCTTTCTCACCATTGTATTTTCTAAGTGTTCTTGATTGTGCTTTATGTGTTGAGTTGTTCCCAGTGAGAAACTTTGTATTCTGCTGGCATCTGAGAACACCAGAGAACTAAGGTGACTTTAAATTAGATTTTCAGTTCAGGGACTTTTGGGCCACATAAGTTGTTGGGAATTCTGACTGCAAAACATGCACTTGCTGATTTATGATTAAAGGACTTTCCATCTCTCTCCAGAGTCCCAAGGTGGCCATATGACATATCTGATCAGACCGTGCGTAGGTCCTAGGCTTCATCTGGGTACCCACCACACTTGCTGCTCACAGACCAGCTCAGGCCCAGAAACGCAAGCCGATGTCCTCAGCCAAGCGTGGCTTTTCCTCCATAGAGCCCTGTGTGATCTGCTTTCTGGCTTTCTTTGTTCGTCTTCCTGTACTCTCTGCTTAACTAAGCTTAAAACAGATACTCTTTACATTTCTTAATTAAATCAAGTATTTTTAGGCCTTTTATCCTAGGAGGAATTTTCTGTATATCCAGTCTGCCATATTGCCAGAAATAGAAGTGTTATTCCCCTCCTCCACTTCTTTTTTGTTTAGAAGAGAAAAAAGAAACGAAATTATGGGGCATCATTTTCTTCATGAACTCATGTTGATTCCACATTCTCTTTAAGTGCTTATAAACATTTTGTTTAATTATCATTTAAAAATTGTATGTTAAAGCCATTAATCTGTGCTTTCTATTTCTATGCTTTTCTTTTCCCTTTAGAAATGGAGACATTTGTTTTTTTCCAGAAATGGAGAGAGAGGGAGAGGAAGAGAGAGAGATGAATGAATGAATAAATCTGGGGAGGAATGACTGTGTTAGCTATAGAGCCAGGGACTTACATAAAATATGTCACTTAAACTTCACAGCACTTGGAAGGCAGGTGTCTCCTTCCTCCAGTGTGTGAGCAGTCCAAGGGTGAGGTCAAGTAGTTTACCCCATTAGTGTGGCCAGTAACCCAGTAAGAAAATGGTTTCTTTCTTTTCTGTCCCATGCTTCCATTCCTAATTGTTGCTAACATTGTGAGATGGCACACTATAAGCATTTTTTAAAAATTGTTTTATTTATTTTTTTTGAGAGAGAGTGCACGTGTGTGCACTCAGGCGGGAGTGGGGGTGGGGCTAAGAGTGGAGGGGCAGAGGGAGAAGGAGGGGGAGAAGCAGACTCCCCACTGAGTAGGGAGCCCCGATGCAGGACTCAGTCCCAGGACCCCTGGATCATGACCTAAGCTGAAGGCAGACACTTAAAACCGACTGAGCCACCCAGGCACCCACACTATAAACACTTTGGTGCTAACCTAACTGCCTTTTGTTTTTCCAACTGAGAGGCTTAAATGTCTTCTGTTATTAGCAAAATATCTACCAGGTAGTGGAGATTTGTGAATCTAAAATGCCTCTCTTCCATTTTTTTCTTCTTTTTCTCTTTTTGGCAGAAATATTGAAAGTAATGTTAGGAAAATAGTTGTACATGGGCATTTTCAAATGATGCTTGAAATAAAAAATGGCACCTCTGCCCAGCAAAGAAGTAGCACCCTGGGAGCTAACTGGAAACTGCCTCCACTACCAACATTGATTCACCCTTGGCTGAAGTGGGCTTTGCTAGTCAGATGTAGCCTCAAGCAACTGAAAATATGTTCTTCATCACCATTCAGAGTATTTTTTAAAAGATTTATTTATTTATTTGAGAGAGAGAGAGAGAGAGAGAGAGAGAGAGAGAGAGAGAAACAGGAGAAGGGGCAGAGGGAGAGGAAGAGAATCCCCTCTCAGTGCAGAGCCCAACTTGGGGCTCAATCTCATGATCCTGAGATCATGACCTGGACTGAAACCAAGAGTTGGACACTCAACCAACTGAGCGACCTGGATGCCCCCCACTCAGAGTTTTAAACCATTCTTTTTGGAAGTTTTATAATGTCTGTACTGGGAAAATGAAACACCTGACAGCTTTTCCTTGTTGCTCAGTTTAATTCACTTTTAAGCTTTTCTCGATTTTGAAGTTTTCCTACTCACATGTCAATGGAAGCTACTACCTGAGATGAAAGTAAATTACATTATACAGTCCATGCTACACATGGAACATAGAAGGCCAAGGAATTGAGGGAAAGACCTATATTTAAACCTAAGGCCATACTGTCATTGTTTCTATTTTTTTCAAGTGGCTTTCTTATCTTTTCCAGCAGAGATTCATATCCTTTGCAACACCACAGATTTCTTTCCATCAATATTTCCTCTCTCTAATTTAATAACAAACTACAAAGATTTAAAGCTATCTTAAGTTGTTAATGTTATTTTAAAACCTAAATACATATCGTCACAGAAGTTGTGATGCTGCAGTATTAAATCCACGGATGTGGCAATCCCCTACTTATTCAAACCACTGGTGTTTTGGGTTCCATCTTTAGTTACTGATAAGGGCTGATAAGTATCTGGTAGTTCTTTCTTCTAGTAGGTAACCTGCCTCATTGGAGGTCTGCTTTATATTGGTTTTACCATAATAAGTTTGATTGGGATTAAATAGATCAAGATTCATTGTATTTGTGTTTTAACTTTATGCCATCATTAATTTTATAACATAGATCTTTCTTTGTCTTTCTCTTTCTTTCTCTTTCTCTTTCTTTCTCTTTTTGAAAATTAGCTATAGGGCATAACTATGTTGTCTTTTTTACCCTCTCAGTAAGCTTACTTTATGCTTTTCCCATAGAGATATGACCGCTTTCTTTTTTCCATACAGAATACCCAGAAAATAAGTGAAATCACCTCAGATAGACACTTTAGGAGGTAAACTTAAATCCTGCATTTTTGTTTATTTATTTATTTTTGAAGAATTATTTATTTTAAAGCAATCATGAGTGGGGGAGGGGGCAAGGGAAAGAGAGAATCCAAAAGCTGACTCCATGCTGAATGTGGAGGCTGATGTAGTGCTTGATTCCACGATCTATGAAATCATGACCTGAGCCCAAACCAAGCTTAACTGACTGAGCCACCTTGGCACCCCTCCTTTGTTTTTGTTTAAACCTTCGTTAACTTTAACTACCTGATTTTAACTGGTAGACTCTAACTGGTTTTAACTGGTAGACTCTAACTCGACTCCCACCAGACCAAATCTCAGGCCAAAGTAGAATAAAAAAGAAGCTTAAAATTCCAAGTGGGCAATCCATGATTTAAGAGGTAATCCTTGTTCTCAATCTCCAATTTTTACCAAAGATTTCTTCCACAGCATCCACTCATCTGTGTAAGTTTCCCTAAGAATCTAACCCCTTTTGGCATCTCTGGTGTTAGAGAAAGCCATTTCTGTCCTACCTTTTGGATGTTTGGAAAGCGGCATCACGATGAAACTCCCACACAACCCCTCCAATGTTGTGTACCTGGCCTTCTTACCAGTCATATAACTCATATATGTGATACATTACTCATTGCTGTGACAGTTGGAACTGAGTGTTCAACATCAGCAAAAATAAGCTGAGGTATTTACAATGAGTAGAATTTGACTTGTCAGATTATTTATAGATGCCTTGTAAAAAATAAAGGCTGAACTTAAGAATCAGTAAGATATATTTTAGAATACACTTATACACTTTTTTTTTTTTTGGTCCTAGCCTAATGGATAACTCTGTTCAGTTATGCAGTGATATGTTGGCTCATCTCTTACTCCCTCTTCCTTTCCTCTGATATTCTGGAAAGGGACCTCCAGTCACCACTGGTGCAGACATTGAGCTGGATGCTGCCTCTGAACAGAAGTAATAGCATGCTGCTTCAACCTCTGAATCACATTAGATTGGCTTTGCTACTGTTTCTTCCCTGACTGGGTTGCTCAGTTCCTGCAGTTTAGACCCTGGCCTGTAACTCAACAATGCTCCATATTTCACTGTAGCAAATGAGTTTCTCCTGGACTTTCCTCCCTTTTACAACCCACCCCAAAAGTCAGCCTCATTTTATGTCTGTTTCTTCAACTTTTGCATTCCTGATCCATTCTGAGAAGCTGAATAGCTCAAATCAAGCTGTGTCCCCCAAGAACTGCAATCTCAATGTAATAAAATTGTATAATAAAATAAATATTCTATAATACCAAGGACATGCACGACCCACACTGGAACATAAAGAGTATGTTCAGTAAATGTCATGGATTTTATATTTAATGTTCAAAGAGTCAGTGTGCTTCAAGTTCATGAGTCTGTCTCCTCAGCTTGAGATTTAGTTTCTATTGAAACATAATTTAAAAGCTTGAACAAAAAATGATTTGCTCTAAGCCAAGTTGTGGCATGGTTTCCCTTAAGTTGATTCCTTAGAGCCTTTCCATGGAGGCCATGTTTAATGAAGAAAGAATATCACTGAAACATCTTGTATTAATTCAAATTGATAACCATAGCATTTAACCTTTCCTGGCACATGGGATGGTCATGGGGTTATGCCACTCAGATCTCCCTCTAAAAGGACTTGCTGGAAAATGTGTCATTAGCTGTCACACCTTCAGATCTATTATAGTGCTTGTGCCAAAAACATGCTCCCCTGACCAATCCCGGAAAACACCTGTGCACGATGGGGTGCTTGAGCCTCATCTTTCTCCTGACACTGGATGTCTCTATCCAGCATTCTTTGCCCAGGGCTCCCCCATTAGCCTGGCTGAGACCTACTCATAAAAGCACTGCCTGTGATGCTTCTCTCACCCATTCCTACTTCCTTCTCTCCCTTTGGGGGTGTCAGACCCGTATCACTTCCCTTACCTGGTCCTCTCTCTCTTTCTGTCAAGGCATTCCTCAATAAATGTTTGGTTTGTCTCATTCTGCCTTAGCATCTGTTTCTCAGAGGACCTGAGCTTATGTATCACATTTAGTCTTCACCCATGGAAAACCAAGTCTAGCAAGAGTAAGAAGCAAAACATTAGTGTCTACCTTCTATCCCATAAAGGAATCCCATGTACTTGGATGAAAATAATTTGAAAACAAACAAACAGAAAGCAAAAAGCCATATTCATCATAGGGCCAGTTGTGCTTTAATAAGCCTACTCAGATTTGATTAGAAAATAAAGTTTGAAATGCCATTAAAAGGGAGATCATTTTCTCTAGGATATAGATAAAGTTCTTGGTGTAAATCTGTAAAAGCAGGGCACTGAGGGGAAAAAACTAAAATTTTCTTTGTTTTTATGATTTTTCTGGTGGACAGGAGAAAAAGTTTGGATTATATGTTGTGATATTAATTCTGAATGATCTTAGTCTTGGTAGGTATTTGAGACAATGTCATCTCCCACCTCACTAGTACTGAAAGAGTAATCAGGGGAAAAAGGAAAATCAGAATAGTACTCTCCTCCATAAATCACGACAATTGATTCAGAAAGGATAGCCCTGAGAGAGGCCAGAGAGTTAATAAACACTGTCATTTTCACTTAATGTAACTGGCAAAAGGGCTGGGGGCAATGTTCCACTTCATTTTGTCCAGAAAATTGCTTTGAGAAATAAACATCCAGAAGAAGAAAAACACCCCCAAGCTATCATTTTAGGAAAGATTTTTTTTTTAAGGCAACTGCAGGAAGGGCTAAATTTCTTGGGTAGGATCTAATAATACAATTTATTTTTGTTGTCTACTAAGGATGTTAATTTTTTAGAAAAAAAAGCACATTGTTTGGCAGTAAAAAGTAATTGCTGCATTAAAAGCTTTCTTAATTTCTTCTTGAAAAGAGAAAGTGCGAAGTTGTCCCAGTTAGGATTATAAAATTGGTGATCTGTTTTGAATTTTGTGACTACTATGAGAAATTACTTGAGTAAAGATGTGCTTAAGAGATATTAAATCACTGTCATGATTTTTCTCAGAGCAAATGCTTCTGTGAAGGACTCATGGGAAGACAGGTTATGGAAACGTAATCTAAAGCTCAAGACTAAACTGTAGCCTTGTTGTACTGCATTTTAACTTTATGTATATTCTATATTTTAAGAAAATCAGCAAACCCTGAAAGAGATGATCCTGATTCTTGGCAAATCTATCCTATGAAAGGAATTAAGAACAACTCTTATTGGACTTAAGGAGATTGATTTTACAAAATGACTTAGGATAATGTTTAGACATTTTCCTGGGCAGGCAGAGTGGAGTCCAAGCAAGCTTCTAAGCAGGAAAAGGTAAAAAGGATGATGACTGTCAGGCTTTCAACATGGTGATTTGAGAGTCATGGGAGATCAGCTGGGATGCTCCTGCTCCTGCAGTAGCACGGGTGTGTGATTGTGGGGCCTAAATCAGAGAGGAGGAAGTCAGAATGGGAAGGAAAAGGGAAAATGGAGCATTGCAAGTGGGATTAATTGTTTGGACTCTACATGTCAAGGCTGAGGGATGGAGAGAGAAATTACTTTGTTTTCATCATGTCCTGCTTTTTGATTTACCATTCAGATCTTCATTCTTGATGCCCATTATAATAGCAACAATACCTGAACTTAATATGTTGTTTTCTTATTTTGATAGACTTTCAAAAACATTTTGAGGCACCTAACAATAATGACATTTTGGATGCAGTTGGTTAAGCATCTGGCTCTTGGTTTTGGCTCAGGCTGTGATCTCAGGGTGGTAAGATTCCCCTTATCTGGCTCTGAACTCAGTGTAGATCTGCTTGGTAGTCTTTCTCTTTCCCCCACTCCTCCTCCTGCTCCTGCTCACTCTCTTTCCTTCTCTCTCTCTTTCTTGCTAAAAACAAATAAATAAATTCTTAAAAAACAACGATGACAACAACAACTAAAAACAAAGAAATATTTTGAGGAAGCACAAAAATTATTATTTTCCTCAATTTTTAATGATAAGTGAGACTCACAGAAAATTAGGGATTCATCCCAAGAATTAAAACCAGTCAGTAACCAGCTGAGTTGGGCCAAGACCCAAGTCTTATTCTCTGTTGCTGCTGTTTTAACATCACCACAGAGCATTCCACGATGAATCAAGATGGAAGTCTAAGCATGACCCAACTACACATTGACCAAAGTCACAGGCTAATTATACAGGACACCATGGGGGAAGCACAGCAGAGAATGACTAGATAACATGGGGCTCAATGTATAGCCACAGAATATGAAATATGACTTTATTTAACTTTAACATATATAATGTATATAACCTAATAAGTGTAACTTTCTAATAAACTTTACTTCTGTTTTCCCAGGAGGAGCTTCAATTTCCCCCATTGAAATCGCTCAGCCATAACAAAACAACCCTGGAGATTTCCAATCTAGCAATATCAATATTCCAAAAGGAATTTGGTGTGCGGTGTTCTCATGCATCTAATCATCTTCCTCCTTCAATTACACTGAGAAATTCCCTTTCATCAATTATTGTTTGGCTACTCTTTGCATGATCATTGTCAGCCTCTACTGTGGTCATAATCACGGCATTCAATCTGTGCCCACGTGGAAAATCGCAGTGCTTAAGGTTACCATGTCATTGCCGGCAGTCTAAAGGCATGCTCATTGGCGAGCTGGACGCAGGCCCTGAGAGGCGAGATGTTTCCACTTCATTATGTTGAACAGCAGGAATTCTAAATTCTGTCAAAAAATAGGTCAGTGTTAGGGGGCACAGGAGGGTCCTATAAATGAAACCATCTGGCTGGTGATAAAGAAAAATGGCTCTACTATCACTGAAGGCACAGCACTGTGTACAAAAAGTGGGCAGTTAATCATTTTCGCACATTGGCATTTCTGTATGATGAAATATCTATCAACGATGAGTTTTTAAATTTTATTTTATAATTTACATCCAGTAAAATTTACTTTATCGATGTATGAGTCTGTGAGTTCTAACAAATGCAGGTAACTCTCACCATAATCAACCATAAGCTAGATAGAGAAAAGTTGTCTTGCCTCCAAATTTTCCTTTGTGCTTCCCATTTATGAACATCCCCCAATCCCTAACCCACTAGCAACCACTCATTTACTCTCTATCACTATGTTTTGGGCTTTCCCAGAATGGTGCATAAATGGAATAATGCAGTATGTAGCTTTTAAGTCTGGTTGCTTTCATTTAGGAAGTTTGGCAATGATTTTTAAAGTTTTTCATGCAATAAAGCAATTCCTGGACTTTTGAGAACTAACTTTTCCCCCATTTAATAACTTAGGCTGGATTGAATTGAGCTGAGAAAGAGAGGTTGGGGAGAACTTCTCCAGCCTTAGGCCTTTTGCTCCTGTTGTCCCCTCTCAGGGCTGAAGGTGAGTTTACCCCTTCATCATACCATTGAGCAACCCAGCACAGAGGGGTTGTGGCAAGGTCAGGGCAAGAATTCAATACCCTGACTCTAAATGCAATTCTCCTTTGACTTTACTTCTAGCTACACAGCAATGCAAAGCTTCTCCTAAAATGAAAACCAAATATAGGGTCTGCTATACATATTTCTTCTCTACAGAGAGGAAATTTCAACTTAAATTTCAACTTCAAATGAAAATAAATCATTATCAAGGCAAAGTAAGCCAAACCCTAATATTACTCTTTAATATAGAGTATGCTTACTTCATGTCTTAGTCCATTTGAGTTGCTATAACACAGTATGATATACTGATAGCTTATAAACAACAGAAATTTACTTCTTACAGTTCTGGAGTCTGGGAAGTCCAAGATTAAGGTGCCAGCAGATTCAGAGTCTGGTGAAAGTTGGCTTTCTGGTTCATAGATGGCTATGTCCTCACATGGCAGAAGGGGTGAAGGAGCTCTCTGGAGTCTCTCTTTTTTTTTTTTTTAATTTTTATTAACAAATAATGTATTATTTGCCCCAGGGTACATGTCTGTGAATCGTCAGGCTTACACATTTCACAGCACTTAACAGCACATACCCTCCCCAATGTCCACAACCCAGTCACCCTATCCCTACCCACCCACACCCCCCGCTCCGGCCACCCTTAGTTCGTTTCTTGAGTTTAGGAGTCTCTTGTGGTTTGTCTCCCTCCCCATCCCTTCCTGTTTCATTTCTCTCCCCCACCCCCCCAAACTCCTGCCTTGCCTCTCAAATTCTTCATATCAGAGAGATCATGTGATACTTGTCTTTCTCTGACTGACTTATTTTGCTTAGCATAATACCCTCCAGTTCCATCTACGTCATTGCAAATGGCCAGATTTCATTTCTCTTGATGGCTGCATAGTATTTCATTGTATATATATACCACAGCTTCTTTATCTGGAGTCTCTTTTATAAGGACATTCATCTCATTCATAAGGACATAGCCCTCTCAAACCCTGCCCCACTTTCACCACCAAATATCATTCCATTGGGAGTAAGGATTTAATATATGAATTTTACAGGGACACAAATATTCAGTCTATTGCATTTCATATTATACATCACATAAAGAAGGGAACTGCTATAGAATTTGAGCCATTTTCTTAAACATTTAAGAAAAACAAAGATTGTGATTCGAGCAAAATGTACAGGTACTCTGCTTCTCTCTTTCTCTCTCTCTCCCTCTCAGTATCTGCTGGGTTGTACACACCAATGTAGATAACAAGATATCAGTCCTAGTTTTGATATTTTATTTGAACCTCAAAAGAGCTTGACTTTGAAATAGAGTGTGATTTTAAGGTGACATGTGTTTGAATGTGAATGAGCAGATTTGTGTGTGTGTTTATTTCCCCATGGAACTCTTTGGCTTCTTAACTGAGCCAGATCTAGGAGTCAGGAAACTTATGTTTCACTTTTAGTTACTCTGAATTTCTGTCCCTGTGCCAAAGATGTCAATCATGACACTTCAGACTATATTCCAAGTGAAATAACCTTTTCCAGCTCCCATGAAAGTGCCAGCCCTTCAAAGGTCATGGGACCCTCAGTCAAGTTGATTGCATAAGAAATGGACTTCCGACACAAGGGTCAACACTCCACAGGATGGATAGCAAACAAGATGGAGCATGGTACAAAATAATAAGTGAAATTTGTCACATATCTTCTCTTAATAATTCAAATTAAATTTTCAAATTGAAGTGAGCACTGATTGTTGGAGCTAAAAGGTCTTGAGAAAGAGAGGGGCCAGAGAAGTCGTGGAATGGAAGTTGGAGTTATGGGGAAGAAGAAACTAGAAAAGCAAATGGAGGTCATGGACAGAGGCTAAGGATTCCTTTGGTCACCCTGGTGGTGGTGCAGTGGGATGGAGAGACATGCCATGCCCTTCTAAGCACCCGGTTGTTTGAGGTTTTCCGGAGTCCTGTGCACATACAATCTTTTGTGAACCTTCCTCCTGTCCCTGTTACTGGAGGCAACTTGATTAAGTCTCTCTAATCTCTAATCTCTGAATCAAAAGACCTTTAGATTATTCTATTTCAACAAAAACTGATGGCAAAAACTCCATTTAATGGTAAAAGTAGGTAGTAAAGCTTCCTGAGAAGAAGAGGGAACATTTACTTACCGGGAACTAAAACCAACTTTGCCATCTATTTACTGAATATGTGAGGAAGAGCAGTATGAGGTAATGAAATGCCTGGATAAGAATGTGTAAATAAATAAAGAGCTTTCTTTAAATTTCCAATGTGAGACAATAGCTAACAGCCTGTTTTCCAGTAGAATTCCAGATGAAAATGCTTTAAATAAAAGAAAATGCACATTTGTAATGAGCACATTTATAGAAAACCTTTACTAAAGTATTTAAAGATAGTTCTCACTCCTTTTATTTTTTTTTTCTTATATTTGTTTTCTTCTCCTAGAATGCCTCATTTTATCAGGTTCCCTTTCAACTCCCATTGAAAGGGAAAAAAAGTTAAATAAAATTATTTTCTATAGATTTCCCAAGCATCCTTGTTTTCATTTGTTTCCTATTTCAGTTTATAATTGAACTTCTTTTACAGCATCAATCACCTTCTACTTATCACATGTTATTTCCATGTTTGTATATTGTTTCCTCTAGTCTGTAGGCTTTTCCAGAGCAGAGGATTTTTTTTCATTTAATATTGGAAGAAAGGAGATAATATCTTGAAATATATTAAGATAATTCATGGTTCACAGGTTCTTGGCTGTGACACTTTCCCTTTTTAGCCATAAATATATAGTGGCTTATGAAGGAACACAATTGTTATAGCAGAAATGTAAAAAGAAAGGGTCAATATCTATATTGGAAACTACATATATGTATATTTACGTGTGTGTGTGTGTATATATATATATGATATTTCTCTCCCTCTATATATATATGTATATTTCAAAGTACAAAAGGGAGTCTCTTTTTCAAGAAAAGGTAGTATGTGTTAATCAAAAGAAATAATATAACATATAGCTAGAAACAAATGACTGAAAGGAGAAGAACAGAGAGCTCTGTGATTCTGGAAGAGGGATTAGGGTTGACCAGTTTGGAAGGGTTGGGATGTAAAAGAGACAAGTGAGGAGAGACCGTGAGGGATTTCAGGTGGAAAAAATTGTCTTGCTCAGCCCAAGTGACACATTCTACATCTAGTGCCTGGGAGCAGCATAGACACTGGGCAACAGCAAAAATGGATCCATATCTGTCTTAGTCAGCTCAGGCTGCCAAAAAAAAAGAAAGAAAGAAAGAAAGAAAGAAAGAAAGAAAGAAAGAAAGAAAGAAAGAAAGAAAGAAAGAAAGAAAGAAAGAAAGAAAGAAAGAAAGAAAGAAAGAAAACTACCATAGACTGGAGGGACTTAAACAATAGACTTGTCTTTCTCACAGTTCTGGGGCTAGAATTCTAAGGTCAAAGTTCCAGATAATTTGATTCCTGGTGAGTATTCTCTTTCTGGTTTAAAGATGGTTGCCTCCTCGCTGTGTTCTCACACAGTACATGTAGGTTGGGGTTCGGATGTGTGGGGAGAGTAAGTGCTCTGATTTCTCATTTTATAAGGACAGTGATCCTGGATCAAGTCCTTCTATGTATTGAATTGTTCCCCCTCCCCCCCACCAAAATGCATATGTTGCAACCCTATCTCCCGATGTGACTGTATTTGGAGATTGAGCTTTAATCCAATTGGGCTGGTGCCCTCAGAAGAACAGTTTGGGACACTAGAACACTCTTTCTCTCTCTCTCTCTCTCTCTTTCTCTCTGCCGTATGAGGACACAGAGAGGAAGTGGCTATGTATAAGCCAGGAAGAGAGCTTCACCAGAAACCATATCAGTCAACACCTTGGTCTTGGACTTTTCAGATTCCAGAACTAAAATAAATTTCTGTTGTTTGCACCAGCAGTCATGATATTTTGTTCTAGCAGCCTGAGGAGACTAATACAGGATCTCATTCTTATGACCTCATTTAACTTTACTTACCTCCTTTAGACCCCATCTCCAAATATGATCACAAAGAGAGTCAGAACTTCAACATATGAATTAGGGCAGGGGGGCACAAACATCCAGTTTATAACAATATAAATTTCAATGGGTTCCACACATTGCCTGCACTGAGAAGCTCTGTTAGGAACATGTTTCGTAACCTTCTGGAGATGATGTACTGTCTACAGTAGCCTATACCTTGCTCATTGACTGTCCAGCCAGAGTGATATCTGCCTCTGCCTTGAGTCTTGGTTCAGTCTATCCTAACCACTCCACGTGGATAGCTCCAACTTCAGTGGCAAAAATATAAATGTTTCCCTTACATAGAAGGAGGACCTCTGTATCCATCTATGTCTATATAAGGATATGTTTGTTTGTTTGTTTGTTTGTTTGTTTGTTTGTTTTTAGAGAGAGAGAGAGAGAGTGCAAGTGGGGAGTGGGAGAGGCAGAGAGAAAATCTCAAGCAGACTTAATATCCAGTACAGAGCCTGATGTGGGGATTGACCTCATGAGCCTGAGATCATGACCTGAGCCAAAATTAAGAGTTAGGCACTTATACAACTGAGCCAACCAGGTACCCCAATAACTTCTAGATATTTCAATCCACAAAAGAGGGTTCACATTAAGGGTATAATGTGAACAAGATAATATGAAAATAGTGGGCAGAAAATTAGTTACCCAGAACCATACCGCTTCTCAGGAAGGACTAGCAGATTACTTCAATGCTATTCTATCACTTATTACTTTGAACAATGCTTGATTACCAGTAATACTGGAGATTACTAATAAAGCTTGAGTAATTGAAACTAAAGATTATTCCATATGTTAATTTAGCAATATGCTTTCATATATATCTCCATTAATTCTTTCAGTTATTCATCCCATTCCATGTTCCATATTTTTGTGAGATATATACAGATAGTGACATGAACAAAAGCAGGTTGAAAAACTGGCCTGAAAAAATCCACAAATACCACAATCAGCTCTCAATGTCTGAGGAATCACCATAAGCATATTTCTTTCTAACTTTGGTAGCATCACATATTGTAAAGATGTAGGAGGAATTTTAATGAGAATATGGAGCTTGTTTCAGTGTGAATTAGAATTAATCATATAGCATTGTTCTTTCCTCAGTTTTCTAAAGAACTTTTATTTATTTTTTTTATTGTCTCTAATGATTTCAGCATGATTGTTTTAGTAGGATCTTTGTGTGGTTCCAGTATCTTAGTTTTTACTGGGACTTTGCATCCTAGAGAGTGAGGAAGACGCTAAGGACTGATGGGGAACAACTGGGGCCACTTCATCAGCGACACACTTACTCATGAGCATATGAAGGGAAGGTCTATTGTTTCATCATGGTTCAAAGTCCTGCCCTGTGTACATTCTCAAAATAGCTCTAAAGAAAGGAAATATTCTACACTTCTTTCCCCACCCCCTACTCCTCACCCCTTATCTTTTCTAGCCCACCATGTAGGTGACATGAAAAGGATAGACACTGAAGTTGCCATGAAGGGCTCAGAAGCAGCACATGAACTGTGGGGAGACCACAATGAGGGACTGGGAGTAGAGGGGGGAAGCCACTGGAACCCTTGAAAATGATAACAGAGTGGGAAAAGCAGCTTAGAAAAGCTGTGGAGGAAATAAGGCTTGGTGGCTGATTAATGAGCCAAAAGGGAGAAAGAACCAAAGATAGTTCCAGGATTCCCACCTGGAAGGAGCTTCTGAAATGTTCAAAAAGTCTCTCCAAGTTCTCATATACCCTGGAAAGGCGGGCAGATTTGAGTAGAAAATGATGTTGATACAAGGTACCAGGCTGATAAAATGAGATGGGTGACACACCTAATCCAGAAACTGGGAGGCCCATCTTTTTTTCATTCTCGTGTCACAGATGACAGACTCCTAAGGAGTCCAGCCATGTAAGGGGAAGTGTGCTGCCATAAAGTCAAGAAAAAAAAAAAGTCAAGCACACAATTAAATAAGAATAAGTCAGCAAAGCCATTTTTGAAAAAAAAATTCTCTGATAGAGAAAATAAATTAAGACAATCTATTCCCATTTTCTTTTTTTTTTTAATCTATTCCCATTTTCAAGAAAATTTTATATCAGAGGAAACCAGGCACTGTGTATTATTGGTGACATGCTGCTTATATAATTTAATGCAAGCAAAAACTAGGAACTTCTATAAGCAAAAAAAAAAATCCTACATAATTATAACTGATTGTATTCATTACTGGGGAAAGGTTATATCAATAAATTTAATGAAATAATAACCCAGGAAGCTCCCAAAATGATAAACAGGGTTTTGCAGACACAAATCATTAAATGTGACAAAGGAAGGCATGATTTGGCTAGAGTTCTAGAATAGAAAATCAAACTTAATTATATTAGATGGTAAATGGCTATTAAGTTACTGGCCGTTCTCCTGAAGTCTGGCAACATGACTCTGCACTCTGATCCCTCACCATCAATTAATATCGAAGCAACTGCTTAAGAAGATGAACAATCATAGCATGAGTTAACTTCATTTTGCCTATGGTTGAAGTATAATTTGCTGTTTTCCGTTACTGGAAATGCCATGAAACCGCAGTAGAGTATCATATTAAAAGATGTACACAACAACGCTTAGATGGATATTGGCTCCTCTCCTGTAACTCTTTACACATAAGATGAAGTTGGTGTTTGGCCAACTCTGATCTTCGAAGTCATACTTTTTTTTACCTCATGCCATTTTATTTTCTTTATAAATTCTTCCTGTTTGTGGTGTTCCTGCTTCTGTCTTTCCCACTAGAGAGTAAGCTTCTTGATATTCAGGAAGTGTCTGTCTTCTTTATTGCTGTAGCCCCAGTGCCCAGAGCAACGCCTGCGCGTAATAGGAACCAAAGAAATATTGTCGGATAAAGAAATAAAACTGCAAATGGAAATAAAATAATCTGACAGAGGTAAGAACAGAATTACAGTTAAAGTTATAATGAAACTTTTATGTAATATAGCTGGCCCACATCTCTGAGTGATGAGTTAGAAGCCAGGTTCTGGATTCCATTATGATTGAAAGGATGACTCATTTAATGGAACGGATGAAGCCCTGGTGTCCATTGCTGCTCCCTCATTATCTGGTCTCCTGATTTCAGAGCTTCCCCTGACTCCACACTGCACTTATATTTATAAGTAATGTACTTAGACACATTCTTATGATAATTTCAAGATGGAACCTGGCTCCTTGGACACAACAGCCATATCACTGCAAAATAGTTCAAGGCATATAAAAGAATCCTAGGTAATTAAGTTTCTGACCTTAAATCTACTAAATGCTAACTCTCTTTCTCTTTAAGCCTTAGACATGCACATTCTCTAATATGACTTTTTTCACATTTTTCAAAACTTATTAGCTATATTTCATAAAGTTGAGTTTACCTGGAACATCAGCTAAAATATTTCCTATCCAAAATATAAGCTTTGGGAAGACAGACTCCAGCAACTTTATATTCTGAAAAAAATTTACACTTTCAGTTTGACCTTTAAAAAAATTCCCATACACCAAAACGCATAGGAAGTTAATTGTAGAGGTGACTGATTCTTGGGGTTTTTATTGGTAGCAAAAGAAATCCTCCTAAAGTTTTACCCAGGATGGGTCCAGAGGACAGGCATAATTCAGTCATTTATTCCACAAATATTTATTTAGCCCTATGTGAACCTGAAAAGTGCTTGACTTTAAAGATTCAAGGGCAAACAGCCAAGTCAGTTTCCCTCTCTGCCTTCCAGGCGGCAGAAGCGGGGAGATATTGAAAAGGGAAGTTCAGTGATCTGTGAGAATTATGAAAGTGGGACAAATACAATGTGGGCCAGCTCTGTAAAGTAGGTCCACATAAGACCCTCCTAAGGAAGACACTTACTCTGAGTGATTTAGTTAAGTAGGATAAAGGCAGGCAGAAAGAAAATGGTTCTTATTGTCCTCTGGTCTCCTTCAATATCTGAGTGAGGCTCTCAGTGCTCCCATTCAGATGGGGGAAGGAAATATGATGGACCCAGCTTGAGTCAGCTGTCTACCTCAGTCCAGAGTGACAGGGCCCATTACCCACAGGCCCTGCAGGCACAGCTCATTCCAGGGGGAGACTCATTTTCTTAGAAAGGGAAGTGGATGAGGACCCAACGTCTGTCTGGAACATGAAATGCTCTTCTTTTATCAGCAGTGCTGAAGATATTTTCATCTCATGTAAAATTTCAGCTCTCAAAAAGGCTGTGTGCTAGAGTGGGTCAAGGGTCCCCAGGTCCACTCCCAGCTTTGTTTATTCACCAGGAGCCACGGCAGAACTCAGCTTCGAGTTGTACTCATGACTGGGATTGATTACAGTGGATGAAAACAAAAGCACAATCATCAAAGGGAAAAGCACACTGGGGCCAAGTCAGGGGGAAACAGGTTCAATCTTCCAGACCCCTCTCCCAGCTGAGTCCCACAGGCTCCATGTAAACGCACTTCAGTCGGAAATAAGATGTGACAGCTGGTGTGAAATCTTGCCAACTGGTGAAGATTTTGAGAACCTCAAGACCAAGTTTTTACTAGGGGCTGGTGTTGCAGGTACATCCTGCCTAGAACATACCCAAATTCTAGACTCCCAGAAGGAAAGCAGGATTGCAGCATTAACCACATTGCTTATGTAAGCCATTTAGGCACCTCGAGCCTCTCCTACTGTCATTTGGGAATGGTGGGAACACCCCCAATAGCCACATTCCCAGACATCCGGCAAGGGCCAGGCTTGCCAAAAGGCCTCTCAAAGGAAACCCTCAGGCCTGCTATCTTTTTGCTTTTCCGCCAAGTCTTTATTTAAATTCCAGTTAGTTGGCATACAGTGTAATATTAGCTTCAGGTATATCATATACAAGTATTAGTTTCAGGTATATTATACAATATGGTGATTCAACACTTACATACAACACCAGTGCTCATCACAAAAATTGCCCTCCTTAATCCCCATCACCGATTTCACCCATCCCCAGCTTAATTCCCCTCTGGTAACCATATGTTTGTTCTCTATAATTAAGAGTCTGTTTCTTGGTTTGCCTCTCTTCCCCTCCCTCCCCATGTTCATTTGTTTTATTTCTTAAATTCCACATATAAGTGAAATCATATGATATTTGACTTTCTCTGACTGACTTATTTTGCACAGCATAATACACTCTAGCTCCATTCATGTCATTGCAAAAAGCAAGATTTTGTTCTTTTTTATGGCTGAGTAATATTCCATCACACATATACATATATACATATATATACACCATAAGAAAGAATACCACCATATATATATATATATATAGCATATTTTATCTACTCATCAGTCAATGGACATTTGGGATTTTTCCATAATTTAGCTATTGTAGATAATGCTGCTATACACATTAAGGGGTAGGTGCCCCTTTAAATTCGTATTCGTGTAGCCTTTGGGTAAATACTTAGTAGTTCAATTGCTGGATCATACTGTTTTCCAGAGTAGGTCTGCTATCGTAAAACTACTGCACACACCGTGTCTCAGCAAATGCCCCAACTTTGTCCCCAAGAGGAAAGAGACAAAATTTATGTCCACGCTATGGGGTGGTTTATATTTATCTGATTCTAACTATGAGCAATGCCTTTGCCTTCTATTTATGCAGTAGATTCTGTACTTTAAACATAGTTCATTTTTTTTTGGAGTACCAAATATCTTTAAAACAAACCATCACTGTAGAGTTACCATTTTTCCAGAGGGTTGTAGATTTGCCTGCTTTTGTAATACTTCCAAAATTTTGGAAAATTAAATTAAATTAAAATTAAAATTTTCCAAATTTTTCTACCACTCCTTCGAGAATTAGTACACTTTATTGAGAATTACTACATTTTATCATAGACAGGGATGCATTTTCCTTCTCCTCTGTTTAAAGGTCAGACTGCAGCAAACATCATCTGTCTGTGGCATGATTGTAAAGGATACTATACATTTAACCCCTTCATGGTGCCCTGCCGTGTCTGGAAAGACACACAGGCCAGATCCATTCATGAGAGAAAACCAGCTCCCTGCCTGGGAAGTTCAAATCCAGAGAATGGAGTGAAGGTTTCTTTCCTTGTCTCAGGATTCCTCTCTTCACTTGGGTGCTCCCTTATCTCTCCGTCTTCCTCTTTTTTCTCTAGCACCTCCCTTGATTCTCTTCTTGAGGGTATCAGCTCCAGCCCAAGAGGGATCTGAAAGATCTCAAGTCCTTTTTATTTCAGTGCTAGATCCACAAAGAAAGGGCAGCTACTGGTGCTCAGTGGGTCTTCATCTTCTTCTACATGCCAGATATAAAGTACAGACAAGCCTTTCTGCTGTTAATATGACAAGCCTTTTATAGTAAAACCTCAATGCATAATTTGTCAACAAAGTCAGTATCTTATACTACAAAGAATGACAGAAAATTCCTTCCTGCCTTTGTCTCTCTTCCCATTCCCAGTTCACCCACCAAGTATACTGTCTCTTTGCTCTCTGGGTGTAATGCTTACCAACTTTGGGAAGTCCATCCACGCAGGACTGGGAGGAAGACAAGCATGACCCGAACACATGGAGGTGGATCATCACTTGATCATCACAGATTTTATTTTGACCTTTCGTTCTGGTATTACATGGGTGGCCTCTCTTGAGTCACTTTGAAAGAGATTTCATTTCAAACAGTACTGATTAAATTTGAATGACAGAGAGGCCTTCTTGAAAGCTTGAGGAATTACTTTAATGAGTAACACTAATGTAACTTTTTTTGGGCATCCTTGAAAAAAATGAAATCTCTAAGAGTTTTTCTTTAACTCACTAGGAGGCTGAATGTCATGGTGTCTGGAAAAATTAGCTAGCTACACTTGAGTAATCATTTTTAAAGTTATCTTGCAAATTCATTTTTACAGCTATAGAGTTCCATTTTCCCCAAAATTATGCCTAATCCTATACTCTATGATGGAGAGTGAGTCATAGGTGGATAGATGGATAGGGAAGGAACTGGAAGGAAAGAGGGCTTAAGGAAGATACCTTTTATTAGAAATATTTCTATACTGTTTGAATGTTTTATAATGAGCATATATATGTATTGTGTATTGCATATATATATATATATATTATATATACATATTAATATGAAGTTTCTTAAAAATCATTGTGGATAAAGTTAGATCAAGATATGTACTCTAAATTTTAATGCAGCTTTTCATTATAGTAACACCACCTACACAATCAACCACCTTCACTGCTTAACAATTACATTAGAACTTGGGTACTTGTGTACCATGCATGATTGTATCCAATTTTTCAAAATTTCCATTTTTTCCCAGTTTTTTTTGGAACAGTGCAGTGCAAACTAGAAGAGTATTTCTTAAATTTGAGATGTAGTATAATAACAGCAATTATGATTGCTGTCTTTTATTGAATGCCTATTATGGACAGCCTTGCTAATTATCTTTAACTTTTATTGAGCACATGACAATATATAAGGCGCTATGTTAAGTATTTTATGTGCACGATCGCAGTTGACTTTCCATAACACAAGAGATCGATTTTATCATGCTTCTCCGAGGACTCTGAGCTTCAGCTCGTTAAACCTAGCTCACCCATGACTATGCAGCAACTGAGAGCTATAGCTAGTTCGCCACATCACCCTGGACCAGACCACGTGGGAGGGAGGCAGTGCGGCATAGTGGGCATGCGCATGGCATGCGATTCAAATTCGGCCGCTAGCACGTTGAAGCTGTGTGCCTGAACCCCCTTATCTCTCTGCTTCAGTGCTCTTGTCTGGGGAATGCAGGCCTTACCTGTAAAACCAGAGTAATAGTAGAAATGCGTCATGAGCATGGTCATAAAGTTTAAATGAGATTATCTTGCAATGTAGTTGGAGAAATTTCCATTAAACGCTACCTACTCTTAGGTCTCAGAGACAGTGTACTAAGAATTTTGCTATCCATTTATGTATTCATTTATGCAAAGAACTATGTAATTTTACTTAAACTTCACAAAGATACGGAGAAGAGGTAATATTATCTTTATTCTTACAGACAACTAAAGCTCAGATAATTTATGTAACTTGCTCAGGATCATCAAGTTCGAAAATTATTACACAGATTTGAATTCAGATTTTTCTGATTTGCCTCTGTGCCACTGGAGAACAGAAACAAAATCGGCAGATATGTGCACTCGCCACCTCTGTGACCCCAGGTGAGTCTGGACTTCTGCACTGCAGCTGGTTTCCATCACTGCAGGGCCCGGTGACACCACACCTCTTTTGTTGGGATGCTGTCTGGTCATGGAGACCCTGCACAGAAGTACTTCCTTCAGGGCCCCACATGTACTGAGCATCAAGACCACCCTTAGCTTAGCAGCATCCAGGGATGATCAGGATTGGCAGCCCGCTGGGGTACCACGGTGGCTCAGTCAGTTGAGTGTCTGACTCTTGATTTTGGATCAGGTCATGATCTCAGGTTTGTGGGATTGAGCCCCACTTCGGGCTCTGCACTGAGCATGGAGTTTGCTTACTAATCTCTTTCCCTTGGTCCCTCCTGCGCCCTGCTTCCTCAGACATTTTTTCCCCTCTAAAAAAAAAAAAAAAGAAGAAGAAGAAGAATCTGTACTTTGCTAGGTTCAGTGAATTTTCTTTGATTCTATACCAGATGGTGATAATAATCGTGTATTTCTTCTGGAAGTTAAGCTATCAAACGTACATAAAATCTTCTTTAAAAAAAAAAACATCAAAAAGGTTTGCCCTAAATACATTATATTACTATTATGAAGGTTCATAGACACATTCTTCCGGTGAAGTTATGACAGTAGCTTTACATTGCTGTGCTGTACACACCACCCTGGGCATCACACACTGAGCTTGCTCCAACTTCAGTCCCATTAACTCCAGACCACTGGGGGGTCTTATGTGCTTAAGTACTGTGTTAGATGCTCCAGAATGCTAGATGTTCTTTCCTGACAAAGTTTTTTTTAGTAAAATCTCTGCTCCATGCCCTATTTCCTTCAATTGAACAGTTTCACATTTTAAAATCTTGTTACTTCATTTGGAAATTAAGGCAAATTTTATGCAAAACATATTCTCCTAAAATCTTTTTGAAAAAAGTAAACTACTTAATTTAAAGAATACTCAGAAGAAAAGCTAGTCACTAGGGGCTAGGTGAGTTTTCCTATTTTACGCAATTTGGGAAGATGGGCAAGAATCCATTTAGGAGTGGAGAATAGGTTTGTTTTGCTAGGACACCAGGTGGGAAAAGAAGTTGCCCATTATCTCTAAGGCCAGGAAATGTGTCTGGGAGAGGAAGGCAATGGATACCAGAGTGCCCCCAGCACATTTGACATGGCAAAGAAGAGCCAGATGCAGTGAGAATTTTAGAGATGCACAAGCAATATGAAAGCAAATAAACAATAAACAATTACCATAGTCTAATTTTTCCCAGTTCTCTATTTTATAATTTATTAATATTTTTATTTTTTTATTTTTTTTAAAGATTTTATTTATTTGACAGAAAGAAACACAGCGAGAGAGGGAACACAAGCAGAGGGAATGGAAACGGGAGAAGCAGGCTTCCTGCCAAGCAGGGAGCCCGATGCGGGGCTCGATCCCAGGACCCTGGGATCATGACCCGAGCCAAAGGCAGACGCTTAATGACTGAGCCACCCAGATGCCCCTATAATTTACTAATATTTTAAAAAATATTTTATTTCTTATTAAAAATAGAGCTACCCTATGACCCTGCAATTGCACTACTGGGTATTTACCCCAAAGAAGCAGATGCAGTACAAAGAAGGGACATGTGTACCCCAATGTTCATAGTGGCAATGGCCAAAATCGCAAAACTGGAAAGAACCAAAATGCCCTTCAACAGATGAATGGATAAAGAAGATATGGTCTATATATACAATGGAATATTATGCCTCCATCAGAAAGGACAAATATCCAACTTTTGTATCAACATGGATGAGACTGGAAGAGATTATGCTGAGTGAAATAAGTCAAGCAGAGAGATTCAATTATCTTATGGTCTCACGTGTGGAGCATAAGGAAAAACATGGATGGCATTTTGAGAAGGAAGGGAAGGGCAAATGGGGGGAACTCAGAGGGGGTGATGAACCATGAAAGACTGTGGACTCTGAGCCACAAACTGAGGGTTTAGGAGGGGTGGGGGTGGGGGGTTGGGCAAGCCTGGTGGTGGGTATTGAGGAGGGCACGTATTGCATGGAGCACTGGGTGTGGTGCATGAACAATTAATCTTGTAGTACTGAAAAAATAAACATATTTGGGAAAAATATTTTATTTCTTTATTTTAGAGAGAGTGAGAGAGAGCATGAGAGCAACGTGGGGGACAGAGGGAGGAGCAGACTCCCTGCTGAGTAGGGAGCCTGATCTAGGTAGGGCTCCATCCCAGGACTCTGGGGTCATGACCTGAGCTGAAGGCAGATGCCTAAACGACTGAGCCAACCATGCCCCATGTTCTCTCTCTCTTTAAATGAGCACTGTCTACTGCTTACAGAATACATCTTCAGGTTTATTTACAAAAGCAAAACAAAACAAAACAAAAAACTTCCAGGGTGCCTGAGTGGTTCAGTTGGTTAAGTGCCTACTTTCAGCTCAGGTCATGATCTCAAGGTCCTGGGATTGAGCCCCGTGTTGGGTTCCCTGCTCTGCTGTTTCTCCCTCTCCCTCTCGCCACTCTGTCTGGTTGTGCTCTCTCTCCTCACTCTCTCTCTCTCTTCTCAAATGAAAAAATAAAACCTTAAGGGGAAAAAAAGACTTCTGCTCTAACATGTTGTTGGGCTTTTGCAAGAGACCAGGGCATCTAAGAAATGAGAATATAAAATTGCTTACATTTCTTTCTTAAACAACTTTTAAATTATAGAGAACATAACTTGGTCACTCCAATGATGTTCTTTGTTTGAGAGTTTCTCTCATTTATGCATGAAATACCTTTTAATCTTCATATTTTGTCCTCCTCCAGGTAAGCTGCTAATTTTGCAGTTTATATTGTGTATTGGATAATTATCATAAAAAATCATTACAGTTAAACTTCTAACCTTTGTATCATTATCTAAACACTTATCCTTCTCCATCCTTTTTTTTCTTTTAGAACAAAACCAGCAACAAATAACAACTATGACTCAATCTTATTTGCAAGATAAAGTAAATAAATTATTGAAAAAAGGAACGTATACAGTAATTGAATGATGGCCTCTTTATTTTGAACAATGACAGGGAGTTTTTTTCACTTCAGTGAGAAATTTAACAATTGTTCATCAGACAGAGATCATGCAAGATATTAGTGTCATGTGACTTTTTCTTTTTCTTTTTTTTGGTGGTATGTTTCATTAATCATTCTTTTCCATAATGGAAATGTGTCTAGGGCTCTAGTCTTCATGGTTTGAGCTTTGGTTGACTTTTTTGGTATCTTTCCTTATTTCTTAGCCACGAATTATGATAAAATTTGAGAGGTTTAGTAAATTCTAGAGGGATCGTGGAAAGTAAACCAGTTTTAATAGTGTAATGTGAGACCCTGGATGATAACCAACTTGAGTTTATAAAGACATAATGCTGTCAGGATAAGATAATATACCTAAATGATGTATAGTGAAGATTTACAAAATGAAGAACATAGGAATACAACTTATTTTGATTTTCCTCAGCATTTGGAGTTTTTCCAAAATAGTACATAAAGTTTATTTTGCATAATGTAAAAAGGAAATTGAAAGTTTGAAGAACATTCATTGTAAAAAATAAAAGAAGGAAAGTATGGGCCAAATAAACTATGAAAATGTGCCAAGCAAATTAAAATTTCTACCACCTTGAAAAAGTGACAAGAAGTGGTTGTGGTGGTGGTTGTGGTGTGTGTGTGTGTGTGTGTGTGTGTGTGTGTGTGTGTGTATTAGTCTGGCATCAATTCAGATATCTCAGATAGTTTATCTTCTACCCAGTGGCTTAGTCCTAACGTTGCATTGAGGCCAGTCTTGTTCTATGTGAGGGGGAATTTAAAAAATCATTGAACTCACTGACTTCTAGTTCTAGCAACTAGACTTCTATTTTCTCATGTTTTTGTTTATATACTCAAATGGCAGGTTTTATGCCTATAGCCAGGAGTAATATGATATGTGCAATAGATATCAACTGATATGGTAGTATGAATTAACATAATAAATGATATGCATGCCAACACTATACATATATACTGCCTGCTCTGATTACGATGAAGTAGCTTGTAGTGGATAGCTTTCCTACAGAAAACAACTATAAAAACTATACAGAATACATAAAATTATGATTGCTGTTAAAAAACATTGAGAGCAATCAAGACAGGCAGGACTCAAAATGCTATGATCCCTGAGAGAAGACAAACATGATGAGGTGAGTTCTACACATCCCAGTTTCTTCTTGAGGGTCCTTGTTAATTCACAGTATAGTGGAAGAATGCCCGCAGCATTTTGCAATCCTCCTAGGTTGAGGAGAAAGAGACTGGATCCGGGGTTGTCAGAGAAGCCAAATCAAGGAAAGGAGGGATCCCCATCAAAGTGAGCCCCAAGATCTGAGTGCAATCTCCCATAAAGGTGTGTGCCAACTCCTCACCTGCTCAGTTTAAAAATTCAAGAAATCCCATAGAAGGTAAAAATTGAGGCAATAAAGTATTGAGCAGATATTTTACCAGCTGCAAGGTGCTGGGAAAACAGAGGTACAGTTTAAAGTCTATTCAGGTGAAACAACCCTGTTAAACACCTCAGCTTCTCAGTTGAAATCACAGGAAGACAGCAGAAATAGATGAACCTAAACAAAACTAAAACTCAATAATCTTCTTTCTTTCTATCTACATTATGAAAACAAACTTTCCCCTTATAGAGGGAATAAAACACATTCAGAACATTTACAAATTTTAATACATAATGTCCAGCATCAAAAATTATAAAGCATGCTGCCAAGAACCAGAGAATCAAACGCCAATATATTTATATAGTTTGAGATTATTGGTAAGTCTCCCTGGAAGGGATACAGCTGGCTTGTGGTTGCAAAAAGATTGAGAAGTAGAGGGAAGGGCAGAGATCTAGGGAACAGCATGAACAAAAGCAAGAGGCCTCAAACAGCACAGGATACATGGGAAACATCACCAGTTTCATGAGTGTTACCAATGGGCATTGGTGAATGAGTCAGAAAGTGGCCACTAAGGGTAGGTGCTTTAGCCTGTAAGCCGGGTTTTCAAAGTGTTATAAACCTTGTAACTAATTCTTTTAGTGAAATCTTAGATCAACATCACAAAACAACAACAACAACAACAAAACAAACAAAACAAACAAACAAACAAACAAAAAAGGAGTATTTTTTAAGTTAAAGGGGAGAAAAGACCAAATGTCATGGAGACCTGGGACATCAGCAGCCCCCACCTGCCACCCTCAAATCCTGATTTTTCCCCATCCCAAGAGGTTCCTGCACAGGATCCAGGGAAGTTCTAAACAGTTAAAAAAAATTGCCCTATGACAGATGGGTAGACAAACAGCTGAATGATAGTGGCCAGATTTCTGCTATAGACAGTAACTCAGGGAACTGTGCGGGTATAAATTTGGGAATATCATAATAGAAAAAAGGAAGATGGATGACAAGGCTATTGCAGTTGTTTGGGTGAGAAGTTACGGCAGTGATGGGAGGGAGGAAGTAGATGTGGAGTTAAAGAAACATTCAGATGGCAAGTTGGGGCAATTTGATGATAGTTGGTGTGTAGGGAGTGACAGATGACACTATCTTTTTTAAGAAGAGACTCACCAAAATGAGTGACCTAAAGGGAGCACTCTGAAAAGAGAGACAGAATAACATCTTGTATCCAGAAGTGATTTTAGAGGGGCGTGTAGCAAGAATGTGTGTGAAAGGGAGTGGAAAGAGGTGGGTAATGAAATGAAGAGAAGAAGGAGAACTTGTTGGGAGTGCCATTCAGAACACAAACAATGCAACCAGAAGAGTTTAGAAGAAATTGCTTACGGGAGACATCCAAATATATTAGAGAACAGAATAATTCATGAAAAATAGGTAATTGAGAATAAAGGTGTCTCAGCTGAAATGAATAAACCCTTGCAAATGTTACTAAATGGTTTGAGTTCCAAAGCTATCAAGACTATGGTTGGTCAACTACAAAAATAAATTACTTCATAAGCAAATAATCACCTTAATTTTAAAGAAAGAAAAGATATAACAAAATCACCAGGAAGATGTACTGTTTGCACTTACATTTAATACTTTGCTTTGCAACAGAGAAAATGAAACTGGCCCAACAGAATTTTAATTAGGTACATTTCCACTGCCTTATACAGGTCTTGCCCAAGCTTAAAACGTTCCTTTTAATTATAAAAGAAAGAGGAAAAAATATGTGTTTGTCAGAAGAATATCTACAGTACCCTTGAAAGTTGTTTTGATTTTAGCAAATGTTTTGGATAATGTTCTTTCTGTTGCGGAAAGCTGTGTTATCTGGAAAGATTGGGAATTCTAATCTTGTAGGAACACTGTGGAAATACTGAATATGAGGATTTTTCATTTAAATGGCATTATGCTCTATCTTCAAAGTACTCATGATCTAATAATGAGCACTGCAATAAACATAACCCTGGTTCTCTATTTAATGAGCTCATAGTCAGCTTTTAATCAGACAAGGCAGTTCTCTTAGTCCTTCTCTTCTAGCTTTGCTCCTGACCCTGAGATGAGAAAATTATCTTGGGTTATACATGTAGTGAGGTGCAGAGGGTTTGAGAGTCAGATGGGCTGGGCAGGAAGCCAACACTACATGCTCTAGGTCTTAATTTCCTTCTTTCCTCACTAGTTAGCTAGTGTGAAGAGTCAGAGGGTCTGACCCATGGTGGATTTCAGTAGGTTTTTTTTTTTCTTTTATGATTTTTTATTTGTTTAAGAGAGAAAGAGCACACGTGCAGGTGTGTGCATGAGTTGGGGGGAGGGGCAAGGGAGAGGGAGATGTAGATGTAGACTCCTCGCTGAGTGGGGAGCCTGACATGGGGCTCGATCCCAGGACCCGGAGATCATGACCTGAGCCTACAGCAAATGCTCAACTGACTGAGCCAACAGGCCCCCTGGATTTTAGTAGGTTTTAATTCACTTTCTCTTCCCCCTTTTCCTCTAGAACAGATATCAATGTCATAACTAGTTCTAAGCAAACTTGTGAAAAGAGAAATTTGCACATTCCTGAGTACCTCTCCTGTCCTTTGTTGCCCCCATTTTTCCTGGAGATCAGGGAGCAATAATACTATCATTGGTAGAGAGCTTTATAGTTTATTAAGCATGACACATATAATGTCTTCCACATAAGACATACCTCATAAATGTCCATTCCTTATGATCTCATGTGTTTTATGCTGGAGCTCTGCAGAGTAGGTGACCCTTGATTACAAAAAAAAGGAAAGAGAGAAAGAAAGAAAGAAAGAAAGAAAGAAAGAAAGAAAGAAAGAAAGAAAGAAAGAAAGAAAGAAAGAAAGAAAGAAAGAAAAAGAAGAAGGAAGGAAGGAAGGAAGGAAGGAAGGAAGGAAGGAAGGAAGGAAGGAAGGAAGGAAGAAGAAAAAAAAAAAAAAGCAGAGGTGTAGAAAGGATGTGGGGCAGGACTGAACCAGGGTTCTTACTCTGAGCTTAACATTGCAGTCCTCCATTGCACTTGTTGATTTGCTCCTGCCCCAGGGCTTCTGCCCAGACCTACCCTTCCCAGGCCATGTCTCTTGGTGCTCCTTCTGTTAATCAACACCACACTCACCCATTCCCCAACGCCTGACTTCCACTTTCAGCAGACTGCTACAGAGAAAAATGTTTCATCTATTTTACATACCACGTTAAAAATTGATATTCTTCATTGTAAGCAGAATAATGTCCCACCTGCACCCACAGAGACCCATGCTCTAATTCCTCATACTTCTGATTTTGTTACCTTAAGTGACAAAAGGGATTATGCAAATGGGATTAATTTAAGGGTCCTAAGGAGATTATCCTGTATTATCCAGATGGGCCCAATACAATGGTATGCGTCTTTAAAATTAGAGACCTTTCTTGGCTGCGGGCAGAGGGAAATGTGACTTTGGAAGAAGGTTCAGAGAGATGCAGTGTGTCTGGCTCTGAACATGGAGGGAAGGGTACGAGCCAAGGAATGCAGACAACCTCCAGAGCCAGGAAAGATAAATGTATTAGTTCGCTAGGGCTGCTGTAATATCCATGTAATCAGATGGCTTACATGACAGAAATTTATTCTCTCACAACTCTGGAGTCCAGAAGACTAAGGTAAAGATGTAGGCAGGGCCATGCTCCCTCTGAAGGCGCCAGGGAAGGGTCTGTTCCAGTTCAGTCTCTCAGCTTCTGAGAGATGCCTGGCTTGTGGCTGAGTACCTCCAATTCCCACATGGCCTTCTCCCTGTGTGAGTCTGTGTCCACATTTCTCCTTTTTATAAGGACACAAGTATATTGGATTAGGGTCAATCCAACAACTTCATCTTAACTTGATCATCATCTGCTAAGATTTTATTCTCAAATAGGGTCACATTCTGCAGTACTGGAGGTAGGACCTCAACATACCATTTTTATTTATCTATTTATTTTATGTCATAGAGGCAGACACAATTCAACCCATAACAAGGAGAAAATGGATTCTCCCCTAGAGGCTCCTTAAAGTAACAAAACCCTGCTGAAGGCTTGATTTTAGCCCAAGGAGATTCCATGCAGATTTCCGAACTATAGAACAAGACACAATAATGATTGTGTATTGTTTAAAACCACTAATTTTGCGCTAATTTGTTATGCCAATGATAGAAAACTAATATATATTCTAAAAGGAATTTCCAACTAAAAAAAGGAAGACGAAAACCCCAGAATGTTAAATGAATCGATGAGGATGACAATGCACCACAAAAATCTTGAAAATATCATTAATCAGCTACCACATTGGCATGATATTTCCAAAAGGTCAATGGGGCAGTGTGGGGGTGTCTTTAAGAAAAAGAATAAAAATGACAAAACTTTAAGGAGTGAATTGAACATTTATTTAAAATGAAAAAGTAGACCAGAAGTTAAGATGGGAAACTACTCACCAAACAGAGAAGTCAGTACTTTCTTCTTTTCTTGAAATAGTCATATAGGCAGGGACTATGATGATATTTGCTTGACCACACAGACTTCCTCCTTCCCCTCCTAGTATCATCACATTAACTTCCTCTGCTCTCCCAGAGCCAGCCACCCAGTGTTAAGTTAATGGAAAAGGTAATGTCTATGTTCATAACCTATCATTGAAATTAGGGGCTGACTTAACCCATGTTGTCTTGAAATGAGTGTGTAATTTTCAGGGCTCCTGGTGGCTCAGTCAAACATCAGACTCTTGATTTCAGCACAGGTCATGATCTCAGAGTTGTGAGATGGAGCCCTGTGTTGGGCTCTGAACTGGGCACGGAGCCTGATTAGGATTCTCTCTCTCTCCCTCTGCCTCTGCCCCTCCTGTGTTCCCTCTCTTGCCTGCATAGATATGGTCTCTCTCTAAAGAGAAAGAGAAAGAAAGAAAGAAAGAAAGAAAGAAAGAAAGAAAGAAAGAAAGAAAGAAAGAAAGAAAGAAAGAAAGAAAGAAAGAAAGAAAGAAAGAAAGAAAAAGAAAGAGAGGAAGGAAGAATAAAATAAAACAGGCCTACTTAAAAAAAATAAAACACCTATAATTCTCAAAGCAGGAAGCAAAACAACAACAGACAGGGTTAAAAAAAATCAACTACATTTCAAATCTTGTTAAAATTACAACTCCGAGGACAGCAAGCTGACCAACAGATCATGCCTAATGTTTCTACAGGGCCCTGCCCTGCCCAGAGTCCTGAGATCAAGTGAGCACTTCTCCCCATCTGATCGCCAGCAGGTGTTAAACCCCCCTGTGATGGTGCTTATGCACCTTGGTTCACATTCAAGCTGTTAAGGCTCTTTCTCTGTAATATCCAAATGCTGCTTTTCCAGATATTTTAACCTCAACAGAGTTTAGGTTAGTCCTTTCGAGGCTGAGGGTTTGGAGCTGGATTGAGTATCACTAATGGAAGTCAAAAGTCTTTGTGAAAATGTCCATGTACCTCCTGCCCACCCTGCTGAGCCTCACCCATCACAAGGGCATTGGTCCAACCCAGCCAGCCACTTGAGACGAGGATGTTTTGGTGGTGAGACAGGGGAAGACTATATGTTCCAGAATCACTGTCTATTGTGTTGGTTGCTCCCTCAATTGTCAAGTAAACATCTCAGATTTGTGTCCACACTCTATTTCCTAATCTCTGTCCTCTACCCTGTCACTTCCTCTCAACCAGTCGCCTCTCCTGCAACAGTTTGCGTCTCAGTTAAGAGGGACTCATCTTGCTCAGGCCCACAAGGTTAGAATAAACTTTAACTCCTTCCTTCCTTCCCATCTCATATCCAATTTACCTACAAATTCTGTCCCTTCTACCTTCACACCAGATCCAGAATCTAACCACATCCCAGCATCTCCACTGCTCCCACCCTGCCCCCGCAGCAGCCTCTCATTAGATTATTCCAGAAACCTTGAAATGGGCTTTCCACTCTCCTTCATTGTCTTCAGTCTATTGTTAATACTGAGGATCCAACAAACTTATTAAAATGCAAATCAACTCTCATTGCTTAAAATTTTCCAGTAGCTCCCCATTTCATTTAAGAGAATAGCCAAGTCCCTGCCTTGTCTTAAAGGTTTGTGTAATCTGGCCTCCCACTACCAACTTCCTGCCTCTTCTTTTACTCATCTCCCCATCCCAGATTCCTCTCCAGCCACTCTGGGCCCTCCTGCTATCCCAGGAACATTCTAGGCATGGTCTGTCTCTGCATTGCTTCTCCCTCTGCCAGATGCCTCTTCCCAGACAACCTCGTGGCTCTCTCCGTCAGCAACTTTAGGTTTCTACTGCAGTGTTAGCTACTCAGTGAGGCCTTCCCTGAATGCCATCCCTACTTCATTTTCTACCATCCATTTTATCTATACACTACATGATTTGCTCATTTATTTTGTTCAATGTCTGTTTTTTGCTCACTAGAATATAAATGCCACAAAGACAGAAGTTTCTTCTGTTTTGTTCCCTGATGCATCTGAGTCCCTAGAACAATGCCCTCTCATTGTCATCTATGTGGCATCGGGAGACAGTGAGTGAATGTATCACTGAATTTCAGAGGACAGTAAAGGAGTGGCTAAGCCAGCAGACATCTCATTGTGTAACTAGAGTTTTTCCTTTGCCACCCATGTAGGCTGCCCTCTACAGGGGTGAGTAACTGCTGCAAAAAGCCAGCATGCCTATGATTTAATAGCAGATTGTTTTTTCTAGGTTGGCACATTCCCATTCCTGAAATTAAAGATGCTTTTAGAGGCTCAAGCCATAGATCTCTAGATTCCCGAAAATTCCTGACCCTTCCTAGAGTGAGATGTACTGTCTCAGATAACACAAAGAGGCAGGAATGAGATTTATGTAAGGGAAACTAGCCTTTGTGCTATTAGGACTAGCTTTTGGGCATAGAGTTGTTGTCGTTTTGTTTGGGGAGATGTTTTCTGGAAGTTTTTCCCGAATGACAAGTGGTGAAAGGGTTTGTCCAAGAATGATGGTGTCTGGCCAGAGGAGTGGTCAGAAGTGTGGTAGTGTGTTAAGGGTTTATTCACTCATCTGTTCATCCATTTGGGGCATGGTGACAGTAAGCCAGGTGGTGTGCTGGGCATTTCCTTTCCCATGAGGAGGAATGAGATCCAGTCGCTATTCTCAAGAACTTCTGCTAGGTAAGGGCTCGATTATAATTCATTAGAGATTGTGTAGGAGAGATCCATAATGAGGTAACCTGCTCTGGATTGGGGGTAGGAAAAGACAGAGGAAGGATGGCTGAGTTAATCCTGAAACACCAGGAACGACTGGCTGAGTGCAGAGGAAAGCAAGTTTGGGGGCTGCCAGGTCAAGAGCAATGGTGGGTGAGGCCCCAGGGGAATGACAGCTGGGCCTGCTTGGAGCCTACGAATGGCCCCATGTGCTGAAGGCTGGAGACAGAAGAGACTGGACAGGAGCAAAGGCCAGCTCATCTACAGCTTTACTGCTGACCTTTACCTGTGGTCCATAGGTCCGTAAAGCGGACATTGTTATTTCCTCTGGTATCTGGTAACAAAGGTAATCGTCTTAAAACTGTATGATGGAGGCATAGGATGTTTGCTTTCTTGATGTTTGGAACCAGCTCATTAGAACAGGAAGCAGGTCATCAGAGATCATCTAATTAGATATCCCTGGAAATTCAATGCCCAGAGAAGTTGAACAGCTCCCAGGTCACGCAGTGAGTTGGTAGCGATGCATGACTTGTTTACCAGGTTTCTTTTTTCTCTTCTATAATGACAGAAATTTCATTTGAAATTTGCCAAGAGGAGTCAATTTATGAACGTCATGAATAATTAGTAAAACCATCTGGATGAAAGCGAAGTGAACCTGACTTTTGAGGGGATGTTTACCGTAGTGAAAAAAGGAAAGAAAACTATCATGGGTCACACCTTAGAGTACAGCCTGCCAGCCTCTCTCTGGGCCCCATCCTGTTTGTTGTGTCCTGTAAAGTAGCACCTCAGGGCATCAGGGGAGAAACAAAATGAGATACAGCACATTGAATGTCCAAAGATACTTGACACCAAAGAGACCCCAGATAATTTGGCAATAATACTGAGTGCTGAGTACTGGAAAAGGCAGAAGTTCACAGATGTGGCCTGGAGGTGCATGGATCCAGAGACCCTCAAATGAGAGCTCACCGAAGCCAGGTTGTCTCTGCCTTAAGGGGCAGGGGCATTATTGCAAGACAGTAAGAATAGCAGGAGAGGTTCCTTACATGTAGCTCCTTTCCCAAAAAGCCACATACGTAGGGAAAGTAGGGGACTTGCCATTCTACTGTCATATGAAACCATGTCTGCTTGTGGAAATAATGGCTTTCATTTGCTCTCTCTTTCATATATGTATTTATTAAAAATTCCATATGGTATTATTTTTGCACTTTCTTTAGATAATCAATTTCCCTGTCAGTATGTTCTGATGACTCACAGTTCAAAGTCTGATAACAACTCACAGTACACAGGCCCCTTTCTCCAGTCATGAACATAGATACTTTCTTTAATAACAAGTCTCAGCCACAGCCACAGAGGGGAAAAAAAACCCTGACCTTTTCTAGGCAGAGTTTTTTCTCAGATGTAATAAAAGATACAAGGGCTATATTAACTAGGAGCTTTTGAAAATACATCTAAGAAGCCTCCAATACTCTTCTGGTTAAGTTGAAAAATGACATGAAATTGCATTTGAATTGTCATCTGACCAATAGCAATGAGGCAGGAGTGAAAAATAAATGCAGTTTTGCTGTGGTTGGAAACTGACAAAGCCAAGGCCCTACAGGTCAAGGGCAACCTCAGTAATGAGAAGTGCCTTTGCCAGGAAAGGTAGGAATTTTAAAGTCGACTTCCTGTTTTCAAAAAATACAGGCTCAAGACTTGTATACTTGCCTGAAACTTGTAAGTTTTCCCTAAATAGTTTCCAGTCCTACACTGAGAAATTCAGTCTCAGTGATGTCATGTGATATAAAATGCCATTTTCTGCCAAAGGAATGAAGGGTTCTGGTAAAATACTTAAATGTATGTATGTAAGAGACCTTTGCAAGCTGGTTTCCTGGGCTGAGCCACCTGACTTCCACTCCGTGTGGGGATAGTCTGAACTTAATAGAAAGCATCGCTGTTGGCTTTTTGGAAAGTGTCCCAACTTTTTGAGTGGCTGTGGCCTGGGTCATGTTCCACCACTTGAAAAGCCTGTCCTCTGCTTTTTGCATCTCTGAATATTTCCCATTCTTAAAAGCCCTGCTTAAGAACCACCTCCCCAGGAAGTCCTCCTGTCTTTGCCCACCCATCAGTGAATGCTGCCTCCTGGGAAACCTAGAAACACTTCATCTCTGCTTCCCCCAAGCAATTACATTCTGCCTCAGGGAGTAAGTTGTGGTTTAATGGTAGGAGCACGGGGTTCTCTCCTAAATCCAGTTATATAGTTACCATCCCCGGAGCTTAAGAACATATATAACTCCTAGTCTTTTCCTGTCTAAAGAGTGTTAAAGAAAAATTCCATAATTCATCTGTTGCAAACACACAAGGATAACAATGGCAACATCTACTGGTTGAGGAGCCTTCATTATTGATTGGTGCCCTAAATGAAGTATTTTATTTAATCCTTACCAGGCGTCTATAAGGTTATTATCGCCCATTTCCCAGCAAAGGCTACCATGTGACTTTCCTAAGGTAAACAGGTTTATCCATATCTGTCAGGCTCTTCTGTCAATGTCCTTTGCCCCACTGGCTCTGGGTCTGCTGAGATCATTTGTATTACCAGCTACATAGGTACTTGGTAATTACCTGCATTGTACCTGGTTAAGTAGGCAAGTTTCTTAGTAAGGGAAAGATGTATGTCTGATTCATTTTCCTTTGTGCAGGGCATCTATGGTATGCTAAACAATGATTCTCCACCTCTCCAACCAGAAGAGATCCATGTCCTAATCCCCATGGCATGTTACCTTTATGGCCATAAAAGGGCTTTACTGAGGAGATTACATTAAGGATTTGAGATGGAGAGATTATCTAGATTATCTAGACATATAATCTTAAATGGGATATAACTTTATAAGAGGAAGGCAAAGGCAGATTTGACAAAGACAAAAGAGTTAAAGGCCATGTGACCATGAAACAGAAATCCAGGAGATGTGGCCACAAACCAAAGAAGGTTGGGAGAGGCAAGGAATGGATTATCCTCTGGAGACTTGGTTTTAGCCAGGTGACACTAATTTTGGAGTTCTGGACTCCAGAATTGTGAGAGAATAAATTATTTTAGTAAGTTTGTGCTAGTTTGTGACAGCAAACACAGGAAACTAATGCAGCATCTATCAGAATATTTGTAAAATTTGTAAAATTAAGTAGTAGAGCTCTGCCAGGCTGCTCTTTTCTGTCAAACATGGTAGGGAAGAGCACTTCTTCTGTCCACCTGTGATGATTCTATTTAATAAGAAATCAAGGACCCCAGACACAAATATAGCCCCAATATAACCACTGAACTCAAATGCTGTAAACATCATGTATGTTGATGTTCTCTTTCCTTCTACCCAGAATTCATCCAGGATTTGTACACCTTCTACCTCCTCTGAAGACAGTTCTACGAGCTTCTTTTAGAAACATTATGATAGCCATTAGCAGAGACATCAGTGGTTCTTATTCATTCTACCAAGAAACTTTCCTTATAGATAGGCAAAAACTGCAAATCCTGGCTTCTTTGAAAATGCCAACATTGGAAATCTTTTCCTTTCCTTTTATTTTTTTAATTAACACAGTTTAAATGGCTCTTGGTTACAGCTTCATGAATTTTAACACAAGTATGTGTAACCACTACTACAGTCAGGATCCAGGGCACTTCTTTCACCCCAAAGGACTCCTTGGTGCCATCTCTTTGTAGCCATACACTTCCCAGAGTTAACCACACACTTGCTGGGCCTGGCACAGAACTCCTAAAAACCTTGTAATATCCTAAAGTGATAAGAGCACTAGGAGGATCTTTTGTTCTAATATTTGGCCTTTAACCCCAGTTATTTTTTTTTAAGATTTATTTATTTATCTGAGAAACAGAGAGAGAAAGAGAGAGCAAGCGAGTGGGAGGAGGGGCAGAGGGAGAGAATCTTCAAGCAGACTCCCTGCTGAGCATGGAGCCCATTGTGGGGCTGGATCCCATGCCACAACCCATGAGATAATGGCCTGAGCTGAAATCAAGAATCAGATGATCAATTGACTTAGCTGTCCAGGGGCCCCTATGATCCCAGTTCTTGACACTAAGTTCCTAAATCTCTTGAAATTTTCTGGGTGATAAGAGTGTTTTTTGTTCTAATGAGGTGACTCTGGGTGGGTCCTTGGATAAGTGCTGGTTACCAGAAAGACCAAGCCATGATTAGAGGCTCAGAACTTTCAGCTTCATCCCCTAGTTCTCTAGAGAGGAGGTGGAAATAGACTTATAATTGATCACGCCTATGTGATAAATCTTCCATAAAAATCCCAACAGTATGAGGTTCAGGGAGCTTCTGGGCTATTGACTATGTGGAGGTGCGGGGAGAGTGGTATGCTGAGGTGACATGGGAGCCCTGTGTTCCTGCCCACGTATCTTCCTACTTCCTAGCCAGCTCATCTGGATCTGTATCTTTTATCTTTTCCTTTAATATAAAAAAAACAAACAAACCTATAAACACTAAGTAATGTCTTTTGTTGAGTTCTGTGAGCCACTCTAGCAAATTAATAAAACTCAAGGAAGGGGTTGTGGGAACCTCTAATGTATAGCCACTGGTCGGCAGCAGGGATAACCAGGGTGTGTAATTGGCATCTGAAGTAGGGGATGGTCTTATGGGACTTAGTCCTGAACCTGTGGAATTGGAAACTATCTTTAAGAATTGGGTTAAATTACAAACACTAAGTTGACATCTCAGAATTATTTAGTGGGGGAATGCCTCCACACACATTTGGTGACCAGAAGCATCTGAAGTGAAGTGTTCTGTGAGAGTAGTAAAGGAAAAACATGTGAGGAGAAGTTTTCCTACACACCATACAACCCAGCAATCCTACGAGAAGGTATTTACCTTAGAGAAATAGAACAAAAAATTGACACAAAAGCCTGCACATGAATAGTCCTTGCAGCCCTATTTATAATTGCTCAAACTGCAAACAACCCAAATGTCCTTCAATGAAGAATGGATAAACAAACTGTAAGACATCAGTGCAATTGAATGTGCTCAGTAATTAAAAAGAGTGAACTATTGATACATGCAACTTAGATGAATCTCAAAAGCATTAAGTTATAAAAGAAGCCAGTCTCAAATTTCTAGCTTTTGAAGACTTCTAAGATTTGATCCCTGGGGCAAAGACTCCCTTCTAAAGGCTGTAACATAAAGGGAGCTTGCATAAGACAGAGAAGCAAAGGAGCCCCACAGCCTTGGGGAGGCTGTGAATGGAAAAGACTGAGCTGATTCCCTCAGGGAACCCTAGGACAGCCCCTGAACACAGAGGCCACTTCACACTGCTTCTTCTAGCACACAAACCCAGAAGCCCCCAAGGATGAGCCTTATCCCAGGAACTTGGTGTTTGGAACTAGGGTACCAAGCTTGTACTGCAGGAAAAACTTAGCACATAGCCTGACCCACTGGAGAACAAAAAATCAACCACCACACCTTCACTCTTCCTTTTTGCTGGAAACCTCTCTGCATCGAGGGGGTTGTGGGGAAGGTGGGCTGTGAGTTTACTCTCAACATGAAACATTTCGTTTCAGGGAAATTGGAACATTAAATGTCTGGAGAAATTTGGTTAACAGACGCAAATTTACTGAGATCCGAAAGGAAGGATTAAATGACAGATTTGGGCATTTGACTCTCTGAGATGGAGGAAGAGCCAGAGTCCATGTGGATGAGGATCACCATGGATTGGACTGGCTCTATGAAGATAAGCATGGAGGCCCATGGCTGTTTTACATAATGCTACTGGCTTATGACATGAACCAAACCAATCCCTTTGTATCAATTTTGTAGTGCTCCTTGAGACCATAGATGGGTGTCTTAAAGTCTTGGAGACAAGTGGGGCACCTGGGTGGTACTGTGGGTTAAGCGCCTGACTCTTGGTTTTGGCTTACATCCTGATCTTGGGGCCCTAGGCTCAGTGTGGAACCTGTTTGCAATTCTCCCTCTCTCTGCCCCTCCACCTGTGTACATGCTTTCTCTCTAAAAAAGTCTAAAAGTCTTTAAAAAAAAGTCTTGAATACAAGTAAAGACAAAACTGTGGGTAGAGTAAAAAAGATTACTGTTGCCAGGAGTTAGTAGGAAGGGAGGAATGAATAGGTGCAGAGGATCCTAGAGGATTTTTGTGGTAGTGAAAATATTCTGTGTGATACTACAATGGCAGCTATGTGTATAATGATATACTGGTCCAAACTCAAACAACGTACAACACCGAGAGGGAACCTAACTGGGCTTTGGATGATTATGATACATCAAGTATGTTCCTCAATTGTACAAAATGTAGCACTCCTGTGGGGGCTGTTGATAATGGGGAAGGCTACGCCTGTGTGAGAGGCAGGGGAGATAATGGGAATCTCTGTGCCTTTTCCTTAATTTGACTGTGAACCTAAAACTGCCATAAAAAAGAAAATCTAATTTTTTTAAAAAAGCCTTGGAGAATGCTCAGTTCTGCCAAGATGGAAAAGACCCTTTTCCTCCCAGTTCTCCCATGACAACTAAAAAACACTGAAAATAGGGGCGCCTGGGTGGCTCAGTGGGTTAAAGCTTCTGCCTTCGGCTCAGGTCATGATCTCAGGGTCCTGGGATTGAGCCCCTCATCAGACTCTCTGCCCAGCAGGTAGCCTGCTTTCTCCTCTCTCTCTGCCTCTCTGGCTACTTGTGATCTCTCTCTCTGTCAAATGAATAAGTAAAATCTTTAAAAAAAAATAAAAACAAAAAAATAAAAACACTGAAAATAGCACAACAACAAGCATAGGAAATCTAACCAGCAGAGTGAAGAGGGAGGGATGCCTGGGGACCACAGGACTTGAGGAAAAATGCAGTGATGACTTCCCTGAGTTTGCTTACTGCCCCCTGTGTACCCTCAACAGGACATTGAAGAAACCCCAAACAGTCACAAACGATAAATCACCAAGGAAACCTGTTTCCCTGCTAGCCAATGGACCAGGAAAGGCATGGCTTAAGAACAGAAAACCTTTTGTACAATATCCACCTTACTCCAGCCAGATATCATTGTATAAAATCACACCCTGTGGTTTCAGTAGGTCCAAGCAAATGGGAAGTTAATCTAGCTCAGTTCTACCCACTCTACCCTCACACAGAGCCAGTAGTGGGCCAGTGCTCAGATTCCCTAATTGGTGATGTTTACAGGGAAGCACATGGCTAACTTTCCATCACCTGTCCAGAAGAAGCAGACAACACTTTGAATCCCCCAAAAGGAACCAGAGGCAACTGAGCCTCCACTCCCACCCAACAGCAACCAGACTGAATTCCTGAATTTGTTGGTAAAGTCAGGGTTAGTCAATGCTTCTCTGTGTCCTAACCCTAGTATAAGCAAGGCACTGTGGTGAGCTAAAAATCCACATCCACCCTTCATCAAGGAGACTGAAAAAGACAATGCCAAAAATGGTTTGTTAGAAGTCCCATAAAGAATTAACATCAAATGTACAAAATCTCTTACAGAAAAATAAAGGAGAAGGAACACTTGATAATTTTAAAGGCTAGCATTTACTATCCTGTTACCCAAATCAGACAAAGACCGCTCAAAAAAAGAAAACTTTTTTTATAAAGACCAATATTTCTCATGAACTTAGATGTAAAAATACTGAACAAATTTTAGCAAAAACAACCAATAAAGCATACAAGAATTATACACCATAATGAAGTGGGACTTTATGTAAGCCTAGTTCAACATTCAAAAATCAATCAATATAATCCACCATTAGAGAAAGCTAAAGAAGAAAAGTCATGTGATCATATCACTTGACATAGAAAAACATTTGTCAAATTCCAACATTCATTAATGTTAAAAACTCTCAGCAATCTAGGGACAGAGGGCACATCAACAACTTGATAAAGAACACTTACAAAAATACCTATAACTGGGGCGCCTGGGTGGCTCCGTCGTTAAGCGTCTGCCTTCGGCCCAGGTCATGATCCCAGAGTCCTGGGATCAAGCCCCACATCGGGCTCCTTGCTCGGCAGGAAGCCTGCTTCTCCCGCTACCATTCCCTCTGCTTGTGTTCCCTCTCTCGCTGTGTTTCTCTCTGTCAAATAAATAAAATCTTTAAAAAAAATAAAAAAAATACCTATAACTAACATTACATTTAATGATAACAGGATTAATGCTTTCCCTATAGTATTGAAAACAAAGAAAGTATGTCTGTTTTCACCACTCTTATTCAAGGTAATACTGGAAGTTCTGGTCAGTGCAATAAGGCAAGAAGAAGAGAAAAAAAAAAAAACTGGAGTCATGCAGATTGAAACAGAAGAGATAAAACTATCCCTATTTGTCAATGGCATGACTGTCTATGTAGAAAATTCCAAGGAATCTAAAACAAAACAAAACAAAACAAAAAAACACTTCTAGGACTAGTTGAATTTAACAAGTTTGCAAGATATAAGATCAACACACAAAAGTCAATAGCATTTCTGTGTACAAAAACGAACATGTGGAAATCAAAATTAAAACACAATAGCATTCATAATCATGCCAAAGAAAATTAAATACTTAGTTGTAAACCTGATAAAACATGCCTAGGACTCAGAGTCTGAAAACCACAAAACTGATGAAAGAAATTAAAGAATATCTGAACAAATAAAAAGACACATCTTGTTCATGAATAGGAAGCTAACTTGAAGTTTGTGTTTTATTTCCTTGTACTTAATCAACATAACAACATAACTACTTTGCAGTCTGGATCTTGTAATTCCAGTTCCTCAAGGTTATCAAGTCCTTTTCTGTTGTCAGTTGTTTCCACTGGTTCTCAACTCACAGAATTTCCCCTTGTGCCTTATTATTCCTCCTTAAGAGAAGATTTTAAATATAATTTATAGAAACAATTTGAGGTTTAAAATGACAATAAATTTCTCCAGAAAATTTTTGTGTTTGCTTTTTTGCCTGGGGACTGGGTACGTTAAAAACCAATTTGAAGTCTTGAGATTATTGATTAGATCTTGGCTGTGATTCATATGGTCTGTTCCACTTCTAGCTCACCTTCATGCTGGGAAATAATGTTTTAGGATTCTAGTTTATTTTAGGGAAGGTCTTCTATTACCTTCTCCACTTTGTTTCTGTCCTGTTCTCCCATAGAGTGTCAAAACAAATGTTCTACAAATCCCCACCCTCATTTGAAATGTCTTCAGGGCTTCTGTGCATCTTTATCTCTCTGTGCTCTATTTTTCTACTTTCTTTTATCCTGGTAATACCTTCTTTTGTCATATATTCAATGCTTTTAAGAAAATTTAAAATATATATTCTATCTTTATTTACCAATTGGTTTCAGGGGAGGAATGATCTGTATGATCTATTATCCCATTATATATATATATATATCCCAAAAAGTCACAGATCTATTTTATTTTTAATTAGGAAGGAATGAATACTTTTATCAAGGCTCAAAAAGTTTTGATGGTATCATTTCTAATTTGATGGAGACTTTGAGTAATTATGCTAATTAGTTTACATTCTGCAAACATCTATAAACATAAATTCAAGTCTAATTAGAAATTATGCAGGCTATTTACATGTGCTAAAAGATAGCAAATTGCTCATTAAAAATTCTTTTTAAATTATACCAATGATATGTGAGGGCACTGATTTTTGAAAATAAATTAGTAAATTAAAAAAAAAGAAATTAAGTCAAAGTTACTATAACTGAGAGGACATTTTTAATTTATTTTGATGATTTTAAATTTACTGGCCATATCATTTAGCACACCTATGAATACTAATGATATAGACGCTTCAGGGACAGATCTCTTGGGTTCATTTAAAGGTTATGAGGAAGAGGCATCTCATTTGTTTCTAGCTTTGGGATTTTTTGTTTAGTAAAAATGAGCTAAAACAGCTGAATCTTGTTTTCTGTGCTGCAAGAGGTCTTTTTGTGGCTTATTTCAGTGGTTACTAAGCTCCTAAACTCCTAAGCTCCTAATTCTCCTGGTAGTTCTGAGGTCTAGTCTATTTTAGATGCTATGGGTAGAATCAGAGTTTTTCAATTTCTTGTACAATCTAAGGCAGATGTCAGGGTCACTTTAACAGGTGAGACCTATTACTAAAGTAGAAGCTAAAGTCTAAATCTATGTCTGTAGGCCTCAAGTGCCTATCTCTAAATGACCAAAGGAATAATTTTTATGCTTGGAGATGAGATATTTACATCATTTTGGGAATATTAATAAAATAAATCATACCACATATTTGAGCATTGCTTTAGAATTTATAAAATATTCCCATGCACATTATATCAATTGGTTATCACAACTGCTGGATAATTTGGGTTGAAAAAAGAAGGCAACACTGGTCACATGCAGGGGTACTTGGTTCCGTGCCTCGACTTTCTTATTATCACTACTTACTCTACCAGTTACAGGGAATGGAACTGATATTTGTCTTTCACTTAGTTAAAATGGTGATTCCAACCAAGAGATTCCAACTAATCCAACTAATTATAGATTTCCTTTTAGAAAATAGAAATTATATCTTTTTTCCTAAGATTTTTTTTTCCTCTGTGGATAACATATTTCTCTTTTATTTTCTTTCTATTTATCACCTTTCCTACTTCAAATATTTCCATTAATTCATCCTTTAATTTGGTGTTTTTTTAATTTGAGATTTACCATAGCCAGATCATACCCAGCATTTGGGGAAAACAACAACAACAACAACAACAACTATTGAGTCAAAATAAGGTGAGGTTGATATTTAATTCTAGAAAAAAGATCACTGGTAGCACAAATGGGCTTTAAATTAAAACAGATAACTCTAAAATCTACTGTTTGTGTAGCCCTTTGATTCATAGCAAATGCCAAACAACTTGTCTTTTGTTTTGTTTTGTTTTGTTTTGTTTTGTTTTGTTTTGTTTGAAAATTGCAGGTCCACCCACAGAATTTTCAAGGCAAATGATTTAGATTTTTTTTTTCTTGAACAATATCCAGATCCAAGCACTTCAGATGAGAGAACTGAACAGTTGCAATGTTTATTGTCATTTAATAGAAGCTGAATCACTTCTCATGACAGAGCTCTTCTTAGCTGTATTCATAGATAAGAAAGGTCAGGGCAAAATTAAATATATATTTTGTGGTTTAAATGAGGTAAAAAATGAGATTTTCTTGTAATGGTGCCTGATAAATAATGCAGCTTGCTGTTCCATGCAGATAGAATACACTTTCCAGAAAGTGGTATAGAATATTAAGAGGGGGATTACCTGAGACAGCACCAGCCTGAGAGAGTTTGACTTTTCCCAGCCCTGTGACACAGGGCTGAATGTGTGAGGCAGGTTTAGTAGCCAGTAAATTACATTTATAATCCATGGAGAATATTGTTAAGATGACAACTTCTCCCCATTTAGTTGGGAAAATGATCTTAATGCCTTGTCTTTGAGAGATCAGTAGGGTGCGAAATAAAGAAAACAATTTGTAGACAAAAGAGACTTCCAATAGCCGTAAAATATGTGTTAACTCAGCCAGCCTAATGGACAATGCATTGGCCCTAGACCATCATGTAGATGGTCTAATTCTATATGCCATTTGCCACTTCTCAGCATGGTATTCTCTTTTTCACAATATCACTTTCTGCACTAAGAGACTTAACATACCTTCTTCATGACTATGAAATCCTTCTCTCTTCAGTTGATGAAATTTGATGCCTCTGCTTGAATTGTTATAGCCCGTGACAGTGATGGAGTGGGGGTGAGGAGAGACCCTTCCTGTTCCCAGAGAATGATTCATTCTCTGTTCTTTCTTTTGCCAGGGCCTGAACCACAGAGAGATGATAAAATATGAGATTCGAGCAGACACTTCATAACCCCCCACAGCAGTCTTTTCCAAAGCTTGACACGTGAACTCTATTTTAAGCTTTTTTGAATCACAGAGTGAAAAAAAATGGTTCCCTTTGCAATCCTCTTTTAATCCTTCTCATAAGAGAAGAAGAACGTCACTTGTACTAGCCTGTCCTTAACACCTCTTCAACATTTGTAATTTCTGTTTTTCATAAAGAGAAATCAGGTCTATGCTAGATGTGTTTCCCCATCTCGATATGCAAATGAGAACAATTGTTACTAAGACTAGAAAACAGAAATGTAAATTGCAGTAGTCCCTCCCTGGCAAGGCAAATAGGTTTTGTGAGTTTCTGAAATGCAATAAATTTAAGTTAGTTAACTAATTTATTCTTTCACAAAACTATAAAACTTTATACAATGTATAAAGAAGACATAAAAATCCACTATGTCTTCAATATTTTATGTCTTTATGAAAGAAGAAAGTTCACTCATGACCATGTATTCAGTTACTTTAAAAATATTTGGGTGTCTAGAATGCCCCAGGGATTTTATTAAACATCACGTAACTTTCTAACTTGAGTTAATCAAGGAGACTAAATGGATACAGGATACTATGTTTGAAGTCAGGACTTTGTTGACAGTGAATTGACTTCTTGAAATACAAGACAAATGATGATTTCCATTTTCACTTACATTTACAGAAGAAACAGTTCTTTTCACATGATTATTCTCCGTTAGAGAAATAAAGGCAAAAAAAAAAAAAATACCCCAAAGCATATTCAAATGACACCTTGATTTTGCAATTTCCATATATTTTGCATGTTGGCATTAATATTTGTTAATTATAGATTCTGCATCTCTCAGAATTCCCAAAGTGGATTTTTAAGATGTATTTTAATTATTTCTTTTTACTTTGTGCAATAATCATTTATAATTTATAATAGCTTAGTTTTCTCAGTTATTAAGTACTCTATATTTCATACAGTAATTATTTCCTCTGCATGCCTCTTATACATCATCTTATATTTAATTGTGTTTATTTTAAATGACTCCAGGGAGCTAAGCTTGAAAGCAAAATAATTATACTTAAAAATAAACAACCAGGAAGTGTGATTTAAAGTCATAAAAATGAAATACTAATAAGTAACTTAAGCAAATAGTAAGAAAAATTAAATATTTAATGTCCTTTTCAGCAAAGACGGATTTCATTCTTTAAAAGCATTGTTGTTAGAACATTAGTTAGGAAATGTTTCCAATCAACCCTTAAAATTAAAAACAATGTATCTAGGTTTTGTGTACAACTTGCACAAAGCTTTGGTTTTGCTAACCTTAACTCACCAAAGCATGAATTGTTTCTAACAAAGGAGAAATTAGGTAGCCTCATCTTGTTCAATGTCTAAAGGTCAGATTTCTAGTTAATGTGAAAAACAGCAGGGGTAGAACAACAGAACCATAAAACTGCTCTTGCAGCAAATGGGAGACAGTACTTGTGATCATAGCCAAATCAGCCTGACACATATCTCCGGAGTATCTCTTTGCCTGCTACTGGAAGGAACCTGAGAGATAGTTCACTTATGTTTTGTTTTAAGTTTGACTCTGATTTTTTTCTTTTTACACTTTTCTTCTATCAGAAACCAGGGTTCTGGTTCTGTCTACCTTTATTTATTTGTTTGTTTGTTTATTTAAAGAAGATTTTGTTCATATATTTGAGAGAAAGAAAGGAGAGTGAGAGAGAGAGAGAGACAGACTCCCTGCTGAGCAGAGAGCCTGATGTGGGACTTGATCCCAGGAACCTGAGATCATGACCTGAGCTGAAGGCAGACACTTAACCAACTAAGCCACCGAGGCGCCCTGATTCTATCCACACTTAGTCTTTAGCTGTGAAAGCATGGAGAAACAACCAATTCTGAACTCTGAGAGGAGTAGCCTTCAATTTTCTTAATATTCCATTCATACCGAATTCTTCATTGCCTGACAAAGCTTGGCAAAGTAGATGCAAGGATGCACTTTCTAGAACCAATGATGATGAGTCCCTCTCCCTCCCTTCAGGGCCCACAGAGTCCTACTGTATACCAAATGGGGAGGGCATCCCAACTGTGGGCATGGAAACATTTCTATATTCAATATTTGAGAACTGTCCTGTAGCTTTTATAACCAAAAGATGGTTTCACATTTCTCAGGTTCAGTAGTGGAAAAGCAAAGGCTTTTCGTCTATAGAAAGAGCCCATTTTAAAAGACAAACATTAACCACAGCTTTCTGGGAGATAAATTTGAGGCCTGTAGGAAGTGGAAGGAATGAGTGACACTGGAGATTCTGGAGCTAGCATTTGAGTGTTTGTATTACAATCTGTGATGCTGGGAAAGTTTATTTACCTATTACATGGGGATGATGGACGTATCATCTTCATAGGTTTGTTGTGAGGATTTAAAATATTGGTTTAGGAAAAGTTTCTGGTACATAATGACTTTTTAACATGCACTAGCTGCTATTATCTGCTCTAAGATTCAAATACAGTTTATTAATAAACCCAGAAGAAGATCATATCTGCTGCACTTTATTGTCTGTGACATTATAGGCTTTCAATAGACATTATTGAATTCCTTTGGTGTTCTCTAAAATGCTAAGAAAATAAAGTTAAATTCAAAAATTAGGTCAATTGAAAAATTTTTATAAAACAACTTTAATGAGATGCACTTGACATATAATAAATTACACACATTTAAAGTATATACAGTATGACGCATGTATATACATAAATATAAATACACTGTGAAATTATTGCCATAATCAAGATAATATCCATCACCTTAGATTGTTTGCTTATGCCTTTTGTAATCTCTCCCTATAATACCTCTCCCTACCTTTCCCATGGCATTCTTTGGTTTTTCCTCCTCAGCATAATGATTTTTTTTTGAGATTTATCTGAGTTGTTAAATATATTCATAGGTTATTCCTTTTTATTACTGAATAATATTTCACCATACCAATATGCCATAGTCTGGTTATCCATTCAACTGTAATGGTGATCTGGGTCAGTTAAGTCTGGGGCTATTACAAAAAACCATCTTACAAAAATTCATGTACAAGTTTTTGTGTGGGCATAAGTTTTCATTTCTGCTGGGTAAACAGTTAGGGGTGGAGTGCCTGGATCATATGATGGGAATATATTCTACTATTTAATAAACTGCCAAACTGTTTTCCGAAGTGTACCATCTGAGGTTCCTACCAGCATTGTATGAGAGTTCTAGTTCCTGGACATCATCACCCATATATATTCCTTTTAGCTACTCTAGTAAAGGTGTGGTGGTGTCTAATTGTGGTTTTAATTTGCTTTTTCTTGATAACTGATGCTATTTAGCATCTTTTTACGTGTTCAGTTGTATATCTTCTCTATTGAAGTATCTGTCAAATCTCTTGCCATTTTTTTTATTGGGCTGTTTGATTTTGAAGTATGCAGTTTTGGAGTCCATTATATACTGAATACAAATCATTTATCACACATATAATTTGGAAATGATTTCTCCTAGTTTGTGACTTGCTTATTTCATTTTCTTATATTTTTTTTTTTTTTGAGGAGCACAAGTTCTTGAATTTGATGAAGTCCAACCTATCAATTTATTCATTCATGGCTTATGTTTCTGATGTTGGATCTATAAAATCTTTGCCAATCCAAAGTTGCAAAGATTTTTCTTTGTTTTTCTCTATATAGTTTTAGGTTTGCATTTAGATTTAAGGCCCATTTTGTGTTAATTTTTGTATATGGTGTGAGGTACAATACATTTTTTTTGTCTTTTGTTTTTTACATAAGTATGTCCATTATCATTTTCCATTTATTAACATTAGCACCTTTGTCAAAAGCCGGCTATCAATATATGTGTAAATCTATTTCTGGGTTCTCTATGTTGTTCCACTGATCTATTTGTCTATCTTGATGTCAATACCACAAGACCTTGATTTCTATAGCTTATAATATGTCTTGAAATTAGGAAGTATCGATTTCCAACTTAATTTTTTTTCAAGATTATTTTATCCATTAGGTCTTTTCATTAACATATTAATTTAATTTAATTTTTTTTAAAGATTTTATTTATTTATTTGACAGAGAGAGATCACAAGGAGGCAGAGAAGCAGGCAGAGAGAGGGGGGTAAGCAGGCTCCCTGTTGAGCAGAGAGCCCGATGTGGGGCTCGATCCCAGGACAGGACCCTGAGATCATGACCTGAGCTGAAGGCAGAGGCTTTAACCCACTGAGCCACCCAGGTGCCCCAACATATGAATTTTAGATTCAGCCCATTATTTTCTATGGAAACATCATTGTATTCTAGTCAGGATTACATCAAATCTACAATTTGGGAAGTATTGATATCTTAAGAGCACTGAGTATTCTAGTGCATCAACACAGTATGCATCTCCATTTATTTAGGTTTTCCTGATCATAGGGAAATAGCATTCTACTGTTTACCATTAAGTATGTTGCTTAATGGTAAGCAACCATTTTTTGTAGATATCTTTATCTACAAAAAACTCTACATCTAGCAACATACTTGAGAAAGTTTTTTCTCTTCCCAGTTTGCCAAGAATCTTTATCATAAATGGATATTAGGTCTGTCAAATGTTTTGCTGCATTAATTGAGATGTTCATGTTTGTCAATATGGTGAATCACATTAACTGGCTTTTTTTTTTTTTTAAGATTTTATTTATTTGACAGAGAGAGGCACAGTGAGAGAGGGGACACAAGCAGGGGGAATCAGAGAGGGAGAAGCAGGCTTCCTGCTGCACAGGAAGCCCAATGTGGGGCTGGAACCCAGGACCCTGGGATCATGACCCGAGCCAAAGGCAGACGTTTAACGACTGAGCCACCCAAGTGCCCCTTAACTGACATTTTAAAATGTTAACCCCACCTAACTGTTCTACATATTGCTGGATTCAATTTACTAACATTTTATTTATATTTTTTACATCTATGTTCATGAAGTACATTGGCCTGTAGTTTTCCTGTAATATCTGTCAGAATTTAGTGTAATGATAATGCTGGCCACATAGAATGAGTTGGTAAGTATTCCCTTCTCTTCAATTGTCTTGAAGAATTTATAAATTGGTCTTATTTATTTCTTAACTGTTTGATGGAACTCATCACAGAAGCCATCTGTGGCCCAGATTTTCTTTTTGGGAAGGCTTTTACTACAAATTCAATTTAATTGATAGAGGCAGAGCTGTTCTGATTATCTTAAGCTTGGCAGATTTCTGCTATTAAGAACATGTTTATTACACCTGAGTTGTCTAAATTATTGTTATAAAATTCTTCAAGATAATTATGTATCATTTTGATAACACTAGAATATGTGGTGATATTTGCTCTCTTGTTGCATTGGTAATTTCTTTCCTCTCTTTTTTTGATCTTCCTGGCAAAAGGTTTACCCATTTTATTGAACTCAAAGAGCCAGCTTTTGATGTGATTAATTTCCTTTATTCTTTCTGTGTTTTTTCTTCCATTAATCTCCATTCTGTTCTTTATTATTTCCTCTCCTTGCTTACTTTGCATATCTTTTGTTCTTTTTTTTTTAATTTCTAAAGACAAAAACTGAGGTCATTGAGTTGAAATATTCTTCTCTTCTAACAAAGGCTTTAACATTACAAATTCCTCACTAAGTACTATTTAGCATTGCCCACATATTTTTATATCTTATATTTTCATTTTAATTCAGTTCAAAAACACTTTTTAAACTTTATTTTTTATTTTTTTTTTAAGATTTTTTTAATTTATTTGACAGAGAGAAACACAGCGAGAGAGGGAACACAAGCAGAGGGACTGGCAGCGGGAGAAGCAGGCTTTCTGCAGAGCAGAGAGCCCCATGCGGGGCTCGATCCCAGGCCCCTGGGATCTGACCTGGGCCGAAGGCAGACGCTTAACGACTGAGCCACCCAGGTGCCCCCAAAAACACTTTTTAAATTTCTTTTTTGATTTCTTCTTTGACCCACAGGTTAGGTTATTTAGAAGTATGCTATTTAGTTTCTAAGTACTTGGGAATTTTCCAGACACCTTTATGTTATTGATTTCTCACTTAATTCCATTGTGGTAAGAGTACATACTTTACATAACTTAAATTCTTTTAAGTTTATTAATGCTTGTTTTATGGCACAGATTATGAACTATATTGGAAAATGCCTGTGTGCACTTGAAAAGAATGTGTACATTGTTGTTGGATGGAAAATTCTATAAATATTCCATTCCATTCCATCCAATTAGGTCCAATTGATTGAGTGTATTGTTGAAGTATTTATATCATTACTGATTTTCTGTTTACTTATTCTAACAAGTTTTGAGAGAAAGGTGTTGAAATCTCAGACTATAATTGTGAAATTTTTCTATTTGTCCTGTATCTTCTGTCAGGTTTTGCTTTACTTATTTTGAAGCTCTTCCATTGTTACATAAATATTTAAAATTATTATATCCTCCTAATGAGTTGACCGTGTTATATATAATTTGAAATCTACCTTGTCTGATGCTAATACAGTTACGCCAGATTTCTTTTGATAATGTTAGTGTGGTATATCTTATTCATTCTTTTAATGTTTTTGTATTTTTATATTTAAAGTTCACTTCTTATAGGCAGCATATACTGAGGTCTTGCATTTTTCTCTTGTCTCACAATCTATATCCTTTAATTAGGGTTTTCAGACGTTTACTTTCAATGTGATTATTGGTATGGTTAGGTTTAGGACTATCATCTTACTGTTACACTTTAATTTGTCCCATTTCTTATTTTGTTCCCTTTGTCTTCTTTCATTTTTTAAGACTTCTTTTATGTTAATTGAATACATTTTTTTAATTCCATTATATCTCTTTTGTTGGTTTATTAGTTGTAATTCTTCATTGTAAAAAAAAATAATTCTTCACTGTTTTCTCAGTGATTGCATTAGATTTTCTAATATACATCAGAAGTTGGCAATCCTTTTTTTGTAAAGGGCCAGATAATAAATATTTTAGACTTGTGAGCCACATATGGTCTTTGTTACATATTCATTTTTCTTCAACTTTTAAAAATGAGAAATCATTCTTAGCTTCCAGCTCATACAAAAACAGGCTGTGAGCCAGGTTGATCTGTGAGCTGTGGTTTGCCAGCTGGTGGTATACATCTTACCAGTTTCCTTCCAGTAATATTGCACCACTTTAGAGTATAAGACTTCTAAGAATACACTTCATTTCTTTCCTTCTGGATTTTGTGCTATATTTGTCACATATTTTACTTTTATGCATGTTATAAACTCCACAATGCATTGTTACTTTTGTTTAAACAATTATCTTAGAAATTGATTGAAATTATAAGAGAAACAAATTGATACTCCACATAGTTATCATTCCCTGGGTTATCCATTCTTCTGTGAAAATCAACTTTCCCTCTAGTATTGTTTTTCTTCTACCTGAAAAATTTCCTCTGATATTTCTGTTAGTTCGGGGTTGCTGGTAGTGAATTTCTTGCAGCAAAATATTTCTGTTAGTTCGGGGTTGCTGGTAGTGAATTTCTTGCAGCAAAATTTTCCCAGTGATGATTTCTTTCAGATTTTGTACATCTGAAAAAAACCCAAAAACCTCAATTTTGCCCCCTTGCTTTTTAAAGAGAATTCTGCTTGGTATAGAATTCTAGGTTGGCAGCTTCTAATTGCTATCTTGGTTCATGTTCCGTGGGTGCTTAAAAAGGATGTGTAATCTGCTGTCAGATGGAATATTCTATAAATGTTCATTAGATTCTTTTGGTTGGTGGTTATTGAGTTCTGTATTGTTAATTTTATGTCTGATTGCTCTTTTAATTGTTGAGAGAGGGCTGTTAAAGTGTCCATAACTGTAGTTTTGTCTACTTCTCCTTTTCCCTTTTTTCAGTTTGTGCTTCATATGTGTTGCAGCTCTGCTGTTTGGATGCATATGTATTTAGGATTGCATTGTTTTTGGTGGATTGACTCTTTTGTCATTATAGGATGTCCCTCTTTGTCCCTGGTAATCTCTTTGCTCTGAATACTACTGTATATGATATTAATATAGCTGTTCGGCTTTCTGTTTTAACATAATGTTTGCATGGTATACCTTTTTCTATCCTTTTACTTTCTACCTAACTATGTTACTTTTGAAGTGACTCTTTAGTAGGCATGCTCTAGTTGGGTGATGTTCCTTTATCCATTCTGCCAATATCTCTTTTAATTGATACATTTAGACCATTTACATTTCGTGCAATTATCGAAAAGTTAAGGGTGAAGTCTGCCATTTTTTGGTTCACTTACTGTTTTTTCTGTTTATCCTTTTTCTCTTTTATTTTCCTGTTTTACTGAGAGTTACATGAACGATTTTTTGTTATTCCATTTTATCTATTGTGTTTTGAATGTATCTTTTTGTATAAAGACCTTTTTATACTAGTTTCTCTAGGTACTACTTTATATATCCATAACTTATCAGGCCTCCTGATATTGACATTATATCCACTAGAATGAAAAATAGAAACCTTATTTATATTTATGTCCCCTTCCTCACTCATAATCATCACATTTATTTACATATATTGAGAGCTACATTAAGTAGTGTTATAGTTTTTGCTTCAACTGTCATAACTAATTCAGAAAAGTCAGAGAAGAAAAGCCCATTGAATTTATCCCTGTTTTTGCTTTTTCCAAATTCTTTCTTCTTGATATTTCAAGGTTCTATCTTTTATCATTTTCTTTCTGTTTAAAGAAGTTCTTCTAACCATTCTTTTCATGTGGCTGTACTAACAGCAAATTCCTTTGGTCTGAGAATGCATTGAGTTTCCCCTAATTTTTAAAGGATAATTTTGCTGGATATAGAATTCTGGGTTGACAGTTCTCTTCTTCCAGAACTTTAAAAATATTACACTACTTTCTTCTGGGATCCATGGTTTTTAATATTCAGATTGATTTCCATTATATAATATATCTTGTCTCTGTGGCTGTTTTTTGTTTTGTTTTGTTTCTTTAGTTTTCAGAGCTTTCACATGATGTTTCTTGGCATGGACTTTGAAGGGTTTGTATATTTGGGAGTTCACTAATTTTCCTCAATCTATACATTTATGGTTTTGCCAAATTTGGAAAATTTTTAGCCATTATTTCTTCAAATACATTTTTAGTCTCTTTCTTTCTCTTCTCATTCTACAGCTCTCATGACAGGCATATGAAGATTTTTGTTAGAGTCCTACATGTCATGGAGGCTTAATTCAATTTTTTTTGAAGTCTATTATTTTTCTCATTGTTCAGATATGCCTCTATGTATTATTGTCTCCAGTTCATTGATTTTTCTTCTTCTTCCCTATCCCTTTTGCCCTCAAACTCATCCACTGAGTTTTTTATTTTAGTTGCAATTTTGAAGAATAGAATTTCTATTTGGTTTGTCTTCCATCTTGTATTCCTCTGATAGCACTCTGGCAGAGTGGAAGTCTGAGCTCTCAACAGTCTCTTCTGGGGGCCAGAGGTTGCTGTGAGTATTGCCATAGGTTTCTCACTGAGTTTAGCTGAAGTGCAGAAGTTATTGTCTAAAAGTATTTTAGGTAGGACAAGAATAATATTTAGTATAGGGATAATTATTTTTAATTTCAGGGTCGAGATTCTGTAAGCACTCTACCCAATGTGCTGTGAATTATTAGGCTTTCCAATCTAATTTCTGAAGCACACACCATTCCTATACCTATGAGATGTTGCCTACTATAATCTTTTCAGTTGCTTTTTCTTCATGCATGAGGGTTGATCAGTGCTCTATTGCTTAGTTGAGAGGACTCTGCAGACCTCTGGAGTTCTCTCTCTTTATAGATCCCTCCTCCTCCATACTCTGTCCTGTCTATCCTTGCTGCATTTTTCTTGCTTTCAGCCCAATCTCTCAGTCTCCACCCAACCTCCCTTTTTCCCCATGACAGCCTGACAACTACCCAAGGCTAATCAGCAGGGCATGGGTAAGCTCCTTTCATTCACTTTCCATTTCAGAGATTGCTGCCCTTCAGTGCATGATGTCCAGTATCTTAAAAAATGTTGTTTCACATACCTTTTCTTTTCTTTCTTTTCTTTTTTTTAAGGCAAGATGGTCAATCTAGACCTCAATCTTCTATCTTGGCAAGAAGACACAGTTCAAAGGGAAAGTTTTGAAAATATATGTAGCTAGTTTCAAAGACAACTTCAACACTCCAGGCTTCAGGCAACAAACACAGCCCAACCACCAAATAAATGTCCCAGGAATGATGCCAAACAAGAACCTCTGTGTTCAACAGATGCTGAGTGAACAGTGAGAATATGTTTACTGCAGGGGTTACATGAAAAAATAATAATAATAATTTCCATCATCAGCCACTTGTTCTTTGGTATTTGGGCTGTTATTATTAATGAAATGTCTATATTAAGTTATGTATAACTCCAAATATCATACTTAGAGTGAGCAAGGCCTTAGAGAGCATCTAACATATCATTTCCCTTTTCATCACAACCATTCCACTGTTGGAAAAAGAGATCTAAAAATATTAATTAATCTGTATCACACCATACTAATGGAAATTGTGCATCCATTTCTATTTCCAGAATTACATAGATCTCCTTTCCCAGAATCATAATAATAGCAACTCCCATTTATTTCATGCCTACTCTGTGCCAGGTGCTTTATATGTGGTATCTTTATCCTTTCCAGATACTTTTGAGGAAACAGATAACTTGCCAAAATTGAAACACTCCTAAATGATGGCTATTATTGGGATTTAAACCTAGTTCTGTCTAGTTTCAAAGTCTGCATTCTTTCCACAATACAGTGTCATTACTTTTGTCATATTCCAGCTTGTGTTATTATTTTCTTTTATTTACCTTAGTATATTTTATCTATATTGAGGACACATGCAATTTAATTTTAATTTAATTTTATTTCATTTTTCCTTCATGCTATAAGAATAATAGTTTGAGCCAGAAATATTGTTTAAGAAATAACTTATATAATTCTTAGTTTTGGAGAAGGCAATGTTATATTGCAGTTCAATTAATTCGATCAGGGTCACACGATGCATTAATGATAGGACTTACTGGAGGAAGAGGCAAGATGGCAGACGTGTAGGAGGCACAGAGAGCACTGGGTCCCAGAAGTCCAGCTAGAAAGGCAAAAAAACATTCTAAAAGCCGGCAAACACAACAGGAGAGAGAAGAGAATAAGAACAGCAATTCTAGGAACAGAAAATCGACCACTTTCCAAAAGGTAGGACTTGTGGAAAAAGGGAATCCAAAGGGACAGGAAGAGAGACCCCTGAGGGAGGGGCCATCTCCCAGCAGCCAAAGAGCCATGGAGCACAAATTCCAGAACTTTTAGTCTGCTCCACTGAGGGACATTGCCCTGGAGGCTAAGAGGGGTTCAGCCCTCACGGGAACAGTGTGGTTTCAGGACCTGTGGGGTCACTGAGGGACCAGGGGAGCCCGAGTGGGGCAGAACTCCCATGTATTGGGGCGGAGAAACCAGCAGCAGAGAAGGAGCCATGCAAGGCCGGGCCCACTTAGGCTTACCTTGTACTATATGAACTGAGACATATAGTTCATATAGGGCTGCTGCACTTCAAGCGGGGACCCCACGGGATGTAGCTCCGGAGACACTCCCTCCTTCATCCTCCGGGAGGAGTGGTGTGGGAGCACGCAGCAGGAATCTGCTGGGTTTGGGGACTCCAAACAGGGCCGTGTGCACCACAGATAGAGGTGCTCCACCAGGGGCTAGCTGAGCACAGAGCGCAGGCCACAGACAAGGGAGACGGGAGTGATTGACCGTTTTCCTTTGAGGGTGTGTGGAGGAGCATGGCGCCCAGCACTTGGCTCCTCTGGGCCAGAGACTAGGAGGCTGCCATTTTCATTCCTGGCCACCAGGGCGCTACGGAAAGTGCTCAGGGATCAAAGACTCCCCAGCGCAAACCTGAGCCAAGTGCTTGGCCCATCCCCTGGCAAGAGTGGTGCAATTCCACCTCGGGCAAAGACATTTGGGAACCATGCAACCAGCCCCTCCCCCAGAAGATCAGCGAGAATATCCAGTTAAGACCAAGTTAATCAATCAGTGAAAACTGCGGAACTCCAGAGAATCTTTCTGTCTCACCAATCTACTTTTACCTTGACAAAATGATGAGGTGGAAAAACTCACCACAAAAAAAAAGAGACAGTACCAATGGCTAGAGACCTAGTCAATTCAGACATAAGTAATAAGTCGGAAATAGAGTTCAAAATGACACTTATCAAGATGCTAGCAGGGCTCAAAAAAAGCATAGAAGATATTAGAGAATTTCTTTCTGGAGAAATAAAAGAAATAAAATCTAACCAGGTTGAAATTATAAAAGCTATTAACGAGGTACAATTAAAAATGGAGGTCTCACTGCTAGAATAGATGAGGCTGAAGAAAGAATCAGCAATATAGAAGACCAAATTACGGAGAATATAGAAGCTGAGAAAAAGAGAGACAAACTACTGGACCACGAGGGGAGAATTCAAGAGATAAGTTATACCATAAAACACAACAATGTGTGTTTATTAGAATAATTGGGATCCCAGAAGAAGAAGAAAGACAGACAGGGGCGGAAGGTATATTGGAGAAAATTATTGTAGAGAATTTCCCTAATCTGGCAAAGGGAACAAGCATCAGAATCCAGGAAGTGCAGAGAACCCCCCTCAAAATCAATAAAAATAGGTCTACACCCTGGCATCTAATAGTAAAACTTACAAGCCTCAGTGACAAAGAGAAAATCCTGAAAGCAGCTCGGGACAAGAAATCGGTAACATACAAAGGCAAAAATATTAGATTAACAGCAGACCTATCCACAGAGACCTGGCAGGCCAGAAAGGACCAGCAGGATATATTCAGAGCACTAAATGAGAAAAATATGCAGCCAAGAATACTAGGTCTAGCTAGGCTGTCACTGAAAATAGAGGGAGAGATAAAAAGCTTTCAGGACAAACAAAAACTAAAAGAATTTGCAAACACCAAACCAGCCATACAGGAAATACTGAAAGGGGTCTTCTAAGCAAAGAGACAGAGACAATGTACAGTTAACAGTCACCTAACAGGCAATAAAATGGCACTAAATTCATATCTGTCAATAGTGACCCTGAATGTAAATGGGCTAAATGCCCCAATCAAAAGACACAGAGTATCAGAATGGATAAAAAAACAAGACCCATCGATATGCTGTCTACAAGAAACTCATCTTAGATTCAAAAACACCTCCAGATTGAAAGTGAGGGGGTGGAAACAATTTACCATGCTAATGGACATCAAAAGAAAGCTGGGGTGGCAATCCTTATGTCAGATAAATTAAATTTTCAGCCAAAGACTATAATAAGAGATGAGGAAGAACACTATATCATACTTAAAGGGACTGTTCAATAAGAAGATCTAATGATTGTAAATATCTATGCCCCTAATATGGGAGAAGTCAATTATATAAACCAATTAATAACAAAGTACAAGAAACATCAACCACAATACAATAATGGTAGTGGACTTTAATAACCCCCTCACTGAAATGGACAGATCACCTAAGCAAAAGATCAACAAGGAAATCAAGCTTGTAAATGACACACTGGACCAGATGGACATCACTGATATATTCAAAACATTCCATCCCAAAGCAATGGAATACACATTCTTCTCGAGCACACATGGAACATTCTCCAGAATAGATCACATCCTGGGACACAAATCAGGTCTGAATCTGTACCAAAAGATTGGGATCATTCCCTACATATTTTCAGACCACAATGCCCTGAAACTAGAACTCAATCCCAAGAGGAAAGTTGGAAAGAACTCAAATACATGGAGACTGAAGAGCTTCCTACTAAAGAACGAATGGGTTAACCAGGAAATTAAAGAAGAACTTAAAAAATTCATGGAAACAAATGAAAATGAAAACACAACTGTTCAAAATCTTTGGGACACAGCAAAGGTTGTCCTGAGAGGAAAGTATATAGCAATACAAGCCTTTCTCAAGAAACAAGAAAGATCTCAAGTACACAACCTAATGCTGCACCAAAGGAGCTGGAGAAAGAACAACAAAGAAAGCCCAAACCCAGAAGAAGAAGAGAAATAATAAAGACCTGAGCGGAAATCAATGAAATAGAAACCAAAAGAACAATAGAACAAATCAACGAAACTAGGAGCTGGTTCTTTGAAAGAATTAATAAAATTGAGAAACCTCTGCCCAGACTTATCAAAAAGAAAATAGAAAGGGCCCAAATTAATAAAATCATAAATGAAAAAGGAGAAATCATAACCAACCCCAAAGAAATACAAACAATTATAAGAACATATTATGAGCAACTATACGCCGGCAAATTAGACAATCTGGAAGAAATGGACGCCTTCCTAGAGACACACAAACTACCAAAACTGAACCAGGAAGAAATAGAAAACCTGAACCAACCCATAAGCAGTAAGGAGATTGAAGCAATCATCAAAAATCTCCCAAGAAACAAAAGCCCAGGGCCAGATGACTTCCCAGGGGAATTCTACCAAACATTTAAAGAAGAATTAATACCTATTCTTCAGAAATTGTTCCACAAAATAGAAATGGAAGGGAAACTTCCAAACTCATTTTATGAGGCCGGCATCACCTTGATCCCAAAACCAAAGACCCCATCAAACAGGAGAATTACAGACCAATATCCCTGATGAACACAGATGTAAAAATTCTCACGAAAATACTAGCCAATAGGATCTAACAGTACATTAAAAGGATTATTCATCACGATCAAGTGGGATTTATTCCTGGGATGCAAGGTTGGTTCAACATCTGCAAATCAATCAATGTGATTCAATACATTATTGAAAGAACAAGAACCATATGATACTCTCAATAGATGCTGAAAAAGCATTTGACAAAGTACAGCACCCCTTCCTGACTAAAACTCTTCTACAGGAATGTAGAGGGTACATTCCTCAACATCATCAAGGCCATCTATGA